>JAWMRA010000001.1:27848807-27858964 GCA_035584735.1 Pseudotriccus pelzelni
GCAGTGGATTTTTTAGGTGAGGCTCAGCTTGCGCAGAGCTGGTCCCACCCTTTACTCCTAAGGTTCATCTGCCAGGGTCTAGCAAGCTTGGACAGTGACAGCGAGGTCCTTAGGACGTAGGTTTGTTTAGAGTAACGATATAAGCTACTACGAAGAAAATTAACTCTTAGCCCAAACAATGAGTATTTAGAGAACTTTAATCCCATTAGTTGGTTATGGAACATCTGAAAATGATGAATATTCATAAAAAAAACAAAGACTTTTCTTCTGGCAGTTCCTCAACAGTCAAATTATACTCCCATTTTGAAAGGAGATAGACATGATCAGATTTTGCATTTTTATCAGAAAGAGATACTAACTATTGAACAAACCTAGTCTATTGCTTGCTGTTATCAAAGGAAACTGCTATCGTGTACCTCAGAGCCCTTTGGATCATGCTAACTTTAGACACATTGTCTAGCTGCAGATGGTTCTTTTTATTTAGAATGCAGAAAAAAAAGGCATCCACTTAAATGCAAATTTGCCGCTATGGCCTGTGGAATTTCCTCTCACTGAACAGTGTTGTGGCATACATTTACTGTGACTGGAAAAATACTGACACTCATGTATGCCTATCCCTATTTTCATGCAGTAAAGTGCAAGAGCTGTTAACCGTCATGATTTCAGACAAACAAGTGCCAAAAAGAAATCTTACATTATAACATCTTGACATATTGATGTATGAGTAGGGGATAGCTCTCCAGCTTAATTTTTTAATTAAAAACAGAACACTAGACTATCATCTTTTTGCAGAATCAAAGATTCACATTCTCTGAATTTTTCTTGACTGATGCAAAGGTTTTCAAAAGATGATAAGAAAATTTAATATTTCATGACAGATAATTTGCATCTTTTCAAGGTCCTACCTTCTAGCAGTTGTCAAATCTCTCATATTTCTTCCAAGCAGTGTCATGAATCTGATTGCTATAACAAATATTAACAAGATTACATCAAGTAATTTCTTTCTCTGTTCATGTGATATCAGCATTGCAGAATAAATCCCAGAACCTCAGGTTATTGTGACATTAATTCTTTCAAAGCCAGTATCAGTGTGTCTGGGTTTTCTGTTTTGTTGGTTTGGTCTGGTCTGTATTGGGGTTCTCGTTTTGTTTAGCTTATTTTACTTTTCCTTTGAAACAGGAATTGTGAGACAGCTAACAGCTTTGGGACGGGTATGCTCAGTATCATCTGTGATGTCTGTCTTGCTTCTAGTTTCATTTTTCTCTTATGGATTTTAAAAATATAAAAAAAAAAAAAAAAGGGAATCAAGACAACTTAATTATGAAGTGTGCCTGTTTAGTTATGCGGTGACCTGGGTTCTGATCTTACATTGACTGTGAAGTATTTATTTTGTTTATTTACTTAGTGTGTGGTTTAGTTTCAATTACATGAGATTCCACAGTTTTTGAACAAATTAAACCTTAGTCCTGCAGGTGAATCTAAACATCTCACTTTAGTCAAAGCTACACTGGGCCCTGAATTTAAGAATATCTTTAAGAAATTTGCAGAATAATAGCCCATAATTGTGTAAAAAATAATTTTTTGGGGAACACTGTTCAAAAGTACATTCTTTAATCCCCTTCCCTTCATATCATATTTCAAGCATATTCAATTTGCTGTCCACAGAATCTTTTAGGTATTAGTTGGTATTAGAGTTTTTCTTGTTTCTTTGTCCATGGAATATTTGTAAGGAATAATGATCTTTAAAAGCGTCCCAGCCCTGCACTGAGCATTGAATGATAAATCATACTTCAATTAAAATAAATCTTACTCTAATTAAAATTCAAGGTATTATAATTAGTTGAATTTCTCCAAGTTGTGTTCCCCATTTTCCTCTCTTTCTGCTTTTTTTTCCTCTACTGTAACAACCTTTTCTTTAACCTATGAGTTCCCGTTGTTTGATTTTTCGAGCAATGTGCTGGAGGACTGTTGATGTAAAAGCTCTAAATTCCCTTTTCCAAATCAGCAGCAAGTGTAATAAATGAAGCAGAGCTTGGCACCAAACCTATGCTACCCCATCAGAGATTTTTCCCTCTAACACTACTCGGTGTGGACTGGAAAGACCATACGCACTGTGGTAACTTCCTCAGTTCTCCCTCACACTGCTAAGGATGAAAAGAATCTCTCCTCTGCCAGTAAGTGTGCCTTGGACTCTCTTCCAGTCTGCCATGCACCTGCTTAAAATAATCGGTGAGGGAGTGGCACATGTTGTGTAAAATACTCACTGTGTCAGTACTTGAGCAAGCTACACTTTATATCAGTGTACTTATTTATGCTTATTATTTATTCTAAATTATTATTTAGGAAGGTCAGATGATATTAGTGCACACTGTTGCCAGGTAAGACAAAGCCCATGCTCTGAAGAGTTTACAGTCAAAATAGACAAACCAGAGTGGAAAACAGAACAACTCTCTTTTAGCATGTGAGCACAAAGAATACACGTACAAGGTCCACATCTGCAGCTCATTGTCTTCTGCTGCTTCTGCTTTTTTTCTGCTTCTACTTCTTTCCTGTTCCATATCCATCTTATTCCTTATGTTCTTCTTGTTCTGTTTCTCGTTTTTCTTCTCCTTCTGCTTCTTCTCCTGCAACTTCTTTTTTGGCTTCTTATTCTCCTTTTCCATCTTCTTCTTATTCTTCTGCTTCTTCTGCTGTTTTAACTTCTGCTTTTCTGCTTCTTCTTCATTTGTATCTGTTTCTTCTTCTTCATAGAGTCATAGCATCACAGAATGGTTTGGGTTGGAATTGACCTTAAAGATTATCTAGTTTCACCCTCCTCTGCCAGGGGCAGGAGCACCTTCTGCTAGATCAGGTTGCTCAGGGCCCCATCCAACCTGATCTCGAAACATCCAGGAAAGGGTCATCCACAGCTTCCCACGGCAACCTGTTCCAGCGTTCTTGTTCTTGTTCAAGTTCTTCTTCTTCTTCTCCTTCTCCTTCTTCTTCTTCTTCTTTTTCTCCTCCTACTCTTTCTCCTTTTCCTTCTGCTGGTTCTATTTCTTCTTCTTCTCGTTTTTTCTTGCTTATTTTTCTTTTTCTTCTTCTGCTTCTGCTTTTGCTTCTGGTTCTTCTTCTTGTCCAGTAGATGTCAACTAACCGCTATCTCCAGTGAACTTTTTTTTATGCAAGCAAGACTTATGTCATTCTTCTCTAGATATGTCTTTATCAGATGAAACATTCCAAATACCTTTGATCTATCCTGCTATCTACTTAAAGGAATCTACATTTCTCTGGAGGGAAATTTTAAATTATTCATACAGTTTAAAATTGCTGTGTGTAGGCAAAGAGTATTAGAGTCACTGTGAAATACACATAAATTAAAATTATAAATGCAATTATTTGTTTCTTATTTAGGTGGTGCCATTTTTTAAATTCTGTGCAGTATTTTTGATTTCATAAACAGATAGTCTAGACACAGATTATATAGAGTGTTATGATGGTAGTTAGAACTGCCTTTCAGAGGAACCTCAGCAGACAGGAGAAATTAAACAAGCTTCATTAAGGTACATGCAAAGTCCTCCATCTGTGGTTGAAGACCACATGGCCACTATTGACAGTGCCTTGCTACAGTCTTGAAAGGCAACAAGTTTCCTACTCAGTCCAATTTACTTTGTGGACCACAGAACATAAATGCAGTTGCTTGTTAACACTTTCTACTGGTTTTGGCAGAGACAGAGTTAATTTTCTTCATAGTGGCTTATATGGTGCTATGATTCGAATTTGTGACCAAAACAGTCCCAGTAATACGTGAAACTTTTTAATGCTGAGTAGCACTTGCACAACAGCAAGGCCTTTTCTGTTTCTGACATGGCCCTGCCAATGAGTAGGCTGGGGATGTGGAAGAAATTGGGAGAGGGCACAGCCAGGACAGCTGACTCCAATGACCAAAGAGATGTCCCATACCTTACGGCATCATGCTCAGTATACAAAGCCAGGGAAAAGAAGAAAGGAGGGTGGAGATTCAGAGTTACAATGTTTGTCTTTCCAAGTAACTGTTACATGTTATTAAGCCCTGTTTTCCTGGAAAACATCTGCCTGTTGAATGGAAGTAATGCATGAATTCCTCATTTTTGCTTTGCTCATGCATGCAGTTTTCGCTTTAACCCATTTATTTTTCCCTTTCTCTTTTCATTTTTTTCCTTACTCATCAGGCCTGTGAAGAGTAAGAACCATCTTTTGATTCTCATGCATTTGCATTTTCTACAGTGTGAAAAAAAAGTCTCTTGTATCTACAGTTGCTCTAAAGAGTCCTTCACAATCCAAGCACTGTAAAGGGAACTCAGTATATGTTCAAATCAGACCATTTCTCTCTGAGAAAACTTTAGCCTTTGCAGAACGAAAAAAATTCTCTTTTCCAAATACAGTTATTAGTGTGACGGCTGTTGCTGAACTTTGGTTAAGTAGTCATATGTTAGAACAGAGGCAACTTTAAGAATGAAAGGACACATATTTATTGATATATTACAAAAAATAAAGACTAAAGGGAAATGCAAGTAAAATATGATTATGTTCATTTTAGCTAAAATGGATCTGTAATTGAAGAGAGATAAATTTATGTAACCAATAATCTCAGGTAAACATTTATATATTTTTAATTTTTTTAATTAATGTCTTAGGAAAAAAACCCAAACAAACTTGCCTGCTGTAATGATCCTGACCATGAGACTGCTATACACTGAGGAACATTGAGACTCCTCTACATTGAGGATCCACATAACAGTTTCCTGAATAGGCCCAGGTTTGTGCTGTGATGTGCAGCATGTACAGTGTGGCCTTCAGGCTTATGTTATACCACACAAATTCCTTGGACTCAGGATAAGCTCAGACTGCTCATTGTAACAGAGGAACTGTGAAGTTTCCACTTGGTACTGACTACCTGTATGGCTTTTATTTTATCTAACTGTGTACCAACGAGTTCTCATGTAAACATCCTGAAAGGATAGGGACCAACATTTATTTTAGCCTAGCATGTTTCAGGGTTTCTTATATGAAAAAAATCTGAGATATACAGGTTGACTAGAAGGACCCTCAAACAGTTACACCTTGTGAGAGGAGTGGGGATTTGCAGAAATATCCTGCAGAAATACACTTTTAGAATTTTGGGGATCCTCTAAACATTCATTACCTTTGTCTTTGTGAGATCCCTTTCTTACTGTGGTGTAGACACTTCCAGCATGGTACAGGTCAAATGACATCAGTCGTCCAATTTTAGTTGTTTCTTAAAAACCTGGGGGAGCAAATCACAGAGGTTTAGACATAAGAAATGCAATTGCTAGTCAGACACTGTAGAAATATTTCATAGATCTTTTGTGCTCCATTTATTTGATATCTTACCGCATGTTCTGTCTCTCAAGAGATACAGTTTAAAGTTCTGCCTCTCGTGTCTCTCATATTATCAGTCCAAAGAGATAAGCACAAAAAGTACTTTCCTTTTGTATTTCATTGCACTGGTCTCTTTTGTGAAACCTGACTTTGGTCTAAATCAATCCCATCTAAATTCCACCAGTAACAAGAGATGTTTGCCTCCAGAATTTTAATAAAAATATTCTTTGAAATCAATTACTGCCAATCCTGTGATTTTGCTTTAGGAAAAGCAGAGCACACATCAGTTCCCGTGGACCAGGTCCCAAACTATTCTGCCCAAGGTACTCTGAAAAGGCAGGTTTCAGTATCACAAAAATTTTGAACATTACGTCCTTTAATTATCCTTGCTTTTATACCCCAATAAAAAAAAATCATAATTCCTATTAAAAAAAAAGACAATAAGAAATATTTTAATAAACAGAAAATATTCTCATTGGACACTTTTTTTTTATGAATCATGATTTATGGCAATTAAAATAGGAATAATCATCTTAACATCTAAGTAGAACTCTGAAATAAATAAAAAAAAATGGAGAAGATGCTCAAGAAAAAAAATGTTTGGAGAAAGTTCTTTTTAAAAAAAATACAAACTTTGGGTTTTGATGCACTGACTTTAGCAAAGACTGCGTAAACTCAGACACTTTCCAGAACTTTCAAGGCAGCCCACAAAGCCTCATTCAAATGCACTGAGACCTAAATGACCAGTGGGATTCTGTCTATCCCTTCAGATAAGCATGAAAAATCTGGTATATTGCAAAAGGCCAGTTAGATATGCCATTCTTTAACTTTTAAAGATCATCAGTTATGCATGATTGCATAAGATTTTTTTTAATTAATCAGTGTATAAGACCAAATGCCTTAGAATTTCCAAATTGAAGTGCTTAATGAAAGACTCTGGGGTTTGATATTTTCTAACTGGGATTATTGGCATAGCACTTTGATTAGATGGTTTTACTTCTGGATATGAATATATTAACACTTTTCTACCACTTCTTGTTCCTAGAGGGTCCTTAAAGCAGAAGATTATTGACTCTTAATTCAAAAGTTGGAGAGAGAAATTGGGAGGCAAATTTTGGTACATCTCATTAAGAACTTTTAAAAGCTAATGGCTTCAGAATTCCTAAATGCATCAAAATTAGGTCTTTAACCTCATTTTCTCTCCTGTCCTAATGCTTATGTCAAACACGCATATGACAATCACACTGGCAGTTGATGCATGACAAAACCAAAGAACTGAAAAACTATGAAAGAATTCTGAGTGCCAAGATAAAATCTGTAGCTAATATTATTTAACAGCGGATGATTATCCCAAGACATTTACAGTAAGTGCAGAGAATGGAGAGAAGTTGAAAAGAAGACAATATGTGTGTAAAAAAATTTGCATTTTAGGGTAATGCAAGGCAATACTGATAAACAAACTGGATTTTCCCTAGTGAGAGACACTTCACGAAGCAGGTGTCAAAAAAGCATAGGAGGCTTTGTATATCAAAAGAACTGTGACTCTTAATTATAAGACTCCCTCAGAACTCTTAGCAAGTCAAGGAAAAGCATGCTTATATAAAAATCAACTGCTGTTGTAAGTGGATTTTAGGAATTGTGTCTTGCACTGGCGTGACAACTCTGGAGGCTGAAATCATTCAATAATAAAAAAGGAAGCAGCTGTGTGCTTTCTTGCCTCCCTCCTATGAAAGTGTCTTGTTTCTATTGTATCAGAGCTCTTCCAAGATACTTCCATTTTTGCTCCGAGCCTGTTTCATCCAAGGCCTTTCTGGTGGCAACTGAAGGTTTAGTTCTGCCACCACAAGTATTCATGCTACACTTAAGTGCTACTTAAGGAGGGAGTAGAGAGTGCTAAGTTTGCCCTGAGATAATCGTGTTCTTGTAAATAAAATAATATTCAATTTCTGAGAATGCTGAAATGGATTTTTATCTGCCTTTACCTTCTGAGTGATTTCTGTTTGAAACTTAAATAAGAATCGTGTCTTAAATTTAAATGTAGCCTGTGCTCCTGTTCAAACCCTGGGTTCCACTGTGTCCATTCCACAGATTTATCAGGAGTCTGCACATGGAAATTTATTGGCCTTTTTCCAGCTTCCCAAAGAAAACTTAAACCAATTCTTAAACAGGTCCAACCAATTGTAACACAGTTTTTCTATCTAACATTGTTGCTGATCCACAGCTACAAATGGTCGAATCTACTTCATGTAAGAATTGCAACACCACCATTAACAGACTCACATAAATAAACTTGGAAATACCTTAGTGAGATCTGTAAAGAAGACTGTCTCATCTCATTTTGGAGAGTAGAACAAATTAAATCCAGATTAATCAAATAATTCTGAATGTCTGAAATATCTGGGGAAAAAAAAGCCTGATTCAGATGATGTTATTGTTCATTTTGTACTGCTTAGCTACTGTCTTCTATAAGGATAATTTCTTCCTGGGCTTGTATAATATGATCCCTTCACTAGCCAAGAAGACACATTGTCTTTGTAAATTTGCTAAATCAATCATGCATTAAAACATGACTGCTAAAACACTCAGATCAGTTTCTTTTGTCATTTTCACTGTCTTTAGAAATTGTGAATTTCCTATTTCGTAGATGAAAACCTTATTCATCATGTACATTAAGCATCATTTTATAAAGAAAAGGAATTCAACTCAAAACTCTAAAGGATTTTAATTTATTTTGTTCTTAAGTGAAGCTGCAGTAAAGATTTTGGCTACATAAAAATAAAGCAGTTTATCAAATTATTTTCACTGAAAAAGAATCATTCTAGTAAGAAAGATAACTATTATCTATAGTTATATTGTTTTGGATCACCACGCCTAATCTAACAGAAAAGAAAAACTAGATTTGTTTGGAGATTTTTTTGTTGTTGTTTTGGAACATCAGTCAGTTTTTCCCTTTTGGATAAATCAAACATTAAGCAGCCCCAGATGAACCAATTCAAATGAAATGACTGTTCTTTTTGTATCTAGCAGATACAAAACTAGTTGCCAAAGGCAACTGGTAGATTGATGGGAAAAGGAATTTAAGTACTGTCATGTAAGTATTCTACACAGAATCTGATCATCACTGACTTTGATGGATTTTCATGAGGTTATGAGAAGCTCAATCTCATTTTTAAATGTTCATAAGCAGAACATAACACTCATGAAGAATTTTTTAATTTCAGAGTTTATTTTTAGGGATGTATTCAAAGAATAAATCTGAAAAAGTTATCACAGGATCATAGAACGATTTGGTTGGAAGGGATCTTAAAGATCATCTAGTTTTAACACCATGGGGGGATTTTTATGATCAAAGCTTAATTGGTCTAGCTGCTTGAAAAGAAAATGCATTTTCTAATGCCATTGAATTATTTGGATTATATAATACCTTCTTTTTTTTCCCCGGACAGAATCTTAATATTTAATTTCTGGCTTTCTCAGTTTTTATTTAACACTTAAAAGAGTTAATAGTCAGGGATGGATACATAGTCAATAGCAAAATATCCCAATGTATCTTCCCAAGAGCAGTGATTTTCAATA
Organism: Pseudotriccus pelzelni; assembly: GCA_035584735.1. Lineage (NCBI taxonomy): Eukaryota > Metazoa > Chordata > Aves > Passeriformes > Tyrannidae > Pseudotriccus > Pseudotriccus pelzelni. The sequence goes on from JAWMRA010000001.1 coordinate 27,857,745, forward strand.
GATGATTTTTTTTCTTAAAGAAAAAAAGTTTCTTAGATTCACATTAGTTAATACTTCCTCATTTTGAGTCACAAAGTGCAACTAACAACAGTAGTTTTCTAGGTAAAAATATGCCTAGATTTATGACTGAGAGTATATCCTGGGATCAGACTTTTTAAAACAAAGGAATATATGCATATGAAAAGGCTACCGTTTTTTAAGATGCACTGAACTTGGCATTATGTGAGATGAAAACCTCTGTAAACTAGTTTTTGTGGAGTTTAAGGTCTATGAAAGAAGAATCTGCTGACTATTGCTTTGCAGTTTAAGATATTCCTGCCTGTAACTCTCCCTCTTGGACACTATGCCACTTGCATCTGTCCTGGAAGTAAGGGTGATGACAGGGAACATGAGCCTTCATATTAACCACCTCAGTGGAAAACCTTGTATCTTAGTGTATTCTGTCAAGTGCTTTGGTCTAAAATGTCCTGCCATGAACTGGAGAGTTTGAGAAACACATATGTTGCTTTGTTTTTGTTCAGTGGCTGAATGGAAAGTTTCCAGCAGCAGGGACAAAATGCAGTTGGGTAATGTTATAAACTCCCTTTAGAAAGGAAATACTGGAGCAAAGGAAACACTTGCTTAGGAAGACCCAGGTTCTTAACTAAGTTGGAACTGGAACTGGTTCTTAACTAAGTTGGAACTTTGCATTCTGAGGTTCTGCAGTAACTTGAAAAAATAAAGTATTCTGCTATGGTTGTCCAACTTCTTCTTTACCTTAGCTGATGATTTTTATGGCACATAGGTTAATTTTATTATTTATTTATTTGATGAGCATTTCGTACTGTAGATTGCACTTCTCTTCTTTAAGCAGAACTCACAGTGGTTTTGAAAGCAAAGATATATATAGTTGGAGTAGGAACAAGCATAGTGTTTTGAAAATTTTCTGAGATTCACTTATGTATTGCAACGTGGGTGTGTGTCTAATTTGATTAGCTAATTTGCTGTGTTATTAAATGGCTGTTCCTTTGGGGTCATGTGCTTTCTCTTATGGAAGGTCTGATGAAAACTTGTACTCTCAAAAAGACCATAATAAATTGCACCTGTGTCCTAGTTAGAACAGCTGGGACTAGTTCATCACTGGATGGGTGTAGCCCAAACCTGTGTATTCTATAGCCCTCCATGCCATTTCCCAGAAACTGTTATCAATAGAGCATTCACACCCTCTGCTCAGAGCAGCC
>JAWMRA010000001.1:27859201-28012281 GCA_035584735.1 Pseudotriccus pelzelni
GCTTATAATCTCTCTTTTGAGTTGAGTTCATTCCCCGTGCTGGTTAACTTTTAAACCAGCACACCTGCAAAAGCAAGTTTGTGTTCAATCATCATCTGTAGAAGTTAGGTATGAATATAGCAGTAGTATGAATGTAGCAGAATGTAGTTAGGTATCTGTAGCAGTAAAGTATGAATTCTAACATGAAAAAAGGGAGGAGATTGGATTTTGTCCCAGCCTAGAGTATTCAGTGAGTACTTAAAAGTGAGATAGCAGTGAGATCCTTTGAAGTGCACTGTAATGCAAGTATTCAAACTGTGGGAAGAAAAAGCTCTCCTTAGCACTTAGCACACAGTGGAAGTATTGCTAAACTCCCCCTATTGAAATCGTAAACTCAAATCTACAAGTTACAAATTTCGAAGACCTGGGAAGGCCAATCACCAATATGTCATCTCACTCCCATGAAAGCGTTGAGAGAAATTTCATTTGTAGCTTCCCAGCTCACTGGACTAGCATCGGTTGGCAAAGCTTTATCATTAGAAGTAGAGTGTAGAACCCTTGAGACTCTAGAATTTTCCTCTGTATTTTCCTTTTGAGGTAGATTTTTCTGCATCATTCTTATTTAAGAAGCAAATTTCCATTCATATGGAGATTAAAATACAGAAAGGAAGCACTGTAATAGTGTGGGAAGGAAACATAAGAGGCTCTGGAATGAAACGTGACAAAGTTAAGGATCACTTAGGAGTCTTTGAGTTACTTTATTTTCGTTACTGTGTTTATATTCATCACTATCCTTGATCATGTTTGTATGAAAAGGGTTAATGGATTTGGTCAATTTCAAAAGTAGGCCTATTTTATGAGGTGCTGCAAAATATTGATAAAACCAGAAGATTTTAAAGGGAATTTAAATTTTTAGAAGTACGTTAAGGGATAGGTTTCAGAGAGACAGATATGTGATTGGAAATATTCAGAAAAAACAAGTTTAACAGTATTAAATTCAGGAATATTAAATTGAAGAATTAGAGATCACGCAAATTTTTAAAGGAATATACCACCATAAAAGGCCTGTAGAATTGAACTTTGTTAACACGCAGCAGTAGTTTCTCTCTCCCTGAAGCTAACAGAATTGTCCTATGGGCACTACTAGACGTGTCCTTAAAGATAGATAATCCCATAAAGGGTGAGTTTGAAAGGAGAAAAAGAAAAAAAAATCTGATGTGTCTGTTTGGAGGGATTAATTAATGGGGAAAGTATATGTGAAGAAGTATATAAATATGCCTTGCTTGACTAAGGAACCATTAAAAGAGAGAAGAGACAGAAGCATCTACATTTTTTCAAAGGGTAAACAAGTCTTAAATTTATTTTTAGTCCTTTTTTTTTTTTTTGTTCAAGCACATATTCCCATTGATATTTCTTAGGGAAAAAAACCTTCCCAGCACTAAGCCCTTTCATATCAGCAAAACAGAGATCTACTATGTCTAATGGCAACATCAATCAGTCTGCATTCTCTAGGGCAGATTATAATATGACACTTTATAAACAGATGAAACAGATTTCTTGGAATTTAAAGCTGTCTAGGTCAAAAAGTGAAATAATCAAAACAAGAAAGAAATATGAATTTATCGTTTTAAAGATAGTTAGAGATACCTTCATCTCCCCTATGAAGCACGAGTCCTTACATAACCAGTATTCACTGTTTAAAATACTGCGTTAAAATGTGTAATCCTGAAACAGAGTAAGCATTCCCACCATCCTCTAGGGGAAGGCTTCTGTAGCCCTCCCCTTATTAGCTTAAACGGCAGTGACTCCTCAGGAGTGCTGTCTTTGAAACACTCTGGTACTGCCTGGCTTATGCTACGGATCTTTAGTTCAAGGGACCTGAGAATTAGGCTCTTCATGTTTAATTAGGATTGCTGCATTTGTCTCCTTTTTATTTACAATTGACTGTAAATCAAAATTTATTTTTGACTGAAGTAGTTCGGCTTTAATTTATGATCAAGGTCAACCTGCCCACACTCATCTACCTTTGGACCAGAAATTGTAGCAGGTGAAAGAGGTTTTGCAGGGAACAAGGGCAACTTGGAGAAAGGAAGGAAGCAGGCGTCAACACCAAGCAAAAAATATCTAGCAGGTCTGAAAGAGGAGGGGCAGGGCTGAAGAGAGTGAAAACTGAGCTGCATCAACATTTACTAATAAAACCATATCCTATTGGCTTAGATTTAATCAAGAAAAATGTCATAGTAATACAATTTATACAAATAATACAATTTGGAATGACACAGCTCTACTTCACAGTGCATGTGGCACTCTGAGGAGAGTTAATTTTCCATTGCTTTTGGGAATGTGATGTTCTCTTGTTAAGGTGCAAACTGACTTGTCATCACTTCTGAGAATTGAGTTTTAGTGGTCTGGTATAATTTCTTGGGGTAAATATACACTGCCATTACTTAACATACATTAGCAACAGAGTGTGTCTAGTTATGAAAATGCAAATCCTAAGTTTTAAGACATCAATATGGAATATAAACTGCAACCTGGCAAAGAAAACTCCTAAATCTAAATTAGTGAGATTGGCAGATTTTTTATTCTGTTGTAGGAACTGATTAGTATTTTCATTTAGAAACATTTGAAACTGAAACCTTCAAAACTGAAACCTTCTGCAACAAAAAGCCAAATTTTAAAATACTTTGTGTCAAGAAACCAGAGTGAAAAGTTATACTGCAGTGTCTCCCTTTATTAGCCATATTTTAATAGATACTCTCCATGGTATTCTATAACAGTTTGTAAATGACCAGAACAGTTTGAAATATATGTTTCATTACACTGTGCATACTTTTAACCTACATTCTGCAGCTTGCTGAATGTGGGCAATAAGACAAAGGCAATTTATTTAGTTGGCCTTGTGTTTGCTGGATTTGATGCCCAACAGTGTCTCACTAAAAAACCTGCTAAATCATTCTTACTTCATGATAGGTAAGGAGAAAATAAAGCCCATAATCGTTAAAAATTTTTTTAAAACCTCAGTTCAGGAGAATAGGACCATGAGGAATGCTTGGGCACATAAATTAAATGGCACCAAACCCTGATGTTAAAGTGTGCAATTACTGGTTTTTTGGAGCCCAGATCTTCCTAATACTCAAAGGGTTCACTCAAATACATACTTAAAAATTAAATATTTACACTTGTTTTTCTGTTTATTTCTGCTTAATTCATAAACACAATTTGTCTATACCCCTGTCTACTCAATATGATTTTTCACACCATACTAAGCTCAGTGGACTAGCGTTCTGTCAAGAATTTGCGATGCAAGTAAGATGTTAAGCTCAAAGCTACTAATAATAAATGTTATATAACAAGAAGAATCAGTGAACTAAAGAAGCAGTTAGACATCAGCTAATGATGCAAGAATTATAGATCCAAAGAAGCGGTGAATGGAATGAACCTCAGAGGTCTCCACCCCAATTTCATTATTGCAGTGAGACTGTTGCCAACACTGTAGGAAGTGACTGGCTGCGCATACCTGAATCTTGAAAGTTATCAGACAAAGAGATTACCCAGGCTCTCTGAGTGACATCTTCTAGTGCTGCCCTACTCAGTGAATGTTTTCATTTCCTCTAAGATAAAACCAGCTTTTCCCAAGTTTTGGGAAATTCCTGAGCAATTCGTAGCCCCCTGGTCCATCTACTCTAACTGAGAAGAGTCTTGCTCTATCATCCTTCTAAACTCCCCTTCAAGTAATTACGAACAAACTCTGCTCCAGCTATAAGATCAGCACCCACCTGTGGGACCAGGAAGACCAGTGTGATACCTTGCTCCCCACAAGGTCAGAGTGTCTCATGGCCGTGGAAGCTCAGCAAGATACTGTGTTGTCCTGCGGACCACCTTGCCCCTGAGACCTAGTGGCCTGTTGTGGTTCCCCTCTCCCCTCAAGACTGAGCATTTTGGGCCAACATAGAGGTCTACTCCCACTAAGATCATCATGCCTGTGGGGTCTGGAAGGCTGTGGTTTTGCCCTGTTCCCCTCAAGGCTGCTGTGCCTCTGCGACCAAGCAGACCAGCACGTTGCCCCTCTCTCACTGAGGTCACCGTAACTCCTGGGCAGAGTGAGGCAGCGTGGTTCCCTGCTCCCCTTGAGATCACTCTGCCTCCTGATCCTCTCAGGCTATCCCACCTCCAGGGCTCAGCATTGCCCCCTGCTCCTCTCTAGGCTACTCCACCTGGCAGGGGTTTCACTCTCCTCTTAGCTGCCCTGCTTTGGGATCTGTCAGGCTGGACTGGTGTCCTTCCCCCACTCAGGATGCCCAGCATTGAGTTCCACCAGTCCAGGCTGCTCCACGTCCGGAGTCTAGGAAGGAGGCCTGCTTCCCTCCAGGTTGCTCTGCTTCTGGAGCCCCATATGGAGGTCTGTTCCTCTCAAGGCTGCCTGATCAATTTGGCTCTGGAGAAGCTTCCCTGTCTCCTTGGTCTGGCAGGGTGGCTTTGAGACTGCCTTGCTTTCAGGGCATGGTGTGGTGCCCCATTTCCCTTGGGGTCATCCCTCCTCTGGAACTGAGCATGCTGGTGTGGTTCACCAGTCCCCCACAGCTCCTGTGCCTGGCAGGCCAGCATCATGCTCCATTCCCCTGGAGGCTGTGTTGCCTCCACGCCCAGCCTGGAAGCTCCATGCCATTTCAGCTGGGATCACTACATTCCAGCCCTTGATCCCTTCAAGATATCGTAAGTTGCAAATTCAGTAAGTGATTACTACAATTAATAATACAAGATTAGTGTTAATAAAACCAGTGCTGACTGTGACAATGTGTAGACTTATTCTAGCGTGAAAGTCTTAGTCAAGTATAATGGGTGCTTACTACAGCCTCTGTCCTCTCTGGCAGGGAGAGCCAGCAATCCGCTAAAGTCCTTCTCTACAAGTGACTCCTGTGAACAGGACACCCTGTCCTGTAGCTGCCCCAAGGGGCTCATTAGCCCCACCGTTCTGGCATGAAATCCTGAAAGCAGCAACTGGAATCAGATCACAGGTTGGAGGGGCCTGTTTGTCTGTGGTACCAGCAGCTGAAGAGACTTCACCAAAATTGCTGGTACAGGCATTAATGAGTCACTACCTCCACTATAAACACAGAAATGAAGCTGTCACATTTCTCTCAGCACTAAAGGCAAAATTTCTATGCCTTGCCTTTTGGATCTATCCTGCAACAGCCCCAAAACTGTGCTAGTTCAGCTCTTTCTTCAACTATGCAGTAAATTAGTTTAGTAAATAAAATGGAATAAAAATAAACCCCTCAAGAAAACAATGTCACGCCCCCAAGAAACGGAAGAAGATTGATTTTGTAATTCTAGTCAGTGCTCTGGTCTGGATCAACTTGCATCCACACAGACAAGTGGTCTAACATAGAAAAAAAATGGAACAATGGGCAACCAGCATTACTGTCGAGAAAAACGCCATGTTGAGCTGTGCCCTGAGCTCACCAAATCTTTTTATACACCGGTTCACATAAATGCTCATTAGAAGAGAATTATTTCTATAACTACCAGTTTCAGCAAATTTCTGTTTCTGTGATCTAGGGATTGAAACTCCTGTTCCTCTAATAATCTCTTGTGCCACTGTTCCACTCTGACATGCACTCTCAAATTGATCCTTGTGATGCTGAAGTAGGATTCACAGTAGAAGTAATTGCTCCTCTTTCTGGAAAACAGGCCTTCTGTAAAAAAAAACAGTATGGAGCTATGTCAAAAAGTTTGCACATTTTGCAAAAACAAAACAAAAAAATCCCAACTTGTCACTTGCCCAGAACACAGAGCATGGAAATTTGTTGCACTTCAAATGAGGACAGACTAAAGCATTCTTAAATTATTATGCAATAATTGGATACACATGAAGTAGTTTGGTATTTATTGCCTTTGTGAAAGAGTGGTTACTAATGCATAAAACACTACAGTGTTACAGAGCAGTGCTTATTTCTCTTTCCTCTTTCCTTGATTACAAGAACAGCAGCTGACTGTCAGCGTTCTGGAGGAGTAGGCTGTTAAGAGTATCTGTTCCGGCCATGTGAGCTTGGTCCCAGGTGTTCCTGGAGGTGACTCCAGAGTAAGGTATTACAGAAAGTAGAGTTCTCCTCTTCAGGCTGAGATGCATGAGAAAATTCTGGATTTTTAACCTGATTATTGATGGACTGCTCTGAGGTGCTCTACACTGATCAGTGTAGTGGGTTTCCAGACAAATATCCTTGAATAGTTAAATTCTGTTATTTCTGCCAGTTACATCTGTTTCACAATACCTGTCTAAGTGCACTTTAACTAATGAAAGTTACATCCCTAACAACCTCATAGCAGTGTATCAAATGTCAAACTCTGGGCCTTCAACAACAACCTATTTATTCCAGTTGTGTCAGCTCAGTAGGGATTTACCTCCCTGTAAGAAAGTTTGCTTCTGAGCCAAGTCCCCATTTCTCATGAGGTTTTGGCCCCACACATTACCCTCCGTCAGTTCCCCATTCTGAACATTCCATTGGGGAGTACATTAGAATGGGTACAAAGACACTCATAATACATATTGTTTGTTAAAAAAATAATATTTATATGGGTTTTTGACGTAAGATAATACTCACATAGGAAATCAATCAAGCAGGTTGGTCAGCTGTATTCGGACAGTGACACTGTCAGTCTCTGTTGCAAACAGTTTTGCAAAAGCATCTTCAGCTGATTCAAATGAGACTCACTGAACTGCTGGTCTGCTGGATTCTTATAACACAGCTGGCATACAGTCCTATGTGTGTAAATGTAGTCTAGATGTCTTGTTTTGAATGATTTTGTTTGACCATTTCTGTAACTGCAAGAACAGTTCTAAAGACTAGTTATGAGTATCTGTGTACAGTTTGGTCAATTCTGCAGCACCAACTACATGGAAGCACCTCTGAGACAACGGTGCCTGTCAATTAGCTTATACACAGCAGGAACTGCCTGGGGAAACCTCCAGGACTGTCTGAAATTCCCACTTGGAGAGTTTCTGCAATGGTTTGTCAAATACTTAGTTGTGAAGGCAACTAGGAGTTCGGTCAACCACCTCGTATTGTGCCAATCCATTGTCTCAAATGAGTTGTCTCAGTCAGCAGAATCTATCTGTGGAGTTCCTCAGTCACCCAGGGAATTAGTGATTGTGATGAGTATGCACACTGGCACAGCCAAGACACACAGCTACACTATGACTGTAACTTGTCACAAATCAGTGTATCTAGGTATTATATATCTCTTAGGGAATTAGAGATTGATGGAATGGCAATGCTTAGAAAACTGAGAAAACAGGCCAGTTTTAAACTGGAAAACTAACTTTTTTGCTAATTTCATCCACCAGCAACACACTTCTAGGTAAGAGTCAGTATACTTACAGTATACTAATCATCAGTACTTGTACTATGCTAATCATCATCACTACATATACAGAACTGTCAATCTTTAACAACCATATTTTTTTAAATTAGCTCTGAGTACACATGGAACTGATGGCTCAGAGGTTAGGATGACCAGGCTTGAGAGCACAGTAACAAGCCATGGAATATTCTTATTAGCACAATTATAGTTTACAAAGGCCTCTACAGTGGTCACAAACTATACATCAAATGCAAAGCTCAATCTTATATCACAATTAAAACTTAAAATCCATAATTCTTGCCACAAGAGGCATTCAGGATTGTTTTTCTTTTGGTGTGTTTTCAGGTGTTTGAATTTTTTTGTCTTTCCCTTCTATATTTGTACTAATGATAAAACAGCTATTAGATATAAAAGAGAGGCAAAATAATCACTCAGAGAGACAAAATAATTTAAAAATTATCTAATCTAAAAATATATGAAATACATTCAGCTCTAGGGAGCAACCATGACTAGGCTACTGTATCTGACAATACTCTGTACTTGACAATGGCCTCAGTCTCTTTAGCTCTCTTCCTTTTTCAAATCACAGTTTGAGGACTTCTTCCTCTTTGTTACTGTAAATTTTAAGATTGTACTGGATAATGAAACATTTGGTGTGCAGTGCATGGGATAATTAGTACAATATAAATTTGCAATCTATAGGTGTTTGCATGATAATACCACTAATATGATACAATGATATTACAAATATCACTGTAATACCTGATGATGTCCCAACACACTACCTGAATTGATAATCCAAGTGGTCTCTGCCATTCTTGTGTCACATATAAGAAGTGCTTTAAATAACACTTTGCACTTAGGGAGACACTTATATTATCTCTAAACATGTACAACACAAGGCATATACAACATAAGGCATGTGCCACCATCAGCTCACTACTTACCACACCTCAGAATGCACCATGTATGTATTTCTAACATAGGTATTAAAAACTTCAGTATGTTTTCCAGTTAAAAGTGTTCTTCAAGGATTAAGCTCCTGTTGATCTGAAGGGATTATTATGGGATTCATTGTGCTTAAGATTGTTGGTCTTTGTTTTTTTATTTATCCTGATAGCAAAAGACAGAACAGCTCAAATTCCTCCTGAGCTCATGCTCTTACAAAATGCGTGTGACCTTTCAGATACCATTTCAAAACCATGCCTTACATTTGCTTATAATGTAAATCTTCTGTGGTTTAGATTGCTGTAATTTCCTTTTCCCTCCTCACCAAGCTAGTAATTCTTTGAAAGCTGTACACGTATGGATTTACTACCCATAAATCATAATTTTTATTTATTTCCAGAACATACTAAGTGCAAGGGAGAGAATGTGCCACTTTCTTTTATTTTTTCCTGTCATTAAGAAATGTCACATTTTGTCAAACCTCTTGCACTAAAGATCAGAATATTTTCATTTGGAGTTGCAGTGGCTTACCCTTCTTAAACCCATCCATTCTATTATTGTTGTTTCCACACTGAAGTAGGTAGAGTTCCTAATGAAAAGGAGTGGAACACACAAATTAGCTTAGTCACAAGAAGAGTTCTAATTATGCATTATTTTTTTCTAAATCCTCCATTTTGATTATGTACTGTTTTGATTGAGCAGCTTGAATTTCATTTCAAGTTTTTTCCAGCATGCTAGTTCTTAGGTTTTACAGACTGAAAGATCCTGTCAGTTACTGAAATAGACCTGAAAACTGGCTCTGGCCCAGCCATTCTGGAATTTATTTTATGTTTCATGTAATTCACTTGAGCTCCATGGCACAAGCACACCAAGAATTGGGGAAATAATGCTTTGCTTTCATCGACTTAGTGGCAAAATGCCAAAACAGGATCTGAAGGGCAATACCTAGAAAAATGGAGTTTCAAGCTTGATGGGCTCCTCTAGGCCACTTCTGTAACAAAAATCACTAGTGTCAGAAACTCTTTCCTTAAGGAAGCTTTGCCTCACGTTTAGTAGTATTGGCTATGTTCTAGCTCCGCCTTCCTTCTCAGAACAAGCATTCGCTGCCACTGAAACTGTGAACAACTCTGCTACGCTGACTTCTCTAACTTTAAAAATTATTCTGAATTCCACAAGGAAAACCGTTATGTACCTCTCACAAAATGGTTTTTTTTTTCCCTGAAAGGATGTGCAAGTACACCACATATAAAGTTCATGTAATTTTCAATATTGGCTCTTTTGTTTATACCACCTTCTATTTTATCAAGTGTGAAGAAAGAGAGAAGATGGGCACCATTAACACCCACACAGGTCACACAATTATACCTATTATGGAGAGTTTAGTATAAATAAGTTAATCTCTCTGGCAGAGACCACAGATGAAGTAGCAGAACCTCTAGATTCTGCCCAAGCCCAGAACCACAGCAGTTGCCAAACTCTACTACCAGATCAATAACCCAGGAGGCCGAGCTCTACTTGTAGCCAGAAAAATCATCATCTTAGGCACCTCAGAGTGCTGACTCCATGGTATAACCTGGCCAAAGCCAGAATGTATTTAATTTATTTGGGACCATCATCAAGAAACATTCTAAAGAGGTATGACCTCAATTTTACTGAGTTCTAGACAGTTCTGGAAAATGAGCTACATTGTTCTCAGCTTCTGAAATACGCACAATACTGATCAGACTTTCTTAATTTTTATGTTTTAGAGGGAGTCAGCAGTATTTTGGCAACTTTACTTAATGGAAGAGAAAGGAAAATACCAAACTGGGAAGAAAAAAATGTCAACCCACTATCATAGTTACAGTTGGTTGCTTGTCAACAGTGACGGCTGAACACTTGTGCATGTGTTTGAAGAAAATTGCTCACTACAGGAAAACGTGAGACATGTAGCAGAATTACTTGCTCCCTAAGACAGTTATGGAAGAGAAAGCAAGAAGACAGACAGCTATTTGCCAGACCTGACAGAGACATCTAAGTGATTTTCATAGTTCTTCCAGTTAAAATGCTTTACGGGAGTGCTCCCAAAGTATTTTATGTGTATTATTGAAGAAGGCAAATATATGCCTCTACCATTTTCTAAAAAACAGAAAGTGTCAGAAACCAAGATGACAGAATGCCTGCTATTGGGCAAAGAAACAAAAAAGGGGTGTATTTTCAATTGTTGCAACCAGATATATTTTTCTAATCCCATGTAATATAGCAATTCAAAAGTTTAAGCACAGACTGTATCCTGAGAAGAAAAGAAACAACAAAGATTTGATACTTTGAAATGAATAATGACATTTTTACATATCTTCACCTCAGATTTGCTCAGCATGCTATAATCCAGTACAGAAAAGCAGAGCAGATGAAAAAGAAGAGGGTCTCTAAGTATAGAAATTTCACCTCAGATTCCAGAAAACAATATAAGGCAGAAGATAGTTTTTCTCAGAGAGGAAAGTTTCTTAAAGCTATCACACAAGAACAGAAAGTGACAAGATAGGATGGAAGCTAGTGATTTGCATTTCTTTTCAGTAAAGATGGGTTCATGATTCTGAGAGTATTACTTCACTTTCTTTCTGATAATCCGTGTGCCCAGAACCAGTATTCTTTACCCTGATAACTTATGGGTAACGGCATTATAATGAGGTTTAGCTCTTCAAACAACATTACATATCTTCTGTCTCCTATGAGCACTTAAGAATAGAATGCAAACAACAGTCACTTCTCTCAGTGTATTTTTCTCTGTGAAATAATTGGCTGCACTTATCAAATCACCTTGGTGTAAGACTATTCATGCATAATCTTATCAAGGTTTCATAAGTAATATGGAAGAGAAAGCAAGAAGACAGATGCTTATTGCCCAGATCTGTCAGAGTCATCTACATGATTTTCATAGGTCTTCTAGAATAACACAGAATCACAGAATTGTTGAAGTCAGAAAAGGCATAACTGCAGCAAGTTGCTTGGGGCCATTTATAGCCAGGTTTTTAATACGTCTAAGGAGGAAGACTCCAAAATGTCTTTGGATGCCTTCTCAGTAAAAAAAGAATTTGTTAAAATTTTTTTTTATGTCTTATACTTCAATTTGTGCCCATTTCCTCCTGTCCTTTTGCTGGGTATGATTGAGAAGAGTCTGGCTTCATCTTCTTTACACCGTCCCTCTTCAAGCACTCTCAACCTGTCTTCATAAGAGAGAGCTCCCTGGTTACTTAACAATTGTTGCATCCCTTTCAGTGAACTCACTTCAGTATATCCATGTTTTTCTTACAAGGGAAGAAGTTTTGCATAACATTTCTTAAGCACCTCTTAATTTCAGATAACTTTGACATCAAACTTCAGAAGTATTTCGTTATCTGTTCTGAGTGCATGATTTGTAATTGTTCAAGAGGTTGAGTGGGAACTGAACGAGGTCAGCATATAATCTTTCATGATACTTATGTCCATTTATCTCTGCCATTGTAGTAATCACAATTCTCAACGGCCTGCTTAGCTCCTCTAATCCACAGAGGACTGGAGACCCACTTTGGTGGTCTTTTTAGAAGTTGTCAGAATAGGACTTTCTTCCAACTGACCTAGTTTCAACTTTTTTAGAGTTTAGCACTCACAGTGAAAAAAAAAAAAATGGAAGGAGCATTTTGGTTACATTTAGATTAAGTTTTCAGTTCGCAAAATGGATCTTCTGTTGTTAAATAAAATGAAATCTACAACCTTAGAAAAAAATTGAAATTCTGGTGATGGATCCTTGCAGAGATGGTTCCCTGGTGTTTCATTACTTGTAAGCACATCTAAGGGCTCATTCATGACAAGGTGTTTATAATTTAACCCTGAATTATCTGAGCCCTGGACATATATTCTTGGCTTGGGGAAGTGGGTAACTCAGATCAGTTTAGCTTCTGATAGACCCTTCCTCACTCAAACCTAGGACCAACGTTTTAAAATTGCAATGACTCCCAGGAAAAGGCTGGAATATGGAGTGTTCATGAAGAAGGATAAGAAGATAATACACAGGGGAAAAAAAGTTACTGAGGAAAGTTAAATGACCGTGAAGGAACAGCATAAATAAAATAAGATCCTTAAATCCACTGTGTCAATTAGAATTCACTTCAAAAGTTTCAGAATGAACATGGCAAATTCCAGGAATAAGAGAATTATTTGAACTGCTGACAACTTTGAGAAGCATAGTAGGGATAGAAGATGCATTAAGAGATTGAAAAGATTGCCAAACATATGGTTTGAGGCAAACAAAATCATTGGGACTTCCTGAGCAATGCAACATGATGCTACAAAAGGATCCTTCCAAATGTCTTCCTTTGATCAGATAAAAAAAAAAAAATTGATGAGAATATTGGAGTAAGAATAGATTTTTTTTCTACAGTGTTTTCTCATTCAACTAGGAAATGGATTTATAGCCCAAGAGTTGCTCCCAGTCTCTGTCCAAAGCCATCCTCCACTTTTCTAAACAAAGAACAAAAGCACATGACAATCTTTTCTGCTGAAGTGTGAGGCCAAACAGAAGGAGAGAAGTCTTTTCCAGGCTGATTATGCCCTGTCTTCTTCATTTCATCAAGATGCAAAATATTAATAGAGGTGAAATTTCCTGGATTAATCTTTCTTATGACCAGTGAATTGGGAAAGAGATGGCCAATGCTACAGAAATGAGGATGACAGGAAGGCTTGGAATACCCAGTGAAAGGACTCTGTTTCATATGACAGAACATTGCAGTGTAATAAATGCAACAGTTTAACATTGATCCAGGCTGTATGACCTGTGATATTCTATTTAACCTTCTCTCGTCTTCAGCATTTCATGTCTGCTTTTCTTTGCCTTCCATGGCTCCCTTATGCTTCCCTATGCAAAACCTTGCTACACAGTTTTTCTTGTTCTCTGCCAGTCTTCTTTTGCTAGTCTTCCACCTGTCTTGCTTTCTTATTGATATTTTCTTTTACACTCCTTATTCATCCTTTTATTTCCTGTCCATTGTTCAACTGGAGCACTGCTATTGCCTCCTGCTTGAAATTATGCCAGATTGTCAATGTTTGAAATAATTCTTCCCTACTTCAATTGGTATCATCACAGCAGAAACTACATTCCATCTTCTTCTCCAGAAAAATATTTTGTGGAGAAAGTTTTCTTCAAAGGAAAAAGTATTCTTCTGTTCATGCATGTCCTTAGCTGTATCTTTAGCAGATCACCTCTTTCATTGCTGTTGTACTCAAGCTCATATGTTCAATTGCAAAAAAAGCCAAACAAACAAAAAAACCCACACACAAACCAAAACAAAAACCAGAACAAACCAAACCAAAACCAAAATAACAAAAACCCCCCAAAACTAATCAACCAAACAAGCAAATCAAAACAAAAAAAACTTTTCTTCATAAAGCATGAGGAAAAGGCATTTTTATGTGAACGAACACTCTTTGAGTAATACTGAATCTGAACTTCCAAAGCCACAACTTGCAGCTGCTGCTCTTTTTCAAATGATCTGACTGTACTAAGAGGAGTTTGGATCATCTTAGTTACAATCCCTAAGGCTAGTCATAAGCCACTAGTGTCTCTTGACCTATTAATCTCCAAACCCAACACACCCAACTCTCCTCAGAGGTTAGTGTCCTAAGAGAGCATTGTAGTAGTCTTTCACTGAACAATCTCCAACATATCAGCCTCCCTCTTGAATCAGGGCACCCAGCTCTGGATGCAGAATCAAAGATGCAGTGTTAGCAGCACCAAGCAGAGAGAGAATCATACTTCCCTCATTCTAATGGCCACTTTCCATCTAATGTGGATAATTATGCAGTTTGCCTTTCACGCAGTGAGAAAGCATGATGAGTCATATTCAGCCTAGCTGCACCTCCACCCCATAACCCCCGGATGCTTTCCATCAGGGCTGCTATGCAATTTCTCAGTCTGTACCCATGCACAGGATTACCCCACCTGAAATGCAGACATTTGGATTTCATCCAAGCTAATGACAAAGCTGGCAGTAAGTCTGAATCTTCTGAGGGCCAGCACAGTATTATTGCCTTTCTCAGCAAGTAGCACAGCAGCCTCAACCACAGCTGCTATTATTGGAGGTCTGAAGTAACAAATATTTCCCTTTCCATTTTCCATTTAGCACCACTCCACTCAATTTCTAATACTTTGTGACCTTCACATGTACTTATACATGATATATTTAAACTCAGAAGATGCTTTTGACATCTGGCTTTGTTACAAATGCATTCACATTTGCTTTCACATGGTGAGAGTGGAATTTGTCTGCAAAACAGTATGTAAGCTCACAGGTTCAGTGTTGCTATGAATTTCAGTATCAACAGGAACTTGCACTGAGACTCATATTCAAACTGAAGGACTGGCCAAGTATCCGTGTGCGCAGACATCTTTATGTGTGAACAAACTGCTTTGAGTATCTTAAAAGATATTACAAGGAATAACTTTTAACTATGACTAACTAAACAAAAAATGAAAATAAAATCCTGTAGGACAAATCACTTTCCCTTTGGAAGAAAGCAGATTAGAGCAAATGGTTTGTGTGTTTTCAAAGTAGTTTACTCAATCACATATAGAACATAAAAGGAGTGAAGACACCAACCATCTGGCAGATTCCCAAGAGACTTCACGACCAAAACATTCATCCTCATGCTGGAAACTATAAGACTGGAAGGTTTTCCTAGGATCTGTAAAACATCAGCATCACGTTCAAGGATGAGCAGTCAGGTATCATCTGTGTTGACAAAGCGGTGGAGGAGGACAAGAATAGGTGCCAGAGTAAGTCATGCAGTATCTGAAGCAGAAGAGGGAAGGATATATTAAATCTCTGCCTGCCAGTTTTGCTGGTTGCCGAGTGCTTTTGAAAATCTGATGCCTCATTTAGCTGACTAAAGAGTGATTGAGCTGTACCAGAAATACAAACCCAGCTGTCAGAGAAAACTGGAAAATATGTTCTGGAGTAGTTTTGCAAAATCTAATTCTTTTTCTCTATATAGAACACCAGTTTATTTAAAAATATTTAATTAGGCGAACTTTAGCTGTGTATATCACCTGAAAATAGAAAAGACACATTAAAACTGTGCAGGTTAGTCCAAATGCATGCTAGACTAAAAATCCACGTTCTTACTAACCACCAGATACTCACACCATTGCAGAGAAAAACATTGTGAGAAAGATTGAAGAGACATTAAAATTTTATCTGCAGATTATTTTTCCCTTATCCCTCCACCTCGAAATTGAAGTACTTGATGAGAAAGACATCCATAGTACAAGACTTTGAGGGTAGCTTTGGAATATTCTGCAATAACTATAAGGATTTTCATGTTTGAGGGGTTTTAAGACCCTTGAGAGCTCTGTGAATGTCCCAAAATAAAGGGGAGATGGCGTGCTTCCGCTTCTGTCATCGTTTGAGCCTCACACCTAGAAGGAGTGAAATTAAACTCTACTGTATAAACAAAGGAGGTATGGATGATTACTAAAAAAATTAGGAGTGGTTTCATGGCTAATGAAAGAACCTGAGATGTTAAAATACATGTGAACAGAAAGGAATAGGGGAAAATCAGAAGCTTGTGAAAAACTAAATGATCAAATGGCTCTGCAAAGTATCTCACAGAGGTCCAGTCTCAAGCTGTATGCCATGTGTATCTATAACATACTGTCATATTCTGAAACCATTTCTTATGGTACCATTGTGCCCTACCTGGCATACTGTCGTTGTCACTTGACATTTCAGCATACCACACACCTTCTGCTTCCCCAGGTTTCTTGCTTTTATGTGATTTATTACAAATTCCTGAATCTACTTCATACTTACTGATCCGTGTCTGAGCAAGAATTTGTGAGGGTCGTTCAAGTAAAAGGGAGAAATTTGCTTATTTAATTTTCTTGGCCCCACCTCCTCATCCCCATGGGGCAGGAGAATAGTTTTGCTGTCTACTCTCTAATTCACATTCTCTATTTTCATTCCCCCACCCCCAGGAATATTTCTGCCTCCTGTGTGCCCAGAGACCTCCTGGTTTTTTGGCAGTACTTCATGGTATGTCAGTATTCCAGAGGTCAGCCGAGGACAAACTCTAATTGAAAGATATTAAAATAGGCTGCAAGGGACCAAAATTCAAAACCCCAGATCTATCATAATCTGTTACTGATGAAGCATCTGAGCTGGCTATGTCCTTAAAATATGCATCAGAAGTAATTTTTCAAGCCTCTTCTTCAGGTCTCCATTGGCACCCCCAGAGGAAATAAATTCAAACTGTTCAGAGAGCAGAAATCCTGTTCTGGTCCTTGAAATCCTTCGAGCAACACACACCCACACATCAGCATTATTTTGTCACCTCCTCCATATAAAAACAAAACAGAAACGTGAGAACAGTGGGCTGGAGATAGAGCTGCGGAAAGTGAAGTTGGAAGGATTAATTATGTAATACGCCCCCTCTCCCGCCCTTACCCACAGCAACACGAGTGAGGTAAACCCAATCCTCCCAGCTGACAACTCAGAACTAGAAAGTGCCCGGAGGAGTGAGAGCAAAATAAACGTGTGGGGAAGGTGGCGATGCACTCCTACAGAGAAAGATGTCATTAGGAAAAGGCTAAAAACAAGTTCAAATCACCTTTAGCCTCTTCCCTCCCCAGCAAGACCTCTCCCTCCGCCTCTTTCCCCCTCCTCCCCCTGCTCCTCCTCCCCCCTTTTCAGCAGGAGCTGCAGCCGGATCGGGACTATATTTCTACAGTTCACTGCTATCTGACGGAGTGTGGATCCTCCTGAAAAACTTCAAGTAAAACAGGAGCTGGGAGCACACACACGAGAAGATATATTAAGAAAGCAGGTTTGCTACTTAACTCGGAGGAAAGAAGCTGGAGCAGACTTCTTCGGTTGCTCTCTAAGAGCCTTGCCGAGAGTCCTTGCAAAGAAAAGTGTTGCTGATTCAAAAGAAGAGGAGGGATGGGGAATTAAAAAAAATCGTGCATGTCTGTGAGAGGGAGACAACGTGTGTGTGTGTGTGTACGTGTGAATGCGTGCTTGTGTGTGAGAGGGTGTAGGCGATGGGTGTGGGGAGCTTGAAATAATATTTTTTTTCTACGAAAGACACGTGAGTGCAATTCCCAACGAAGGGCACCAAGCTCTGCCCAACAGCAGAAGGGGTAGGGAGAGGGAAGGGGAGAAGAGAGGGAAGGGAAGACGAGAGGGAAAGGGAGAGGGAACGGGAGGGGGGGGGGAGGAGGGAGGGAGAAGGAGGAGGAGAAGGATTTCTATTTCAGAAGACATTCATAGAAAGAGGGTGGCAAATTCTGTGACCATCTTTAAAGGAAGTGTCTTGGGACATAGAAAGAAAGAAGCCCAAAGAAGGAAAATAAAGGGCTATGATTTCCTTGTCCTGTTGCTTTGTCTCTGGCTCCCTCTGCCTCTGGAAGAGTAGCCACAGGACACAAAGATGCCCAGCTGGTCACTGCACGCCCAAGTTCAGTTTAGCTGGTGCTTCTCTCCCGTTTAGCCTGACTGCTTTCACTGAAGGGGAGGACTCATAGCCCGACAGCCTTATAGTGTAACCTGAAGAGTGTGTGCCGCCTCTCTCTGCCCACCCCAAGAACTCGCTGGAGGTGGAGGAGAGGGGAGAAAGAGGAGGACTTGAAAGTGCCCGAGGAGCTCCCGATGCTAAGAGGAGACAAACGTTCCTGTGGACGACGCAGAAAGGACAAAGCTGACTGATTTATTGCTGTTTTCCGTATTTTTTTTTCTCCCTGTCCTTTGGCGCACACCAGTGTTTGGAGATCTTTGAAAACACAAACCTAAACACCAGCCCCGAAGCCCCAACCCCTTGGCTAGCTCTTATGGGAATGAAACACTCCTCCCGCTGCCTGCTCCTAAGGAGGAAAATGGCGGAGAACGCTGCTGACAGCACCGAGGTAAGGATGCGAGCCGGAGCCCGGCGCCCGCGCTCCCCCCAGACCCGAGCACTGATTCCCTTAGCAGAAGCAGCAGTAAGTGCAGAAGAACTTTCCCGGCCCCTCCGTCCAGCTCCTGCCTGCCTTGCTGCTGTAGTTTCCTGCATTTGCCCCCCTCTCCCCCCTCCGCACACACTTCCCCCCGTTCCCCGCAGACAGAGAAGTTTGCACCCCGCGGAGCGCTACGGGCGCTCGGGCTGCTCGGGGCCGCCGCTGCACGGCTGGATCCCCGGGGAAGTTGGGTGGCCGGGCGGAGGGCAGGCTCTGCGGGGCTGAGAGGTCTGGCGGAGGCAGAGGGGAGTGTGAGCGGCGCTAATTCGCGTGTCTGAGGAGGCCGAAAGGGACAGACTGTCTCTTGCGGCAGCACCTTGGCCAGCTCCCCGTGCTTTCCGCCGGCTGCCTTGGCTCGGGTTGCCTGGGGGGTCTTTAGCAGCATTCGTCTCTGCAGCATCCTGGATATTACCAAGCGGAGCTGCCCGGGGTGGGGGCTGTCCGGCTGGCCTCGGCAGTGCCGAAAATAGCTTTGCATTGCCTTCAGGCCGGGAGGGTACCCTGCGAGCTCTCAGGTTTTTCTGCAAGAAATCTACTCTCCCCCCGTCCCCCCCCACCCGTTACCTTCTGTTTCCTCAACATTTGGGTTGAGCAGCCCTTGTTTACTTGTCTGGGGCTATCTTGACCTCACTGAGACTTCTCGAGGGATACAGCAGTGTGCGAAGTCTCAGGTCTGGAAAAGCAGAAGGATGCAGGATGCAGTCCCAGCATCTCTGGGAGCGTGTGAGAAGGAGACAGGCGAAAGTGCGAGCGTGTGCCAAACTCCCTGTTTCTATTAATAAACCATGCCTAGCACTCTGACTGAACACTTAACACATGGTTAAGCGAGATGCAGCACAGCCATGCACAGACCCCAAGGACATTGCACACCAACCAACTTTACAACGTTGCCCTTACACACACGGATGGCACTGAATCTTCTCCCCAGTTGCCCTGCAGGGGTAATAAAGACCAAAAGCAGCACTTCAGTGTGAGTGAATGAACACATAACTATTTCATCCTTTATTATTTCAACATCTCCGCCAAATGTCTCCTCCTTTCAGTTAGTCCTCCCAGTAGGTGTCCTGCTCGCTCATGAATTCCACATTTCTCTTTGCAATAATGTTCTCTCCGCCTGACCTTCATAAATATGCCTCCTTTGCCATGCCAGGTGAAGAGCCAAATCTTCTTAAATGGATATGATGTAAGCACTTAGTCAAAGAACATGCCTGTTACTGCGCTACAACCCCATGGAGTACTGTTTGCAGAAGAGGCATCTATAAATAGCAAGAAGTCTGGCTGCACATCTGTAAACTGTCATAGTCCTGACAGCACATATTGCGTTATAGGTCCCAGGATCCCAGGACGGGATTGCATTGAGGAATGTACAGGCACAGATAGTTCCTTTCGAAGCCATTTTTTTTCAATGGAAATCATTTTTAGACAGGGAAAATAGGTGAGAAGAGCTCTTTAAACATTATTCTTCTATGTCAGTTCACTCTTACCACATTTTTGTTGTTTAATCATGCTTGCCTTTCTCTTTGTGCAATGCTACACACACTGTGATGTTATTTTATGGAGAAGGATTTTTTAAACGATGACAGACTCATTTCAATGCTGCATACAAGTTAGAAGAATATTAAAATGCTGTGCTTCGTCTTCTTGGAGTACCCATCAGTGACAGATTTGTGAAATGAGAGTGAAAATATTGCAGATTAGGCATATCCTGCTGCCCATCTACCTTAAGAAAATCAGAAGGGATACATTTGTAACTCGTGCCTAGATATTTTCTATTTTAATAATTTTCATATTTCTGATATATACTGAGAGAAGTAGTTTGCATATGTGCAGATGTAGAACTGCACCAAGCAAACTATGCCAAGACCTTTGAAGCTTTTTCACTTGTCAAGCATCTGTATTTAACAAAGTCATATGACACTAGTTTGACCTTCAAACCTGTATTTCTCTAACTTTCTCTTGAAGGTAGCAAATAATTCTGTGACAGAAGGGATGCAGAAGGGTATCTCACTTTTGGAGTTACCGCAGTGTGAGAGAAAAATCGGAATTGGTATAAATTTGTTTCATGTGAAACCAATGGGGTACCAGCAATACTCATTATTTGATACTAAATTTCTGAAGAACTGAGATGTCATGGTCATAGGCATGATATAAAAAATATCATCCATAATGAGAGATGAAGAATTAAAACATTTAAGAAACGGTCAAAATGCCCCACTTCCAAGTCATTCCAAAGACCTTCCAGTTCTTACTCAGATTGATTTGACCCAATTATTTATGTTACAGCTTCGTAGTACATTTTTTATATTTCAGGTTTGGTGTTTTTTTTTTCTTTTAAATCTAACACAGCTAAGAGCATGAATCTAAGTTTTGGTCAAATATGGCAAGTATTCTCTTGCAGTAGCAGGGCATTTTGAAACAATATATTAAGTCAAAGAACATGGACACTACATAAGAAACTTTTTATTACCTTAGCTACACTCTGATGACCTTAGTGCTAAGTCTTTAGCTTAAAGAGCTTAAAGAAACAATGACAATAAATACAGACAAGGGAAAACCAAAGCTACAGTAAGACAATACTCACTATTTCCTCAAGCAAGAATACAAGAGGAGTAGCATTACTAACATTACTTTTCAAGTGTCAGGGAAGACACCTCGTGTTACCAGGAAACTTAGAGAAGGGTGCTCCTGAGGTACAGATAGTTACATTACCAGTATTCCTGTAGCCTCACATCTTGGTCAAGTGAGTGGAAGGTGTTGGATCAGGCCCTGAATAGTGCTGTAATTTTATTGTACAGGTAACAGCCTGATAGCAGTCCATCTGTCAGGGTTTAAGTGTAACTAGTGGGGGTTTTGTATGTGTTTATAATAGCCTGAGAATACACAGTGTTTTGTATAAAAATAGAAGTTAAGGGTAATAAACCCATAAGTCTTTTCTATTTAGAGCCTCACTGAAGGCTACGGGGTACCATTAATAGGAAACTTGCTAAAATAGTTTCAGATCCTTGTTTGAAGTGCACAAGGAATGCCCTAGGCATTCCACTGGAGCAAAAGTTGTAGAATCTCTCCTACAGATATAATAATGAACCTCCGTATCTTTAGTCGTGAAAGGACACTTTGTCTAAACAAAACAGGACTGTTTGCATAAATAACAGATGCAGAATTTAGTTCTCTGCAAAAAATTAAAGACATACTAACAAAAAACAAAGTAAAAGAGAAATAATTCTTTTTGGAACATATGCATGTACATTCTGCAAAATTCATGGTGCTGACCTGCTGTAGATTTTGGTTTCTGGGTGTTTTTATTTTAAATGTATTAAATGGAAGCCTTATTAATAGTTGGCCTGATATCAATGATGTGAAAAAAATTGAAAGAAGTATGTTTTCACAAGTGTGCCTGAATGTATCTTGTGAAATGATGCCACATGAAAGAAACAGAATCATAGAATCATAGAATCATGGGCAGAGGCATCTTCAGCTAGACCAAGTTGCTCAACCTGACCTTGAATGTTTTCAGGGATGAGGCATTAACCACCTCTCTGGGCAACCTGTGCCAGTGTTTCACCATTCTCATTGTAAAAAAATTCTTCCTTATTCCTTGTCTAGATCTGAGTGTAGTCTAAATCTATCCTCTTTTAATTTAAAACCGTTGTGCTTTGTTCTACCGTAACAGGCCCTGCTAACACGTTTGTACCCATCTTTCTTACAGGCCCCCTTTAAATACTGAAAGGGTGCAATGAGCACAAAATGCTGCAATAGCACAAAGTGCCAGGGTTTATGTGGACATCCAACAGACATAGACATGTAAGAGGCTAGTTGATGACTGAAACTATTCTAGAACTTGAAACTGGTATGGTTTTGCCCAACATACTTGCACAGTAACCTCATAAAAAGCGATTTCTGTGCTGAAGACTTTGCAGTGTCTGTAGAGAGAAATGATTCTTGTATCATTGCTAAGAATGGAGAGATTAGTTAATTCATTTGTGGTAACCGAATATTTGTAGTAATAGAATCCTCACCGAATATCCTGTTATAAAAATGTTGGTCTTTGTTTACACTTGGGGTGACATGCTTAACAGATGTGCAGATGAACTGGTTTGGTTTCTTGCAGTCCAGGTCAGTGAAAGTTACTAACTGCTCAGTTACCAGAAGTGGGGAGATCGCAGTGTCCTATCTACATGAAATGCCATTATACCACTACTGGGGGGGGGGGAAGGTTATAAAATCTTTTGAAATCATGAGCTTCTATTTGTGATTCATGAGTAGGAAGAGGGGGTTTCTCCTTAACAGGTTACCGAAGGACAGATTTACAGAAGCAGAGAGGGTGTGTGCCTAACAAAGAACAGTGGACTAAATTTATTCAGTAAACCTAAGTTTTGCTCCTGGCTATTACACCAGATGGTTTTGGAGCTATAATTTAATCCCTCTGATCTTTCCCATTCATCCTGTTGAATTCTGTGATTTATTAGTGAAAGATGTTGTAGAAAATTCTTATTTTGTGTTATTGAATTGCTGTATTTGAATGAACATTAATGAGTGGGTGATGTTTACCCAAAAGAGAAATAGCACTGCTATGTGGTGTACTTCTTAGACCAACAGAAGTCACGAAAGATCTGGCATGATGTCAGATAGCCAGCTGAAGAAGCAGCTTATGACATAAATTTCAGTCTTACAGAGTGGTGTGCCACAAGCATGGGTCACGTAACTTTGAACAGGAAAACTTGTGATAGCTGGTGTGTGCAAGTAGTACAGGTGAGCTACAGAGACCAGACCACTGGCTCATGATCCAGATGTTTTGCACTGCTGACAAGGCAGTCAGAAAGCTGACCCATGATGTCAGAGAGGAACCTTTCACTGCGGGTGTAGCCAAATTCCCAAGGGCTAGAGAGGCAACTCTGAGTTAAAGCAGGGAATATCCCACTTCAACACATTTTGATCATTTACAATGCTCCTACTAGAACTATGTAAACCATGCTTTTAGACTAGTAACAAGGCAGTTCTAACATAGTCATAGGGGTTTTTTTGGGGTTTCTAGACAATTTAGGAGTGGAGGAGTAGAAATATGTCTCTGAGCCATCTTCTACAACTTCAGCTGTGTAGAACATTAATTTAGCTCAGCTGAACATATAGCTGAATGCATCCTGTTTCTTTCTCAAATTTAATATTAAATGCTCAAGACGTTGACCATAATATTTTGGCACCATTGAAAAATTAAATTTTGGTTGGCATTAATAATATAGGTAGAATGAAGAAACATTTATGCTTAAGTAAAGAATAACAGCAATCATTCAAAGCAGAGTTTCAAGATAAAAATATCTTAGCATGAATTATCCTGCACCAGCATAGGTTTGTTTTAGAGAACAGCATTTTAGTGTCAAGAAGACTGGTATTTTTTGAAAATGGTATGGTTCATCTTTGTGACATCATAGGCCAGATCATATTGTGTCATTGTGCCAATACTAAAAGACAGATTCCAAGCTAGTGAGTGGGCTTATAATGGCTCTTTCTTCACAGCCTTGATCTGTGAAAAGCACCAAATGCTTCAAAGAAGAGAGCAAGAAATTCTGTAGATTGTCACCTTTGTAACTGTTCTACATCCATGCCAGAAGTGAGCTTAGCAATGGCTCACTTGCCTTCCAGATCTTCACCCTCAGCTTGATAGTGAAAGATGAAGGCTTGTACAGGCCTACTGGTATAGGCAGAGCAGACAAATGCGTAGAGGTAAAAAAGCACTAAGCTTATTCTTTTCATAACGTTTTGTTTTGGCCTTTCTGAGTTTGCAATGAAGTTCAGTCCATTGACAGATGAGGTCATGAACAGCTGAAGGGGGGAGAGTGATGAAACTAGTTGCTCCTACCTCTGATTCCACAGAGAATTTTCTTTCTTCAGGAATAACCTCTAAATAACAGAAACAAGAAGCACTCATCTCAAGGAAGCAAAGAGGAGATTACGCACTAACCACACCAGAATAGAGCAATTGCTGACTATTCACAGGCTACCTGGCTCTTTCTTGTGTTTTTGAACAGGTACTAACTGGATCCATGGAGTCTCTTGGCATGCTGTGGCTTTCAGTCACTTGCATGGGAGCTGAGTCATTTCGCAGTGACTATGAGAGGATGGGCATCATTTCATCCTCAGTATTTCAGTTTTAACTGAAACTAAACTTGTGGAGGGGCAGGTGCCAATCTCTTCACTCTTGTGACCTCTTAATGGCATGCAGCTGAGTCAGGGGAGGTTTAGGCTGGATACCAGGAAAAGGTATTTTACCCAGAGGGTGGTTGAGCACTGGGTCAGGCTCCCCAGGGAAGTGGTCACAGGGCCAAGCCTGTCTGAGTTCAAGAAGCATTTGGACAACACTCTCAGGCACATGGTGTAATTCTTGTGGTGTCCTGCACAGGATCAGGAGTTCATGATCCTGATGGTTCACTTCTAACTCAGTATATGCTATGATTCTATGATTTAAGAAGTATAGATTTATTTCTTAGAAGCTAGGTTTGTCAGGTCTCAGTTGTGAAAATAAAAAAATCTAAAATTTTAAAATACATGTAAAATTTCGGGGTTTTTCCATGATCTAAATAACTATAAAAATAATTTGACATTATTGAAATACTCAATTGAAATAGAATAGTTTAAAAACTCAATTTGAAAATCTGGATTAGAAAATCTATTTATCTTTATTTTATTGCATTAATAATTTGGAGATTTAGAGCCCAGAATTGGAAATAAGGCAGACTCCCTTTACTAAGCACTCACTGCCCAGTTTGCTTTTCTGAAAACTCTATTAAGTGCAGAAATTAAAGATAATTTTGCTTTGTATTTCAGCTTGAAATGTAGGTGATCATAAGTAAAATCTCAATCTTTCCAAAATGAAGAGAATATTTCAGTAACAAAACCTTTGCAAGGGTATTACATTAGGAACAAAATGTTTAGTTAAAATTTTTGACAGAGCCACAATAAAGAAGGTGAAAGAATAATATTCTCCCTCACTTAAAATATCCTGCCCTGCAGCTAAGACATGTGCTTGGAAGTTTGTGTGCAGTGAGGACTGCATTGTACCTGGGTCTTTTTAAAAGAAAAAGTAGCACTTCCCTCTCTTGTAACAGTATGATGAAAGTAAACATATACTGGCTGGAAAACAGTAATATGTAGTGGTCTCCAACGACTAGTATTGAAGTGTTCTCTTAGTGGCCACAATGCCACTTGGGGTCATGTGTGGCCTTGCAGTTCTCCTGTCTCTTCTTGTCCTTTTTTGGCCATACAGCTTACCTTTTTACAACAGGAGAGCTCAAACCCAGATTCAGAGCCCAGAATAACATGTGACCGAGACAGGGCCTTCCAGCAACAATCCACCAATACAAATTTATTTCTGTCACGGACCTTCTCATTTAGAAAGGAAGACAGGCAACTATTTCAGTTTCTAATTACATCCTTGTACTATTCATCAATCCGTCGTGAAACTTGACCCCACCTTGGGATAAAAACCAGCTGCTGATTTTCATTTCCTCAGTCACAAACAGGGAAGTAATTACCCTTCATGTAACACATTCTGAGCTCCTTCTGTTTGAGAACCATATACCTCATGATGTGCCCTATCTTAGACACGGGCTTGCCTGAAGTACAGGATATGTACTTTTTTTTTTTTACTCTGAGTTACATTAGGATATAACAGGAATAACACCGCTGAGTCCTATATAAATAGGGATCACAGTGGTATGGCAGAAACACAGGAATGTTGATTAGAAAGAACTGCTATAGGACATCTCATGCGACCTCACACGCAGTGTAGAATAGTCACCAGCATGTTGGTTATTGCTGTTTCTAGCCAAGTTTTGAAAATCAACAAGCACAAAGATTCCGCTGCCTCTCCAGGCAACCTTTTCCAGTGCTGCACAGACCTCTTAATGAACAAGTTTTTGTCGTTGTCCTATCTGAACCACCAAAACAGCAGGTTGTGACCTTTGCACCTCATTATATCATCTGCTGCTACTGAGAACAGTTTGCTTCCCCTGTCTTCGTAACTATCTTTCAAGTAGTTGCAGGCTGCTATTAGTTTGTCCCTTAATCTACTCTTTCACAAATCAAGCAAGTTCAGCTCATAGTAATTTCTTCTTATAGGTCACCTTCTCAGGCCCATGACCATTGCATTATTTAGCATGTTGCTTACCTCTCTGTAGCTAAATGCTCTGCAGAAATTGGAATGAGAATGGAAAGGAAGAATATTTTCCTAGAGAACTTAGCAGAATACTAACTGATTAAATGCACATGGCCAGATAGTATCAGTAAAGTGTGTTCTGCAAAAATCCCTTGTGACTGAGCCCAGCTGTGTATCTGGCATGTTTTACTTCAGTATTTTGGGTTTGTTGTTTTCCTTAGAAAGCGAGGTCAGACGTAAAAAGCAGCACTGCTTCTTACCCACAGTTTGCATCTTGCTAAGTGTATATCTGGAACAGCTGTTTCAGAAGGAAATAATACTATTAGCTACATCACCATATCTCCTTAGGAGTCATGGTGTTTTAAACTTAATTAGGAGTAGCCAAATTTACTGGGAGCAGGATCTGCTCAGCAATTGTTAAGGATGCTCTGCCTATTGTTGAGCCTTAAAAAAAGATCATTACCCTTCAGTCCCATTTTCTTTGATGAAGCCCGCTAGATGCTCTGCAAGCCTGAAGCATAACAAGGATACAAAATAGAAAACTGAGATACAAGAACAGTTATTGGGCAGAGAAGGTGAAAAAAGGGAACATATTTTATTGTTCAAGAAAATATGTTGCAGACTAAAATTTCAGTTAATTCCTTTGTAGCTCAGTGTAAGTTTGATGATCTCTTAGATTTCTTGGATTAGAAGTGGCAAACATGAAATTACACTCAAGTAAAAGTCCTGTTGTGGAAAATACTGTATTTAGTCATGAAAAAGAATGTGGTTTGCAAATTTACTGGAAGTCAAAGTATATAATGAAATTATTTTGTGAAGCTGCAAAACAAAAGGATGCAGGGAAAAAAGGCAGGCAGGAAAGTTGGTGGGCAGGTGTACAGGAAGGGAAGAAAGGGGGGAGGGTGAAAAGGAAGGGAAGAGAGGGAGGGAGACGAGAGGAGAAATGGGGAAATACAGTCAACAGTATAGAGAAAATCAGGAACAGTAAAAATCCATACTTAAATTTACTGCCAAAAAGTCACAGAATCACACTGTGACTACCTTGAAAGCCATTATTACCAAGAAAGGCCAAGGTGAAGAACACACTGAATAACTTGGCCTTCTCCCCATCCATTGTCACCAGGGATGTAGTAGGCATCTCCATTTGACAATAGGTCCACATTTTCCCTAGCCTGCCTTTCGGTGTCTATGTACTTGTCCCACTGTCAGATTCAACATGTCAGGAACCAAGGAGCTGTAGGCTGAGGCAGCAGGAGGTCATCAGAAGAGTGAATCAATTCACCCATTTGCAGCCTGTAAATAAGGGAATAATAGGGGGTTTGGCAACAGCTGGTAAGGTCTAATGCAAATTTCAACTTCTCTGTCAGAAAAAATAAAAGCAGCATTCACGGCTTTTTGGCATGTTAGTCAGCTATGGAATAAGAAGAGACAGTAAATATTTCTAGGACTGTGGTCCACCCCCATCAGTCATGAACGAGAAAAGAACGTAATGCAGAAAAAGACAAAACTGTTTTTAATTAGTTATCAAGGTGTGTATTTAAAAGCTTCCTTGAAATTCTCTGTTGAAATTTGCCTTTACCAGCATTGTCTCACAAATGGTTAATCAATTATTAATCTCACAAATAACAGATTTACAATACAGTGAGAGAGGCTGACAATGAAAGCTTTTCACCCACTATTACACCTTTGCACATACACCTGAAACCCACCCCAATCACCGTCCAAATAAGTAGAGCTTGAACAACATGTGACACTCCTCAGTAGCCTCCATGTCAGGATTTTGAGCAGCACCTCAGCTCCATCTCACCACAGCTCCACCTCAGGCACGCACTCTGACTCTCACCTCACCTCACCTCACAGTCACATCGTCATTGCTGAACCTGAAATATTACTGAGATCATTTTCCTAGCTCTCTCTTTCAACTACATTACCTTTCTATTAATATCTGAATTGCTGAATCTTTATATTCTATTAAATCAAAAAGCTGATTGTAATTTTCAAGGCGGTTTGAAGCATGTGTCCTGCTACCTATCTGAATTTCTTATTCAGTACCGAGAGATTAATTCAAGCCTCCAGTGCCAAGCTCCATCTCACACTTCTTAGATTTTTCTAATAATAAAATAATACTAGTATCATGGCAGTGTATGTGCTGTTTTAATGGAGGTTAGCCTAAAAATTGTAAAATTAAGCTAATGGGTTTATATTCCTGTTTTCTCCATATATGACATTGGATTTCTGTCCCGCTTTTCTAAGAAAATTTGTTTTAAGCAGATAAACTTGATGGAAGACAAAAATAGATAAGGAAGGTGCTTTCACTTATTACTGTGAGATTTTCATGAAAATGTGAAATTGTAGCCTCAGTACCATTATTTTATTGAAGAAAAAAAATCTCTGTGCCATCTTTCTATCTTTTAGGTCTGTTCCTTTATCAACAAAAAAATAATAGCAGTCCTTAATGCTCATAAAAAATGTGCCTTTGTCACCTTGTAAAAGGGAAGGCAAAAGTATTTATGTTTGCAAGACCTATTTCCACCAGGTAAAACTGAGTATTCTAACCATGCCTACTGGAAACAAAGGCATTCCTCAAGACAGGCTTACCCTCATGTAAATGCATCAGTTTCAGCAAAATTATTTGTGATTTATATAGATTCAAAAGCAGCTCACATCTACATATAAAATTGTATATAGAACGATGAATCACCAGTGGTTTTGCTCAAGAATAGAGTTTTCATCATTCTGATTGTGATTGTATAAAAATGTTAGGAGCATACTTTCTTATATCCCTTTCTTAACTGTATTTAAAAGATGGGTCTAAAATAGCAAAAGCTTATTCAATTATTAACACAAAGCTAAAAAAACTGTGATTTATACCAACATGACTATCAGCAACTGCTTTTGAAATACACTATGCATTTAACAGGTGTGTTTTAGAACCCAGTGTAGTTAATATAACTCACTGAAGATTTTTGAACACTTCAGTAAATGTTTGATTAACAGTGCAAGAAATGCTGAACACACTGGTTTGCTCATGTGTGTCAGTAGCACTCAGTATGGTTATTTACTGTAGAATCAAGTTCCATGCCAGCAGAGTACTTAAAAACCCTCCTTATCTACCTTATATAATATGGAGCAAGTGTTATTCCACTGAACTAATGGCATTACCTCTGTTCTGAATGATAGGTGCATATCCATTTTCTTAAATAACTGCTGAAAACACATTTAAGTCAATTGGGGCATTTGCAGTCCTCTTGAGAACAAATATTCCAAGCCTGGAATTCATAGGTTACTAATCTCAGTCTCTTCCAATGACATTTCTCACGCTAGGTAAAACAAAACCAAATAATGTTTAATGGCCACATATGAGCAACTATACTTCAGTAGGCTAAATTTACAGGGTGGTTAAGAACATGTATGTTGGCCTTGCTATAAATGAGGACTAGTCTCAAAGTATACATGATTACCTTTACTGACTGAAGAAAGATCAATATTTCTTTCTCCATTACTAAGCAAACTGTCATGGTTTAACCTCAGTTGGCAAATAAGTACCACACAGCTGCTCCTTCACTGCCCTCACTCCCTGGGGGAATAGCAAGGAGAATTGGGAGGAAAAAAAAGTAAAACTCATGGGCTGAAATAAGAAGAGTTTAATAATAGAAAGAAAGTAAAATATAATAATAACTACTAATTCTATTACTAATAATACTTATTTTAATGAAATGGAGAGGGAGTGAGAAAAAGAAGTGTTGCACAGTTTCTTGGCACCCACTGACTGATGTCCAGCCCATCCCTGAGCAGCGATCAGTGGGTCCCATTCATGTCACCCCAGTTTATATCTGAGCATGATGTTCGATGGAATATCCCTTTGGCCAGTTTGGGTCAGCTATCCTGGTTATGCTCCCTCTCAGCTTCTTATGCACCTCCTCACTGGCAGAGCATGAAACACTGAAAAGTCCTCACCTTAGAGTAAGCACTGCTCAGCAATAACCAAAACATCACTGTGTTATCAACAGTATTCTCATATGGAATCCAAAACACGGCACTGTACAAGCTACTAGGAGGATAATGAGCTCTGTCCCAGCTGAAAACAGGAGACAGACTTATGAGAAGCTTTCTTTTACTTGGATTTTTAACCTTGAGATTTAAGGACAATTAACTGCTTCAATGCGGTTACAAAATACCATCACCATTTAAAAAAAGTTAATATCCAGTGTAGTTCTAGTGTAGTTCTAGAGTCTGATATTTAATGAGTTTCCAAAAGATATTCAGTCACCCTGGCACAACAGTTTCTGCTCTGACACTATTTCAAATCAAGGAAGTTGACTCTTCTCCTCATCTTGGAACTAAAATGCAAAGGCGATATACAGCCTTAGTTCTGAGAGAGCAGGACTATGCTATGTAACAATTCAATAATTGCCTTAACATTGTGATTATTTTTCGTTTCAGCCACACAGTTCCTTGAACATTCATTAATATGCTTATTTACAAAATCCTTGAATATTGTGTACAGTTCCGGTCACTGCAATACAAGAAAGATATTAAGCTATTAGAGAGTGTCCAAAGGAGGACAATGCAGATGGTGAAGGGCCTTGAGGGGAAGCCATCTGAGGAGCAGCTGAGGTCATTTGGTCTGTTTAGCCTGGAGAAGAGGAGAATGAGGGAAGACCTCATTGTAGTTACAACTTCCTCGTGAGGGGAAGAAGAGGAGCAGGCACTGATCTCTTCTCTGTGATGACCAGTGACAGAACCCAAGGGAATGGCCTGAAGTTGTGTCAGGGGAAGGTTAGGTTAGATATTAAAAAAAGGTTCTTCATTCAGAGGATGGTTGGGTGCTGGAACAGGCTCCCCAGGGAAGTGGCCACAGCACCAAGCCTGACAGAGTTCGAGAATCATTTGGACAACACTTTCAGGCACATGGCATGACTCTTGGGGATGATCCTGTTAGCAGTTGAACCAGATGATCCTTGTGGGTCCTTCCAACTTGGCATATTCTGTGATTCTGGAAATTACTTACCAGGTATATGTGTGTGCATACATATACATATACACACAATGTTTTACATTTACAAAAAATTCGAATTGCATGTTACGCTGTAACGTTCATTCCTTTGTGCACCCATGTTGCCAGTGTTAATAAAACTGTGTCAGAGAAGACACTACTGTACCTATATGGGTTCATATGGGTTAAAGTCTTATACCACATCAAATATATATATATATCTATATCTATATAGATATAGATATATATGTTGACAGAGAAACTCTGTGTTTAAAAAAGCAGTTTCGTGGAAAACTCCTAGCTTTAAATTCCTTTGCCTCCCTTATATTCACTGTATTCCTCTGCATGGGTGTTGTGACAAAATGCAGTTTAGTTATGGAGAATCACAGGAGGTCAAACCCTTCCATTTCAAGTTGAAATAACAAACTCATATTTTAGATATAGCACTAACAGAGCTCTAAAATATGTTTAAATTCAACTAACTTGGTGAGCTGTCAGGAATACAGGCTCCCAATTCAGAAAGGGAGCATTTAAAAATATTTGTCTGTTTCAGTTTAGATCACTTCCAAGCATTCACACCTTTAATTCAGAAATTAAATAAAATTGGTATTGTTTTCTTAAATTCTGTAACACACATCTCAGAGGCTGGAGAGTTCCCCACAGGATCCTCCACTTGCCAGCTGCTCCAGCTTGGTGTTTGTTGCAGCACTCAGACACTTGTCCCTTAAGTGCTTATTGTTCACAGATCTCCCTAAGCACAGCAACACAGACCCCCTGCCCAGGGAACCCTGCCCTGGACCCCAGCCCTCACAAGCCACTGGCTATTGCAGCTTAAAATTTGATGGTGATTATGCATGTGCATGGATGGGATTTTGAGATATCTGGTCTAGCAGAAGGTGTCCCTGCCCATGGCAGAGTGGGGTGGAACTAGAGGATCTTTGAGATCCTTCTAGACCATACCATTCTGCTGATTGTATGATGGACCCAGGCTCAGCTCGGTGGTGGCCAATGACAGGATCAGAGGCAACAGGCACAAATTGAAACACAGGAGATTCCATCTGAATACCAGAAAATGCTGTCTTACTGCAAGGATGACAGCACAGGCACAGATTGTCTTGGGAGACTGTGGAGATCCTGGGAGATAATCAAAAGCCATCTGTGCAAAGACATGGGCAAGTGGCCTGAGGTAGTCCTGCTTGAACAGAGAGGTTGGACCAGATGACCTCCAGAGGTCCCTTCCAACCTCCACTGGTATGTGATTCTGTGAAA
Organism: Pseudotriccus pelzelni; assembly: GCA_035584735.1. Lineage (NCBI taxonomy): Eukaryota > Metazoa > Chordata > Aves > Passeriformes > Tyrannidae > Pseudotriccus > Pseudotriccus pelzelni. The sequence continues at coordinate 27,891,914 of JAWMRA010000001.1, forward strand.
TCAAACACAAGCTATAAATAAAATTGAAGAGCTTAGAGTTTTATGTATCTATTTTACACATTACATTCATCTTCTTTCCTTGGTTGATATTTTAAAAATCTGGTAAATCTGTAAGAACGGAGCACACTCCCTGGTTTTCCTCATTTAATCCTGTGAAATGCTGAGTATGTTCACATCTCAGTCGACTCTGGGGTTTTTTACACCTGAAGAACTGAAGCCTAAATAAAGTGAAAAGGACCAATGATTTATTACAGTTGCTGGATTGTACAGTCTGTACAATCCAGAACAAAGGAAGTCATGTCAATTAATTACTTAAGGTACTAGCCAACCTTTAGCTTTTATAACTTTTGCATTATTTTAAGTTTTTTAACTTCTGGATGTGACTTCACTGACACAAATTTAAAACCCAAAATCCTGCTTTATCATCTGTTTTTAGTGAGAAATCCTAGGTTACATAAAGATAGTATTATTTATTTGGACCTTTTTAAGGAAATAGGGGAGATGCTGTTGTCAGTTTCCGGTTTTCTTCATTCAACGTTTAATCATTTAGATCTTCCTCCATGGTATGGTCTCTAAAGCAAACCCTATTGGTTGTAATATACAATTTGTGTTCTGCTGGTGGCAGAATATTGCATTCCTCTGACTTGCATCCTTCTTCAGAGTTCTGCTAAAAATGATTATATTGTCACTAAAAGGAGAAAAATAAGCCCTTTTTTTATGTGGTGCTGAAAGGTTTTACCTTCACTGATTCAGTGGCTAAGAAAAAAAAAAACATTTTTACAAGCCTTTTGCAATGCTTAAGTTCCTGAAAAGGTTCGAGAGTTGAAATTCAAATCACCCTCTTGGAATATTCTTGATGATAGTAATTTAATTTCTATACTGTTTTAACAAACGTGCACAACTCATTGGATGGGGTCCTGATGTTCTCTATCATTGGATCAACAAATCTTATGAAAATAAGATTTTAATTTTTCTTTGAATGGGTTAACTAGGATCTGGAATCTGCTCATAAACTCAAATGCTTTAACAAGGTGTCCGAGTTGGTGGTCTCCTTGTCCTGTCTAATCAGCAGAGACAAACACCTCTGAATAGCAACTCTGCCCACCTCAAACCTGAATCATACTTTAAAGAAACCTTTTCCTTTCTGTTGACCCTAGACAGAGCCTAAGGTGGTTTGGTGGCCAACCTTCAGTAATATTAACAGACCAAGAGCAGTGTTTCTTCATTTGTATAACAATGCTGAAAGCACAATCCCCTGATTCATAAGCCTATAAAAAATCCTACCTTTTTTGTTTTTCACATTTTCAGAGTCTTCTCCTCATCAGAAGGCTCTTTCTCCTCATCAGAAGACTCTCCCTATCCATTAATTCTGAATGTGCAGCCAGTTCAGAAGCGAGTGCTGATGCTTCTTCTCCTCTATCCCGTTCAGTTGCCAATCATTCCATGAACAGGAGAAATATTTAAAGAAACAGAATTGCATGAAGCTTGATGTGTTCCAAAATGAAAAAAAAAAAAAAAAAAGGCAGACACTCTTCCATGTCAATAAAACCTTGAATCACCTTGAAATGAAACACTATTTTTAATTCTGTTATTTTTCTGGTCGTCTTTTTTTTCCCCATTTTTCAGATCATGCTGATGTTCAGAAAACCAGTAAGTGAAACTTTCAGTCTTATCCTTTACCTCCCTGTTTTTGTTGTTGTTTTTTTAAAATTTAATTTATTTTAGGGGTTTTTTTTTGGCCAACAGCACATCAGAAGGCAAGAAAAACTGAAGGTCTGTTTCACCATCAGAACACAGATGGGGTTGGTGCAACAAAGAATTTTGCATTGCTGTACATCATGCTGTGCCCATACTGTGGCTAAAGAACAATAATGCCAACCTTATATGTGGAAAGGTGATAAAACTAGCTAAAAAAAGACACTGAATTTGCGTCAATGTGTTCCTTTTATAGGCCTTTCAGTACACAGAAACTTTTACTCAGTTTTTTCAAGGTTTCTTCACAACTGTGAATAGTAAAAACATTTCTAAAGCTGCGACTCACTCTCTTAAGCTTTTCAGGTTCAGAAAAGTCACATGAATCATTGAAATTCACAGGTCAGAAGCACTTCAATCAGAGAACATCAGCCTTCATGCTAATCAACCTATTTACACAGCATCAATGCAAGGCTAATTTGAACAGAAGCCCAGTTATACAGATCTTTCTACTGTCAGTTACATTTTCTGCTCATGTTGTCACTAGTAATTTCCTTTTTGATCTACAGCTCTTCTAAGTGGAAATACTTCAGTCTGTACTGATTCTACAGCAATCATTTGTTTTGCTTGTCTGTATTTATTCTGCCCCAATCATTTGTGTTGCTTCTCTATTACTGCATAAGTAAAGGGAAAGATGAACCACTCATGCATGTACGTGGAGGTCTCGCTACCCAGCTGCTCCTGTGAATGCATTTGGCAGAGCCAAATCTTCTCACAGAAGAAGGAAGAATCAGAACCCAGAAGGGATGGCAACAGAAAAGCATGAAAGGGCATGTGTACAGAAATTGGGTTGCAGAATGCAGATCGTCCTTGCTTGCCTGAGACCTGCAGGAAGGATTCAGCTTCAGCTGACACTGTGTGATGCAAGTAGCAGTTGCTTGTTGCAAAAGAGGCGTTTGCAACTGACAGGACAGTTACAGGTTGCATTTTGTGGACAGCGCATTGTGTGTTGTGTCCATAAATCAGGCAAGGATTTCCATTCCGTCTTAGCATGCACCTGCTCTCAGCACACAGTAACATATGCTGCCTTGTGAATCAGCATCGATGGAAGTGCTGAGACACAAAGAGAAAGTGCTGCCAATCCCTTATGAAAATGGCAGCAAGCAAGCAAGGGAAGGCAAATTGTAACAGCAAAACACAGGATGCAGGCAGCCCATTAATGTATAGCAATGAGGTGGCTCAAAGTCAAGATGTTTGTGGTACTTAAACTAATCTGAAAACATTTGGTATAAAATTCATACATTGTGACTTCCAGAGAAGCCTGGAGAAGGAAGGGAAGATGCACTCTTCATTGTAAGTCTCGAGGAGAAGTGTCTTCCTGAACTTAAGATGCCTAGGAGAGAACAGAGTCAGAATTTTGCTGCTACCACACACTTAACCATGTTTGAAAGGCAGAAAAGCTACTGATTTCCTTTTAGCAGCTGGGGCTCCTGAGCACAAGTGAAAGGCTTTCTGCCAGAGATTTAATTACAGTTGTGCCCTTTACATCTGGTAAGAAAATAAGCTTTGAATGTCCTCACAAGAGTTTTATTCCAATGATTACAAATAAAAATAAAAATTGCAGATAGGCATTAGAGTTCAATGTGCTCTTGATCAGTTTCTTTTCAATAATCCATGCATGGAGGATGGAACATTAAACATCAAATGACTTATTCATGTCTTATTTGAAGACAGTTGACTTTAAATGGGATTTCTGTTTTAGTACAGTGATACAAAATACACTAAAAATGCGATACAAATGTATGTTACACTTAGCAAAATACAGGACTGGAGTTCAATCATAGTACCAGTGTGTTTCTGTAATATTCTCACTGACATTGGGTATCCCCAGTTACCAGGAAGGAAAATGACCTGAAGGAAGCTGAAGCCCAATGCTCTCATTGAAACTGTTAGTTGTTCAACTTTTGAACTTCACATTGGTCTGAGCCATGTAATCACTTTCCCCCATGCAAATCTGGCTAACCCAGGGAGACATTCACACTCATTTAAACCACGAGTTGATCCACTCAAAGTCAGTTTCTTTGCAACAGATGTGGTCAGTCACACCCTGCATTATTCCCTGAATTTCATGAGCACTTCATCCTTACCCATTTCCAGTGAGCCTTCTTCATTTATAGGGTTTGATTCAGAGAGTTACATTCCACCTCTAAGAGTTTTGTCCATCGCAAGAGGAAGCAATACTCTGATAACCCACATTAAGAGACGTCTGACTCCTTCAAAGTCACACAGTGAGATGGCCTTAAAATCAACACAGAAGAAAAAAAGACTGCCAGGTGACCAAGAGAAAATCTGTGCTACAACATATTAAGATCCACTGAGGTACAGTTTCCAAGGAGGTGGCAGGATGTGATTGCTCTGTGCAGGGAAACAGGCTATTTTTTGCCAGGTGACAAATGAAAGTGCCAAATATGGGACTTCCATTCCATGTTGGTGCCTGTTTGCTGGTAGTTCTGAAGCAGTGCTGACCTGTAAGTCACTGTGCTGATTTTCTCTGGCACTTCAGTTCAGAAATTACCGTGTCTCAGTCTTCTCCTTTCTGTCCTCATTTATCCTGCAGAGGCTAAGAAGTGATAAACTTGGATACTTAGTAGACAGAGACCTCTTCTAGAGCTGAAGTGCATCTAAAACTACACTGAAGTGTAAATCAAAAGCTTGGCTAGGATATGGAGTAGGGGATCAGTTGGATGTTTTTCCCTTCCTCCATACTAAAGCTCAGCAAAGGCTACGGAATATAATGTCTTTCTAGAACGGTTGTGGAACAGTTGAAACTCAGTGAGAGGGGAAGAGAAGACTGGGATATCAGCAGCAAAGTGACTTTCAGAGATCAGTGCATTAGAAATTTGCTAAGCAGAGGAGGCCTTCCATTAAATTTTCTGCTAATTTAAGAAAATAATTTGTAGAGGAAGAATACTCTGGTTATTTTTGTTAATAATTAGCCTCTAAAAATAGTGGAGCTCTACTTTTTCTTGTGAATTTCAGCTTACTGCCTGATACTGAAAAAGAACCTAAAAATAACTGGGTTTATAGTTGATTAGCACTTTCTGGTTCTTGTTCTTTGTCACTAGAGAGTCAGTCAAGATGATGGTGGGAAGGAGAAGAGGCCATCCAGTGGTACAGCTACTTTCCCTACAAGAATGTATTATGAGCATTGATAATGGAGACTGTAGCTCCCCCCAACCTTTCCTCAGCCGATTGTCATGCACTTGTCAGGGGGATGTAAAGTAGATTGAAACTACCAAGTCCCCTTTGTTTCCATTCCATTTTGTGTCCATCTGGAGGAGTTTCTCATAAGGGGGTGTATCACTTGTTATTTAGTTGTGCATCACTGGAACCATGATCTGTTCATCAGGGCAGGCACTTATGCAGCAGCACTGATAGTAAAAACCAGTAAAAAATCACAGTGGAAAGTTCACGCTTCTCTGGCTTTGTATCTTCATGTCTCTTTATGCAATGATCTGCAACAAACTCTTCACTGCATTCAACTTTGGTATTTTCAGTGCAGGCTTCTGTAACTTCTGTTGCTATTTCTACAACAAGCTGTGCCTTGTGATGTGAGGCATTTTAAAGTAATCTGGCACATGAATATCTATCTCTTTTCATTTGAAAATCAATAAAAACTTTCAGTCACATTTACATTTCTGTGTACTGCTTCCAGATAACAGTAGCATGTCTTCTCTGGCTTGTAGTTGATCACAAAGTGAAAACAACTGCAAGGGTTTCATGCCTCAGAAAATGACCTTGTCCTTCTTTTTTTTTTTTCTTTTCACAAAAAGAGCTGACTTGACCAGCCATCCTTAAAATAGAACTAATTACCATCTGTTAACAGGTCCCTAATGCTCTGACTATAGTTCCCTAGGCACCATTCACAGTTTCACAGCCATGATGATAAATTGTCTGTAATTCAGAATTTACGTGGAATTACATCAGCTTACCTGGGTGACCCACCACACATTATGGAGGCTTCTTTTGTAGAGGCTTTCACACTGAATGTTGAATTCTGCAAAGAAATGCAAGGGCAATCTTTTAGTCTGTGTACATTCAGCTATACTGTAGAAAAGGAGTATTAAGGTAGCACTGATGAGTGGTTTCTGATGTGCACAGAAGGGAAGGAGCCAACAAGGGCAGAGAGCAGTGAGAAACCTAAATCCTCCTCCAGCTAGTCCAAGTTTGTGCAAAGGCAGTCCTAGAGAACTGGATCATTTCGTACTGAGCCCCACATTACAGGAGCAAAAGGAGCTGAATCGTGACTTGTTAAATAACGATATAGGCTTTGAGCTACTCCCAGGGAAACATAGCGTGGAATGATTTCTTCGTTCTGTTTGATTGCATAGTGCCAAATCTACCCAAGCAGCAGAGAACATGACTCACCAGGAATCCTGAACTTTGTTATGTACACAGAGGAAGAACCATTTACTCTTGTTCCAGCTACTGCTTCACAGTACCCAGATGCCCTAGAACTAGCTCTGGATTGACAGGTCTTGAAGAGTCCACTCAGCCACACATAAAACTGAGGGTTACCATCCTGTCTGAAAAAAAGACTACTGCTAGTCGACTACGTGTATTGCAGAATACAAGGGGAAGGGGCAGACTTTACACCTGTAGTTATAAGCCGGTGCTGGTTGAGCAGTATGACACCTTCGCAACCTTCTCACTCTGCCACACCAAACCTGAAATGGGAGTTGGAATTGGTAGGAGAGTTCAGTCCCTGAACAGCACCCCATAGCTGTGTGTTATTTGTTGATGGTATAGAAGTGCTTGCCCAATCAGGCCAGATGGGATATTATGTATTGTTATCAGTGCAAGTAGTAAGCATTTAATGTTAACAATTATCACTGCCAAATATAGAGGTGACTCTGCAATGAATGCCCAGGGATTAAATTGATACTTTTTTTTTTTTTTTAGATTGTTGGAGTTTGTGACCAATATATTAAAATCATCTGGAAGACCTGATGCATTTTATTAATTCAGAGATATTTCTTCCCTTATGCAACTCCCTGAAAGGCAAATCAGAAATAAAATGACACTAAAATTGGAAAAGCTCTTTATTTCCCAGAGGTTGTAGCCTAATTAAAAAAGGAAAATTCTGCTATCAGCTTTTCCTCTTTCCACTTTCAACAATAGACAACAGTCATACCTCGAACCTTCCCTCTGAACAACCACGAAAGCTAAGGCTCTAACAACTCTGTCAGAACAACAGGCATTTCCCCTTCTTATATCTGTGTGTCTGGATTGCTTTTGTTCTAGAGCATTTTGGATGTAGCATTTTTAGAGACAAAAGATCTGTCAAAACTCACAAAAGGCAGAAATCTCAGAAGGAAAATCTGTTGCAGGAGAACATAGTCTATACTGCTTGTTTTTTTTCTGGGTAATTAATTAAATGGAAGAGAGAAAGTATTCCATGGTGATCAGTCAGCTTAAGTGCTCCCTGGCCTTGATTGGATATTTTAGATATTAGGACCACTTCAGATTTTTATACAAGTAATACCAATTATGGTTGGCAACAGCAATCTTAGCTCTCACAGTTGACCTGTTTTAAATTTTAAATTCTCATGGTGATATCAGAATTTCACTTAGTCTACATTGATAGGTTGAGGACCATGCATTAAGGCACCTTCCTGTTTTTCACTACTGACTCATCTTCTACCTAATGAATAAGGAAGGAAATTAAATTAAATTATCACCTTCTTTAGTCAGAAAAGGAGAGGCTTAAAATGATAGGAAGGTAGGAAGGATTTTTTTTCTTCATAATTTGATTTTATTTGCTTTTCATGAATCCTTTAAAAGGGTTGGAGTGCTCCAATGAAAAGCAGGGACTTGCAGCGTTACCGTGTCAGACACAGATGTAAATCTGTATGAGTCCAGAAGCTTTCACCTGTCAGAGACACTGGCTTTGTGAAGCTGCTGGTTGCAGTTTGTGCTGCTCTGTGATCCACACACCGGAGTCAACTGTTCAGACTAGATTCTGAAACAGGAGAAAGGCTGTTGTAATATACAACAACCAAAAAGCCCACACTTCTTAGCAAGGTACCAAATTCAGAAGAGCTCTATTAGAAAGGATGCTGTTCCTAGATTTCTTGATACGTAGTACTGAGTCAGAAAAAAGGCTGAGAATTCAGGAATGTCTGTCAGAAACACAGTAGTCCTGATGGTGTAGCCTTTGTTTCTTAGCCTGCCAGATTTACTTACAGGTGTCAATCTTTTGACAAAATAACCAATATGCTTAGGTATATCCACCTCTTCCATTTCTCATTACAGTGAAGAATGGAAACAAAACCATAGGACTTCTAGGCACAGATCATCACAGCTTTATCTATTTGTTTGTTTGTTTATTTTAAATTCTCCTCTATTTAATTCTCCACCTTTCAGACTCTTGACTCATGCAACAGAGACCATTACACTACAACAAATCCGTATGTTGTATATATGGTGGGAGCAGCATAGTTACACACGAAGATCCATTTCCAGATTATTAATTGCAAATGGAGAATGAATTTAGCTATTTGCCAGCTGTAGTTCATTTTTAATGTTATCCACCAGAGGGCAACAGTTCTAAAACACAATCCCCCATTGAGCTGAAGCTGTGAAACTGTTTTCAATAGAAATGTGTTTGAGACTTTAGCCAGCACTTGAGGACCCCCTCACTGTGCAACTTAGCTCACTCCTCAGGAGGCTTAAGGGGTTTCAAACAAACAGATGGGCAACAAAATCTAATGACAGACCATCTGCTCAACACCACGGAGTACAGGTGAGAAAGCACAAGACATTTCTCCAGCTGTTCCTTTTCACAGGGATCTTGTAAACCGTAAAGTCTTGCAGTTAGGTATCTAAGACAATAATAGACATTAGATCTATCCCAATCCAAAGACAATGAAAATGAAACCTTCTCCGAAAGAAAGGTACCTCTCAGCACTTTTAAAATAATGCTTTGCTATCCTTTCATAAGGTGCTTTGCAAAAAGTACATTTCAGGTAATAGTAATACATTTCTCTCATATTTCCTACTTTTCTGTGCTGAACTAGGACTGTTCATGTCCTGCACAGGACCTTCTACTCTACATGCATTGCAAAATCTCCATCTTTGTGAAAAGGAACACAACTTCAACGTCAACATCTGTAACTACAATTTGTCACTTTTTTTTTTCACAGCTGCACTATGCATTAAGCAGTCATGAGAGCAGGTTGGATGAAGAGCATTTTAATTCCATGCACTGGCCCACAGAATGGTCTAAAACTGCTCAGAATGTTATAAATGCTACAGATACTTAATATCACTCCCATCCTTACATTTTGTCAACTCATGTCCTATCATCTCAGTCTGTTTCTGTTATGTGTACCTTTAAAAGCTTTTCATTCCTGGGTGTCATGTCCTCCTGTTCTTCTTATAGTGTGGATTCTTTAATCTCATGAAAACAGGTTCTGTTTGTATTGTTTGTACAAATCTATTAATCCGAATTTATAACTCACCCTATAATCTACAATAGGATCAGGTTTATAAACCTGGCCACCTATATCTCCCACATAGTTCAAACAAAACTCTCTGTGTCTCAATATCATAGAATAATACGGGTGGAAAGAACCTCTGGAGGTCACCTAGTCCAGCATCCTGCTCAGATAAAATTTAACTTTAATGCAGATCAGGCTGGTAAGGGACATTCCCAGATGAGTTTTGCAATCTACAAGGTTGGAGACCCCACAGATCTGTAAGCATTTATTGCAGTGCTTAACCTCCATTAGGGAGAAGAATTATTCCTGTGTACCCAACTGGAAATTTGCTTCCTTAATTTGTGACCTGTCTCTAAGAAGATTCTGGCTTTTCTGAAATAGATAGTCCCCAGTACCTTGGGGCAAATCCACAAAGGTATCACAGCTCTTATCTTGAATTTACACACCTAATTTCCTTTTTAACTTTTAAACAATTAGTAACAACTTTGCAAACCTTTGTGATCTTTATATTCCTTCTTGCTACTTGGTACTATTTCTTCTGAAGCCTAAATATCCCAGCCACGCCTTTATCATACTGAAGACCTGTTTGCATCTTCTGTTTTGACTTTTTGAGGATTTGTACCTTTAAGGCAGTGTTTTCACAATATATTTGCTATCATCATTACCTTAGGGATATGATGTAGCAGCTGTAATGTACTCTAAGCTATGCTTGTCTGTAAAAAGGACAGTGAATTTCCTGCTGATAGCAAATGGACCGGTTTGTCTATGACAAGTTGATCTGGCATTTCACATACTCCATGTAGAAAGTTCAGAGCAGCTCTAAACTTTGAAGTGGCTCAAAAGGGGTAGCTACAAAGCAAGCAGTTTTAAGAATCTGTTCTCTTTCTTACAGAGTCTGTCTGACTAGATTTCCAGTTTTAGAGTTTAGAGATATTTGCAGTTGCATTGAACTCATGGTTATCTGCAATTTGAAACAGTCTGAACCTAATTTTCATCAAACAGAAAGTGGATTTATAGCTACTGAAGAACTGGCTATTTTATCCTGTTTTTGAGACATATCACAGCATAAAGGTTCCACTAAGCAAACATTCTTTACCAGTCTTTGAAGGCCCTACTTCCTGAAAACATGTACCTAATACAGGCATATATAACATCCTTGCTTCCAAGCAGTTACATCCGTCTGCAGCTGAATCTCATCTAGTCTATGTTGGAACCCCTTGATTTCTGGCCATCTTTTACTCCTTGTGAACTTCACATCTTTAGCATAAAAAGAGTTTTCCGTGAGTAGAGGAGCTAATGACACCTTGTTTCCTGCAAGTATGTGCCCTTCATGCCCTCATCTCCCAGCTTGGTACAGAGCAATGCTTAGTCCTCTTCCTACACATTTATCACCAATCATCCGGTATGGTTAGTGTGGAGGCTGCACATTACACATGTCACACAGGCCAGTGGGCTTAATAAACCTAGAGCAAGTAGAAAGCATGACAACTGAAATCTGGCTGCTTAAATTTTAGTGGATCATCAAATCACTTATCCTTCTACCTTATTTCTGGTTTTCAAAAAATGTATAGGAATATGACTGTGTTTGACATTTCCATTCTTCTGTCAAATTAGGCAGGGTTGGACAAACTCAAAGGTTATCAATGGGGGACACAGATAAGATATTGTAGTAGATTCATTTCCTCAGAAAAACAGGTTAAAGTTTCTTTGATAATGGACTAGATTTTTTGCTCAATCCAAAAATCACTTAAGATAAGCCTAGGACAAAGACTTAAAAGAGTACAAGATAAAGGAGCCAAGGGAGGTCTTAACCTGTACCTTTGTGTAATGACTTTCAAGGAGTGGTTGCAGAAGCCTAAATTTTGGCAGGAGGATATCAAATAGCTCTTATATTTGGCTATGCCTTTGTATCTACAGCAGGAAGAAAACGTATTGTTGGAATTTTTGTGGTGACTGCATATCGGTTGTTAATCTCTTGCACACTGAAGGTTTTGATTATTAAATTCAGGCTAAGGAAAATGATGCTAGGCATACTCTATTCTAGTAGTTCTGACAGAGAAAGCTGTCTGGCCCAAAAAATAAGTATAACCAACATTTAGATATATTAAAACCATTTCTTTAAAAAGAAGACAATGCTGAAATTGAATCATATTAAACTATAATTCCATTTTTAATTAGTTTCTTAATGAAAAGGTAAGCATTTCCAGGCAGAAGGCTCTGTTAACATCTTAAATAACATAAAAATGTCATAAATAACTAAGAATTTGTCAGGAATAAAACACTGGAGCTTGAACAACAGTTCTACAAGGATTGGAATTTTAACCTCCAGCCCGGTGTCTCCATAGTAATATCAAGAAAGAAAAATTGAAATTCAGGTTTATTTTTACTCTACACGTCACAGTTTTTGTCACAAACCTTCTAAAAAATGAGTTGTGCACATTTCAAAATCTTGCCTCTCTGTAGACAGATGGATATATTTAAAAGGCTCAAATTTTCAAAAATAAACCATTATTTTGAATACCCAGTTATCTTTTGTATTTTGGGAATTTTAAACCCAGATAACCTTGTAAGTCCATGTTGAATTGGTCGAGGTTTCAAAGAAGCATTTCAACAGTATTCACTGATGCACAGGGGCAACTCTATCTGAAAGTCACATCTGTCACTGAGGTGCCTATGTGTGTTTTAAAAACCTATGTCAAGATGTTTAGATGTGAGATTTTGAGAAATGAATGAGGGTTACGAATCTTGCCTTTTGTAAGAATTCAAAGCTTTTTTAAAAACAAAACAGTCCTGTACTAGTACATTTGATGTATCTGCAGTGTACCAACCTTGTCCACAAAAGAAGAAGAAAGAAACTTTATTTAATTTTTAAAAGTAGGAAAATATCTCCCTAATTTCCTTTTCTTAAAATGTTGAAATTGTACAGAGCACGGCTTAAGCCCCGTAGCAGTGGTAGAAAAAGATTGCTTCTCTGATCCTTCAGACCATCCAGCTCTACCATCAGTAGCAAATGGGAGATGGAAAAATAGAGGGCTGCATGTTTAGCACAGGGATTAATTCTGAGGCAGCTGCCTGCATTCCTTCAAACTTCATCTTCATTAGCAGTGGCCAGTGTTCTGCAACTGTGTGCAGCTGACCAGAATCTATACATGAGCTTGTTAGATTCTTTACGCTGATATCAAGTTTGGCCCCTGCCCATATGCTTTGCCTTTTCAGGAGTTACTCAAAAGACGAGTTGTTTCTCAGGTAGGGTATATACAAGCTAAGCTTGTAAATCATATCAGGGATTCTGTTCAGTTCTGGAAAGAATACAGAAAGTTGTCTTTGATAGCTTTTCTCTTGGCGTCATGTTTTCTTCTAAAGCAGTTATATCATATCCCTAAAAGCGTAGTTGTTTCTAGTTCAGCCACAGAGCTGTACACCTGAAGACTTCATTGTTTCTGATGCTATAGTAGGTTCCATTACGTTTCTTTATTCTGAAATTGCCCACTGTGTTTATATGTCTCCCCCAGATATTTGTTGTCACAGGACACGAGTTACTCTTAACTGAAATTGTCCAGAGTTTATAGCAAATTTATGACAGAGGGGTTTCCTGAACCCCACTCACAAAATTATTCATGTAATTGTGACTTTGTCCTGGTGTTCCAGAATTACAGTGCTACACACAGAAATTTCAGCAGTAGGTGTTACAGATGCTGCAAAAAAATTACATCATTTTAATTCCAAAGGTCTGTGTTGTGTTAATATGCCTAATCCAGAAACGAAGCAGCTGATTTAAGGTCCCTGTGACAGTGCTGCTGGCTGAGATCACCACCCCTGTGCAGTTTTCTTTGAACCCCTTCTGCATGAGACTGTGGTACCTATAGCACAGGATGGACAGCACATAACCTGATGGTATTTACAGCATAATGTTGTCACACATTATGCTGTAAAATACACACATGACGGTGTCACACACCATCAACATAATGTAGTACGGGCTGCTTGGCTAAAAACTAAGGCATCTGAGGAGCTGACCTAATAGGCTTCTACTTCTGCTACATAGGATATGTTCTTTCTGGCAGAGATGTAGATGCACAGCTGAGAGCAGTAAGTCTTCAGGTACTATAGATACGCCTGAAAAGGACTGTGAGTCAAAGGGGCTGTACTGCCTCAGTAGCTTAATAAAAGTTATCTGGCCAACCCTTGGCTGTAGCAGAATTCAGCTGTCTATGCAGACTGTGAAATAATTATGGTAATTCTTTTACAGAAAACAAAATTATTCAGACAACTTTCCTAGCCTAAGCTGCTGGATTTATTTTTATTCTGTGTCTTTAGTCACAATAAGCCTTGTTCTCACAACGCTGTCTAGACCCTTCCATGCAGCCAGGAGCAGAACAAGTACTGCCTGAGACCCATACAGAAGATTTGCCTTCAAGACTAGTCTCTTTTCCTATAGAAAATTCTTTCTGTTGTACGGCAAATCACATTAGAATTTGTAGTTTGGCAGCAACAGAAACTGATATATCTTCTCTCCCGTATGTAGCTTTTGAGCAGTTGCCTGTGATGTACTATCTTGTGCCTGGTGACCTTCTTACCTAAGTCAAGAACAGAATTAAACATTCAGTGACTGTTTTACATGATTTATTTTGTAATTTATATAAACACATGTATTTTGCTTTTAAAGTATGTAAAGGACAAGATTTTAGGAGAAAAGTAAGACATTAGAGAGTTCATATTATATTAAAACAGAATTCCAAACATCTACAGTTTAAGTCTTTGTAATCCAGCAGACAAATACAGAAAGTACTACAGGGCAAGGTAACTGCAAAAATTACATAGCGTGTACACCAATGGAGAAAAAGGTTAGGATATACCCTCAAGTATATAATTAAAAGCAGCAGGATCATATTTTCAAGGGTTGAATATTACAAGCAACACTTTGACAGAATGAGTAATCAAGATGTTACTGGTGGCAATGAACAGGCAATGAAGCAGTGTCTCAAGAGAAATGACTGCAGATGGACACTCCTGAAACTAGACCAGGCAGAAATACAAACACCAATTGGGAGCAATTGTATTCTGCATGGGAGGTGAACTAGGTGAGGTCAACTGGGTGAGATAATGAAGTAAAAATTGTCAGAAAAAATGTATAAATAAAGCACTTCTATATCTTTGGGGATGAAAGGTGTTACAGGAACAGAAACCACTAGTATTCATTTTTCACAGATGGACCAAAAAACCCATGAAAAGACGACACACTTAAATCTTCAAATGAACACGGGGGAAAATGTGGGGGGTTTTTTGTTGTTTTTACATTGAAGCAAACTGAACTAGGCTAATTGATGCTATTCAGAGAGAGTACAACGGATTGATGTTTCACAGTACCAAGCTATAGAACATAGAGTGAACTTTATGAAAGAAGCTAGGAGAGGCTAAGGCAACTCTGGTCCCCACTGGGAAACTACTGAGTCTTAACAAAAAAAAAGTACAAGAGGAGATGGCACATTTTAAGTGGGATTGACCTTAACATATGAAGTTGTTGACCCATAATTTAGTGACTTAGTGCATATGTGAAGCTGTATCGTATTGCTCAGTCATTCCCTGTTTTCAGCATTTCTCTTTATGTTAGGGATCAAAGATGTCAATATACACATGGGCCAGACCATGGGCTGTTTTATCTCATATTTGCAAAACACTCAGTTTTCTGTCTTACATGCTACAGGCATCAAATCTGAGTCTAAGGGGTGTGAGCATTCTGCGTCTATTGAAATATTGATATTGGAGATACAGTACACACCAAAAAATTAAGTGCAGTGGGCCATAGTGTGTTGGTAACACATGACTTCTGCATCTCCCAACAACAGTGAACTACGTTAAGGGGTCACATATGCCACACAGCCCCCTGCGGTGCTTTCTGGACATGCTGAGAGACTTTCAGATTGTGTCAGGGACTTTCAGATACTGTGAGCATTCTCACCCCTGCCTCATCAGTACAGACAGGTATATTATCTGACAATTAAAGATCGATGGGGAATCCTGTTCTCCTTGTTGGCAACACTGTTCCAGATGCTTTGATTATGAGCTCTTCTTTTCAGGGGAACTATTTATTTATTACAACTTGCCTCTCACAGGGCTGTGGCAGTTTGACAGAATATGACACTAAAGGAGAAAACCTAGCTCTTCACTGCCTTGGGTCAACGTTTGCACTAACCCATTTCAGCCAACAGCAATAATTTGCCATTACTCTGCACTAATTTAGGTATCTGCAGAGAAACATCAAGGAAAAATCCATTAAGGCAATTTTCTAAGGCAGAGCAAGTACGTAAGAGATCCAGGAACAGAAGGCAGCCTAAATTTCACTTATGATGCTCCAGGTGTCTTTGAATTTGCTGTCTCCTAGGTAGTTAAAATAATGTCACTATGTTAGATGTAGAGAGAAATGTTTTCTTTTAATGATGCTTCTTCACAATATTCCATGTCATCCTAGGTCTGCCCCATTCCATCCCAGCCTCCACAGCCTACTGTTGTTCCAAAGCCAGTTCAATCTGTCATACATGTTCCATTGCAACCAAGCTGCCCGGGCCGAGGCAAGATGGCAAAACTCATCAATCCGGAAGAGATGACATCCAGGGATTATTACTTTGATTCCTACGCTCACTTTGGAATTCATGAGGTAATGCTTATTTTTATTTCAGCAATTATTAAATAGCAATATAGTAATAATTATAACAATAATATAATTATGTTTTCCTTGATTTATTTCTTATTTATCCCCATCCCACTTGCTTACGACTGCATTCCTCTGCCTTTCCTCAGATGAATGTATAATCTGGTTAAGTGCCAAAGATCTCTAGAGACCTGTACCCCAAACCTCTGTCCCACTTAGATTCTGACATATGAGTTCACCCCAGAGCCCATAGCAGCTATCTGTACAGTGGTGAGCTTCACAAGTGCATCAATTTGGTGCATTTACCAGGGCTGCAAATTAACCCAATTACACATGGAAACAACATTATTGCTAAGTTAGCTCTTCTGTTCTCTTGCGTATTTGATCGCAGGCGTCAGCAGCACAGCTACTTCACTGGCATGAGAAGCTGAGTAGTTTCTTGACTCCTGGCATGTTATCTGATTTTCTGAATGCATAAACTGCATTGATGGGAGCATTAAGCTCAGTCGCCTCCCGTAAATACACTCCTGGAAATAATTCAAAATACACAGTGGACCATATTTACCTTCAAAAAGTTTACTGTAAACAAATTCTAAAGAAGACAGTGATACCTTGCCCCACTGATATTTGCCTCTCCCAGAAGGATGGGATCTTTAAGATTAGGATGCAGAAAAGCAACAATATGAAATGAATTAGTGGCCCTTTACACAAACTGCATCGCAAACTATCTATTTCCATTACTCTAGTAATTGTTTGTGGGGTGTATACATAAAAGTAAGATTTCTTATCTGCCAATAACATCTTATCAGTGTAGCATTCAGAAATTCAGTCCAAGAAGGGAAGAAGAGAGAGGAACAATTGAGTGGGAAGGAGACCTAAGGGAAATTCTGAAGACACACCAGAGACCTCAAATCACATGGATCTCCTGATGGAAGGATACAGCCATGTAGGCCTCGGGGAATGCAGGGAGTACCTGGAGCCTCTTGCTGAGGCTGGGAAGTGGGAGGTTTTCTCCTTGCCTGCAGAACGTGTGCACTGGTAGAGGATCTGTGTCAACAAGTAAAGGAGCTGCTAACCTTTGGAGCATCAGAGACATGAGGAAGAGACTGCTTGGATCTTCTCTAGGAGCCTGAAGACACAAGAGCCTAAATCCCCAGCTGTGCTCAAAGGAGGGGCAGAGTCTATACTTACCAGGTTTGGAAGTGGAGACTCCTCTGATGGTGAAGGCTGGAAACTCATGACTTCTGATAACAGGAGGAAGGCTCTTGATCGACCTGCAAATCTCTACCTACAGAACAGGGTCAGTGTCTTCACTGGAGACGAGGGGCAGGAATTTTTTGTCCAACAGACCATTAGAAACAGTTGGCCCTGAGTCATGGAGAAGCACTGGGAGCAAGTGCCAAGGGATAGCAGCGGAAGGCTCTCTCCTGCAGGGGACAGAGGCCCCCATCTGCTGAGAAGACCTTCTGTCAGAGCACTTGGAGCTGAGACATGGTGTAGAGGCTGCTGACAATTGTCCGGCCCTTAGACCAGCCTCGGACTACTGAGCACCAATGAGACCTGAAGGATATCAAGTGTGACTGGACAGCTCTTAGGATGATGATCCTAGCAAGGTGTGGTGTGCCAGGTGTTTTTTTGCCTCAATCCTAACAGTTCAAATGGCTTGAGAAGAACTGCTCCCACAGGTTCACGGTTGTGCAGCTGGTGTCAATGATAAGTTTTCAGGTTTTATGTCTATTGCACCCTCTTTGAGGATTGAGGTCTGCTAGGAAGAGATGCAATCCACCCAAAAAACGCCAGGACAAAAGGCATCAGTACTAACTCTTGGAGAGACACCACTAATGACTGGCCTCCAGACTGACTTTGTGTTAATAATCACAACATCTCGAGAGCAGCAGTTCAGTCAGTTCTCAGTCCACTGTCCATTTTTTATCCATTTTTAAATGAGGATGTTATGATCAGCAGTGTTGAAAGTCTTGCTAAAATCAAGATTAAAAGCATCCCCCCCCCCTCTTCCCTCATCCACGGAGCCCATCATTTCACCATAGAATGATACCAAGTGGTCAATCATCTCCAAGTCCATGCTGAATACTCCCAGTCACCTTCTTGTCCTTAATATTTTTGGAAACTGTTTCCATGAGGGTGTGCTCTATCAGCTTTCCAGTGCTGATGCACTGGTTTTTGCCTGATGCCAAACCATGCTTTATGATGATTAAAAAACCCCTTTTATTCATTTGCAGTGATTGCATACAGATAGTCTCCTGCCAAGACAGCAACTGATACATGTAACAATCCAGTTCACTAGTGCCTCAGACTGCAGTGAACAGATTCTTTTTATCCCAAAATTCAAAAACTCATTTGCCTATTTGCTTCAACTACGAAATTATGGCAGTAGTATAAGCAAAAGTTCAGCCTTCTAGACCAAAAAAAGCATTTTCAGAAAATAAAAGTGTGTGTTGAGTGGCCTACACTTCTCTTGAAAATGGCACTTGGGTCTTGACCTGAGTCCTCTTTATTAATATAGTTTGACTGACATATGCACACCTGAAAGCAAAATATCAATGAAATTAAATGCATGTACTGCTGCTATCAGTGAATTAAAAATCAGCACCTAACAATGACAACTTAAAATAGTGAAGTAGGGGTCTGGGTTAATATCTTCTGAAAATCTGTCAGATAAATGAGTGGACAGAAGAGGGGTAAGGGAGGACCATACAGCACAGGATTTCTAAGCTCTGCTATGGACTTCCTGCCTCACTTTGGGCAAGGCTATCAAGACTGCTGTCTTACAGTGGTTTATGAAACAATTTCTTTTGTGTTCAAAAAGGAATCTCAGAAGGTCCCTTCATTGAGGCTCTGGGTTGTGCATGCTTTAGGAGGAGAGTGATGTTTGGATTTCTGTATGGCTTCTGCCTATTCCCAAAGCAGTGCTGTGGTTAGATTATGTACTGGTTGTCAGCTGTAACAGTGAAGTAATAGCAAAATAAAATTGTACAAGGGGCAACATGCTGCTTTTTAATAATTCAGTTCTAAGTAGCTATCATTTTACACTTGCTTTGATGTGTGCACCCCAAAGTACTTGAAAAACCCTTCGTGCTGTGTATTAATAATGCTTAAGTGATAACAAACGAATGCGTTCAGCAGCAGTGTTGAATGCATCTAAGCACTCCAAATAGTAACACAATGCTTTTATTTCCATCACAGGAAATGTTAAAAGACGAAGTGCGCACATTAACCTATAGAAACTCAATGTATCACAATAAACATGTTTTTAAAGATAAGATTGTCCTTGATGTTGGAAGTGGCACAGGAATCCTCTCCATGTTTGCTGCAAAGGCAGGAGCCAAGAAGGTATATGGGGTAAGAAGACTTTCTCTCATATTTTGAATTTGTTTGTGCATTTTGCCTGAGAATTTGGCTTGGTGATTTACCTTTTCTTACTTGCCTTGGTTTGACATTCTTCTCTCCAAGCTCTTGTATGGCTTGATTTACAGTGACTTCAGTGGAGTTCTGTTTGCACTAGTGTGCCTTTTCCAAGGTGAAATGTAATGTCTTTTCATCAGTGGAACCTTTGGTGACCTGGTACATAACCACATATCTTTTTGTTAAAAAAAAACTGTTAAAGAGACTCACTCCTACCCAGAGAGGTTAAAGGAACTATCTTGCTTTTTTAAATTTTCAAGGTCTGCAACTTTGTAGTCTTGGAAACAAATTTCTTTAATACACTTTTCCCTGCATATTACAACTCAGCAAATCATGCGAGAAAGCCTGTGCATGTTCTCTGTGCCAACAATCGCACTTTTCAGAGACAGAAGGAAATTATTACCTTAAATACACTGAACTTTAGGAGCACGAACGTGCAATTGTCTGCAGAGAAATCATTAGAGAGAGCATAGATTTGCTTCCTAAGTACACTCAGTTATTTGTACTGACTCTAAAACGACAAATACGATTTCTTTTTGCTTTGGACTTCTGTTTGCCCTGCAGACACAATGCAACATAGAAAAGGGGAACTAGTTCCTATTTCTCTATGTAGTTCTCTTCAAAAAAATTGTTTACTAAAACTTAATTGGCTACATCTGTGCATTTGAAGACATTGATGTCGCTAAGTACCCAAACTGTGTGTCTTTATTACTGGTAATGATATATGAAATGCCAGGGCTCCTGTTCAATTCTCGGGCTTATGTTTTCAAAACCCAATGTTAATTTTGAGTGTCTCATCTGAGTATTGGACTAGAGCATGGAAGTATAGATAGATGAAAACAAAAGGTGCTGGCAAAAGTTTTGGAGCTTAAGCATGAGATTTTGTACAGTTTTGTGCAGAACTGGCAGCTAAAATGTATTTTCTTGTAAATCAAATATACAATTTATCATCTCAAAGCCTCAAAGAGGATAAACCCGTAGCTTTCTCTGATGCCGAAATGCAAGTCTCATGCAAATATGTTGCAGTGCTCTAAAAGTATGTACAAAATGATGATGCTGTGCTCCCACCTTCCTATCTCTCAGATCCCTGGCCATATGGTCTTCCTCCCTCCCTTGTGCTGGCACTGATGCTTATCTGATTCTACAGTGAGCCAGCCCACTGGCAGAAAATTCACCAAGTAAAATAAAAGTAAATACTTTTCCACATGTTTGGTGGTGATGGTCTTTTGTAGTGGTTTGGTTTTTTCTTTGCACTTCTTTACAGTTCAGGCTGTACCTCAGGCCTTCATAAAGCTCAGTGGTGCACCAGCACCAGCTCACCTATGGACTGTTCAATACTGAAGCTGGCTGTTGTGCTATCCAGGGAACTCTCTTAGGTGTAAAATTTCTCTGCTGCAGCCTGAGAATTTCAACCCTCTTGTCACATGAGCTACCTCACCATGAACCCTGTAACAGAGCAAGCTGCAGAGCGGTATTTGTGTTGAACGAACAGATATTTCAGAGATCTAGCAGTGGAAATCTTATAGTCAAATTCAGATTTTATGGTCATATTGGCAAAGAGTGCTGATGGAAACTGTGAGTGTTCCATTTAAAAAGTAAACATTTGCCATGAGTTATTACACAGAGCTGAGATGTTCCAGTTTCTTCTCTAGAGTTAGATGTGATTTTTCAAACAGCATGATGTGAGAACTCTTGTCAAATGCAGAGTGTTGGTTTTCTAACTACAGTGCCACGGACATCCCCCTCCTCTTTCTCACTCTTCCCCTTCTTCAGGTTCAAATTCATCCACTACCCTGCCTGGTTCTTCTTATTCGCTCTTATTGCCTGTTGGAACTTATTCCTTGCCACTACCTAAACCAACTGCTAGAATCATCTCTGGGCCTTCAAGAGACTGAAATCATAGAATCACTGACTTAAAGCTATATCAAGTTGCCCAAGGATGTCCAGTCCAATTTGGAAAATGTCCAAGGATAGAGAGTCTAAGTGCTCTCTCAGCACCTATTCCAGGTCTGCAATCACCCCGAATCTCCCTTGCCACAGCTCATGATTACTGACTTTTGTCCTGTCACTGTGCACCTCAGAGAAGAGTTTGACTTTGCCTTCTCTGCAAGCCCTTTTGAGATAGTTCTAGATAGCTGTTGGATTGGGGGGTCTATTCTGCAAGCTGAACATAACCAACCCCCTCATTTTCTCTTCTTTCTTCTTGTGCTCTGAGTTTTAACCATAGTGGAAGGGTAACAATCCATCGTACAATGATGCACATCTAACTGGGGAACTATGCTGTAAGACACAGAAGAGAGGATTGGCACATAGATGTTGGTGTCTGGGAGGAGTGAGTGGGAGACAGAGAAATACATTCAAATATCCCTTGAAACCTTGGTTCATCTGCTGCATTTAGTCATACAAAACTCAGGACAATTACTGCAGTAAACTAGCTGAATTCTACAGTATTTTCAAACAAACAAGGCAGTGCAGGTAAGAAGGAGTTAAGCAAACCCAGGAAATGAAGGCACATGCTAGATGTTAGCTGATTTGTATGAAAAGGTGCTGATGAGGACACAGCCCAGGGGAAATCTGGGAATATGGTGACTTTCAGAAGGAGACCACAGTAAAAGAGGAGACATTTGCAGAATCAGATCAAAGACTGAGTAGTAAAATGAAAGTAGAAATGAATACAAACACACACAGAACCAGGTACAGCTGAAGAAAGTCTAGGGTCCATACTGGGACCACTACTATTTAATATCTTCATTAATGACATGGATAGTGGGAATGAGTTCACCCTCAGCAAGTTTGCAGCTGACACAAAACTACATTGTGCAGTTGATATACTTGAAGGAAAATATGCAACACAGAGGAATCTTGTTAGTCTTGTGGAGCGGGCCCATGTGAACCTCATGAATTTCAACAAGGCTAAGTGCAAGGGCCTTCATTTGAATCAGGGTCTTCCAATGAGCTTTTAAGAAAGGTGGAGAAAGGCTATTTACCATCTCCTATAGTGATAGGACAAGAGGCAATGGTTTTAACCTGAAAGAAGGTAGATTTGGGTTGGATTATAAGGAAGACCTTTTTCACATTAGGGTGGTGAGCCATTGGCACAGGTTGCCTGGAGAGGTTGTGGATGCCCCATCCCTGGAAGTGTTTAAGGCCAGGATGGGGCTTTGAGCAACCTGATCTGGTGGAAGGTGTCCCTGCCTGTAGAATGGAGGTTGGAACTAGCTCATCTTTGAGGTCTCTTCCAGCCCAAACCATTCTGTAATTCTGTGACTGTAAACTCAGGTACAAACTTATTTTATTGGAACTCACAGTTTTCATAAAATCCAAGTGCTTTGTTAAATAGGACAGATTTGAGCAGATCACTGACTTGAAAGAGAACTGAGAAAAAAAACTGGCAACAGATTTTTTTGCTCTTTTTCTTCACACACAGAATTCAGTGGGTTTTTTTTCTGGAATTAGTTGCTTTTTAAACTAAAATTCAACCACAGTATAGAATCCAAGTCAAAATGCAGGTGAACAGCTTTAGCTACCCTGAAGGAAGTTTATTTTATGAAATATCTATTTCTTCATGAAACATTTAATTGCTGAGGGTTTTCATTATTTTGCTTCTTTGCTAATGAGGCAGATTTTTGGATACTCATATTCATGAGTTATTCATGAAAGAGAACTTTTTATTTCTTTGCATTTTTTTTCTTTAGAAAGGTTGGAAAGCCACCTCCAAACACCTACATGCTCATACTTTATTTAAAAACCATCCAAAATGTGCAGTGGAATTGAAAATGCCAGACAGGTGTGAATACAGACAGGGAAAATCACAGAATACGCCGAGCTGGAAGTGATCCACAAGGATCATCAAACCCAACTCCTGGCCCAGCACAGGACCATCCCCAAGAGTCACACCATGTGTCTGAGGGAAGATGAGTGTGTTATAATGGTTGTAACTACAAACAGGACGTAGAGTCTATACAGTTTACAGTAAGGGAAGAAGTTGGATGGAGCAAAAGGATGGTGCTGTCCCTAAGGGATTTTTTTCTTGAACTCTCCGGACTGACACTCAGGTGCTCCTTTCTTCAAGCCAGTTTTGGTTTATGTTCAGGCCATTGAGCCAGACATTTTAAGGAGCACTTTACATCCACAGGCAAGTAGAATTAATAGTCAGGTTCCCATTGGGATGGGGATTGATATTGTGATTGCTATTATGTCTGTGTCATATACAATATAAAAATAAGGGATTTGTGTGTCCTTCCATCCATTGTCCTGCCATCTGTGAGTGCTATCAGAGAGGTCAGGCACAATTTAGCTTTTAGAGATTAAATGGGATTCGCTGCATATATAAAACACTTCATTAGAGATAATACAGTTCTATTTGACATTCCCATAGGGGATTTAGAGAGACAAGGATTATGCAAAGTAGTATTGGCAGTTTAATGTCAAATTTGGAAGAGGTAAATTAGGAACTGATTCGGTGACTACAAGCAACTTTGGCCTTCATGACTTTCAAAGGGCACAAAAAACAGATTAATGGAATGTAGTATTTCTGTAAAAGAGAGTAAAGGTCATTGCAAACATGGGCTTTTATGCTGGTACGCAGATTGTACCAAATTTAAGGGCAAATCTAAAACTAGAAGGTACTTTGTAATTATTTTCCTAGTAAAAGCACAGAACTCATCAGAGGAAAAGACATGCAGATCTGGATATTTTTTGTACATAGAAAATTTCAGTAATTTCTTATGCGTAAAATGTCCACATTCTTTTGGGATAGCATGCATTGCTAAAGATTATAGAATTCTCATGTAGAAAAATAATTGCTTCTTGGCACAGACCAGTACTGGCATAGTTTGAAATTTAACATTATTCACAAAATTTGAATTTTTTTTTTTAAATGTGTGGAAATACAGCATCATGCTAATTCATTCCCTTCAGCTGAGTATTTGGGGAGAGGAGGCAAAGTAGCAGAAATAAATTAAATAATGCAATTAATAAATAATTTAAATTTTTTAGTTAGGATGCCTTTTCCCTCCCATATTTCAACAGTTTTAAACCTTTTTTGTAGGAGCCAGTTCAACTCAAACACAGACTGCAGTTTAAATATTGGGATATTATTGGTTATGATTGTCCATACACGGGTTTGATTTACTTTTAATCACTGGTTCCATGTTCTGTAAAGTCTTTGCTGCCTTCAGTAGATACTGGTTTTATTCACATAGCTGAGATCTTGAACATATAAATTACTCTTCTTCTTGCTTTTCTTTTTTTCCCAGATCGAATGCTCAAGTATATCTGACTACTCAGAAAAAATTATCAAGGCCAACCACTTGGACAACAGTAAGGCATAAATAATTATTTTTATCTTCAGGAAAAAGAGAAGATAACTGTTTTGCTTTCTCTGATTAATTTATGTTGTATGGTTTATATATAAATGGTAGTTTTGCAGAATTGACTTACATAAATACAAAACTAAGCACCTCATCCTAGGCACTACAACAATTCTTCACAGGAATTATTGCTACTTCCACATTTACTTTTAGGCTTACATACAATAGAAGCAAATGGGACTTACCAACAGGCAGTTTGATTTAGCAAAGCAGACAGAAGATCCCATATTAGAGCTGAACTTTTCAAATTAATTCTGCCATTTGAATTCCACCTTATCTCTTAAATAGAAGTCACACACACACATACACTGACATTAAAATTGAAATAAGTTTCAAAGCAAAAAGTATTCTATAGCAATATAGATTTTTCACTAAGATTTCTGACTTTCAACTTTTAAAGATTATTTTTTTTCCAAGACATATCTAAACACATACACAAACAAAAATGTCCTGTTCTCAAAATAAAACTATCATAGAAAATTTCTTTTTTTCTTGAAAAACAAACTGATGAAATTTCCAGGACTATGGAAACTAAAAAAAAAAAAACACACTAAAAACACCCCCAACCTACTGAAAATTCTTAGCACAAAATAATCTCCACGCAACTATATTTCATTCCTTCAGTCCTCCTCCAAATCACAGTACACAAGATATCTTTGTAACAGCCTAAAAAATCAGTCTTTTTTTAACCGAGGCTGTGAGACAGCTCCTATTCAAAAGTGCTCTTTGAGAAGAGCTTGCCTTTGCTGCAGAGCAGGTCGGGTCTGAGCTGGCTGGTCTGTTCCATGTGCCCCCATTTTTAGCTGTGTCTGCATTGATGCTCTTCTCGCAAAGGCGCAGGAATAGATTTCTGTTCCGGTTCAGATCTGTTCTAATTTTTATTGCTGTCACTGACAGTTTCTGACTAACATGGAGCTCTTTGGGAGGAGAATTTATTGTACAGTATGGATATTCAAGGGGTGTGGTGTGAAGCAGCAGTGACATGGGATATAAGAGGCCAGCCAGCACGTGCAACTTTTGGTTTAGGAAAAGAAGGAAGTAAAGGACCACAAAATACTCTTCTTCACAGCAGGGATAAGGCACTAAAGCAGTGAGGTGTGAGCTCAGCTTGGTTGTCCTGCACCTTTGGTGCACAGCTCATTTATTCCTGGAGTGGCCTTTTATCATATAGCAACAAAAATAGCATACCACAAATCAATTTGCATTTGGATTTCCAGCAACAGGAACTGTGTGTGAAGGGACCATTGTCAGAATAAATTAGAAGTTTCCAGTGTGCTCCAGAGGTTGCAGAAGGTATTTATCTCCGAGTCTTTCTCCTGTTTCTACAAGGAAACACCTCCCCTTTGTCAGGAGACTTGTCTGGACAGGTTCAGCAGTCTGCATGACTGCAGTTTGGTCTCCAGTACGAACAAGTCGCACACCTGAACTAACATTTACACTTTCGCACTCTACACTGACCAGCATTCACTCTCATTTTAATGCAGCCGAGTACTGAGCCAAAGGATCTTGTTGCTCACGGAAGTTTTTCTTTTTTTCCCCCTTTAAATATTTAGAGAAATGCAGACTCAGCAAAAGGGGCTGAACCAAGAGAAAACCCACTGTTTCCAGAACAGATAAAATACAGCTGGGGACAGCACAATCTGTTCCCACGTGATGCCTTATGAAGAAGTTTCATCAAAATGAAGGGAGGTGGGAGGAACTTGTGCTGCTGTTGCTTATACTATTACGGCTGTTCTAGGTGTAAACAGAGGGCTTCAAAGTCTGCAGGTGTGTCAGTCTGGCAGCTGTCAACAGGGCTAAAATACACTCTGAAAGAACTGTGACAGTGAAAGTTCTTGGGAGAAAGGAGAACTAAAGAGAACTCATGGCTGGAGCTTACAGACAAGCATAGTCTTCAGTATAGCAACACATGAACTACTGAGTGCTGTGACAGAAAGTTTAAAGAATGGGAAAGAGGACTCTTCTCTTTTCCAATCAGTTTGCTCTTACCAGCTGATACTTTGTGTTACCAGTCTGGATCAGAGTGTTCCAAACCTCTTAAGGGGCCAATCTGGATTAGAAGTTCACTATGCAAATGAAGTGGTCACATCTGAGTTATACTTAGTTAGAGTCATACTAGTACTGCACATAGTTGGGAAAGACAAACCGCATTTTTCCTGGGCTGAGTTCTAAAATTCACTTAACCCACACTTCCACTTTTAACCAGCTAATCTAGTTCTAGTTAAATTAAATTACCTTCATCTTTCCCAAACTGAATGTTGGCCATTTCATCAATAAAATTTGCCGTTAATTAAAAGTAATAATGTTATCAATTAATAATATTCCCTATTCACCTTATTCCTAAATTTCATCTGTTACCTTATCAAGGAAGAACCATGAGACTTTATGCACTGCATCAAACAATATAAATAGCAGAGAAACATGAGTGGTAAGGTATTTGTCACAAACTGAAAGACATTTGTAAATAGGAAATGTATTTTTTTAAAAAGCAGGAATGATTGGTGACTTGTGTCACTTGTCCTAAAACAAAATTATTTGTTACAACTGAACTGAATATGGACCGCCATGTAATTTTCCCTTAAGTACTATATCTGTTCTGGTATTGAAGAGTTCTATCATTACTCATTGACTTGCTTTTGCAGGGCATAACCAGTGTCCTGTAAGTAGTTTACAGTATTGACAGTAATTTAATGTGCTGTGCTGTAACAGTGTCTCTGAAGATCTGGTATTCTACTACGTCAAACTCCTAGCAGCCTTTTTAATGTCCATGAAACTAATTTGGTGATGAAGTACCTGACAACAGTGTTCCCCAGCAGTCACTTTGGGTAACTCTGGAAAGTTGTGCACGTCTAAAACAGATAGAAGATTTAGAGATGAATGAGTCAATCATGAAGCAGAAAGGAATGAAAAATTATTTTTCATGAGAGAACTGTTTGTACGAACTTTCTTGTTTGTGTACTGTCAGGCTAGATGTGACTTTCTCAGTTGAGTCAACTCCCCAGAATTCATGGAAAGAATAAGTCCTAGTTTTCCTCATTTGGAATCCATCATCATATATTCAAAAAGCAAATGAGAATGAGATCCTAGTTCAATAATCTCTAATATCTCAGTGGTAATATCAAGAATGTGTAAACCTGCAGGCATGTTTAAAGGATTCGAGGTGAATTCTTTGCATTACTTGGTTAATGATCTAGAAATCTTCTAGATTTCAAAGGTCATGTAAAATGAGATCGTTCAGGTGAGCAGGTAAGGCCTGTTTTTCAAACATGGGGCATTTTTGTTTGGCCTTTGGTTTTTTGTTTGTGGGGGTTTTTTTCCCTTTTATACTGATTCTAAAACTGCTTTTTACTATACTTACTGCAAGTAGTTTTTAAATAGTTTAAAATCCATTGAGTCGCATGGAGTCACCCCTTATCTACAGGCGTTCAAGAAGAGAATCATATTGAAAAGGTCAGCCTGACATTCACCAGTAAGGAACTTATTCAGGTGTTTTATTATGTGAAATGTATTTCTTTGGATTCTCTTTTCAGTAATCACAATATTTAAAGGTAAAGTGGAAGAAGTTGAATTACCTGTGGATAAAGTAGACATCATCATCAGCGAGTGGATGGGTTACTGTCTGTTCTATGAGTCAATGTTAAACACGGTCATCTTCGCACGAGACAAGTGGCTGGTAGGTGCTCTGCATGTCACACTCCTTGCTGGAGCAATCATCATTTATATTCTGACTACAAGCCTTCCCTTTGCTACTTGGCACCAGAATAAAATTCGGTTACATCTCCAAGTGCCATTTCTTAGGCTTTAAGATAAAAAATGGGAATCTCAGTGAAAGAGCTTTGCTTCTGAATAGCTGCTGGCTGGTGAAATTTGTATAGACACTACCCAATGCCATTGCTGCAGGCTGCAAGAATTGCTGAGATTAAAGCTGGTGTGACAATCTGAAGGAAAACAATAAAGGCATGCAAGGGGTGCTTGTCTGGTTTTTGTATGTGCAGTTCAAAATGTGATGTCTTTGTCAGGTGAATAGATTACGAGATCCATTTCCCCAAAATTCATCAACAGAAACCTGGAGGGCTAATGTTTCCAGACCGAGCTGCTTTGTACGTGGTAGCAATTGAAGACAGACAGTACAAGGACTTCAAAATTCACTGTAAGTAACACTTTTCTGTGGTTATTTCCCTAAAATACTTGATTTATAGTGGCTTACTGTAATCTCTTTATTGGTGAAGGATTGCAAAAGCCAAGAAATCACACTGACCAGGCCAGAATTCCAGTATAAATGTGAACGCTAAGAACTTGTTAGTCTGCTGATAAATTCAGGAAACTTGCAGTAATTTAAAGTGCGCAAAGAAAAGATGCATTAGTAAATTTATGTAGACTTTGCTTAGAGTTATGTTAATACCTCTACCTATATTTAAAATGTGGATTATAGGAGATTTAGTTTTGTGGTTGTTTTAATAAATATATAATCTATCATAACAGCCAGGAAAACTGGTATATTCTTTTGCCATGCAGGTCCTTGTTTTTGTTTTTTAACATAACAAGAACAGAAAAATAATATGATGCAAATTAATTGTAAATGTGAAGAAATAAACCTAGAAAAATTATAACTCCGTAATAAGCCTGTCAAGAAAAAAAAAACAAACAAAAAAACCCAAACCAAAACCACAACATGTAATGCTTTTTTTAACTTTTAAAAGCATTTTCTGTGAGAATTTTTAAATTAAAAATAAATATTTGAAATTTCAATTTTACTTTCATGTTAAAAAGGGTTCCATTTTTTAAAAAAAATATATATATACTTCATAGATGCATAAAAATTACTCTTCCCATGCTTTTAAAATGTTGGGAAGGTTTCCTTGAAGTATCACTGAATAACTGGTGCTATCAGTGACCTCTACAGGTGACCTAATCCAGGCTCCTGCTACAAGCAGGCCAGATTTCACAAAGTGAGTCACTCATAGGGCCCTACCCTGCCATCAGAAGATGGGGATTCTATAGCTTCTCTAAGTGAAGCATCCTTAGGATTAAATATCCAGACCGACTTTTCCTTGCTGAGATTTGCCTTCATTCCCTCATCACCAGAAATTAATCTGACTTTTTTTTTGTTTCTGTGGCAGCAGATAGCAAGTAGATACCACCATTAGTCCTTGCTGTCCCAGCCTAAACAAACCCAGTTTTGTTGGACACTCCTCATGTCTTAGCATGTGGTTCATTTTCATCACTAAAAGATCATACTCCTGGTTCATGTTCAGCTTGTTGTCCCCAGGTCACACAAGTTTGGATTTATTTGATCATAATAGTTATGATGAAATGAGTAAGTTTTACATTATTTCAGTTTTCTTTTCCTTTTAATTTTTTTTGCTTTTATTTATTTTTCAAAGCTGGACAATTTCACTTAAAGACATTTTCCATTAGGGGACAAAAAAAATCGCAAAATTTCTAAGCAGTTATATTAATGAAAGATACATACAAAAGTTTGCGTTAATTTAGTGGGTTCAGTCAACCTTTAAATGAAAATGCCTAACTCCTTGCCTCTCACCTCCTCTCAGAAGAAAGTTTGGAGATTCTGTAATCAAATTCAGTACTTATACATAGAACTGTCAATTGGACACATTTGCTGTTTTGGGTCAAAAGTGAGCCCAGTGCACTGTGGCAGTGACAATAAGTCGCTGAAGGTGCCAGGGAGAATTACATCTCCTCCTCAGGCACAGCCTAGATTTTTCTCCTTGGTTACATGATGACCTCGACAGCTAAATTCCTTACAAAATATACAGATTCAAAAGGATGTATGAGGCATCCATTCCGTAAAAGAATCAAAGCCATTTTGGCCTAAAATCCTTTACTTGTTTTTTTCACCTTGCTTTGGAACGCTTTCCTTTCTAAACCTTGAGCCTTCTTTTTTTCTGACTGAAAATACATCTGTTCTCAACTTGGTGGGGGGGGGTGGGGCTGTCATATTTTTAAAAAAAGTTTCAGGTTCTTTTTTCTCTTCTAAAATGTTGTTTTCCTTTAAGCCACTTCCTTTTCTAATTTCACCTCTAACTTCTCTTTCCCCCTCACTTTATGTACCCTGTGTTTTCAGTTATTTCCATCTCACTATCTGTCTGCCCCACCACCTTCTCTCTCTTGCTTTTCTGTCATGATGTACATGCAGATTAAAACTTGGGTGTCCCAAATTTTGAAACACACTTGTAATTCCACTCCTGTCAGTAATTCACTTGCTGAAACTAAGAATATTTGAATAATCAAAAGAGCATGCAAAGTGCTGATTGAATATCAATCTGTGGAAAAAAAAAATATTATTAACCAGAATGGATAGGAAAGGATAGAATAACCCTAATAGCTATTCCAAAGACTCGGCCTGGTATATTATATGATTTTGGGCAACACTCTCAAATGTGTAAAGCCACAATAATCATCAACAAATCTCATATAACACGGCTTTGGAGACACCAAAGAACAAAGGCCACTTCTTCGAAGATGTACATTGAGGGGTTATTTTGGTACAACTGCATTATCTGTAAAATAGCAGTCATGGCATAGACAAGTGGGGCAGCGAGCAAAGAGCTAAAGAGAAAATCTGAAAATTAGGGGATGGTAGAAATTCTTTCAAATGAAAGATGCTTTGAGAAACAAAATATACTTTCTATTATTACTGCTAATCTTGACACATCTGTTTGCATTGGCAGGGTGGGAGAATGTGTACGGCTTTGACATGACCTGTATTAGGGATGTTGCCATGAAGGAGCCGTTGGTGGACATAGTAGATCCAAAGCAAGTGGTGACCAATGCCTGTTTAATAAAGGTTTGGTAATTCCAAATATACTTAATTACGAATGTTTACAACTAACTGTAGGATTCTTTGGAGACCTGCTGCTTATGTTTTACTGCTGTCTTTATATGCTTTTATCTAGCTGCAGAAGCCATCATCATAGAATGCTATCACGCTGAGAAGGAAAGTCACGCAGTTTTAAATTAGTCAGTACTGTTATGCTGCACATGCTCAATATTGTCCCATGAGCTAAGCATGAATATTGATACCTTGATTTCTTAAGGAATACCCCAAAGCAAGATGCTCCTTGTGACTTTGCTCATCTGGCTACTGCAAGCTGTAACTCAAGACTCTTACAAGTGTTACATATGCAAATACTGGATAGAGACATGGTGGTTTTAGATATGGATTTTAATTGCCCTACCTTCTTGTATATAGAGGTTGGAAATAACTGATGGAATGCTGCTGAGGAGGAGGGGTAAATGAATTCTGTTTGCAGTAAAAAAGATGGAAGCATCAGTTTCTTGTCTGTCTGATGATATAACTAACTCACTCCAGAATGTGATCAGAAATGAAACGTAATTTATTTGCCTAACTTCCTAGTTCTTTGCCTTATCCAGAATATTACTGTGTTCTCCCGGCCCCAACGTTTCCATTCAGAGGTTAGCTTGTACCCTGTCCTACATATAAGACAGAATGGTTGCTAATCCCTTTTCACAAGATCATGTTAAGAATGCAGGAACTGCCTGCAGGAATACTTTAAAGCTCTAAAATTCCTTCCACGTGAAGGAAGCCTCCTCATGTGGGACTGCTCTCATAAATAAGGCTGTCCGCGTCAATAGCAGTGGAAGGATTGGGTCCATGAATCCAAGAGTATGCTCATTTATCCTGAAGAGTCAGTTTTAATTTCTCACTTTCACTTTTTGTCAGTAACAAACACAGCATTAAGCATTTCCATGTGTAATAAGGAAAGACATACCTCTAGTCTGCAGAACCTTTACTGAAAGCAGCAGAAAGGAACAGAAGTAGAAACTCTGTGACAATGTATGTATGCACAGTCCATCTGCACTGAGGGGAACACAGGATGGTTGTGACTGAAAGCAGCCTGAGCCGGAGCAATTTAAAATTGCAATACACACAGAAGAAATAGCTATTTAGTCTGTGTAAAATATGTCCAGACAGTGAGAGGTAAAGGGGCAGAATGGGTTGGCTTCTCTAGACTAAAGCTGCATACCCTTAAATGAAATGCACATCCCAGTGCTTTATTTAGAAGGGTTTTGAAAGTAATTGGTTTTAACAAGACAGACAAAAATTTTCAAAGTGTTCCTATTCAGGTTTTATATTTAGTTTTGACATCTTTTGTTCATACATTGTATGGTGCTGTACCATGTAGTGGCACTGTGGGAGCAAAGCAGGTAATAACTACACAGTCAGAAACCACTTTCCATTCCAGAATCTATCACTAATCTCACAAACTGATCACTAAAAAAATAGAAATTGTTAACGAAAGGCATGAAGGAGGGAAGCCTATGTTCAAGCTGGAAATATGGAAGCAGAAAAAAACAGTCTGCATTGTTGGATTTTTTTAAAATTTCATTTACTTTGCACATGGTGTATTTATATAAAATATATTTCTTTCATCCTGAAAATATTTGTGAATTCAGAAAATTATATTAGGCTAAGAAAACATTTGAAAATAAACAAAGCCATAATGTTTAATTATTCAAATGTTTTATTACAGCACTTCAAGATGGCACAGCTTGTTTATATTAGGTTCACAGAGGGATTTTTAGGGGTATATTCAATTCAAAGCCAGATAACTTAGGATGCCTACCAGATGAGTCTGGGTTCTCTCTACATTAGTCAGTGGATGGACTAGTCACTAGATGCATTCCTCAGAGATCAGTCAGAGCCCAGTGCTTCTGCAGTTATTTTGATTCCCAGTTTAGATGCTCTGAATTGTTCTATGAAATCAGCAAATAAGACATCAGCCCCTGCATGCTGTGTAACCATGACACTTAGCTAAAATGTTGTAGACTTGAGTAAAATTTCCTGTTTTGTACTCCTCAGAAATCGGATGTAACATCAGTCTTGAATCCTTTAACGAACTCTAGCCACTAAGCCACGGGTGTACTGGGGGTGGTATGCAGAGAATACAGCATGTTCTGTGTTATGGAAGCCATTCCCTTTTGAATGATCTCTTAAATATATCTCAGGGGCACAGGAGTGGGAGTCCTCTGTTTAGCTTCCAAGCCAGGGAGCGTAGTGGGATCAAAGCATCTTGAAACCATCAGTCAATAACTGAACTCAGCATAAGTGTATAGATGTCCTATTGAGGGCCTACTGCTTTCAGCAATACTGCCCAAAAACAGGAAGTTTGTTTCAAACTCAGTAAAACAGTTGTGTTTTCTTCTCTGATCCCCTTGCACTTTGGAAAAATACAAATGGTTTTGAGCTGACTGAAAATTTTTTCTGCCTGTTAATTCTGATTTGGTGTCAGCACCAGAGACTAAAATAACAATAAATCCATTGTTCACACACCTGCAGAAAAACCTGCAATGAAAGAGTGGCAAAAACTGACAAAACCAAACAAAAACAAAGGACATGCCACATCCATTTTGTAATAAAAAATACTGTTAAGCTTTCCTGAATATCCTTCCCTGTTCTTTCCAAGTACAGATTACAGCTCCTGCAGATCAGACACCACTTCAAGATTACACATTTTAATGCTACTTAAATCACAAACCGCCTTCCTTGCACAAAAAAAAATAAAAATAATGCAACATTCTTGTTTATCAGAGACTGACTGGGAAGCAGATCAAAAAGAGGTGCTGTGGCAGTCTAGAAGCAACCTTAATTCTGATTCGTTTGAAGAAACAGGACAGGCAGCAAGTCAGCATTTTTTCCATGAGCAAACCTGATTGAGAGCTGTTTCTCCCATTAGAAGAGATCTGCCTTCATCTTGGGTGATACCATTCAAACAACAAATACACAGTAGCTGGCAACACAGCACCTCAACCTCACTGTTGATTCTAAATGATCTTCTATATGTTGTTTGCTCAGTCCTAAACCAATTTGTGCCACAGGACAGTCCAGGAACCCTTCTTTATGAAGTGAATGTGAAAACTGGACCTCTCTCTGTCTCTGTGCAAAAGGGACATGTACCATGGGATGTCTCATGGTCTTTCATGCAGTGTCAGTCATGGTCTGAACCCTTTTATTCAGCCGGTAATTCTGATACTTTTACTGCTCCTTAGTTTAAAACATTCTATTTTTGTACTGTGAGAATAAAGAGCTGTATTTTTATCAGATCCTTGCTTAACTATGCCCATTTTGTTGCTGTTGTTGTTGTTGTTGTTGAAATCTGAATGAAATCTGGTAAATCACGACTTTTCCATTTATTTTATGCAATGATAGTGTTTGTCCCCTGTGCAGTTAGCTGTGATAAGCAGTGCCCTTGAACATAAGAATATATAGGTAGCCAGATTACAATTCAAAGAGATCACCAAAACTGGACTCATCCATTCTCAAAATTATATTAAGTAATAAAAAAACCCCACACATTTGTCTCACACCTTGCATAGTAAAAAAGGCATGTTTCTGTCCTTAAAAAAAAGACTGTGAAAGTGACCAACATTTTAGGCAGCCCATCTGTTCGATATTTTTGATAAATTTCCACTGACTTCTCTAATAAAAATATTTCCTAGTTCTTTTGATTCCACTTTACCCTGCAGAGCCAACACAGCTCAGAGAGAGGGAGCTAGCTCCCTTTTATGTGCCTCACCATTAGACTTAAGTCACAATTTCCCCACGGTGCTACCACTAAAAAGACACCAAAAATTACAGAAATCTGCAGCTATCACCCACCAGTCCAGTCTAGCTTGTCAAAGCAAATTTTGCAGTCTGCTGTGGATCTCTGCCAGGAGACCTCAGAAGTTCTTATTCCTGCTATGCTTTTTTCTTACCTTCTTTTGAGGGCAAAAACCCCAAAACATTTTAAGGCTCTCACAGCTTTAAATGACCAATTACATGCATGGGTCACTTATAAACACTAGTGCCTCAGGGTGTCATTGTAATGTAGTACAATAATTTTCATTATGTTTAAGTTGTTCCTGGGCCTAAAAAAGCCCTCCAATGGGCAGTCTAGACTCTGCCCTCCATTTTTGCTGGGTGGGTCTGAAGAAATGCTGGTGAGATCAGGGATAGGATTCCTGGCATAGGCTGGTAGAGAAAATTTGGATTTCTGCCTCTTTCTCTGTATGCATGAGCAATGAAGGTATCAGAATGAGCAATGAGGATATCAAAAAGTGCACCGATTTCCCACAGCATTAGAACACAGTTAGTAGTATTGCAGACTTATAATCCTCCTTATCATAACTGCAAGTTCTGGAAACAACCCAGATAAAAGCAACACCAAAAGCTGGAAAATCGGATCCATCTGGAAAACAGAGTTTAAGCCTTAAACAGGGAGATTTAAATATTGATAGAAATAAGCAATCTTAAAAGACTACATCATTGCTTCCCAGCTACTGCAATCAAGCTATAGTACAACTGACATCATTTACTTCTGTCTTGTTCAAGAGTAAGGTCCCTGTGGACTATCCATTTGGGATCAGTTATCTGACAAAGGACTAGAAAGCATTACCACTAGAAAGCAGGACCCTCTCACACCTCAAACGTTTCAACTGCTTGACATGGTCAAATCACTTTCCCTTCCAAAGATGCACAAACAAATCAAAAGTTTATTTTTATTGAAAACCCAACTCTGCCATCTTTCCTCAGTGCTGACAGTCCCCGATAACAAAAGGTCTGTGAACTGGGACCTGTATCTTCATTTCAATACCCATCATGCCTGCATTCATCAGGGCAGGTTTTTACCTTGATTTTCTCCAGCTCCTACAGCCCCTCCTTGCCATTCCCAAGAACACACACTCTTCGGTGAGTGGCCTCTCTTGCCACACACTGTCAGCTTAGTCAGATAACTGAATCATTTGCTATTTTTTGATATATTCAAATGTACCACTGATTTCTTACAGTATTAAAGGGCTGCCAGTTGTCTCTGTGGCTGATAATTAAATAAAATGCTGAAGTACCTCACTCAACACTTGCCTGAGAGTCACAAACTTCTGCATGTAAATGTCTTTTTCTTTCTCCTCAAAACAGGAAGTAGATATTTATACAGTGAAAACTGAAGAATTGGCATTTACTTCTGCATTCTGCCTCCAAATTCAACGTAATGATTACATTCATGCCTTGGTCACCTATTTTAATATCGAATTTACAAAGTGCCACAAGAAGATGGGATTTTCTACAGGTAATCTGTATTTCTTTAAATTTTATTTCTGTTGCTGTCAGTCTATCAGTTCATCTGGTCAGATGGTACTGAAAGGTTTAATGTACCACCAGGTTTGAATTTCAGCGATAAAAATTACTGTCATTCTGGGGGAGGTGAGCAGGATGGGGAAAGGGCAACTGCTATAGGAATTCTATGGAAACAGTGGCAGGATTTCACAATGGCTACCAAGCTTAGGGTTCAGTGGGAATTATGACCTAGGAGTTTATGCCCCTCACCAGTTATATCTAAATCCCATGTCAAGTTTTCAGATTAGATAGGGAATTATCAGCTCAGTGAGAGATAGCAGCTCTGCATCCTAGTTTTCCCTAAATCCAAAACTCAACAAAGTTCTTGCTTGTCTCAGAATCTAGGACAAAATCATAATTCTTTCCAAGCACACACTGCTTATGTAAATCATCTCTAACAATGTGAAACTCTAACTTACCTTGGTGAGCAGAAATTTAAAAGAATAACCCCTTTCCTTTAAGGCATCATTTAACAGACTGAATAAACCACAGATTGTTGTAAGAAATGCAAAAACCTCATCCTGTATTAGCCTGACCACATACAGGAGGCTGAAGGAAGTGTTTCTCTGCCTCTGTTTAGTACATCATGATAAGGTAGGTGCAGAAGAAGTTACTCCATAAAAAAGTCATTTGGCCATCTGCTGCTGAAGGTCACCACTGTCTGGAAGACTGGTCTAGATTCTCAGATGGTGTCTGTTGGCAAAGCTCTGCTGAATTCAGTAAAATATACCAGTTTGTAGGACATGATGAAGTCCCACTTGATTGATATGTAATTTTTTTAATTATGAAGGAAAAAGGTATGTGTTTCCAGTTATGTAAGGCTTTTCTAAGGAACATAGCTCTGCATAAGGGTATATGCATGTGTACATGTGTGTGTACATGGTAGCAGTTACAATTTAAAATATTCAAATTCCATTTAGTTTTAGTCTAACATGTTTTCACTTCGAAGTTTTACAGAGGCATGTCCAAATAGTAAACAGAGTCTGGATCTGAATTCCTACAAGAAGATCTGTCCATTTAAATACTGTGATTAGTAGTCATTAAAACGGTCTGGACACATAGAGAGAAATTATTTGGTAAAATACTTTTCCTTTGGAAGATA
The DNA here is from genome assembly GCA_035584735.1 of Pseudotriccus pelzelni. NCBI lineage: Eukaryota > Metazoa > Chordata > Aves > Passeriformes > Tyrannidae > Pseudotriccus > Pseudotriccus pelzelni. Next base: position 27,929,790 of record JAWMRA010000001.1, read on the forward strand.
CCAATTTGCCAGCACAGTTTCTGAGAAAAAGTTTGTTTGTATCAGTCTTCTGGTACTAGAATTCTGGGGGGAAAAAAACCAGTTAAAAATTCCTGTCCTGACAGTTTTTGAAAAAACAACAGTATTTTCCCAGTCACAAACAATTTCAAAATCAAAATATTTTTTAAAATATTGACGTTGAAATTAAATAAGATCATTATTTTATTACACAGTGTTAATATATTATTAGTATGGTACAATAAAATGGCCTCATGTGACTGGAGATACAAATAGAAGAAAAATTAATTTATCAGAGGATTTTTTTGCCAGGTCAGAAAGTCTCCGAAATTGTTTAGCTATTCTTAGCTTCCTAGATGCTCCTGACTGCAAGAATGCTAGAAGCGCTAAGTAACCAATGTAATTTCATTTGGCACTGCTCAAAGATTTGAATTTAAATTAGGAAAAAAAAAAAAAAAAAAAAGCAAATTAACAGCCTGAAATAGCAGAGGAGTGTCAAAGTGATTCTGCTAAGCAAGACAAGAAATTAATTTAGATCAGTCTCCATCTCTGGCAGATTGCCCCTAGTATATGCCTTCTAAAAATCCCAGACCAGGTCACATGCAAGTACCCTTTCACCAGCTCTATCCTCCTGAAAACTATAAAATCGGCTGTTCTGGGATTATGAGTCAAAGGTTTCATCTGTGGCATTGCAAATGATAGTTTTTGATGATTCTGTGTAATTATGTTTTGAACTAATTTAGACTTCTGACATTCAAAGCACTTAGTGGTAAAGATTTCCCCACTTTGAACATGTGTGGGTTGAAAGGAAAGCGTCAAAAAGTGCCTGTCTTGCTCAGTTAACCTCTTTTGTGGAATCCTTCTTGCTGGGTGTGATTCACGTCTGACATATTCCAGTAAAAATTAGAAGACAACCCACTGACAGCCAAAGAATTAATTGTGCTGTTGTAAAGTATATTTACTCGTATAGTACATAAGTTAAACCATTCTATGAGAAGAAAGGTTTTTTACAATTGTTCCTAAGTCTTAATTTGATTTGCAAGACATGTAGGATATTTTGATAAGTAATATCCATATATATATTTTAGCACCTGATGCTCCTTATACTCACTGGAAGCAAACTGTCTTCTACTTAGAGGACTATTTAACTGTGAGACGAGGAGAAGAAATCTATGGGACTATATCCATGAAACCAAATGCAAAAAATGTGGTAAGTCAGCATCCCTGATTCTAATTCCAACTCTATTGATTACAAACTATAATCAACAGTAAAGAAAATGCATATGAGTAAAAGCAATGAGAATGCTAAAGGCATTCATGTTTACTAGTAAAAGCTCTAGTCACAGCTTCACCAAAGCTGATGACCGCAAAGATAAAGCAGTGCTAATATTACAGAAGTCAGCCTGCAAACAAGCTAGCATGGGGAGAAAGGACTCCAATACATCACCAAGTCAGCAGTCCTCTGCAATCTGCTTTATTCACATTTTGTGATGCAAGTAGGCAAGGCTCTCTTCATACCGTCACTTAAATCAGTAGTAAGATCCCTTCTGCCAACATAGCATGATCAAGAGTAAGTACTTCAGTTCCACATCTATGGCCACTGAGTGATTTCCTACTCAGTGCCCAAGAACTCTCCAGTAGGAAATCAAGTGACACATTTTATTTGGATGTCTGTGTGAACTCACTGATCAAATGTACTTAACTCACTAATCAAGTGACAGGGTTGTTTAAAAACTGTGGCTTTCCACAGACAATGCAGTGTTTTATTCAAGACTAAAACTAAAGCATGATGGATTTCACACTACAATGACTGGTGAAAACTTCCTCAGTTCCTCTGCTATGGGCTGAATTCCTCTATGTCAGTTCTTCAGTACTTCTTTTATCTTGTAAGGACACTATGACATAGCTGCAGTAGTTTGTGGAACTATTGCATTTGTTGACTGCAGCAAATCTTAGCATTTCACTGTCTGCCTTTTTTGTGTTCCTTTTCCGTTTTTGTACCAAACACAGCTTGGAAATGGTTTTCATAGTAGTGAAATACTATACAGGGGAAGAAATAAACACAAAATAAACTTTGCATTAAAACAAACACATTCACCCCTGAAGCTACTGCTTGCTGTGAAAGAGAGGAAAATAGTCCGTTTCCCACCTTTATATTGTCCTTGGGGGACTGGAGCATTTTCTTTTGGGTTGAGCATATCAATTTTCTTTGAGAGAAATGAATAAAATATCTCAAATTCGTTTGCACAGCAGTAAGCACCTGAAAACGCAGATTTACATGATAAAATTAATGTGTTCTTGGTAGTTGTCATAAAACAGAGAGACCACCTTGGTTCAAAAGGAAAGATGAAGGCTTTCAAGAGCTTGTAGAGTCAGAGCTTCCTTTTGTAGGGCTATGTAGTGCCTCTTTCCTAAAACCATGTCATTATAAGATAAAGAACGACTAAAGGCTTCTCTACAATGGGAAGTTTACTAGATCTATTCCGGAATAACCCCTAGTGTCAAAGCCCTTTAGCCTAGATAAGAAGCATCTCGATGGGGAATACCCTTCAGAAATTTTTATATGGTATGTATGATAACAGCACTTCAGAAGCTTCCTAGTAGTAACTGGGACATTAAATCAGCCTCAAGAAGAATACAGAAATATGACCTAATCATAGATTGTATTGTGAATGCTATTACACATCCTACACCCTGTTTTTTCAGTGTTAGCACCATTTAAAACCAAAATAAGTTAGAAATCACTGTAGGTATCTCTTGAATCTGCAGGTCTTTTCAACTCAAGCAATGATAACTGAATCGATACACTAAACTTATGGTCTTACTTACATGTTACATTTAAATCTTTTTACAGCGTGACCTGGATTTCACAGTAGACTTGGATTTTAAAGGACAGCTATGTGAAATGTCAGTATCTAATGACTACAAAATGCGTTAGCAGGAAACCTTTCAGAGAGATGAAAAGAAGAATTTTATCAAGTCTTGAACTGCTGAGCTTCAAGCTAAGAGCAACTGTTCACAAGATTATTTTATTAACTACTAGAATGTTTACTCTGATGGAGAGTGGTAACCTGATCTTTCTTGCAGATAGTACAGGGGGGCTGGGATCCCACTGTGAATGTACAGTATACAGAACTGTAGCTTTTGTCAAACATAGGAAAAATTAAGCAACAGTCTTGAGTGTTCTGGTTAACTTCAGGATGGCAGAAGATGCATATACAAACTGTATTACTTACTGTGAATTTCTGGTTCTTCCAAGCTTTGCATGTTAAGATGATTAGGGCAGTTTTCTCACTATGAAAGACTACTACAGCACATTACTGTGATAGTATTACTGGACTTATATTCAATATAAATGAATATATATATATTGTACATGAGAAAAAAGAAGTAATTTCATAATAGGAATTTGTTTTGTGAATATTTAATTCTCATTATGCAGTTATGGAAAGATAATGGTGTTACCTCTGGCACTACTCTAGGCAGTGATATATTCCATTAACTGTCCATCCAATGTTATAGCTTTAGTAAATACTTCATGCAAAGTGTACATAAGAGCTGGGCATTTACAGGAAGTTCAACAACTATATTTTTGAATGTCCTCTGGAAAATGTGGACCATTAGTTTTGAAATTCACCTTCATAACTGGATGTCTGTCAGAGCTTTAAAAAACATTAGCTTTTTATCCTTGAAAATATTCTGTGGTGAGTTTTTATAGCTGGATTTTGCATGAGACCTGAAATCAGACACCTAGTATTTAAATGTGATGAATGCAAAGTCTCTGAAATGGTGGATAATTCATGTTTTTTAGCCATGCCATATTTCAGTTCTTTGCAAGATTCTTAATACAAAATAATTTTGAAAAAATAGGAATTAGTGTTTCCTTTTGGTGATGTTTTAGATAAGTTTTAAATTGCAAATACTATTCTCAAGAGTGCAGTGATTTGCAGGAACAGATTAATGTCTTTAAAAATTGTCAATGGCTTCTGATAATACTACGATGTCTGTAGCTTCCCCATCCCCTTAAGCCCCTTGTTTTTCTTACAAAATCTCCTGCTTATTGTTAAAACATTAAGTGCTTATAATTCCGTATATGTATGTATCAGGTCTTTTTACTATATGAATGTGGACCATTTAATCACGTGTAATTCATCAACAACTGCGTCATCAGTCCTATCTACGCATTTTCCAGTCTGTCTGGCATTAGGCACTAAATCCTTCTATCATGTATTGGATAAGATTGACTAGTTTTTTGCCTAAAAATCTTTTTAATCACCTGCAAATAAAGCATACTTGAAGATGTATTTTGCCAGTATTTGTCAACTTCTCATGCTTTAGAAACCTGTATCTATTGATTTTCCCTTCACAGAAACTGTACAGTGCCTCCATTTTCTTATGGTCTAAAGATTACGGTCTAGGGATTGTATCACATGGTATCTATGTAGAATGAAATTAAACTGTATTTCAGCAGTAAAAGATGCTTTTCGCAATGTAGTTCATCACTGTTGTTTTAAAGCACTTTTCATTTTTTTAAATGAGGATGAACAACTTTCCTCACAAAATCACTAGGATTCTATCTGTCAAATACTGCTGTCATTTTCAGGGAATCAGTTCAGCTACTCTTTCAGTAATGGATTGGGGAAAAAACCCTCTACAGGTTCCCTTTCTAGTAACACTTCTGTGATTCTGGAACTTGAAGGTAAAGAATTCTACCAGATTTTTTCTCAGGCCTCTCCATTTATATAAAGATACTCAAATGATGTTTTCATCTTCTCCTTTGCCACTAATCACACAGCTGACTATTACTGAAAGAAGAAAGGCTCTTGCTTCATATGCCTGAATTATACTTTGACAGCACTTCAAATCATCTACTTCTCTTGCCCACTGCAGGAATCTTTAACAAATTTTAATATTAAAAGAAAAACAAAGAAGGAAAAAAATCTCACACTTTGCTTAAAACAAGAAAAAGACCATGCAAAGAAAAATTCCCAAGGGACTTAATAGAGAATGTGCCATTTTTGCCTGACAGACAGCACTCGTCAAGCAGCTCATTAACCAATTGGAGAGGCATTCAAGCAGTGTTGAACATTGACTGCCCTTTCTGGCTCATCTTTCAACTACTGACAGTGAGGTGAAGGTCTCTCTTCAACAGTGGCCATGGCCACGTTGCCTTAGTACTTAAACTGCCCATTCACTTCAGCACTGCGAGATTAAGCCCTGGCTGATACTGTTAATGGCACAGTTTTGGGATGGCAATCAGACCTCAGGCACACTCACTCCTGGAAAATTGGCTTGTGCTTTTCTTCATTTCAAAAACATATCACATATTTCTCCATCACAAAAAGAACTGAGAGTACCTACTGCAATGTGGTTAAGTGTCTTTAAAATCAAAAAGTGATCAAAAAGCAAATTCAGACTTCCAAGGCCATTACAGGTGTTACCTACCACAAAGGTTTTAAAAGCACCAACGAGTTCAGCACATATAGGATCTGTTAGGTCAACATCAGTGAAACAGGTATGCAAAAACTTACAGGCCAGGTGCAATTGGCTGTTAGGCTTTGCTCAGCAATAAAGCAAGTCTGGGTACCTACCACAGAGCCTGAGCTTAATTTTCTCAAGGCTTGAACAAGGTCTCCTGTGGACTCCAGGTCTGGACCAAAGCCATTGATTTTCAAAGCTTTACATTAAAATAGTAATGGCAAAATGACTGCTGACAACTGAAACAGACACATGTTTAAAGCGTTTAGTTTCCTTCCCACTGACAGGAAAAGAGGAGCATGAGCTGAGGACAGAGCATGAGAAAGAAACTGAAATACGGTTATTTACGCAAAAGACTGTCCCTGATGAGTAGTACAGCACTGGAGAAAAGAGAAAGCAGGTCACCTCTGCCTTGACTCTGATCTAAGGCAAAAGTATTAAAGCTCCTCTCAGGGATTGTCCTGCCACTTGAAACACAAAGAAACATCGAAAACCAGTTAAATACTGAGCATGGCTCTAAAAGGCATAGTGGGCAATTCACACTTGCAGTGCTTGTAAGGATTAAGGAAGTAGTCTGCAATGTTAGGAGGGCTACTGTATTCCAAAGGTTCTCTACAGAGCACTACAGTATGACTCCATTCTCACGTGTATTTCTTATTCCCAGCACAAACCAGCCCTTGACAGATGTTATAAAAGATTCAGGCTCAGCTTGGTTTTTGCAGGGGTTGTTCTGGGGACCTTCCTATGTGTAAAATCAGTAAGTTTAGAGCCTTTTTACACCATCTTAGGCTTTTAATAGGGGTTGAAACTGTCTGGAATATAAACAATAGTATTACCCAAGGTGGCATGCTTTTACTACAGAGCTAATTTGAAGAACTGTCTCAGAGATAATTTCTTACAGGATTTGGTTTAAGTTTAATAGTAACTCATAATTTAACAAATACAGATTTCATTATACATAACCAAGAGAAACTTCATTCACTTAGAAGGTAATTTTATAAAGGTGGCCCAATGTATATAAGGAATAAATCCCTGCTTTAAGAAGATAAAGTGCAGGCTCTTCTCGGTAGTGCTGAGCAATAGGACAAGTGGCAATGGGCAGGAACTGATGCACAGGAAGTTCCATCTGAATATGAGGAAAAACTTTACTGTGCAGGTGACCGAGCACTGGAACAGATTACCCCAGAGAGGTTGTGGAATCTCCTTCCTGGAGATACTCAAAAGCCATCTGGAAACAGTCCTGAGTAATGTGCTCTTAAGGGACCCTGCTTGAGCAGGGGTTTAGACTACACAACCTTCAGCAGTCCTTTCCAAACCTAACCATTCTGGGATTATGCGACTTCCAAGAACACAGACTCCCCAGCCTCTCTTGGCAGCTGTTCCAGTGCTGGAGCACTTTATGTTCAACTGGAATTTCTTGTGTTTTAACTTAGGACTGTTGGTTCTTGTTATTTTAGTGTTTGCCCCCGGAAGAGTCTGGCTCTGTTTCCACTGTACTCTCCATTAGATACTGAAATATACAATTAGTTCCCGCCTTAGTTCCCTCATGGTACCTCCTCTCTTCCCTATACAACCCATGATTGCACCCTAGCCTTTTAAATGAATCACACTTCATATCCACCTGTAATCCTTCCTCCCTTTTTTTCCCTTTTAAGAGAGTCTAAGTATATATTGCTTCTGTTACACAAGTTTTAACAAATGTACCTAAGGGTTTTGTAAAGAACATAACCCCAAGGATTCACTATTCAAAGAGTATTTCAGGTTCTCTTACTGTATTGTGTTGGTGGCATTGAGGACATATTTTATGAGTAATTTTCAGGTTGGCATATAAGGTCTAAGTTTATGCCACTGTGTGCACTTGCCTAGTTTGAATATACAACAAAGCCACGTGATTTCTTTTTCAATAGGCATTCAGCTTTCAAAGACTAGCTCCAACTGGAAAAGTGGGAGGGTTTTAGTCTTTTTTGAAACACTTATTTTCAACATTTCTCAGAGATCATCTCAGATGTTAATCCCCAAAGCACACAGGCACGTGGGTGGCAGACAAATCCTTTAGATCTAAACTTCCTAAAAATTAAATGTGAATTTACAGCACCTACAAATCTTCTTGAAGAGCAGCTAAAGAAATAAACTTGGTGTTTCAGATCTGATAGAACAATATATTTAAAGAGAGGTGAATCATGAGCTACAGATTTCCCAGAAAAATTATACTTCTGCACAGTATGTTGACTGAGGTGAGCCAGGGCAGTAGTACGCCTACAGGGAACAAGACTGTTCCCTGAAAATAGCTGCTGCTTCTGGGGATAGACACAAAAGAGGTAAAAGATGCACTCTACACAGCTGAGATGGAGAAAGAAGGAGACCACTGCTCACAGACGGCTGCTAAAGCAGAGCATCCATCCTTTAGACAAAGAATTATTCCAGGATGCAAATACAGCTGAAGGGAAAGAAAAAGGTTTTTATGATTTCAAAATTTTTGCAATCTCCACTGTTCTCTCTGCCTGTCTTTCCAGTCTCTGCATGTACCAATACAATTTCCCTGAATTTTCCCTTTCCCTTTTCTTAGCATGTTTGATATTTTTCTCATTTTTCAGTGGAAAAAACCATTGGAGATAAGTGATGATGCAAACAACATAAAGATAGCATTTTTTGAGAAAGCTTGGAGAGAACTAGAGTGTGATTGTGAAACAGAAAGAAACCATGTTAGCTTTGAGATGACAACTGCAACGCAAAATCAGTCTTACTTCTCACAGAGGGTTACAATCCAGGTCATTCCTCTGAATCATCAAATGTGGTTTTTTAGAAGCCCATCAGCAAAATCAAGCCTAAGCTGACCTCTAAATCTTCACGTGGAAAATGGAAAATCGTCTTTTGCAGATTGACTCTGTGCTTTTGTGCCTACACATTTTCCATTTGGTCACATAACCCATCATCTTTTCCAGTACAACACAGCCCTAGAACCAAAAATGGACTCCTGTATTAAGGTCACAACAGTATTTAATCACAAACCATGCAAGCCCTGCCATTTTGATGCAGGAATATGAAATGGCAGCCCCGAAAGGCATGTGTAACTCATTAACAGTAACTTGCAATGCTGATCAGTTAGCAGAAGTACTTTATCATCACAGTGGCATATTTTCACATTTATTGGCATGACAAATCAGTGTCATTAGCTAATGAGATCTGATTGAAGCAAAAATAATTGCTATTATCACCACCAACAGAGTATCTCAGAGAAAAAGAGCTCATTATTTTGCTTGCTTTCTATGGGACGAGTGTAGACAAGCAAGCAACGTTAAGTGCTCTGTCAAGGTGAAGCAGGAGCATGTGATGGATAGAATTTGTATGTCAAGCAGACAACAAAACACATGATGACAACAAATTGTCACCCATGAATTGAAGGTATGGAAGAAGCAGAATTCAAAAGGTCAGGGTATCCTTTACCAGTAAAGATGTGGAGATAACTAATAAAATAATCAGAAAATACTCAGAAGACCAGGTAAATTGGTCTGACTCGTCCCACTAACAAATGTCACAGAGACATTAAGATGTAACATTTTCTGGGAGAAATTTCCATTTCAATTCTATTGCTAAGTGATATCATTAAGTAGGAATTTTGTTAAGCAGCAGGATGTCTGATCTCAATCTGAGCAAATGCCTAGACCATTCCAACCTAATGTTCATGGGTCCAAATGCAAAATTCACTTCTGCTTGCCAGAACACTTGACACTGTGTTATGTTCTTCCCATTCTTGTTCTTTCAACGGTACTGACACAATATGCTGTTTCTTTTCCTTCATCTTGAGATGTTTCTAGCTTGTACTCTAGTGATATACAGGATTCCCATTCTGGAACCTGCTTATAAATCAAAACCAGACCTAAATCAAACTTTTCAACTAAGCTGTCCTCATCTCTTATTTGCCTGTCTGTCATGTGTTCTTTTTATTATGGTCCACTCATGCAAATGCCTGTGATAGTGAGGATAAATCTAGTCAGGCTGGAGATCCTGCCAGTCCCATGGAACTCACAACACTTATAAGGGGTCAGAATTTTAGAAGTCAGAAAGTACCACTGTAATTTATCAATCTCTTGAAAACCCCACTGATGAAGCAGGACAAGATGGAAGAGGTTGTCCAGGACCATCTATAGTTGGGTTTTGAATATCTCCAAGGATGGACAACTCCACAATCTCTCTGAGAAAACTATTCTGGTGTTTGATAACCAGCACATTAAAAAAAAATAAATTCCTGTGTTCAAATGGAATCTCTTGTGTTTCAAACTGTGCCTGTAGCCTCTTCTCCTGTCACTGGGCATCCTCGAGGAGAGTCTGTCTCCCTGATCTTCATTCCCCACATCCATCAAGTATTTACACACACTGCTAAGATCCCTCTCTCTTGGCCCAATCATATAACATGCCTGTAGCAACTAAAAATGTGGGTTAAAACTACAGCTTGGAGGACTGTATTCTGTAAAGTACTGACTTCTGAAAGTATGTAGAGGGTAGTTACAGTAGTCTGTTCAATCTTAATTGCTAGGAGACTATAGCAAAAAATGGTTAGGCAATCTCATGATGGATGAGTGCAACAGTATTTCTTAAGGACAAGTTACTGATGGTACTTCTGTATACCATAGCAGTAAAATGGCCACAGCAATTGCACGCAGTTTTGGTGTCCTGATTTTTAATTTGGGCTAGTAGGGCTTGTTATTCGAAATAAACACAGGTTGTTCTCTATGAAGAATAAAATTAAGCTGTGGAACTCCTTGCCAAGGATACTGTAGAGCTTATAGATTTATATGAGTTCAAAATAAGACTCAACACATTCCAGTCTTAGAGGAGAAGCCAATGGAAGTTATTTTAATACATAAAACCCCCTTCATCCTCAGGAAGACTCTGCAAAGTCGGGGGTGGAAATCAGAAGAAAATAAAAGAAAATATTGTAAATTGCAGCCCTACTGATATTTCTTTTAGGCATCTGGTTTTGGCCACTGCTAGGGATAGGATACTGCATCAAATCAACCTGCTGTTTGATCCAGTATGGAAACCGGAGAAAGAGCAGAAGATGACTTATAGTCTCTAGGTATTGGCATTACATATTAAAGGCTCTAATCTTCCGTAAGAGGATATCAGCCAGAAGCTGAGGCCAGTCATTTCAAAGAGTAAATAACAGAATTTTTAACAGAGAAGAAGACTACCAACTTTCTGAGCAGTTTGTCCCAATAGTTAAGGTTGTCAGTTCCTAATGTCTCTAAATCAAGACAAATGAAAAGAGATACATGTTCACCAAACACAATGTTTTAGATTTCATTCAGAGTAACTGGGTGCAATAGAATGGCTGGTGATACACAAATCCAATAGACTTAATGGGCTTTTTTCCTTTTAAAATGCTACAACCCCATGAATCAATCGTATCTTAGCAAAAAAGTTCATTGCATGTTTATGCAGGGGAGAGGTGTAAAACTACCAAATGTAATTCACTGCCAAGGACTTCTTGCCTTCTGAACCACTAATGGAAAGCAAAAGCAAATGGAAAAAGTACTTTTAAATTAAGCTGACATTTTAACCTGAAATCCTTTTCTTTAACTGTATAATTGCGGAATTTACAAACTTTTATAAGAAAACTGAGCAGACAAATGCTTTTCCACATGATAGAAGATAAACTCACCCTTTGATTTCTTGTTGAAGAAGGCAGTATTTTTCTCTGTAGAAAGTAGGAACTGCACATCTTATCTGAGTTTGGTAATTCCTTGCACAGTCTCCCCTGGGGCTTCTAATGACACCAATGATTTCAGTGTAAAGGTGACTTTACAGTGTGGTTACAAATAAAAATGCCTATAGCATACCTGTAGAAAGTTTCACTCCTATCATTCATCTGTCTTCCTCTGCTGACAGACATGTCATTTAATGCAAATCAGTTTCTCTGTTAGAATAATACCTAAAGAAGCTCTGTCACTGAGAAGCTGCATTAGTGATTTATGCCTCATTTCAAAGGGATGAGCAACGGCCTTATTACAGTTTCATAATATAAATCCATACAATACAGGGTTGCTATGACAACTGATGAGCCTTAATAGCTAGATTCAAAGGACCTTGTTCAAAACTGTCAAGTAGTACAGTTCAGTGTAGCTCAGTCATTTGCACCTGTAAGAACTGGAAGCAGGCCGTGCAGGAACAGAACAGGGCAGAACAGTTCACTCACAGTCACAGCTTTCAAGCTGAGTGCCTTACCTTACTGAGCTGTGCAGTGGCAGTCTGGAGGCTTTTCAGCCCCTAGCAGAAGTAACGCAAAACTGGTGTTTGGCAGCAGCAATACTGACCGGCCCACAAAACCACCTGAGAAGCATGGTGAATTAGTTCACATCCAGTTCCATTTATCCATATTTAAAAGACGAAATTGCAAAGAGATAAAACAATTAAACACCTTGCTGATACTGAAAATGGGCTGCCCAGCCCCCTAGACCTCTTTTCTCAAAACTGTGATCTTAGCTGTGTTTTCCACCCATATCCTCCCACTAACTCTGATATTTGACAGATTTTGCTGGGCTAGTTCAACTCAGTAACGCAGTAGAGAACTCTGTCTTCTTCTCACACTCCCCCCACCCCCTCCCACCTTGAGATTCTCACAAGGGAGTAACTTAAAATCACTTACTGCAGAGTTCTACTGCCTTGGGAAAGGAAAAATGGAGGAGTAATGACCAGCAGGGATGGTCACAAACCAACCCTGTACTCTACCCCCTGAAAATGGCACCTGAGCTTTAATAGCAGCTATACAGACACAGTAATATACACATGCATGATTCATACACTTGATTCGCTCTGCAAAGGCTAAAGATGGCACAAGATAAAACACCAGGCACAACACAGTATATCATAGAGGTATGATAGTTGTGGCTGCTGCTGTTCCTTTTAGCAAGCCCAGACAAAACCTGAGCTGAGTACATATTGCAAAGGTGCAGATACACACACAACACAATACTGTCATCAGCCACAAACAACACAGCAGGGTCTTCTGAGTTCATTACTCACATACACACAAACAGCAACTCAAGTAATATGAGTACTTGAGTAAGACTCAGAACCATATAATGTTCTACTTGAATGTCTCTGTTCCACAGGCTTCCCTACTCACTTCCTGTTTTCAGTGAAAACCAGCAATTTCCAGTAAGAAAGTTCCTCTGAATCTGGGTTCTTGTAGGAATAGGAAGACTTGCAATGACTGTTGTGCCCAGAAGAAGCATGTTGCAGAAAAGGCACTGCAAGGAGACTGACAACTTCAGAAGCTAAACATCATTTTCCAGTGTAGCTGGATTTGTCTGAAACACTTTCCTCTTCAATGTTTGAAAGGAAGGAAGCAATGCTTATCTGACTAATCAGATGTCCTTTAACTTCCAGAACATTTGGAAGGAATCAGTGTCACTATATACAGTATTTCAGATTAATAACAGGAAGGAACTTTTGTACCTGCCCTGTAAATTTAGCCCACAGATTTTTTCCCTTGAGAAGCCTATTTTCATCATATAATAATCAGTTGTCTTTTACTAGTTTCATATTAAAAGAACTTTAGTTGTTTGAGGTGTAAACAGGTCAAATTGTCCATCTTTCTTTTTTTTCAGGAGTGTATGTGAGTGCTATTGCAGTTCCTGTAATTTCAATAATCAAAAAGACCCATTATTCCAACAGCTGTGGATGAATTCAGGAAGTTGCTACTGATTAGCTTTATGAGCATCTTTCTGCTTTCTAAAACAAGCTTCCACTTGTGCAGATGATGAAGTGGATTTATTCCAAAACTATCTCACATGGTAGAAATTCTGCCAATATATGGATGTTGCAAACAAAAACGGTCTCAAGTTGGGAAATTTTACTTGAGTTAATTTACTACAAAGTAACACAAATATTTTATCGACGATTCAGGTTCTGGGAGAAGAAAGCAAAACCATTAGACAAAAATATTCATGTACATTTTTTCCTCTCCTCTGCTCCCAAATTTCAGTTTCCTTTACTTTCACGGTGAGGCACACACCGTTAGAATTTACCCAGGGAGCCAACAGGCAATATGCTAACACTTGGGCCAAACCAAGTAATATGGTTTTTGCCATTCCATGCCCAATGCTTCCAGCTGTCCTGGACACAGGGATTCCAATTGTCCTGTTCTTCATTTGCCCCTGCTCCCACATGGGGAGTGACCACTGTCTGCTGTTCTTTCAGAGGCAAACTTTCTTCAGTGTGGTCTGTTCCTCACACATTCCTTGTGTGTGGAGTAGTTCCCACCTTAACAGCTGCAGATTCCTCCTCAAATATGTCACGGGAGGAGGTGCTGTACACTTCTCTCAGTAAGCTTATGGCGTGCAATGATTTTTTTTTCCCACTGTTGCTCGGCTTGCATCTGGGCAGGTTGGAATCACTTTTGACTGGCGCACAGTAAGTCAGGATCTCCCCATTCCAAAGGGCTGTGTTATATCCATGCAAATACACTTTGTAGTGTGCATGATACCCAGAGATCTGTTAGTATCAGGTACTTGACCCGGTTAAGATTAATTCCTCCCACTTTCTCCTACTAACTCATCACCCTCTCTAAGGGTTTACCTACATGCACACTGCCTGTGAGCTGATTTAGTGTACACAGGCTGCCATGAGAAGAAATATTCCAGAGTCAAGGAGTTACATCAGTGAACTTCAGAAGATGAAGCCTGCTGAGTGTAAGGAGCTACTTTTCAGCAGAATTTCTCATTCTCTACTGCTGATGCTCTTCATTCTAGTAATGGAAATTTTCAAGACCTTATACATCCATAAAAGAATGCATTACTGTCACTGATCTTACACCACCTATTAATTTTTTTCATGGAAGACTCCATGACCCAGCGGCACAGTTGCATCATGATCTTGGCTTATCTTCATCCAAAAAGCTTTTGCAAAGAGGTGGATGGGGAGACTGTGAGCAAACTAAAGCTAATTCAAAAAGAGAGTGAAAGAGGGAGAGAGAGGGAAAGAGAAAAGGGAAAGAAATGAAGTTTAACTGCTAATAAGCCAGTATTAAATTTCTGAAGATCTGAGAAAAATACTGATAGGAGGTATGAAACCCGGGTGAAGAGTCAGAAGACAGCAATCCAGCAACACAGAAATCAGATGGCATCAAGGACAATGGAAAGTTGACAATTCCCACACCAGTTTGATGACCACCTGGACAGTAGAACCTGTCCAAAACCAGAGTCCTTTCACATGTTATTCATACCTGTGTTCTGTAAGCATTATTCAATCCATAAGTTCTGTTTATTCAGGTGTGCTAATAGGTGACTAGGCCCTGGCCTGAGGTTTAGCTAATCAAACAGAGCATGAAATGCTCTGGGCATGACACAAGCAACTCGGAACACTACAAATAACAGAGTGAAATGCCGGTCACAGTTACAGACAGCACTGTGAGCAATGGCTGGACTTCACAGGTAGAGAAGGGGGAGTTACACAGTAACTTCACATGTAATTGGAATGGAATGGTGAGGACTCCTTTGGAAGTGGAAACTTGCAAGGCCAGCAGCAATACCAGTAATAGCTTATAAAGCTGAGGCAACTTAGCAAATGCCGGAAGAAATATGTATGTGGGCACAGATGTAGAAAACCTGGGACTAACAGGGAAAAGGCAACTAGGGACAAGTTGCTTCTTTGAGATATGAAGGGCAAAGAAAGGGAGAGGTCAGGGTGGACGGTGGAAGCATGGGAAAAAATCAAGAAAAGGTAGAGTAAAAGGGACCAGTTGTATGCAAGCAAGCTGCTTATCTGACTAAACCTTATATCCCATAGCTGCAGGCTACCCAGTCTTTTTATTAAACCTTATTTCTTCCAAATTTCTGCATGATTCTGGGGAGAGGGTGAGGGCAGAGTGAGAGAGAGAGAGCACTGCAAGTCACAGGATTTGTGTACATGAATGTTTTCATTAGCAAACCTCAATCTTGATCTGTTGGAAAGGAAGAGAAGGATTGGGCTATCTGTGTTCCTATTTATGGGAATGATGTTTGTGTATATGTGGGTGACAAGCAGTGAAGACATCAATCTCTGTGTTGTCTGTGTGGCTGATGTTACTGCTGTGTGTCTGCACCTTTGCAATACATATTCTGCTTGGGTTTTGGCTGGACTTGCAAAAAGGAACAGCATCAGCCACAGCTATCAGTCCGAGACAGAAGATACTGCCTGGGTCTTAGACTGCACCAGATTTGTCTCTAGTAGAAGAAATCCCTGTCATCACAGGATTCAGCTGCTCCTTAGCATTGTTTGCCTTCAAGTTGTCTATACCCTGCTAGCAGGGTCTCAGTGCACACTAAAAGACCAAATAAAAATGATCCTGTGGAAGCCACATAACAAAAATCCACCTCAGATATCAATGTCCTTCAAAATTGATATGAACTTCAAGGGAATAAAAAATTAAGGATCTGAATTTGGGAGGCTAGAGTCACGAGCAGTAAAGCTGAAACTAAGTCTTCAAACTGTCTTCCTGAGGCTGACAGAGGTTGGAAAAAATACTGCTGTTCTGATGTTGATGAGGTAGAAAACACCCTACTGCAGGGGAACAGATCATTCAAAGCCAATTAGCACAGCCAATATTTAAACTGATGACACTTCTTCCCTAACTGAAGTAGGGATAAAGAGTTGGTTTCGTTGATGTTTAAATTAAGGGGTTGCACTAGTTCAGCTTCAGGCAGGACTGAACACAGATGGTTCAATTCTGAGAAGATTTTCATGATGGATAACATGCAAGTCGATAACATGACTCCTCTTTCCACAAGCAGTAATGGTTTCAAGAAGCAATCCTGGGAAGTGAACAGAAAGCCTATTGATTTTCAGTAATGGATGCTTAATTTTGCTCCTTTTGTGTTTTACAGCTTCTTAGGCACCTCACTGAAACCAAGGGGTTTTTTTTATTTGGATAAGCAGATCCTCAGAAATCCACAAGGGGAAAACTCCTAAGCATCAGCTTATCCTGGGCTACTTGGTTCATCCATCATTACTGATAGAAGGAAAATTAAAACCCTGCTTATTTTACCTGATAGGGAAAGGCTCACGTTTGGATCCCAACTCATAGGAAAGGATATCTGAGTGCTGGTATGGATATAGAAATTGCTGTAGGGGAAAGTCTGCAAACCTCTATTGGTAGTTCTTGCAACCAGACACATACCTTTGATCAGACTGAAATCCCAAGAGCACAATTAATTACCAACAAAGTTTTTATCCAATAATAAGTTACGTACTGAGCTAGTGCTTAACATTCATCTTTAGTTTCAAATTGATTCATTATTCAAATGAAAAATAACTTTTTAAAAACATTTAGCAAAGGAATTAAAAACAATGTCTCTAACAGTCTCATATAACAAAATCTACAGTTTCACTTGATTATTTTAATGCAATAAATTAGGTACTAGTTTCCAAACAACCTCACCATCGTGGATAATTGTTCTTGAGTGCTTACCACAATAGCTCGATGCAGTGAAGACATTTACCAACAGGAATAATTGTTGATCATGTGCTGGAAGGGTGACCCACTCTTAAGTTCCATTTTTTCGTATATATTCTACAAAGGTTTTCAAAATTAATTATGACATTTGCGTTTCTTATGATCTGATTTTCTAAAACATGTCCCTGTGGGTTTGATTTTTCAAACACTGTATCTCAGTGCAATCAGGCCCTGGGGGAATGCTGTGCAGCAGATGCTTTTGAAAAATCAGTCACATGTTTAAGTACATGAAGGGGAATTTTTTCTTAACATTGCTAAAGAGAGCAATATCTCACTGGATTTTGGAGAGATTTTTCACTCCTTAAATGCTGGCAAGTTTCTCAAAGTCTTCCTCAAAGTAAGATCTGCTGTTTCTGAAAATTCTACCTCCCATATCTGGCATGAAACTTTCCGTGACAGACTTTAGAGACAAGGAGCTGTTCAGTCAGCCTAAGATACTTAGTACTGCCCACAATTACACCTATAGTAATTTTTAAAAGACTGTAACAAAGGTTAGCACAAAATCAGGATCTAAAGAGCTCTGAAATAAGCAGTATTGAGAAGACAGATCATTAACACCAGTAAGAATTTACTTCACATTCCAAGTAGTTTTCTTCCTATAAAACTATTTCTTATTATTAAGAAAGTGGCAGCTTCCACAAGCCTGATAATAAAACAGGATTCAGTGGTGTTAGGCATCAAACAGAATTAAAAGACTGTTACTGCCCCAAATACATTGTCAATTAACTAAAGATAATACTTCTAAAAGCAGAGATCAGAGCACAAAAAGATTTTAAGTTTCACTTTACACCTACACTCAGAACACAGCACAATATTTGGAAGATAAAAGCAAATCTGACAGTGCTATGTAGTGTCGTATAAACGCATGACACGCCCCAGCATTTTATTGCCTGATACAGCAAGACTTTTTATTCATATCAGATTGAAGTTCAATGGTTTTCTCTTTCACTTTATCTTCATGTTCTTTTAAAAACCTGGGGGAAAGAAACAATGCTTTAGAGAAAAAAGTCAATAATACCCAAAAAAGATCAAACAACAAGCATTTTCCCAAACCTGTAAAATTGTTCAGAGAATAACAGAAAATGATAGAACGTTGCAAACTAACAAACAAACAGAAAAGTACAATTATGGTGGCTCCATCACAAAACTGCCTTCATTCATTTAGTTAGAAAAATTTAGTTAGTGCTGATTGTTAGCATTTATTGTATGTTATGGAGACTCAAAACAGTGTCTTCTATTTATTATTTTTGGGGCTGGAACAAAACAAAACCATATCCAGCTACCTAGACATTTATCAATTATCTGACACTTTCACAAAATTTCACTGATTTCATCAACAATATTAAAGATCTGCCAAGTCATTACCATTGTTTTCATTTCTGTAAGTAGTTCAGAGGGGACATATTTTCCTGTATTTTTACCTCTAGCCTTCATATAATTTCAAAAATCTGTTTCTCCCTCTCTCCCAGCCCCCAGGCAGACAGCAGAATTTCAGCTGTAATGAGCAGGGGGAAGAAGCATATCCAATGTTCTGCTGCAAGGAGTCAGCAGCATCCATTTTCAAGTATGTTTCTCCAAACCTTCAAGACATTCTTGCAAGACCTATCACAACATCCTAGGCCCTCAGCTTTCCTAACAACAATTCATGTGTTTCTGGATCTACACAGAGCTTTGCTAGCTTAACATAGGACTGTTTATGCACCTGAGCAACTACTCAGTCAGAGCAACAGGGTTAGGCTACAGATCAGTTTAAAAGGAACAAATATTTCATGTCTTTAAGTTCCTATAAAACTAATTTAACCAAGAGAATTCACTCTGTCATCAACAACAGGGCAGTCAGGCGTGTAAAAAACTCATAGACTGTGTTTTATTTCTTACCTAGCTAAGTGAAGTACAGACTTTTCCACATTGTGCCCAGAACACGCACTGCATTCATAGAAAATTAAATTGTAATCCTACAATCAAACAAAAAAGACCATTTCAATTACTTTTGCACAATATCTCACTCCAGTTTTTAAAAAAAGCAATGCAGATAAACTGAAATATGCAAATAAAGAAACAAAAATAGATAATCCTGGGAAAAATTATGTTTTAATTCTAGAGCTAACAGTAAAGAGTAACAAAAGAAGTCCAAGCACTGGCCACAAACAACTATATGATTCTCTTAGCAGATATTCGTTCTATACAGTAGCTTTGGCTGTAACAGCTAAAACACAAACATGCCTTGCAAGGTACTGAAGTCTTGTAAACTTTCCTTGTGACAATCAGGCAACTAGTACATCACTGAGAGCTGCACAAAGCAGGTGAAAAGAATTCCATTAACTTTTGTTTCATCTTTTTGTACGTGTGAATTTTTTCTGTACCTTTTTCTGCAGTCAGCCTGCACCTTTGGTTTGGTACCCCCTGGGAGCTTTGCAATTAAGAACAGTAGATAAATGATCAAGTCTTGAAGAGATTCTCAGCACTTCAGCTGAAGTCTTATCACCATAATTGCAAATGCAAGAGATTATCTGCACAAAAGCCTGACCTGGCAGTTACGACTGCAAAGAAGTTTGAAAGGGAATGACGGATAATCCTCCAAAATAGACATCTGTCTAACTTCACAACATACTACATTACAGCTCACCTACACTGCCTCTGTGGTATTAGAACATGTCCTTTTACCCATCCAGATTTCAAGGTTCCATTCACTTTCCACTTTTTTATGTGTCTTATTGCTATTTATGGCAGTAGCTTAAAATTCAAATAAATAAGTCAGTACCTTAGGAAATTACAATCACACCTGCAAATTTTCATTTGTTTGTTATAAACTGTGGATACTGCATCAGAACTTATTTAAACGTTCCCTGTAAGACACTTACAGTTCAGTTTTCAAAGGTTCCCATTAAAATGACAAGGTATTCCAGTTGTGGTTTGGGCTTTTATATATATATATATACACCATGCTTCAAAACTCACAAAACTTCTGTAAATTTTTGTTGTCTTCATGAGATTTCAGAGACAAAACAGTGGGGGAAAGAAATGTCATAAGTATGGTAGCTTATTTTAGCATCCTTAACAAAGGGCTTCAGTGTTAACTAATGTTAGTTTTGAATATGTTGTCAATTGTCTATTGTTTGTTCTAGTGAAAAACAGGATTGAACCACTTGCAGTAATTTCTGGATGGCCAGATAAGCACAGAAGAGCAGAGAAGAAAGAAATCGGGCAATGTTAGTGTTGGACAGCTATTATTTTTTTTTTTAACCAGTATTCTGTATACATTTACAATTACATAACCCTATGATTCTCTTACTGTTCTTAGAAAAGGGTTAGGGTCAAATTTCTTGCTAGCTATGAAAAGAGAAGTTTGAAATTAAATTTACGCTCTCTTCTTTCTGCTCAGCTGATCAGAACTCTAATAGAAAACATGCTGTGGTCAGCTTCCAGCTACTTTATGTCAGTCAAGCAGAGAGGGATACTCCTCTGACATCTTCCCCACATAAAACAGAATGTCACTAGAGGAGAACTCCCAGTGATGACATCATTTATGCTGGTATGAATCTGAATGGATTTTTCAACAAATTGCATGGGTGGAAAGAGAGCAATTTAAACTCAATTGATAATAATGGCTTAATTCTGTCTGTCTGGTGAAAGGTTTTCTCTGAAAGGGGAGACAGTCTGGAAATGCAAAGTGTCATTCCTTTGATTCAAGGAGGAAACTTTAATTGATAGCATACAGAAGGAGCACAAAGTTGCAGAAGGCAGGACACATATAATAAATAAGCCAGGAAACGACATCCATCTCCATCCAAGAATTAGCTGTGGAACCTTGGAAACCACTGCCAATTACTTCATTTTAAAAACTTACCTACAAATCAGCAGACATCTAAAGACCAGGGAGGAAAATTAACTATTACCAAAGGGAGCTGGGTGATTTCTGTCCTGTAGAGTAGTATCACTCTGAGAATAGCTCCCTCATTAGCAATATTTATATAACAATGACACTGACAGGTTGACAAAGGAGACACTTTAAGAACACACAGAAAAAGTCCTCATCCCATGAAGCATATATAGTCTGCAGTCAAGGCAGACAAAGGCATTACTATCTTATTTTACAGTTGAGGAAGAGTGACAGAGAAGGATTTATTGACCCATTTAAGATCTCTCAGGAAACATGTGCAGGGCCGAAATAAAATCATTCTGTGTATGAGCATGCCTGAGCAGCACCTTTATCATAAATCATTTTATTTTAATAATCGTCAAGGGCTACACTAATCCATTCAAACAGAACATCAGCTGTTCCTGGATGCTCACAATATGTCTGAATACTCTGCCTGTTGTTGCGCTTATATGGTCTCTCGATCAGTAGATCAAGCTAAGCTAAACAGAAATTTGTTAAATGGAGTTTTCTTCCGGGATCCTCTGCTAAAAAAGTCAAATGGACTTCCACGATCCCTGTGGTAATTCCATTTCTCTTTCACAAGGTGGAACACACACTGCAACTACCAGTCTTCTCAAATGACGAGGACTCTCTTCAGGCTGCCATTCTTCCTTTTGCTGCCTGCCTTGCAAAGGAGTTACATGAATTTGTAGCACGCTGATTTACAAGGTGTTGGAAAGAAGCAAAACAAGGGTTAACACAGCTGGGCTGGAATGGCCTCTGAAAGTACACATTCCTTTCTAACTACAGAAAAAGCTAGGTAAAACCAAACCTATCCTGTAAGACACTGAAACAGTCCTTAAAACTGTTGGACTTCAGGGTCAACAGGCTAATCTGATTCTCTGTCTGCGTAAGAACAGGTTGTTTTCACCAAATATGGTTTTATTTGTATCATCTCAACATCTAGTCCTGTGTATTCTGGATCATTTGTGAGTAATTCACTGTAGGTGATTATTCACAAAATAGATAACTCAGTTGCATTCACTAACAGAGACAGTGGTATGTGGTTTCATAGGAATTACATGGTCATTTAGCAAGAATTAATATTTCATTAAAATTCATGGCTATTATTAGCTCAGCAGGCAAATTATTATAATTTAATTATATCTATGCTGCTTTTCAACTAATCCATTGTCATTAATCATTCCTTAACTACCTCAGGCAGCACATTCACACATTCAAATGAGTCATTCAGATCCATTCATTTGATTATAACCATCTTATTTGACAACTTTCTTTGTTTTACTTATGCAAAACACTTTATTTTTTTGCATGACATGTTAGAATTAACAGCCTGGTGGGCTGTGAATTCTATATACTAGAATGATTCATCTTTGTTTTAACTAGTACAATTTTTTTAGAGAGCGAGATGACACGTAAGACACCTACTCTCTGTCCATTTAGCATTTATGTGTCACTTGTTTTTTCACAGAAGGATTCAGTGTTACACCCTGGAGTCCCTTCTAGCCTCCAAGGTCTCAAAGTTATCAGCATTGCCGTGCATACAAGAAAATAAAGCTGATTTCCTATAAAGAGAACCTCTGAGGGATAAAGTTCCAGACTGATACTGCTCTCCTATAAAATCAAAATAATGGATACTAACCTGAATATGGAGGTATGATTTCAAAAGGCTGTATGAATAACCAGATTAAGATAAAAAGAGATCTGGCCCTAATTCTTTCAGTTATAGAGAGGTGCCTAGCAGCAATCTTTCCTGGAAGAAAAATTCAGCTGCATTTCAAATTTTGAAAATACCCTTTTTGGTTACTAGCAAGCACAGCTGTAAATCTATTTTCAAAGGAGAAAAATGTAAATATGTGAAATCCAGCACATTGTTTAATTTAGGTATATTCAGTTAATTTTTCAGGAATATTGTAATGACTTATTATTAAATAAATGAATATTCTGCAGGCATTGATGTTCAAACTATATGCACTGCATAGAAAGATTCAAAAGAAAATTTGATAGGCATGGCATACAGGAATATAAACGAGTCTCTGGTATTTGCAGTCCCTTTAATGCTTAAATTATGCCCATGGATAACCAGTGCTGTGATAGATGCCGACTGCTAACTCATTTTATCTCTTTGATGGAAAGTTACTAAAAGTAAACATGTTTTCTACTCCTACCACAGGAGCAACAGATGGCCTTCTGTGGTTTTACAGGAGGTAGGAGGGAGAAAAGGTCCCCGAATTATCTCTCTTTTAAGAATCCATTGGCAGAGAAAGGGTAGAAAAAAAAGAAAGAGAAAAGAGAAGGGAAGGGAAGAAAAAAAATAGAGAGAAAAAGAGGGAAGAGACAGGAGAGAGACATGAGAGTGAATTCTTAGATTTCTTTTTTCTCCACTCACTTTTTGGTTTGGGTTTTTTTTCAGTTCTGTTGGTTGGTTTGGTTTTGGGGTGTTTTCTTTTAACTTAGACAGTGTTATAACTACTATAATTATCAGCACTTACATCACTGAGAGCTGAACTGATGAGTGTGATGGGGTTCCTAATCCTTTAAAATACTCTACTGATTAAAATTCATCTGTGTTTCTGTGAATTTAGACACACTGAGACTCCATTTTAAAACCTTCACCTTCAAGCTCTGTAAAGGGCTCCCTAAGTAGAGGGAACCTTACCTTAGCAAGATGCTCTCCCATTCCCATAGGGACCTCACGTTCCTTTTCATTATCAGTTTTATTACCCAACAAAAGGATAGGCACATTCTCCCCTGTTGCCTCCTGCAGAATAAAGAACACATATCAGCTGAGTGAGGCCTTGTATTAAAAAAAAAAAAAAAAGACAGATCAAGAGGATAAAAAATAACAAATGTCACACTATGACAAGACATTTAAGACTTAACACATGAGCCAGGTATGTGGCACTTCACTTACAAACATGTCAGGAGTTAAAGTTGGATAAAAGACATGAAAAAGACAGAATGCTAAGATTACACTTACTTGGCATTTTTTTTAATAACTACACAGAAGCTCATTAGACTTTATATTAAAATGGGAGAGAGAAAACCACCATACTACACAGGCTCAGACATTGTGTGTTTATTGCCGTTGCTTTTCTAATTACATGGCCAAGAAAAACAATGACAACACCTGGGTACAATTATGCCAAATTAATTACATGAAATAGTGGA
Source organism: Pseudotriccus pelzelni (assembly GCA_035584735.1). Classification (NCBI taxonomy): domain Eukaryota; kingdom Metazoa; phylum Chordata; class Aves; order Passeriformes; family Tyrannidae; genus Pseudotriccus; species Pseudotriccus pelzelni. The sequence goes on from JAWMRA010000001.1 coordinate 27,953,810, forward strand.
GAAATACATAGAAAAGGTCCCCAAAAATACATAGAATAGACAGAAATCAAAATTCATTCTGAAAAGGGTTATAATTATCACAGTGAGTGCCTTCATAAAGTGGGCTGAATTCTACAGCAGTAAATGGACTTGGCTGTATGTCCAACTTAGCAACAGTTTGCAGCAAACAAAATTAGTCAGTAAAGAAGAGTGAACTATTACAGCTTGCAAAAAGGTTTTAACCACAATATTCAATCTTTCTGAATCAAAATCTAAAAAGCTCTCCTAGCTTTTACCATGCTGAATTAAAACAGTCACTGATTTATTAAGATCATATATTTAATAAGGGCCCGCTTTTATCAAATGCATGGTAACATTACTTAAGTAAGACTACTCATGTGGAATAACCATGCCTGTTTGGAAACATTTGAATGACAGAGTCCTAATTTGAACTCACAAAGCCACTTCTTGGTCTTTATGGAAAACAGAGTATTATATTAGAGCACATGCCCAATATAATCAGGCTAAATGATCTTTACATATCAATTTGTCCCTTACTTTTTCAGTGAACAAACAGGAAGTCACACTTTGTTCTCGCTATGACTCAGCCCTTTATGGCAGTAGCCTGAGTTTTATTTTTTGTTCTGGCCACAAACAAATTCAGCTGCTTACACTCCTGGTACATTTTAATTTTTAGTTTACTGAAGGCACTCAGTGGCATAGTCTAGGATTTTATTTTCATGTGGCTGAAAGAATGATTCCCAGGAAACTGAACTATCTATCATGAGACAGTTTTATAGCACTAATGTAGTACTTTGTAGCACTTCAAACCATACTTTTAAGTCTATGCCTTATGTTCACAATATAGTCAATTTCCCATGAGCTACATGGTTTGACTAGGTTGTCAAACTGCTAGTGATGATCAGTGATCATCAGATCACCATCACTGATCCAAAGCACCTCTCAACACTAGCAGTGATCCCATGGGAGTCATGAGCTAAATTACTTTTATGAGAAATCAGAGGACTCCATGCTGGGATTTCCCCACGCCCATATCTGAAGCCCTTAAATGCCTGGACCTATGGTTGGTTTTTTTTTCACAGACAGAGACTAAAAACACCTTTAGTGGTAACTGTGCAGACCAAACTCACTAACAGAAATGTACTTGTGGCAACACAAGAAACATGGTGCTCTCTGTCTTTTGCCCTGCTAACAGCCCTTGTTCAGAAGAAGGTAGAGAAAAATGACACCAGAGTTTAGATTTAAAGTTATGTCATGTTACCTCAATGCTTATCAGCCACTGCCTGACAGCTGTGAATGTGTCTTTTGCTGTTATATCATACATCACAATAACACCATCAGCTTTTCTGAAAAACTGCTTGGTAATACTTCGGTACCTACAAGTAAGAACGTGTTTATAGCTCTCTTCAACAGAAGCAGCAATCTGATACAGAAAAATTTATAGTAATTCCCCCCCTCTCCCCTCCATCTCCCAAAGGAATATGTTGCCATACAGTTTCTTCTAATCATCCCCTTAGTAAGGGTTAAAGCCCTGTTAATGTGGTTCACCTATGCATTCTAAAATTCCATAAACTAGACAAGAGAGAAGATGTAATACTGATTTTCACTGCAGACCCTGTTTGAAAGGTAAAGCTTATTATAAATCATAGTAAGCAATCCCATTCTTCTTGAAGCTGCAGACCCCAAAAATTACTGCAAAGACAAATAATTTTTTGGAAAAAAAAAAATTTAAAAGAAACTGTTTGGAAAAGTTCCCCCTGCCTTCCTGAACTGATTCTGGGTTAAGCTGGATAACTAGCTGTATATCTCATCTTCTCCCACCCTCTTTCATTTTAACATTGGAGGAGAAATTTCCCCCTCACTAAATGTTCTTCAGTAACAGAAAACTACAGAACAGGAGAGGAGATTGGGAAAAAAATTACCGCTGAAAACTTAAAGAAATTTGGAGTTCTTTGGCTACAATGGGATTGTTTTGACAAAAAAACCCTCTTTGTCATCTATTCAGGCATTTTCTGCCATATAAATAATTCTAGGTTCATTTTCAAATCAGTCTTCCTCCTAAAGAAATCGTGCAGTGTTAAACTTCTAAGAGGTCAAATAAGAATCTCTTTTACAGATTGGCAGTTTCTCAATGGACTTAGCAGCAAATCAGCCCAGTATTGACGCAAGAGAAGGATTTAAACTGGCTCTATTAGGAATCTGTTCCTCTCCAGAGAAGCAGGATTAGGTCCGTGCTTACTAATCTTCAAACAGATGATTCAAGGAGGCAAGACCTTAAAATGTATACTGGTTTTGATTGGGATAGAGTGAATTCCATCACACAGTCTTTATTTCAAACAAGGAGTTTTGTCACTTTCACCCCTCCAGTTCTTTCCTCCATCCCACTGGATGGAGGAGTGAAGGAACAGCTACACAGTTTAGCTGACCACTAGTGTTAAACCACAACAGAACGTTTCTCACCGTTCCTGGCCAGCAGTGTCCCAGAGCTGCAGCGCTACTTGGGTTTTATCTACTGTGACAGTTTTCACGTTGTAATCCACACCTACAACAGAAATGCAAGGTAAGTTCTCTCTTTATATGCTGTTTGATCTCTGAACACCGGATCCAGCAAATAGCAAAAATTTCACAAAGGTTACAAGATAGATATTACATTAAGAATTATGTCTACTGTCTCCAACTCTCAGAGGACAACGAGAGCTTTTATTTGCCCAAGGTTCTTCGGTAATAAAATAATGAATGTTAATAGCATAGTTAAATTTTGTAAAAGCTGTAAGGTAAGTCAATTTCCAAATCAGGGAACATGAGTCAAGGGTCCATTTGACAGTCCACAGCAGTCCAAGCCATTTAGCCTGGAATTCATGCTGTATAACTTCTGTTGTATGAAATTTGTTAATTTAGTCAGAGCTAATTACATAAGCCCCTTCTACAATTAGTGGAAAAACACAAGGAATAGCACAGGTGACAATGGAACCTAAGAGAAATGCTGAAGATAAATGGACAGAACACGTGGAGAACCTCCTACCTACCCTGTTCAGAATACAGAAGGTGAGCTCACTACAGTTACATTAGTCCCCTAATTTAGGGGCTAAATGGAAGCGAGATAAAAATTAATTTCTCTAAACTTTTAAGTTAATCCTCTCCCAATTTCCCTAATCTCTGAAGACATAAGTAAGTATCTTCTGGATATTTATAACAATAATTAGTCTTAAATGTCAATCAGTCACTACCTCCTCCTAATTACACTCTGCATTTTCCTGTATCACAGTGTACTGTATCACAGAATCACAGAATCACTGAATAATTCAGGTTGGAAAGGATCTCAGTAGGGCAACAACCATTTCTCTGGGGCCATTTTCCACATCAGTGGGATTTTTGCCACTGGTAGTAATGAAAAAGCATCTACGTCTGCATTCCTTCAACAGACAATTATGAAATCTGAATGGAGGACATATCCATTGCTTATATCTCAAAGGAAGAAATCTGAACTGTTTTGTAGAAATTCAATGAGAACACTCTTCTCCAGATTGTTCACTTGACTTTTCAACTGCCTGTATCTTGCCAGCCACAGTCCACACCTATGAAACTCATTGATGTGATCATTAAAAATCAAAGCTATGACAAATACTTTCTTGCCATTTTCTTTGCAAGAACCCTGGATGACCAGCCAAAAGATGGAAAAGGTCAGATTCACTCCTTTTCTTCTGGAAAACCTTCACACACTGCGTAAGACCTCAGAGTCTAGAGAAGTGTATTAGCCACTTACAAAACAACATGGATAGGACATAGCATTAGGTCTATAGGATATGTGAACAGACAATTGCATATAGGTGTCTAAGCTCCCATTCCAGTTAATAAAGATGTAGCCAATGAAAACCTAGAACTCTAGGAAATTACTAACCTCACCCCTGAAGTAGGCATCAAGGGTCAGGTTAATTGGTGCCTAGGCTCTTCTTTCTAACTGGATTAATTTGGAGAGGATGGCAGAGTAGAATTCAACTGTTTGCTCACAGGCACCTAGTGCTATCTGAGATGCTCTTTGGTAATCAACGTATCTGTTTCAATATGGCAGAACAACCAGGAGACCTGCTCTCTTCCAAACCAGCAGGAGGACAGGGTATCAATTTCAGATCTAAAAGGAAATTCCAGCTTCACTGCAATCAGTAGGATTTTTCTCATTTATTTCAGTGCTGCCAGGATTTCACATCTCCATCAATTAACTGCTTCCCAGTTTAGGAGAACTCACTTTGCATGTCCTACTTACACAACATCTGCATGCTTCTGTTTTATAACACAGGGCCTATCTCAGTAGAAGCTGCTAAGTACTGTTGGAACAAAAATAATAATAGGAGTAATGTTTCTTAAACTTACCTACAGTAGCAGCTGTGCCTGGGAAAAAACGATCTTCACAAAATCTTCTTAAGAATGAAGTTTTTCCCACACTCGAATTGCCCACAAAAATAATCTTGAATAAGTGCTCTGGGACAGAGTTTATTCTCTCCTCCTTCAAGTAAGAGCAAAAATTAGTCTCAAACTGTTCTATAAATCTTGTTGCCTCTCCAGTTTGAGGCTGAGATGAGAAAAAGAATAGTTTAAATCCTATCGTGTTCTCCATTACTCATGAAGCAATATTCTGTTTCTTAAAATAACTCAGCATTTCAGATGTTTGCATCATTCCAGTTTATTTGAAGTGCAGTGATTTGCACTGAGCTCTGGAAGTATACTGAATGTGAACCTTTGCATGACACTGCATTGGAAAATGAATGAAACTGCCAAAATAAAACAGTTTATGTTCCTGGACACAAATCAAAATTTACAAAGCTTCACACAGCTCCGCTAAGTAGCTTCACCCTATACCAATGACACAGAGGAAGAAGCACATCTTCATCTACATAACAGAAGCAAAGTTATAATTTTTTGGCTTATGCCACCCGACTCTTCTCTCTTCTACTACCATGGAGCCAAGAGCTTCCATCCAATTACTGCATTTCTACATCTGTTCAACATTACAGGCAGAAGCAGGGGGGAAAGAGAGAGGCAGAGAGAGAATTAGACCAGTTAATCAGGCTGTAAACATTCAGCTATGTTTCTGTTATTTCATTTTTTAAGCAGAAGGAACAATGATTTGTTCTGCTTATCCAGGTCCTGTTTACTGCACACTAAGCTAAGTGGATGCTGGAGAGAATATTTATATCCTCTGTCAAGTAGGTCATTATTGCTTTGTATGTAGATCAGGAGTTGCTTAGGGAAGAACACTGTGGCACCAGCTGGTTTGCAGGGGGTGCCCTAGCTGATCTCTTCTATTTTATGTAAAGGCAAAGGAAAAGGGAGATTGAAAGTTTGTTTTCAATGCTCCAGAAAGGGAGCAAGATCATGATGGTCCTGGTATGTTGAGCTGGGGGCTGTGAGGAGGAAAAGGAGGGAGGGAAAGGCCCTCTGCCAGTCATTTGAGGTGCAGAATTCTCACAACTGCTGCCTTCATGAATATGTAAGAACTGAATTCACTGCCCAACAGTCCTTTGAATGAGACATTGAAGTCTGGGCTTGGAACTATATTCTACAAATATATACTGAAGTCTTACAGAAAGCAGAAACAGAGTGCTGCACTTGATGGGGAACAAAAACCCAAACAACAAAATCTCAAGCTACTGTCTTCCTTAGTATGAAAAAAAAATCATTCACTGCTGTAAATTTTGAGGACCAAAGTATGTCTCTTCCATGAGCTGAGCTAATAGCCCATTACAACTATGCAGAGGTTTCTTATTCTCCTTTTCTATTAAAATCCCAAACCCCACTGCAACTATAGGCTACTAGTAGTACACATCCATTTATAGGAAGCACATTTTCAGTTCTGCTGAAAAACATTCCCAGCTTATTAGACTGCATGCTCTGGGAAATTGAAAAAAGGTAACATACAATCATCAGCTTGGCAGCATTTTCACAGTGCTTCTGAGAACAATGACTAAATACATGGACTACATGACCTGTAATACCTTGTCCCTACTGGTCATACACACCTCAGTAGAACTAAGACTCAAAGACACCAAAGGCCTTCAGCTCAACTCCCAGCATAAGAAGTCATTTTTCACTGAGATGTATCAACTCCACTGCTGAAAATAACTTTAATAATCAAACTTGTTTATAAACCTGCATCTTAACACTATACTAAGGGATAAGCTGCTTCACAGTCTGCTTCAACAAAGTGCTGATGGGAAAATGGAATAGCAGTAGAATGTGAATTTAGTTTACAATGCAGTCTGAAAAAGTCTTCCCTAGATGGGTCTTTTGAGCTGTCTTTATCTAAACAGTAGCCAGGTCAAGTAACACACCTATCTTTTGTGCAGTTTAACACAAATGTGTAAGATGACAGGTATAAACACAGTGGTTCATATTCCATATTGAAATAACAGAGGGGAGAGGAATTGCATCTCAGGCAGAGGTTTTGGACAGAAAATTTTGCTTTAATTCCCATTATGGTTCCTTCAGGTGTTTTCCCAATCACATTTCCGGTAATGTTAACTGCAGCTTCATCTGTATAGCCACTCAGAAACACGTTCTACCCGACTGTCAACTCCCAGATAAAATAGCAGTTGCTGGTCAGTACCTGGCTGGTGCAGGCATTGGTTCTACTCACCTATAAGATGCAGTGGGTCATAAAGGATTAGCAGCTAAATGACTGTGAATATGTGGTGAATAGGAAGGCTTAATGCCAGCAGCTAGGAGCTCGAGTTCCGTATAGTAAGCAGTGAGATCACAGAATGAAGTAGTACAAAGCCATTGTACACAATTGCAAGGAATCATTCTGCCCCCTTTGCACAAGTATTTCTAGATCCTACACTCCTTTATACTGCATCGCTTTTAGGCAGCAAATTGTAAGGGGAGAGAATGACTGGCTGCAGAAGACAGCCTAGTTGACATGTGGCCCTGAGACTCACACCTCATAACTCATGATGCACCAAGTAGGGAGTTACCTTTTCCTGAAGTTTTCTTCAGCTCCAGTTGAGCACTACATGCAGAGCTGACCTCAAAACACTTACTAATTGAATACCACTTCTTCTAGCTCAGGCATGCTGTCAGGAGAGGGAATAAGTGTGCAAGGAATGTACGGAACAGGATCGCTTTTGATGTCTAAATCTCATGTTCAGAAAGTGGTGACCCCAGGAGCCATCATTTAGGAAACACAAAGTTGTATGAGAAATTCATCTGACTGCAGCTGCAGCACGTATGGAAGGAGACAATGCACTGCTCACACCAAATGGCAGCAGTCAGACACTTACACAGCACAGACTGCCCTAAGCAATGAAATGCCATCAACTGAATAGTCCTTGGCAGGCCAAGAGAACCATGCACATGCACCATGACTTCAGTGCCACATGGACAGAGCTTACCAGAAAGGAGTATGCTGCTGTGTTGTTGGGTTTTTTTTAAACTAAATTTTAAAAACAAACAAACAAACAAGCAAAAAAACCAACCCAAACTAAAGGCTGGGCTAAATCACTGGCATTTCATAGAGAGAAAACAAACAAGGAATTCCCAGTTCTAAGCAACCTTTGGAAATTTACTTCATGTTTACCCTCACCACATCTCTTTAAAAAATGAAACAAAATGTTTTGAACAACCAGGCATGAGAAATTTTACGGGTTCCTCTCTCCGCTCCCTGACTGCCTGCTGTCAACTGTTTATGGGGAAAAAAATATAAGAAACAAGATCTAGCTCCTACCCAGCTGAGAGGATGTGCTTTCAAGGGGCATGACTGCTGGAACAGAGCAGGCAGGACAGGTTTGTCCTAGCTGCACAGGATGAGGTACCTGACTTTTTGCTGTCGTAAAGTCCAGTGATGCCATACTTTGAAAATCCAATATGAAATAAGTCATACAGCAAGCAAAAAGCATGCACTGAATTAAATAATTTCAAAAGATGAAGCTCTGTTCTGTACCCTAAACTTTTTATTAAAAGGTACCACTTAGAAGTTATTATGTAACCATGGCATAATTCTACCATAATTTTTAAGATATGCTTGCTCCTTCTAAAAGAACTATATAATTATGACCAAGCAAACCTATTTTTCCTATATTTTAATCTTTTTAATATGTGCTTCAAGAATCTAAAAATGAGTAATACCTAACAATGCTACTAAAATTAGAAAACAAGCACAGCTAGCTCTGAAGCAATAGCAGTGCAAGCAGAACTTTAAACTCATAAGAAATGTTCCTTCCAGCATATTGTTTTAAGGATTATTACTGCATTGTGAATTCATCGCTAATATGAATATACAAGCTAGAGCTGAAAAAAATATTAGATTTCTACCCACTAATTAAAAGTCTTTTCAAAAAATAATTAAAAAGTAATGATATTTCTCTCATTATTTCTCAGATAATGTAACAGTTACCAAAACTAACTCAAAAGTATCAGAATGAGAAATACTACTTTGTACCAAAGAAACCCAAACAAACAAATAAATAAACAATTTAAAAAAAAATGTCTTGCTCCTTTTTTAAGACCATTGCTACCTTTCAGTGGATCTTCTTGTGTCATCTATTGCAAGGCTTAACTTCACTTGTCCTGAACAGGAACTTTTCCTTCAGACATAAGTCTATGCACACACTGTCTGCAGTTACCACCTTCAACATTTATCTGCAGTATATTTCCATCTCCCACCGGCTTATTTTGTCACGCTTCAACTTAAAAACAGAAAACTAAATAATTTCAGATTCTAAGAATAACACGTTACCCTTCAACACCATTTCATGCTTTCCAAGGTCCGTTAGAATAGAAAAGAACAGGACAGTTCCAGTTGGATGGGACCTACAACGATCACCTAGTCCAGCTGCCTGACCCCTTCAGGGCTGGTCAAATGTTCAAGTCTGTTATTAAGGCCCTTATCCAAATGCTTCTTATCCACCGACACACTTGGAGCACAGACCACCTCCCTAGGAAGCCTGTTCCAGTGTCTGATCACACTCTCAGAACAGAAATGTTTCCTAACATCAAGTCTGAGCCTTCCCTGAGGAAGCTTGGAACCATTCCCACGTATCTCATCACTGGATCCCAGGGAGAAAGGATCAGCACCTCCCTCTCCACTTCCCCTTCTCAGGGAGCTGTAGAGAGCAAAGGGGTTGCCCTTCAGCTTCTGTTTCTCCAAACTAGACAAGCCCAGAGTCCTCAGTCTCTCCTCACAGTACGTTCTAGCCCTGTCACCAGCTTTGTTGTCCTCCTCTGAATGCATTCAAGGACCTTAAATCATCCTCCTTAAATCATAGGGCCCAGAATTTCACCTGTACTCAAGGTGAGGTTCTCTTTGTCCTCTTACATTTGACAGTGTTTCCTTCCCTACAGGCTGCTCTCTAGAAGATGAAGGTGAGTGTTCCATTGATTGCTCTGTGTTTTTCTTATGCATTTCCATCTCAGAAGTACTGCCATCTTCTCCAGTCCACCTGTTCAGCTGCTTATCAACCAGCCTGTCAAGAAGCTGGGGTAGGTGATCTTCTTCAATTGATATTATTCTTTGGAGACGTGATGTTTTAGACATTCCTCCAGCGACTCCAGCATCAGGCTCTTCAGAGAGAATTCCATTCAGTCCAGCAGAATTCCTTCTCTTTGAGTTACTGAAAATATCATCTTCTTCAAATGAATGGCTAGACAGAGAAAAAAAGAAAGTACACCACAAAAACATATTGGAGCTGGGTTCCTACTGTTTTATTCTAGTGTAACTGAACTTAATCTCCCACGTTTTTTTACTACTCACAGCAGGCATAGGAGATTCAGTCCAATGTCTACTGGAGCAGAATTAGACATGAGATTAACCTCAGTTCTAACCTCATGGAGTAGCTGAAGATTCTCTACTGTGGTTTTCTCATTTGCCACTTCCCACCTCCATTCTGGAGGAATAAAACAGCCCCCCAGTCCAGATCCTTTCTATGTAACCTAATTCTCTCTTTAGCAGGTAGGAGGGACATGGGTTTCTTTAATATAGATTAAAAAAAGGCTAAGTGGGGATTCAACAGAAGAAGGAATGTAGATAAAATGTAAGTCTTCTCATGTGTGTGCAATTACCACAGATGCAAGTTGCAATAAAAGAAATGCCAACTAGATACAGGGAACAAAATTTCTTCAAGAGACTGCTGCAGCAAGGGAACAAGTGCTCAAAGTGGCTGTGGAACCTCCATCCAGGTGTTCAAAAATTCAAATGAACAAGGCCCAGAGCAACCTTAGTTAGCTAAAGAGTTGGACCTGCTTGAGAAGGAGATTGCACTGGAGACATCAGAGGTCCTTCCCACCTAAATTTTAGCATGATTTTTTGTGCCATAACAGCTTCTCCAATGACGCTCCACTTCTCAGTACTGAACATACTAAACTGTACCTCTGAAAGCTTTCACTCCTTAGCATTCATGACCTGTGCCTGCAGGGTCATTGTCTTAGCTACTATTTCACAGTGAAATACTAAGACTTTCCAGCTCCTCTTGTCTCAAAGGAAGCGGTAGTGGTTTACTGAGATCACCATCTTGTTCCTGCTGATTTCAAGTTTACAACCACGTAGTCGAGAATTAAATTCTCTGTGTTTTAGTAGTTGCACATCTCATACTTTACCACAGGACTGCCATTCTCTGCAGTGACAGGAGATGGACTCTTTCAGGAAGTTACCAAGGAAACTATATCCATGAACATGGGGTAATGGGGCAGCTTTTGTGCCTCCCAGAATACAGTCATCCACAATGGGGAAATCCATTGCCTTTGCAGTTTTATGTTAAAACTTGTCACTTTATTTTCAAGTTTCTCAATAAGCACAGCAATCTTATAGACACTTTAGAAACGCACACTTTGAGAAGTTAAAAGGTATCAGAAAGAAAACATTCCTCATCTTCTTTCTATAAGCCTCATCATACTCAAATAGGGAACACATGAAAAAGAAGTTCTTACCTGTTAGGCAGCATCTTCCCCTCTACATATTTCCCAATGACAGACCCTGATCTTTGCTTCCAGCTGGCTTTTGAAACACTTGCTTTGCGTTTCTGCAGAAATACAGAATACTTCTTACTAATTTACTCTTGTTCATTATGGTTAACTGCCCTCTCCTAATGCTTAAATAATGAAAGAAAAAAAAAAAGAAAAACAGAGGAAAAAAAATCCTACAGGTGTAAATGCTTCAGAATCCTGACCGATAAACAATTACGAAAGTGAAACTCCAGATCCTGTAAGATCCAGATCCTGAGTGGACCACAGCGAAACAGCATTATGTAATGAAAAAAGTCAATAGAAACATTTTTTACACCAGCAGCTTTCTGTAGGACTAAGAACATAAACAACTGTAAATTAAGTGAGCTTAGTCTCCTTACACCAGGATTCTTCTGGAACTTCTATGGGGCCCATTCTCTGCTGCTGTTTAAAAAGTTAATATGATCTGCTCTTACCCAGTACCAATATGTATTCAGGTCCTGATTCAGGTAGTCAGTTATTGTACTGTTGTATAAATGTTTCAGGATATTAGCTACCCTTGACTAAAGAGATTAACACAATTTAATTGTTAAAACTTTTAGACCATTTCATCCTCTCATGATTGCATCCTTAGTTTCTTCTAAAACACATTCATCTCTTTCCAGATAGCTCCAACTTTATAATTTTGAACATGTAGCTCTTAAAATTGGTCAGCAAATTTAAAAATCTTTTTTCAAATGAGAATAAAAGATAATACAAATTAAAAATGGGGCAAGATTTAAGTAGCACAAAAGTCTATCTCTGGCACAGCTTTCTGATCCCCCTCTTTTGAGGCTGTTCTGATATGTGTTTGCTCAACACTGGGTTTGAAAATAATAGTTGGTTACCTGTAAAAATATGTCACGTTCATCACTGAGATGTTTGTTCATCTCTCTGTAAAGAGAACAAAAGAATCACTGAGGCCAAATTTTAGAACTGCTGACTTTTCTGCTCCACACTAACAGACAGATTGGACAGTTGGCAGTGTAAAACTTTGATCATTCTTTATTTATATTCTCCCCACAGCCAGTTCCTTGTCTGGGCTATTGATTCTCCAGTAGGGCTGATTAGAGCCAGATGGTATCTGGACCTCATTCTGTACTTTATCTAAACAAATGCCTTAACACACAGAAATCAGTTCTAGTCAATGTGCCTTCACTTACTATAAATTAGAATGTTTAATGATTTTCACAGTAAAGACGATGCCTTAATCTGGAGAGGGTGTAGTGAACACATGTTCATCTGGTGACAGCTGTGAAGGCCAGTTAAGTCCCTCTGAGGGCTACAGTTGTGGCTGCCATGGAAAAGTCTCCCTAGGAAAACATCCACCTTCCATCCTTTATGCAGAAACAATTGAGACTCCAGGCAATCAGCAAGCTCTGATCAGATCTGACAATACACCTACTTAGTATATCATCCTTTGTCTTCATCTGTTTCTGGCCTGGCCCCAGAAAGAGAATGAGCAGCCACTGTAGCCTGAGTGAGCAGAAACAACCTCTGTTGTCAGGTGTTTCCATTACCTGCAGCAGGGAAGATCACACCACATAGAGTGGCCTATGGAAAACACACTGCAAAATAAGAGCCTTCCCTCGAGCACGTGAAATTTTTAGGTAACTTTAAAATGAGGCCTCCTGAAGGAAGTGCAATGAAGGCAGGTGCAATGTATAGCACGTACAAACTTTCTACTGAGCAAACAAAACCTAACATTGCTGCACATTAATGAGAAGGCTGCAGTTGCCTGAACATAGCTCCAAGCTTTGAAGCTTATCAATAAAGAGAAATGTTAGCTAACTTTATTTTGATAACATTTTTCGAACAAGCATTCTGGGGAAAGAACATTTACTCTGGCTCAACTCTGACTGCTTCCGAAACAACAAAGCCTTTTAGCACACTTCATCTCCTGCAGCCAGGTTTCTGCCACAGAAGCAGCTTAGAACAGTTCACTGTTGTTCCATTTCACATTTGACTTTTGCAAAGGAGATTGTCCTACAATACTGAATTGCCAAAACAAAGCACACCTTTCAGGTGTGCTGCCTTCTACCATACGCCAGAAAAGGACATAGAAAGTATTTTGTAACGATTTTTGCTATCTTTTGTGACATTATCCTGTGGCAAGTTGACCTTGACTGGCTGCCAGATGTGCAGTCAGCCACTCTCTCACTCCCTTTCCTCAACACGACAAGGGAAGAAAATAAGATGGAAAAGCTTGTGGGTCAAGATAAGGACAAGAAGATTACTTAGCGACTACCATTACAGACAAAACAGACTCAACTATAGGATGATGAGACACAAAGCCAAAACTAAAATCACCTTCTCCTCAATCCTGTTCCTTCTCAGGCTCAACTTCACTCCTATACTCGCAGGTCTTCTACCTCCTTACCAATCCTGACTGGCACAGGGGCATGGGGAACAGTGGGGTTCGTGGTCAGTCCATAACGGCTTCTCTCTGTGGCTCCTTTCTCCTGACACTGTTCTCTCGCTCCAGTGTGGGTTCCCTCACACGGGTTACAGTCCTTCACGAACTGCTCCCTCACAGATCCTGTCCATGGGGTGCAGTCCTTCACAAATGGACAGCTTCAGTGTGGGTCCCCTAAGGCCCACAGGTCCTGGCAGAAAACCTGCTCCTGAATGGGCACAGCTCCTGCCAGGCACCTGCTCTTGTATGGGCTCACCTACCACACCTTCTTCATTGCCCTTGGCGTCTGAAGGGCTTTCTCACACGTTTTTTCTCACTCCCCTCTCACAAGTGCTTTGCTTCCCTTTTTTACAGAGGCTTTCCCAGAAGCACCACCGTGGCTGTGGTGTTCTGCTGTGCCCTGTGCTGTGTGTCAGCATAGGGCAGCCCAGGACTCTTCTCTCTGGCACAGAGACTGTCAGCACCCGGATACCTACAGTCACTGCATATTCCAACACAACTGCGTCCTTTAATGTACCTCTTTAGAATGATGTAAGAAACTTCTGAATGTAAGGTCTGCATTACCTTAAAAGATCCAGCTGCTTCAGAAGCCCTGACTTCTCTCTCTGTAAGGTTTCTGTCACTCGGTACACCTCCCTGTAACAAAAAGAAAAAAAAATAAAATTGTTCTAACCATGGTGAGAACACTGCTAAAATGCTTCCCCCAGGAGTATCTTACATTTGAGATTTCAGCTTCTCCAAACCTGTAGGTTATATTCTGCATGAATGGTTACTCACTTTAAGAAAGTTAATTCAATACAAGGCCTAAAGTACCACAGCAGTTTCAGTTAGCAGAGGAAGGAATAGAAGTTCTTTTTAAAAAGATATGGATTTTTATTTCTTCATCCAGAGAGCTTAATATATGTCAATATTGAACATTTGGAGCACTTGGAGTATTCAGAAAAGATACACTGCTGAAATACTTCTCACTCATGGCCACTAAAAACAGGTAACATCTTATTCAAAATTAGAGCTTATCTTGCTGCTGGAACCATATGTCAGGCTCATGCACATCTACAATCCCTACAATTTCTTTCCAATTCCTAACAGTTATGCAGCGTTTTTAACACCATTTACTTTGACAAAATGCAATTTGATGTCTAACTTCAAATTATTTTTTTGCCTTTCAGTGAAGCCTCAGGTTCTTCCTGTGCACTGTCTGAACATGACACCTGCTTCAACAGCTCAGGTCTTACCAGACTGATACAGATGTTTAAAGCAACACTGCAGGTGCAGTTGAGCAGGGCTGAACTCTAATTCCATAAACCACTATTGAATCCAAAGTGCTTTGTAAATGCAGTAGTGTTATTCATCAGTCTGACCACTGGGCAGATTTCCTTTGTAGCTTTAAAATCAGATCATTCCATAGTCTTTGCTCTGGATCTGAAAAGAGAAGCCTCAAAGAGGAAACAAACCACCTTGAGGAGGAATATTTCTACTGTCTACTTCCAAAATACATATCAAACATGCAAACCTAAAAACAGTGTGTTCTAAACATGGTGGCCATTTCTTAATAATAATTTAACAAAGTAGTTCATCATTTAAACCCTCAAGAAAAAAATAAATATGTAATAACTAAGTAGAGTTTGGCATAACGCTTAAGACAAAAAGAATACAACATTTGAACATGTTCTGCTCTACCCTGAAATATGTCAAACAGCAAAAGCTCAGAGTTATACAGTCCACTGCTGAAATGTATAGAATCTGGCTAGATATGTCTGGCATTCATGTGCTCTCCATTGGTAGTGAGAGGGTTTTACAGATCCCTGAGCATTTATTTAAAATGGACTTCAGTGAACATTTCTGCCAATTGCAGCTTCAGGGTAATACAACTTCTGCTTTGTGCAGAAGGCTGGAGGCAAGACAGGTAGACTGATATGTCACTTAAAGGTCATTTCTATCCCTCAAAATACAAACTGTAAATGTTTCTTCTTGATTTTTTTTTTTTAAATCAGAATCTGAAATCCACAAATTCGAACTGGAACCCCCAAAATTATTAGGCTTTGTGTGAACTGTGATAAGCTACATTCTATCTTGCTGGCCAGGCTCCTTGGTTAAAAATTATGTACTAGACATAGTTTTGATGGAAGAAAAAAGTAGATTCTTCGTGACTCACAGCCAGAGTGCATTCTGAGAACCAAGTTTTAGATAGACCTAGCTTTGAGTAGGATGGAGCACCATGTGCTGCAGCTGTAACATCTGTAAGGAATCCCACTGGTATTTCAAAGCTAAAACATTAAACTGATTTTTAATTCCAAATACCCTCAACAAATGGCAGGGGGAGAACACTGACATTTTGAACACATGGAAAAAGATTCTGTAGAAGCCAGACATACTACAGAAAGCATGCTGATTTACCTGGGGGGAAATGGCTAGAACTGCACGGGGATTTGCTGGTGGTTTCTGCTTATGAAACAAGCTTAAATCACTGCACTGAATACCATGAGAAGGAGGCTTACTGGCACACTAAGCAAATGCACTGGAACTACTGCAGCTGGAGACTTACATTTCCTTCTCCTCATGTAGTCTTGAAGCCTCCTTCTGAAGCACCTCTAACTGCTGCTGAGCCAGGCTTAGTTCATGAGATGTTCTCTCCAGATCTTTCAAAAGCTCCTGGTTAGTCAACTTCAGCTTGGTGTTCTCTACTTTGGTTTCTTCTTTGCCACTGAGGAGTTCTGTACATTGATGCTCTAGCTGGGGTGGAAGAAAAGAGAGCAGAAAGAATTATAACCAAGGCATCTTGGTTTTGAGGCTGTCAATTCAAATCTTAGAGTTTAGCTGAATAGGAAAGCTATTCCTATCAAAGTCAAAATATGAATAAAGCACATTTGGTGCTCTTCCACTGCTCTTTGTACATCCATAATTACGTTACACAAAAACAAAGCCATTCAACTCTACAACTGAATTTCATCCAGTTCAAAAATGCACCAGGACAAACCATAAGAAAAGGTGCTACAGATTATCAGCACTTAGTTGATATTCACAAGTGTTATTTTAGACCATTTCCCACAAAGGCAAGGCCTACACAGGGTGATTCAGAGGTCTGTCTGAAAACTAGATCAGGGCTTTTTTAATTCACTTTTATATTCACTCTCCAAAGTACAAACGGAAAACACGCCTTCCCTCTGAAACAGGTAACAGCAGATGACAGTGGTCTCTGGTATATAAAGAAGTTCTACTTGCTTCTCCCTGGCTAACTGAGCAAATTTAGATGGTAAAGCAAAAGTTTGTATTAGAGAAGACACTGCTGACCTAAAAATATAAAAGTTTCGTTTTATTTTATGTATGCTCTTTAAGGGATATAAAATGTACTAGGAGCATTACAATGATACCATCTCAATCTTCCAGACCTGGTCCAAACTTACTGCATCCCCTCATACAAGATTGCGTGCCCTAGATGCTGTGCTGGACATACCCTGTCCACAGTGTCTCCTTCTGAGACATTCTATCACACATCCCTTGAGGAACAAGGGAAGAGAACACCTTGTGTATTATCTGAGCCATACAGTGCAAGATGACAATTCAAGATCATGGCAGTCAGCAAAAAGGCCTAGACAAAGAATCTTGGCCAGTCAACATGGGATCAGACCCATATTCCAGTCATGCCAGGCAGGAGACCCTCATAAGGGAGAATCCCTCTGACTATGTCAGCAGAAACAACACTGAAGTCATCTGGTTTGGAATTTCCCTTTCACATTTTTTATAATAATTTGCAACACAGGAATAATTACGTTGCGTTAAAAGAGGGGAGAAAAAAAAAACAAAAACACTTATTAATGAAGTTTGGAAAAAAGCATTTGTATTACTCCCAAGAGGTTCTCTCAAACAATCAAGCATGGAAGTTCTAATGCAATCAAGCTACCATTACTATCTACAAGAACAGATTTAATTATCAAAGTATATTTTCATGCAAGAGGAAGAGGCAGAAGTGAGAGCCATCTCTCAGTAAGGCAAACCTTACACAGTACACATGGATATCCAGGTGAATGAAAAGTAATACCAGAAAACGAGTAGGGACATAGTACTACAAAATCAGATCTGAATAAAAATGAATGTCACTTTCAGAGAAGTTCATTAGAAATTAGAAAAACATATGTAGAAAACACTGCCAACAACTACACTGAGTAGTGCATTCAAATAAACAGGGTAAGTTGATAAACCAGAAAAAAAAAACACAACCAAACCATCAAATACTGCATATCAGATTAACAATGGGCCAATCAACTGGCTGAATGACAATTTTATTCAGATGATTGATGACAATTGAAAGTTTTATCTCACTCCTCACATCATCAGAAATAGTGAATTCCAGTAGCCTAACACAGCTTCCGTTCCATAAAAATAAAATAGTATCGTTTAATTTTTATGGTAGTATGAAGATTCTGTCCTTCAAAAGCACCCCTGTTGTGATTTGTAAGGGAGAGGGGAAATAATAAAAATAGAAATTACAAATAAAATAAAAATCACAGTAATATTAATAATAATAAGCAATGCATTGAATAGAAAGGCAAAATATAAAATCAGATTAAAAATAATACTCATAAAAATAGCACAGACATTATGTCCTCAGAGATAGGCAGTAGTAGACAATGGCAATGTAGACAATAATCATAAGATAAGACTTCCTGACACTGTTGCCTGTATTGCTTGATTATACCAGGCTTAAAATTGAGTGTAAGTCTTTGAATAGCTTCTGTGAGTTTTGTGCCAAATTTAGAAAAAACATACTTTAAAAAAAAAAAACACACAAAAAGGTTTTTACAGAATTACTGATTGATAACTAAGTTTTAAACATAGCTTTAAAGCAAAAAACAAAGGAAAATATTAAAATACAAGCATTACAAAATTATAATAAGTAATTTCTTGTATTTTTTTGCAGTTAGCTTCAGATTAAAAATCCCTGATCTGTGTGCCCCCACAAATACCTTCCAAGTACAGATTATTTCACTGTAGTGCTGCAATGTGGTAAACAGCCTGCATAAAACCGCATTTATTCTGATTCATGATTGTACTGAACAAGGGTAATAACAGCAGGCAGTTGATTTCAGTTATGGAATGGTCTTTTAGTTCACTCTTCACATCAGCTAAACTTCATAGAATCATAGAATACCAGTTGGGAAGGGGAGCTCAAGAATCATCTGTTCCAACCATTCTTGTCAAAAGCACAGTCTAGACAAGATGGCCCAACACCCTGTCCAGCCGAATTTAGGACTCTCCAATGTTGGAAAATCCACCACTTCCCTGGGGAGTTTATTCCAAAGGCTGATGGTTCTCACTGGGAAAGGTTTTTTTCTCGTGTCCAATCAAGGTCTCCCAGGGACCCATCACCTATCTTTTCCATGTGATTCCTTGTAAAAAGGGAATGTCGACTTTTTTTTGTAGCCACCCTCCAAGTCTTCTTTTCTCAAGGCTGAACAAACCTAGTTCTCTCAGCTCTTCTCCGCATGCCAGGCTTCCCAGTCCTTTCACCAGCTTTGTGACCCTTCCCTGGAACCTCTCCAGCCTGCCCACATCTATTTTGGATAGCTGGCACCAAAACTGAACATGGTATTACAGGTGTGATCTGACAAGCGCTGAGTAGAGTGGAATAATTCCTGCTGCTTGATACAACCCAGCATTTCAGCTGCCTTTCTCTGCTGCAGCAGCACACAGTTCATTCATATTGAGCTTGATGGCCAGCAGGAGCCCTAGGTCCCTTTCCACAGAATTGCTCCCCAGCCAGGTAGATCCCAGCCTGTTCTGCACTCCTGGACCAAGTTTTCCCAGGCATTACACTTGTGTTTGTTGAACTTAAGATTCTTGTTACCCCATTCCTGCAGCCTATGCAGGTCTTCCCGAAGGTTGGCTCTCTTTTCCAAAGTGTCCGCTTCCCCACTCAGTTTGGTATTATCAGCAAACTTTGTCAGGGTACACTTTATGCCATAATCCAGATCACTTCAGAAAATATTAAGCAGCCTTGGGCCCAGTATCAGTCCCTGCTGGGCCCCACTTGTACCAGGTTGCCAGTGTGAAAAGGAGCTATTTACCATCATCCCTCAATATCTCCTGTCAGCCAGTTCCCCACCGACCGCATGGAATACTTTCCCAGACCATAACACATTCTCCAGGAGAACGCTGTGGGGAACCTTATCAAAAACCCTGGAGAAATCCAGGTAGTGTCCACTGATCGCCCCACATCAACTAAGCAGGTTACTTTGTCGTAGAAGGCAAACAGGTTTTTCAAGCATGATTTCCCCTTGATAAATCCGCGCTGGCTTTTACCATATGCTTCATTTGACTTGGGACAGTGCCCCAGGATAGCCCTAACTTGCATAATTACAGTAAGCTAGAGGTTTGTCTCTCCTCTTACTCAAGTACAATTCTACAATTCCCATCAGCTTCAGCAGCACCTGGATTCATTCCTCAGAAGAGGATCTAAATACTACATACAACTAGGAAACTGCCCTCAAACTTCTTTTTCCTCTTCCTTCCCTTCCCCTCTTCTGCTTCTCAGGATTGGCACTCCCAAGCACTGCTGCTAGGAAAAATATGTATTTTATAATCATATTCTACAGAAGGAATTGGGTTTACAGCATTCCATTTCAGCCCTTTAAATCCCTTTCCCTATTGCTAGGCTTTCCTGCACTGACCTTGAAGACACTTCACAGGAAGTTCACACGTTCAGAAATACTCTGCTTCCCCAAGAAGGCCGTGCATTTTAAGAAGTAAAACACATCAGGTTTTAATACAGGAATTTGACAAGCTGTTATCATGCAAGAGAACCATGCACTGCTATAAAACTGTTATGACAGAGATATATCAGGAGCAGTTTGTTCAGGAGGAAGCATTTCAAGTTCATAATGCTGAATCGTCCAAAAGCAAATGAGTGGTTGGTACAAGTTTGGAGCAAAGGTATACACTGGAAGAGACAAATCATTGCTCTCAGCTCTTGAGCTGTCTGGGTATTAAGCCAGTTCCTAGCACATTGGAGACAGTGAAATTCTGCTACATTTTCATAAAACTAACCTTCTACCTGGAGAGAATATCCAAAACATTTTTTTCATTATATCACATAAAATGAAAATTAGTCTAGAAATAGAGGGTAACATTTTTCCTAAGCACATGACAAAAAAGCACCAGAGGGTGACAGTTTGGCAGAACCACATTACACCAACTTGGAGTTTTGGGACCTGAAATAGTACCTAAATAAAATCACATGAACAAATAAGAGTTATCTATTTTTTTAACTCTGAAGGATATCAGTTAGTACCCTTTTCTGTTTTTGAACCAATTGTTCCAGTTCTTGTTCCTTTGACAGCAGCTTGCACTCCAGCTCCTTACTGTAGGACTGAAACCTCTCTGTGTCCTGTAAAATTCAAAGAGGAAATGGATTAACAGAACAGAACAATTGCATCAGCAGAAGAAAAAAAGAAACAGGCACAAAAAGAATAGACAGGCTTTCCACGGTGAAAATAACGACATATGGGTAGAACTCAATTTAGGGATGGTATCACTCATGAATCAAGATTCATTCTGAGCTTCTGTAAACTGGTGTAGCCCAGCAACTCCAAAGACTGCAGTTGCTATGGCATGTGCTGATTGCACATGAGTAGGCATCCAGTCTACAAAGGGAGGCAGAAGTCTTCTGTCTTAGGCATGAGCCTTAGGAGCTTAGCCAATCTAAATCAATGAAGCCAGAACGTATCCTCTCATTTCCAGCCACACGTACCCTTATGCTCCCATACAGTAGCATTAACGTTCATCGATTGCAGCAGGGAGCTGCTACTGAGCGCTAAACAAACCAGGGAAAAACCCAGCAATAGAATGAATAGGTTTCTGCACATTTGTTTGCCTTAACTAGACACTGCTGGCACAGAGAAGTGATGAGAATGCACCAATGGAAACAACCTGGACAAAAGTATTGCAGAGTCTTACAGAGTCAGACTGTAACTCAGATACAAGATATCAGGTTTGACATGGGAAATATTCCATACGGTACAGCAGCTCAGGTTGAAGGTAAAAAGAAACAATATCTACCATGTTTAAAACCCGTCACTAACAACAATTTGTCACACTGGTATAAAAAAAGTGATTGGGGCTCCAAGTTCTGCCTTTCACTTTGCAAAAATCTAAAAATCCTGCAATCACTAGGAACTCACAGTCATATATGGAATTACTCCTTCAGACACTCCCCAGCTGAGACAAATTGTCAGACCTTCTTTGAGTAAAGTCAGGTTCCAGCAGTACATATCAGCTGAGAATCTCTCCTATTCCTCCACAATAGGCTTCTACTCCCCAAGGTCCCCAGGAAAATGCTTCTAAACAAGAATAAAAATTCTCTCAAGACAGCAGTGGTTCTTACATGCATTTCCCCTTCAGCAGTACATGTAATGGGGTAATCAAATGCACAATAATTGGGTTCTTCTGTGGAAGAATATATATCCAAGTGAGAAAGACAGAGTAACTGCCCTTTTTGTATAACCTTCAGCCAGCAGGGTAGTAAGTATTGTAAATAGCTACAATTTGTACTTATTTGCACCTTACCAATTTCTTTAAATGTATTCTTCAAGAGCTGCTCTTCATTCAAGCTATAATAATTTCCCCTTTAAATGGCATCAATGCATCTCTCCAGGCTGTAAAGTCTTTGTAAGACTTTGAATTATAGAAAGAATTTAACAGCCAGATCCCCCCAGATCCCAAATTAGTCATGCCAAGAAACAATACTTCTTAAGTGTCTGGCAACCCTTAGTGTGAATGCTGACTACACTGTAAATAGCTTGAGTGGGAAGCTTTAATGGAAAAGCCTGAAAGAAATGGCTTTACCTCAAATATACAACTAATTAGGAGATCCAACAATCGCTGCTTACAGAAGAGTCTTTTTGTTTTAGGGGTTTCAATACCACTTCAGTTGTGGGGTATTAAGAGCATATAAACTATATTTTTCCACAGAACTGCTGTCAGGCAAAGTTGCAAATACATTTTATCCTTCAGCTGATACACAAACTTCACATAAAAGGTTCATCTCACCCACCACTAAAAACTGTTCTTAGCTAGGAATGCAAAAAAAGTTGAAAATTTGAGTCAGGTTCATTACCGTGTGAGGCAAGTAAAAAGAATGATTCCTTAGATAGCTGATAAAAGCACCTTTTTTTTTTTTTTTATGGTCAGGAAACAAAAAGTATTTGATATATTTAGGGGGAAAAAGGGAAGTTTTAGATATCATATTTGAGAATGGAGAAAATAACCACTATTTTGGCAACATTTTGTGTATTGTGTTGCTGAAACCCTATATTGCTTTCCCTATAAGGCTGATGCCAAGACAACAAAAAGGCATGAGCCAGTAGCTCATGATGGATTGTCTCGGGCCACCCAGAGCAGCTGAGGAACCTCCAGCATTTCAATACTCAAAATTTAACTGGACATGTCCCTGAGCAACCTGATCTAGTTTGAAAGTTAGGAGTTCCACAGGCACCTTCCCACCCATGATTCTAAAATTACTCTTTCCTGAAGCATATTGGAAGTTCTTGTTAGTTTCCTTGTTTAAAAAAAAAAAAAAAAGAAAAAAGCAGGACAGAAAAATCCAAAGAAAAGACTACAAATGCAGTGGAGGAGATTTAAAGAAGCCTTTGCAAGAAAAGGGAATTCACTTTCAGGCGTTCTGGAGGCACCATGGCAGTGACAAAAGAGTCTGACCTATTTGCTATTTTTCAAATAGCTGTGGTGGTTTCAGAAGTTACCATCACTTGAATCATCTCTTATTGCTCTTCAGTGAGATCTTATCTCCTCCCAGAAAGCAAAGACTATAGAATTCAACAGGTTTGGTGCTGCTCTGAACAACCTCCAAGAACACTTTTCCTAACTGTGATCAGGAGGTGAACCTATAGCAGCACCAGTAATAAAAGGTTTGTAATTTAACTGATTTCAAAAAGAATGCCAGCTGCTACTGTACGCCAACGACAGAGTACAGGACATCAGTGTTCCTCACATCCAACAAATCACTTGGTTTGAAGCTGCAGACTGGATTAGTACAAAAGCAGCTATGAGGGAAAAGAAGTTTTCCCTTATTCTGTTGTGAAATGCATTCTGTGGGCTTTGACACCCAGAACAAGTATGAAACCACTGAAAGGGGAACCAGAATCCATGCCCACAATAACAAAGAGACACTCACTTTCAACAGAAATTGCTCTTTCTCCTTTTTGATTTGCTGTTCCATTTCCTCATAGAGGTGTTGAATTTCTTCAGCATAAGCAGCAATTTTCCTAACAAGAGATAAAAGTACAGTGACTGATTCTTAGTTGCATTACTTCAAGTCATGGCTCACATTATGAATTGAGCTCCACATTTCTGCCTTAACACAGGACTCTAACAAATGTTCTAGTGCCAAGGAAATAGGAATTTTTGTGCAGTGAAGTTCACAGATTAATTTTTTTTCTCTTGTGGAAGGAAAGCTTCAACAGTTGAAAAGTTTATATAAAGCTACACATCGGATGTTTCCATATAAAGCACCTGTTTGTTATGCAGTTATAATGACCACTAAATCTTATGTATAAGGAACAGACAATACTAAGAATATCAGAGCCTAAGTTTGCCAATTAAAAGTATTTTCACTGGAACTTCATTTCTTTTTACTCTGGAAGTGCATTATTCCCCACTCAAGAGCACCAAATGAGGTAATTCTATCATGTCTAAGATATGTTAGCTAGAACAGAATTCTTGAAAGACCTTCTTGAAAGCTGCCTTACTGCCTCTCTGACAGCTTTGCTGAAACAAATTTAAAAAGTCCAGATGAGGAACAGAAATTAATATGCTGTGCACAAGTATATGTGACCGTAGGAAAAAAAAGAAAAACCAACAAAGTTCACTTTTTTTTCCAAAAGAATTTTGCAATTAATATCACTGCAGTTTGATACATGAAGGATTACACTGCATAGAGGCTTTAGCTTGGTCAGAAAAAAACTGAGAGGGAACAAGACATCTGCTTGGTTCTGCTACTATTCTATTCTACTATATTATATTGTCATTAATTCAGAAACTGAAAAGCAAAA
Organism: Pseudotriccus pelzelni; assembly: GCA_035584735.1. Lineage (NCBI taxonomy): Eukaryota > Metazoa > Chordata > Aves > Passeriformes > Tyrannidae > Pseudotriccus > Pseudotriccus pelzelni. Next base: position 27,978,257 of record JAWMRA010000001.1, read on the forward strand.
ATCACTTTGTATCAAACTCAGGGGACATCCTAGAAAGATTATTAATAGAGATTAATAGAGTCTTTATATGACATTACTGTATTTTCCCCCATATTCTTCCTGCCATAGATGTTCCTTGAGCAATCTGCATAATGCATCTGTTAAAAGTAAAGTACATAATCTCCATGGGTATTCACATCAGTAAGAGCAAGACAAAAAATATACAGTTGAAAAGAAAAAAAAAAAACAACATTAATTCTGTAATCAGAGTATCTCTTTTTTTTTTTTCCCCTCAGTGCTCTACAATTTCCATATTTTCACTTATTGAAGGCTTGGTTCTCTTCTCAGTTAGAGCAAAGCAAATTGGAAAGGCACTTCAAAAAATTTACCAAAGCTAAAAAGAATGAGAAAAACCAGGAACAAGTCTTTCCTTCCCCCTTTCAAACAACAGAACACTTGACACTGACTGCTTGCATTTTCAGCCACAGGTAAAAAATCTGAAGGGAGACATTTTTCCAGGATTTGCAGCAGCAATACACAAATGTCAAGCTACACGAATTTGAGAAAAACAATGGCTGTCATTTAGACTTTTTAAAGCTCTGACCAGGTGAGAAAAGCAGCCCAGACAAGGGTCTCTTCATTTGACTGCAACACTTCAAATAGAGAGTGCCATAAAATCCAGAAGCTCTTTTTGCTGCCTGCGTCCCCTTATAGTATAAAGATGGGCTGTGTTCTGATCTTAAATTTTATTTTCTTCAAAATACGAAAATGTTTCATAAGAAATTAGCACTCATCAATGGAATAAAATTAACACAAATTCATAAAGAAATAAAAATTACTTAGAAAGGTATGGCAGAGATGCTAAGATCATATACCTACTGTATTCGTGCAGTATAATGTCACTTTGACCAGGGCTAGACTGACTGTGTACTGAAAAACCCTGTAACTTTGCACAGGCAGAACACATTGCACAGCAGTCATTGTTTCCATGGGAATCATAAAAATTTTCTTTGCTTCTGTGTGACAGGGAGAATAACTTCAGTCCCATGTTATTAAGCTGCTGATTTAGTTATTTCTTCCCCCTTATGTGTTTGGAAGCAAAGGGTATGACAGCATCATCAAGACTACATCCAGGAGGCACTGCTGGATGTAGGAACCTTTTTAGTTGGTTCTGCCACATGAGCACATGCCGTTTCTGCAGGCTGAATACTCCCCAAGCATTTTATTCATACTATTCTTAACTCTGATCAAATTAAACAGAAAGAGAAGATAATACCCTGTTATAATCAAAAGTGTAACACAAGTAACATAACTAACTAGAAGCAGAAAAAAATACATTAGCTGGCAAATATTCCCCATATATAATGAGGGGAAAAAACCTGAAGCCATAAGGGTATATCATTGCTATGTGAAAAATGCATCAAGTTTTGATTAATATCTCTATTCCCTGGGATCATCCCATCTAGTTTTACTTAACACATTATTGTGTAGCTTCAGTAATATTTGATAATGTGATCTTTCTCCAGTAATGCTGTGGAACAAACAGATGGAGACAAAAGGAGATGGAATGTAACATGAGTTCACTAAGTTCAGATGAGAAGAGTTCAGGATCACAGGAGTTTAAATTCTGCTTGTTCATGTAGCTGAAATGTGAATTGTTCTTTCTCGTTAAAAAAACATAGTGATTTGTGCACACTGTGCACTGCTGTTCTGAGATGCTGATTCTCCTCTTCCACAAAGATTGACTCTGACACTATCCCATGCTAAGCCCATGAGAAGACAGTTCAGCCTGCCACTGCCCCTTTATAATGTTGTTTATCTTCTCAGTTTAGAACTGGCTTGAAACACAGCCCACGTTTATACCAGGTTTTCCTTTCAAATGCGAAGCACAGCAGCAGACTGAGCTAATGGCAGTTGAAGATTTTATCTGTTATAAGAAGAAAAAGCTCTTTCTCATCTCTTTTCAGCTTACTTCCTATCAGACTTACTAAATGCCCCTTGGTTCTACTGCCAGGGATTTGAAGAATAACAAGGTCTGTCATATCCCACTCCAGCCTTGGCCTTCTTTTTCAGGAGATCCAACCTTTTAAAAATAGCTCTCTCAGAATAGCTGTTCTATTCCTTTAACCACTGAGTTGCCATTCTCTGTACTCTTCTTTATCCCACTATATTCTTCTTGTGTTGCAGAGACCAGAACTTCACCCAGTACCAAGATTCCATGTAGTAGCAAAAACATGCTTTGTCATGTGCTCAGTACCCCCCTGATAATGCACAGCAGTTTACCGGGGTCTTTGGGCTGCTACTGCACTGTGAACTGATGATTCCAGGAAGCAATCTGCAATGATGCCAAGTGCTTTCTCTGGAATTATAACTGCCCATCATGTAAGCATGACTTTATTTTATCTTCCTTACAGTGATCTACTGCTTTTTTTGCTCATTCAATACATCACCATATTATTTAAAAACCACTTCTGCTAAATTTAAGAAGCCATCTAATTTTAAATTAGCACTTCAAAATAAATAGGAATACCAGAAAATCAAGCAGAACTAACTTATCCTAGCAAAGAAAAATTTTATCCACAGAATTGAATTCTGTTTAGATTTAAAAATCACATTTTTTTTTCTTTCTAGATTAGCCTGCACTGTCTCCCATGTGTGGTGTATTTGCATGTTTGGTATTGAGAACATATGTTCAGCCTCACTACTGCCCAGACCTACAACAAGCACAGCATCATTGAACCAGAACAGGAGGAAATCCCTGAGACTCTTAGATCACGGGACTCAAGTTCAGGAATGAAAATATGCATGTGGGAAAGCTCCAGAAGAAAAGACAAAAAACAGATAGAGAAGAACGTTATGGATTGACAGCACAGATTGTCACAGTGCAAAGAACCCAGCATAAGCACATGAAGCTTCTCAAGGCAGCCAGGATAGGAAAAAAAAGGACCAACCTAAGACAAAAGCACAGCCTATATCCAGAAAAAGAGACAAAAGGCTGAGAGTAGACTGCCTTACTGCCTAATGACTCACAGAGGTGAGTCAGAAAGCAAAGATGAAAGATCACGTTATTCATATTCACTTTCCAAAGGCTATTATTGTCACCAATCAAGAACAAAGCAGGAGACATTATAAGACCTCAATAACCAACATCCCTTATTTTCTGTGACCCCACAGTAAATGCTTGCCAGTCTATCCAGATACATGCATGTTAGTGCTAAGTATGTGGGTATTAAAAAAATTAACTTTTCCCCTTTATGTGGTCTTGTCTAGAGCTTTGCTGTTATTTGTACATGGTTTAAAAGAAAAGAAGTTTTTCATCCCCACTGTTACTAAAGAACAGCATTACTACTCTGACTCCTTCCAGCTACTGACTACAAACAAAACAACAATCTAGTTGCTGAAATTAGAGGTGTTATAGGGATCAAAAAAAAAGAAGAAATTAGCTAAAACCTGTTTTTACTATAAAAGTATAAAAATCCAACGCATTTTTAAGGTAAAGATTTCACATCAGCCAGAAAAGATAATGCTAATGCATTCTCTGTGCATCTCTGTGCTGATCACAGCTACTAAACAGAACAAATTTGTTCGTTCAGTTCCAAAAAAACCATTCACAAAAATCCCAAACAAAACAACAAAACAAACCCCTCACCACACATGGCAGTTAATAATCTCTAATCAGAGACAGCAAAAGTCTCTGTATGTTGTTTCCAACTGACTAGCTGTCTGAAGGCTAAAACCACACTTAGATAGATAAAAGTGCTACTATCAATACAAACCAATTGTCTTTAATGACCATACAGTTTTAGGTCTTTTTCTTCTTCATAAGCCTTGTCACATTCTCAGAATAGCCAGCAGAGTGCTGAATGAATGAAATAAATGTTCAGCAATATATTCTGTAAGAATCTGAAATTCAGAAGTGACACTTGACAATAAAAATACACTGGAACTTCAACTATACCCATAATTTTGCATTCTGTTTCAATTTCGCATAACAACCTTTTTTCCCCCAAGTAGCTACATATTAAAGAGCTATCTATTAATTTTTAGTTCTTACATATATTTATATATATGCATTTTATATATTTGTTTATATATATGTTTACATATGAAACAAATACATATTATTTACTATATTTCATATGCTTGCTTTATAGATATATATTTGTAAACTTACATTTTCACTAATATCAGTACTTTGTGCTGCTTTAACATCTTAAACCTCTTATGTCTCTGGCCAGTTAATCCAGATTTATAGCTTTTCTGCACGCAGGGTTTTCAAAGCACACGGACAATTTACCAGATTTACTGGTAAATCTGACTGTCCTCTGGAATCAAACTGATTAACTAGATTGGAATCGCTTAATATTGTCTTAAAACTTCAATGCAATAATAGACATCTGCAAAAGAATTTCACTCAACAAAATCTGTTAACTGGAAGAGAAAAGCTAATTTCACCCAGTTCTGCGATATGAGTAATTTTACCAATACTCTTCATGACTAATAAAATAGTACTCTTGTTCCTCCATTCTCCACTGAAATACCTTGTTTATTTCAGAAGTTCAAATAGTAAGTGAGTTGTAAAACTACACAAACAGTCTAACAAAGAGGAGTACTAACTTTTTTAGAGCGCATTCCAACTCGTTCTTCTCATTATCTGCTTCTTGGAGCTGGGAGAAAATTCTGACCAAGAGCTCTTCAAAATTGGAAAGCAAATGAGGTTCATCTTTTCTTAGCTGCAACCAAAGTTGCTTCACATCACTCTCACTGAAAGCAGAGATCATAAAGGATTCGTTAAAAGAGAACATTTCTCCGGCTGCAATAAATGTTCACGGCATCCTAGTAGACGGAGGCTTAAGGGCATCACTAGTCAATGCAAAACTAATTAAAAACGAGGGCTACTTAAACTGTGCCAGATTTTAAAAGGATGAAGTGGATGGGAAATGATAGAAACTGCATCATAATGTATGGCTACTCATGGCTGCAGACTATCACAGGAGCTGCCTGTTTAGTGGGTGCCCTGCCAGACACTTCATCTGAACGGGAATGGATAAGAAAGGAGACAGACGAGATACAGTGTGCCATCCCATCACTTCTACTAGAAGTAAAGAGATTCTCATGAATCTACAGCGAAGGGGGCAGCGCAAAAGCTAAACAAAACCCCTTCCTCGTAAGTTACTTAGACATGATAAGAAATTGTGTTTATACTGACTTCTTTCAACACATTTTGATTCTATCGTGAGTCTGCTACAAAAATCAGAACAAACCATCTTGAAATTTCAATTACAAGATTTACCAAAATAATGTTTTGTTTCCAAATATGTTCAGCAGATACTGGAAAAAAGATGCTCTACTGTGAATGACAATGGCTTTTCTAATACTTTGCCTATATTCTCCTGAACAATTTTTTTAGTTTATTTATTCTTGACTCACTCTCTTTTATATGCATTGTAAGCCTGAACCTAGCCAGCAAAGAGTGCTATATTTAAAGGACAAATTGAGGATAAGGATAGAAAAAGTGGGTGATGAAAATCTCTTCAAAATGAAAACCTTTCAGGATGACTGACAACCAACTGTTACCCATAACAGGCAATCAGGTGAGAAGGACTAAGGAGCACTTTAATTTCGTGGTACGAATGACTGATGTATTTCTTAAATATTCCCACCATCTGTGCAGATTCTCTCCCATTTTTGTTCCACGCTTTTTTTGGTTCTAGAACATTCCTTCTGATTGAACAAAGAATGTCAGGCCTACACACGAAAAGATCCTAGTGCAGGTTTTACATTCCGTGTTTCAGAGTGAGCCATCCTGGCCCTGGAAGAGATGGTGTTCCCAGAACAATCACAACATGCAATTACGCATGAAGGGGAGAAAAGGCAGAAAAACAGGAGAAAACCTCCTTTCCTGTGGTTAACTGGTGTACTTTAAACACAGGCCTTGCCAAAAAAAACCAGTCATCATGCATTGTCTGTTTGAAAATCAGTGGCATCTGTGGATTATATGCTAATTATGTTCAAAACCCACGACACATAAAGTGGGATAGCTTTCATATGGCAGAAAAACAATTTTCAGATGCTTGGAGTACAATAGTCTTGCCCTTGGAGATTTTGGTTAAATGGTACTTTATCTGCCAACAAAGAAAACTAATTCTTTTAAGCATCACTGTGTTACTGAGCAGTCTTAGTTCTCGTTATTTACCTTGGATTCAAATAAAATCAAACCCAAATATTAATTATAAAAAATCATACAACTGATTACTATTGCTGCAAAGACTCACTCATTCAAAACCTTTTTAGCTCCAAGCCGATCCATCAGATTGGAGAACTGGAATTCTTCATCCTCATCATCACCCATGGTCTCTTTGCACATAATTGGGCAGGCTGTTTCACCTTCTGATTGCTGCATCGTGTCATTTTTCAAAGCAATCTGCTCCAAAAGAAATTGGCCTAAGAATTAGAAATTACACACATTAGTATTTCCAGAACTAAGCTATAAGAAGCAATGTAACACTAAACATACTACAGATCAAATTTTACAGTAAGTATAATTTGTGAGGGAAACACCTACACTTGTTTACAGGCAGATTATAATGAAATAACAAAAGGATGAGGCTTGGCAAGAGGATCTCTTGAGTTCTGTGGCTGACTCTGTGCCCAGTTTAATGTCTAACCTTCAGTAAATAACTCACCTCAAAATTCACAAACCTAATGAAAAAATTCATATCTCCATACAAAAAAGAAAAAAGTGAAATATAAATTGTAGTAACAAGCACTTCATAAATTTGTGGCCACATTTCTTGATACATTTAAATAGGAATCTAAATATATCTAAAATAACCACAAGCATCTTTACTGATAAAATGTACACCAAATAAAATCTAACATTCCTTTTAATGCATGACCAAAGGCATACTTCAAATTCCTATATAAATTGCATACAGAAAGTTACATTTTACTAACAGTAGTTGTACAGTGAGGATGCAGAAGCGAAATTGCCACATGAATAACCAATACACTTGTGCTCGGTTGGGGCAGACCAGATACATTCCATCAAGTTCTAAATGTGCCAGCTATTTTATTTGAATATTTGCAAGTCAAAGTTTTTAAGGAATCTAGGCAAAGGGGATATGCAGAGGATTTTTAATGTTTGAAACACCAGCACAGAAATTACCATAGACACAAGGAAACAGAAATACTGATGTGGTTTTATGGTCTTATTAACTCCAGCTTGCATTTTTTCTCACAGCACCCAGAAGAGAATGTTGACAACAGAATAGAATATATTGCAACGAAAGGCTACAGTAAATTTCAGATTTATCACCACTTACAAATATGAACAGGATTCTCCCATAATAATTGATGCTGTACAAGTTTTACCCAGACACTACGCTGCTTTCTCCACTCTCTAGCCTTCTACAGCAGCCTATACCTAGTAGAGCTTCTGCTTCTACTAGGAATACCAACATCATAACCTTGCCAAATACATGACTACCTGGTCTGGAAAATACCTGTGAATGCTGTGTAGAAGGTTAAAATGTACCATGCTTTACAATGTCTATCCTTATGTCTTTTGTGAATCCTACATGTATGTGCTGTGACCATGTCTTTTGCGTGCTTGTGTGTGTGCACGTGTGGGTGCCTCTGGGATACACGTTTAACTTCACTGCCCGTTGAACCTGCAAACAGGACAACAGTGGCCACATCCACCTTGTTCTCTGGAGTGGGCTCCAACAGCAGAGCGGAAGCCATCTCCAGGATCCAGAGCTGCTGGAGAAGGGAGCCACTTACAACCTCACTCAGTAAACCGTTTTGGTTTTGCAGGGAATACTTATGAAAATAATCTTCATTTAACATAAGAAATATGTATAATTCACTTGTGAAAAGTAAAGCAGTAATACATTATTTCATTTTGAATAATGGCAATTTTGAGATTAAACCATACTCTATTAGGATACTTGATCTAGTTCTGCAGTGGAAGAGGTGGAACACAAGAGAATTAAGATTTCAAACAACTTGTGATTTGAAAGCCAAAATGAAGGCCCTATTTCCTGGACCTAATATAATTATATAATATTATATAAATACTATAAATAAATAGTATAAATACATAGTATTTAAATTGAGATTTAATGTTTCAATTCCTGCATAGAAGACATTTTATTTTCTAGAGGAAATGCTAAAATTTAAGCACAAAATTGATTTTGCATAAACAACTGAACACAGTCTCCCTAACACTGTTATCTTATCTGGAATGTCACAGCTGGGGAGAAAACAACCGAACACGACAGTAAGAGTGCTGTTGCAAAACAAGCAATTACAAAGAACTTATCAGCTCCTATTATGCAGTAATAAGTGTCTCATCCTATTTTGTTTTGAAATAAATTAACGTTACTTGAAGAATTAATTTGTTGTAGAAAGCATTTCCACAGCTCCAAGGACAGTGGTATTAACACATTTTAAACATTGTCTTACAATAATCTTAGAGATAAGCCTAATTATCTTTCAGGTCTTATGACCTGATTGAAATAAAACACAAGATTTCCCCCCTCCCTGCCCCCTTTCAAGGTAAACCTTCAAAAACATTGCACATAGATCTACTCCACAGCTTAAACCAGGTGCAATTCAATATGAGACAAATGATGTAATCATCTACGTCATGGCTTGCCATTTTACACATGAGAGAAAGACCCTGGAGCCCTTTGTTTATTCATTCACACTATCTGACCAGTTCTTCATCTGCTACATATATCTGCTGTATCTAGGGAATAGTCTGGCTCCCTGTGTGCATTATTAAGTGCACTGTTAAGACAAAATGCTTCTTTACTGATGTGAAGAGTACAGAACATGGATAAAGCTCAGTACAGGAGACAGGCTTTCCAAAACTCACTGAGTCCTGTGATGAACTCCTTTGGGGTAAGTGAGCCATTGCCATCAGCATCCAATGTAACAAAAACTTTTTCAAGCTCTTCCAGGCTAAGAGGTAACTCAGGATGCAGTCTCTGAAATGACAGAACATACAGCAACTTCATCCATTACTACAGAATAAGAGGAAGACTAGATTCTACAGAATACCCATAATGCAGAAGGATAGGTCCTTTATTTCCCAGAGTGAAAATCCAAACACATTACAGAGTAAAACAAGATCAACTGAGGGACATTTGCTTTAATAATTTCTTTATTTGCCTTTATGAATCCATTATGACAAAGGAGTGAGAACAAGCTCCCTGTGACACAAATTCCAATCACAGAGGGAAGAGGAAGAACTTAAGGTGGAGACTCAGCATCCTACTGAAATGCCTTGGTTATTAAGCTACTGGACAAACTTGACAGCAGAACATGCCTAGTTTCTTCCACACCATGAGGTCAAGCAAGAGACTCTCCAGTTGACTACATATAGAGCTTATACTGTCCTACCTAAAGGTGCTTCAAAATATGTAATTTTGAAAATAACTACATAAGCAAACAAATAAATAAAGCTAAGAAAGCTCCATGGTCCAAAGACCAAGGACCTTCTCATCCCGTAATGAGTTAAATGCAGTTTATAACTGTCTACTTCTGAAATGCAGCATGCTTACAGCAAAGACAACATAACTTTATGAAACCATCTCCACAAAATTATATTTTTTTCTCATAATCTCAAGGCAGGCATAAAAGAAAAAAGAAAAAAAATCTGTAAAACTGATCCTAATGGGTTTACACCAGTTCTTTTGACAGTATAGATAGATTCCCGAACTAGAAGGAACTGGAATGGCAAACACCTACAACAGCAAGAATTTCCAATGGGAGACAGCAATAGGAAGATTAAAACACCAGCTTGAAAAACAGTATAAATACACACCAATGAAGTCCTCTACTTTATTAGTTAAGCCTTTAATTCCCCCCACCTTGAACTGCTGTTGTATATAAAACATACTAAAATTGCAAGCTACTCAGTTGATAAAGTTCATCAGATTAAAACTGTTAAACTGTTCCACTGTGGGGAAGGGATTTAGGGCCAAGGAAAGTTTCTCCTTCAATCCAGGTACAATAGAAACGACTGTTCAATGTACTAAGCCATACAGGCAAGGCTAGAATTGGCTGAGTGCATTAACCAGGATTTCCCTGGCTGCAATGAAGGCTGAAACGGGCTGTATGAGCTGAAGGAAGAGCAGTAAAAGGAATTCTAAGGTGGTCTCAACAACTGAAATCAACAGTTTCTAAAGCACAGAACTATCTGGAACAGTCACAAAGGGATTTCTGAGCAGGATTAATTGTGCATTGGTGCCTGCTTCCAAAAAAAACAAAGAAAATTTACTTCATCAGCAATATACCTGGTCACCAGTTTCTTACTTAAACACAGCCATCTTCCCAAAGGTTTGGATTTTAATCTCAGATCTAAAGGGAAACTTTTAAAAATGAGCTTCTGTTGTAAGTCTTACAGCCTACACTGCACTGATGAGGGAAAAGGTGCTTCAGACAAATTACCCTTTTTACACTTCAAAAAGCAGAAACTGTACCCCTACTGCCAGGTCTTTTGCTGAAGAAGCACTTCTTGAGAGCTGGTTGTCCTTGTCTGACCATGCCATCAACACAGACTCACTTGCTATTCCAGTACAATGGCTTGTGGGTCTTGCTGCAAACCTGACTGACAAACACATGCTTTTCCAAATACAGCTGGAGTGCTCTAATGCAGTGTTCAAATTGAATTACACTGATTTTACAATAGAAAACACCGCGATTACTTCTATTTTCCTAGGAAAGTATATGAAAATAAGAGATTTTGAGGAATGTTCCATTACATTCCCTGTGGATAATTTAGACTTTGATGAACTGAAGTGATGGCCACACTTACCATGGTTACTAAGATTGAGTCAATGTTTTCCCAACCTCTTGTTTTTACTCTTAATTAAATAATTATGTTTTTTTGTCGTTAAGAAAAGGAAATGTTACTGGTCCCCTAATTGTGTTTTTGTTTATTTGCTCATTTCAGGCTTACCGTAAAATCCTTTAAATATGAGGCTCTTGAAAATTTTAAAAGAAAAAAAAAAACAAAACCAAAAACATTCAGAGATATCACTGGAGCTTCAAAAGAAACTACCTGCATTGCCACCAAATGTGTTCTGGGCTTTCATGATATCTATGTTTAATTCTCTGAAAATACCAAGCTTTTACTCTGCTAAATAAAAAGACAGAGGTCAAACAGCTAAGAGCAAGATCTGAACTCAGTTCTGCTATACACACTTTACAACACTAATTCTCTTTATTCATTACAACCTCAAGGCCCAAAGGATGAAGTTGTGGTTTCAAGTCCCAGGTAGAATATGTTTTCTTGCAATTTCAGAAAACCTCTTGTTTGTTTGAAAGTTGAGTACATTTGTTATTTTGAAATGGAATGAAAAAATTTTTAAAAAATCAGTATTAACATAGTTTCACAGTAAACAGCATGGTATAATCAGGGAGAAGTAAATCTTTAGTATAATTACTATATTATAGACACATTAGAGAATTTCACAAATTTTTTTCCATTGAAATTAAGCGGATATCAAATACTCAGCACTCTGTTGAAAATCATGCTTGTATCACATGACTAAAAACTGAAAAGTTTAACATTAGCATCCTATATTTGAAGCAAAGCTTCATTAACGGTAAGCAGTACAGAACTACCTAACAGCACAACGCAAATATGATCAACAATTAGTATCTTTTAAAGAAAAATTGATTTGCTTTATTGATTTATGTCTTTGCTATAGGGAGTAAACATCATGAAAAGTACAGGAAATAAAAGCAAGTATAAAGAAACATCATCTCAGGTGTCCTGAGCACCTTTATTTTTGCATTCAAATGAACCTGCATACACTTCCATACATACTGAAGTTGTCAGACATAGTAAACAAGCACTCATGATTGATTGAAATGGAAGAAATGTACTTTATCTGTTCTTTGCAAAACTTTTTCTACTGCATCTTTAGAACCTGAAGTATAAATTTATCAGCACTCTAAGCATAAAACCCAGAATCAAACAGAAATGAACAATTTTACGTTCCTTGCGAAAACAAGCATTAAAACTTTTTATACACATATATGGGTCTTCCATTAGGTAAAAATATAGGCCATTCAGTTTTTGGACAGACAATAAAATTATAATCTATTAAATTCTCCGTGGGTCTGGTTTTACCAAAAATTACCACTGGCAAATGTATTTGTTTCTGTTTAGTTACTTTAATGAGATAATGTAGATTTGTAAAGCCTACAGCTTTTTTTGACTTTGGATAATTAATAAAGATCATCTGAAAACTCAGCAACACAAAACTGTACAGAAATCACAGAAACCTCTTGAGAGCTAGCAACCTGAGCAGTTTACTTAGAGTTTTGCCTTTCTTTTTCTTTTAACTGAGGTTTTTGCTCTTCCAACACAGATAGTTTTCTGCCATATACTCGTTCAAATCATCAGTTCTGCATTATGCACCCAATCACATTTTCAAAAGGTTTTGTTACATATAGTTGCCTTTTTTTGTCAACATTTTCAGCAAATCTGATTTTGGATCCTCAAACAAATTAAACACAATAAGTAAGATTACAGTAAGTACTGAATAATGCTAAAAATACCGTTCCTCTATACTTCCTACACTTACATGTGATCCAGCTGAGAGTTCACCATTGTTGAGCAGTGAAACCAAAGTGAAAGACTTTATTTACACAATTTTACTGAAAATACAGAAGGATAAAACTGATGGACTGAATACATTCATGACACTGTAGCAAATTGCAAAGTAATGAATTTACTGGTGTTTCAACTTTTTCGATGAGAAGGGAATTAAATTCCCAGAGAATTTTTTTAAACTTCATTTACTTTGATTTTCCCCTTTTTTTTTTTTTTTTTGCTTTGACTGGAAAAAAATTCAGGCATTATGTAAGACTTCAAATATACTATTTTAAATTCCATGTATCTGTTTAAAGTTATAAGGAGGGTGATAACAGTTTTAACTCTAAATTAATCCATCTCAACTCATTAAGGGCATTAGGAGCTTCTCTCATTGTGCATTTCACATAACCAATTTTGTTTTACCTGCATGTCTTGACGAGTGACGAAGCCTTTGCCTTCCAGATCACAAATCTGAAAGAACTCTTGTGCTTTCCCCAACACAGTTACTTCTGGGTCTTGTTCTCCAGTCCTGCCCCTCTCTGCATCTCCAGGTGGCACAGGACTGGCACAGTCTCCTTGTATTCTGTCCATTGTCGCAATCTCAGCTCAGGAGTATTTTGGGATGCTGCTATCCCATTTACTCATAAATTCTGATCTGAAACCTGTGCATGGAAGGTAAGGAAAAAAGCAAATCAGACCCTCTTAATGATGTTTTCCACAATCTCTTAGCAACCATCTATGTAATTAGGCACTAAAGCTCAGAAAGAAAAAAAGCTTTTTGAAAATGCCTACCCTTGATGGGCCGCACTAAAGACACTGCAAATGGGATGATGAATGAGGAGGGGGCAGTCTGAGGGAAAACAAAACTAGCTCCAAAATGGAATCTCAGAGCAAAATCAGCTAGTTTGGCAAGAAATATGGACAATCGATCAATATGAACAAGGAAACACAAGAAATATGGGTAAATGCAAAAATAATTTAAAGCCACTACAAGTTTTAAACTGGTATCCTTTTGATTCCCATCATCCTAACACCACATATCACAATTTGCATCTCGTGTTTTGGAACACAATCTACGTGACAGGAATAAAATGGAAGGCAATTGATGTCTGGAGGAAAATGCTGGATCATGGTGTTTAAATCAACTAAGTAAAATTAAGAGAAAGATAATGTACTATGGAATTCTGAAATATTTTCTTAGATTCATCCTTATTACTTAGGGCCTTGACTTTCACCTGTGAAGGAGAACTAATTGCTAGTGAACTTGGTGCAGAGACTTCCATGGATGACTTTAATTCATTATCATGTGGGTAAACCAAGTAGGAGACAGTCTGTGTCACTGTAGTACTGGGTATTTGTGACAGGTTAAGAACATTTGTACAGTTAGCAGCTCTCAGATGATGTGCAAAAACTTGACTCATTATCTGCATCTCAAATTTGTGTTCCTGCTTTTCTAAGTAGGTCTACCTAAAGTAGCCACAAATTTGTCTGAAAATTTTTAACAGATTAAATTATTTTGTAAGGCATTTAACTATTATAAAGGAATATAGCCTGATTCTGATCCATGCACAACTTGGAACAGCTCCAACAGTGGCCAGTGAGAACTGTTTAAATCTGAAATGTACACCGTCTTCAGAGTACAGGCCTTGGCACTGCATGGATGTGAACATAGAGTCTGAGGAAACAAGACCTCAGGCTCGTCTATGCAGTTTCCTAAGAGAAATGGCTCACACAGACAGAGCAATTCAGCCAGAGTCTGTTTTATTTTATGCTTAGGTTCAAATCTGGCAGTGTTTAAAACACAGCATCTTCCAAGAATTTCATGGATGTCACACTCAGAGCTTGCAGTGGCTTCCCATGACAAAGCAATTTCTCTGATAGCTATGGGCCAGGCAGTTGGATTTCCCATCTTGCATGTAAGTATAAATGCACTGTAAACAGGCCACTGACTTCAGACCTAACTAGGACTTTGATGAGCAAATCACCCACTCCCTCTGAAACCATGTGACAAAAATCTGCAGACATAGGTCATTTTCCTCTCTCTCCGTCCTCTCTTTTACAAACATCATCCCAGGACTGTTCCTCAAATACTCTCTGAAGCTGAAACAATTGCAGCTTAATAGCCAAAGAACTCATATGACAAAATCCTTCCTAAAGCAGAGTTACAAGCAGGAGAAGAAAAAACTCTGAGAGAAGCTAAGGAATGGCCACATCCAATGCCTTAGGAAACTCAGAATGGGGTTTGCTTCAATTATAATGTACAGCAGTCAGGGATGCTCTATAAACCCCGAGACCAGCTATTTAAACCAAGCCCTGTCCCTACCTGCACCTAACACACTGTGTAGGGTGACAAAGGCACTGGAGCCTACCAGAGCACCCACACTAGCAGCCAAGGAAGCTCTGGATAATTAACAAGGCTAGAAAATGCTGTCACAGCAAATACTGGTCCCACATAAGAAGGAACTTTTGGCTATTACAGCTGCCTGAACAGCTGTATTCATTCTCTTATGAGAAAAATTTTTACCTCAGAAAGTCTGACCAGCCTTTAGTAGCTGGGAAGATATACAAAGGAAAAGATCACTCCATAACTGCCCAGTTTCTTAACACCTTTCATGACGTTTCAGATAACAGACAGTCTTAAAAACAGTAAAAGAGCTAGACGAATCTTTGTTCTCACTCTGTATAGCCATCCACAAGCGGATCAGATGGAAATGCCAGAGAAAACCACATTCAGACTACAGTGGTATAATACTCTGAATGAGATTCTCCTTTCACACTGCTTTTAGACACCTGAACTTCACTTACATCAACACAGCTCACTCCTGGCTGACACCAGTGTATGAGGTAATCAAAATCAGGCCATCTGTCTCAGCTTTGCAGTGACACTAACCTAAAGACAGGTTTAAAAATACAACAAATCAACAGGACAAATGCAGCCTAATAATGGTCTTGACAACATCTAACACAGACTCCAAATGTATTGGAGATTTTCTTTTTCACATCTCAACAGCTTCTCAATAGGTCACAACTGCAGGAACAGGCCTAGTTAATCATAATAGTAAGTCTACTAATGCCTGTGGTCTCTGCACAGTCCCATAGACTTCCTTAAGAAAAAGAAAAAGGAAAAACTGTGCAACGAATAGATAGCCAATTGCATGTGAAAAAAACCAGAAATACAAAACCAGATTAGAAACAGTGGAACAAAAAGGCACTCTATACAGTTTGATAGAGTTGTTTGCATTTAGCAAACAGTACAGTTCAGCAAACATCACCATGATTTCTAAATACTTCCATACCACAAAATGAAATTACGTGCATCATGAGAGCCTCGCCTTCTTACAAGTTGCCCCACCTTTTAAACACACCATAAAAACTTGCTACAGGGTGTCTTCAATACAGCAGAAAATTACATTAGCGCATATGCAAAAATCCTTATATCCTTATGGCAGCTTCTAAAGCTGGCAGAGTTCATCGTAATTCCTACAGTGTCCTGATGCTTTGCAAATGCTGGTAATAACATGAAAGATTAACACTGCAATTTGTCCCACATGACTGAATCAGCAACGTAATTATTCCAAGGCCAGTTTTAAATAACATAGGTAGTTCAATTCACTCATCCATCTCCTTTAAAAAGCAAACGGCTTACAAAATCAATCCTATTAAGACCTTTGATTTCCTTTCTTTTAGCTACACACTTCACTATGCAAAACAGGTCATACCATGACCTGATGCAAACAAGCACGGCTCCAAATAATAAACAAGGATGTGGGCTTTATGAGGTTTTTGTAGATTAATCATGAGGTAATTTTGGATGGGTCTGTAAAAGGCAGGTTGCTGTTCATATTTTAAATGACATTTTCATCATTTCCCATCAGTTCTACTGTAAATCACCAACCTCTAGAGGTACAGAGCAATGCTGAGCCACAGATTTCATAAGTCATGACTCATGACAGCCTCAGTCTCCTTAACTGTGATAGTTAAAAACGTAGAGCTGTTTTACCTGCATTCATATCTCTTGATGTTTTAGGTATCACTAAAATATTTTTCTTAGCATGTGTCTGCAAGTAAAAACTTTCTGTAGCACACTTTCAGACATATCATCCACAGAAAAATGTAGCAAGCTTACTTAATACTGAGGTCACCTTGGATTTATAAAAAATACTCTTATGAGAGGTAACATTTCTGTTTTATGAACACTGGAAAATAAAAATTAGATTGCATACCTTTTCTACAAGAAATGTATTTTCCTACAATCAAATTATCATTGGTAAAATAATCTGTAGCTGCTGTGTAGTATGCTTACACACCATCAGGGACCTCTTCAGAACTAACTTAGTGTCAGAGTCAGTTATCTTTCAGCATTATGTTGAAAAGCTCCCAAAGCTAAAATGTATCACCGCAAGTATTTTATGTTAGCACAAGCCCGCTGAAAGAAGTCATTCTGTTTTGCCTTGTGTTTAAGCAAGTGTTCATCCAGTTAGACAGTGAACCCTGTTGAATTCTTTCCATTTAATCAGGGAAGTTTTAGTTTATTTAGTTCAATTAAGGTCAAGTGGTCCATCAAGGAAATAAAACTTCTTTTAAAAGCAGGATCTACAGAGAATGACAGAGGAAAGAGACTAAGACCAAAGAGAGCACCATATATAACTATCCTTAAGGACACAGAAGTTTGTTAGATACAGGACTGGAGAAAAATGCTCCCTATGCACGTAACACAATACACAAAAAGTAAACCTCTTGTGCTGTAACCTGGCAGACAAGCTAGGCATGAAAATCCACCCAAGGATAAAGAAAATAAAGCACTGAACTGCAAAAGGCTGCAAAGGCAGTGCAACTGCCATCATGGAAGAACAGGCCAAATACAAATCTGCAAATAATGCCTGGCTGCTTGCTGGCCTGTATGGAAGTAGTAAGCAAAACTATTCATGTATTAAAATTTAGATGTCCAAAAGTAACAGAGGTAAGGAAAGGAAGCAGGCAGATTAATTTATTCTCCATCCTGCTCTTCAGTATGAAAACACTAATGAAAAATTCCTTGAGAAAGATGAAGATGGCAGGGAACCTCAGTGTTACTTTCAGCCATTTTTAAAAGATCTTAAAAGACCTTTACATCCAATGTAAAAATCCAGGCCCACACTTAAAACAACTAGCAGAGATACAAAGTTGTGTGCTCAAGAAAATATCTGGTTTTTTCTTACTATGACTACGACAATTACCCTTTAAGTCTCATGGAAGCATTGTAAAGCTTGACCTAACCATATGAACACCTAGACAGAACTAGATGAGAAAAACGGGACTTTCATTCCTCCAATTTTGACTTTTCAAGTAAAAACATGCAAGTCAGAAATTTATCATCAAAACCTCTTCCACACAGCCCGAATTCATTTCTGTTATGTTGTGCACCATCTCTCATGATGTTCCATCTTAGGACATATTGCACCACGGACTGGGTATGGGGAGTTTAACTGCGGAGGGAGAGATCCAAGGCAGGCTGCAGTTCCTGTGAGGGACCACAAGAAGATAGTCTGAAAGAAATGTGTGAGGAAAATAATTTTAGGGGAGTAGCAAAGGCAGACAACAGAGGAATCCTACATCCACTGGCCTACAAAAGGAAAAATGTTTTAGTTATGTCAAAATTCCTTTCCTGTGAGTAAATTTGCGTGGGAGAACCAAATTCTGTTTACAATCAGTCTCAATAGAAACTCTCCAACCAGACTTGACTAGCTTTTAAAGATTAGGGGAACCATTAGGATCACCTACTTTGATAATGGAAAGCTTATACCACAACAAGGTTTTAGGTTTCTTGAAGACTACTTCCAATTTATTTCCACCTATATTTTCCAATATAATTCAATTTATTTCAAGGTAAGGAAGGTTAGTAGAAATCAAGAAGGGAAGAGACCTGGGAGAAGATGTTGTGCGTTATACACACATCACAACCATATAAATGAGATTTCTTCTTTTCAGAAGATTACTCATTTATTAAAAACAAAACAAACTAAAACTTAACAAGAAGGAAAACAATCCAGGTCATATATCTGAAGCAGAGTCTCCACAATATTAACTGTGAAACAGGAGAAAAACAGAAAATATTGTTCAAGTGAAAGCATTAATTATTCCAAAACAGGCTACCAAAGACTTGGAACAGAGACCACTTAATCCCCACTTGGCATTTGTCCCTGGATGAATCCACAAATCCAAATGTTGGAAAAAACCCAAATGATGTCACTCCTGTGCACCATGATGCAGAATCCCAACTCTCTGACTGGTAAACATATGTTCATTAACCTTTTTTTGCTAACATCTCCATCCAAGCAACTAGTTTTCACTGGGCTGGTAAGAAAATTTTCTTCTTCCAAAGGCCAGTTTCCCCCACAGCTGAAGAAGAAAGTTGCCTGCCTGGCTGCTTGCTGGCCTGTAGGGAAGCAGTAAGCAAAACTATTCATGTATCAAAATTCAGATGTTCAAAAGTAACAGAGGTAACGAAAGGAAGCAGGCAGATTAATTTATTCCCCATCCTGCTCTTCAGTATGAAAACTCTAATGAAAAATAAATAATAGGATTTTTATTGCCTAAATTCTAGCAGTTCTTAGGGATCCGTATTGAAAAGGCAGGGTGAAACTAAATGGACCTGCTTAGAACTGCCAGGCTCCCTCAGAAGTAAGGCTACTTTAAGTAGCTACGATTGTAGCAGAAATGCATCTTTTCCTCTCGCTTCACTGTTTAGATACTTCCCTTTTAATGTATTTAAGAAATTAAAACCTAAGAACTGTCTGGAAATGCAAACCACTTATAAAAGGACACTGAATTTAAGGGCAACAGTCATCACGGAAATCACTGTTGCAGAATAGTCAAAGAACATCAGAGCTGTGAGAGCACTCTCTCTCTGCGTGCTTCAAGGACCCATGGTCTCCTTCTCTCCCTCCACTGGCTCTTTCTGCCTTATTCAAGGACACTAACCCCAAGAGGAACTCTCTCTCCCTCTTGTTCCTTGCCTGCCTGATGGCTGCAAGAACCTTGAGCCTGCAAGAAACTACTGGCCTACCTAATACGTGAACAGGATGGTGGTGTAAGTGTGTATGTGTATCTGAGTGTGTGTTTTCCTCACAGACTCTGTCTCTGCCTCTGTAATGTACCAATAAATCATTACTGCATACAAATACAGTTTAGCCAATTATGTATTACGGGCTAAAACTCTGGCTAACATCTGTGGCTGCAACATTAGTTTCGATAAACGTCTGCATGTAAACAGGACAGACAGTTACAGAACTTGTCTTAGAACTATTATAGAACTATGTATTTTACCATTATTTTGATTTCTTTCTAAAACATAAAATGTTAGTTCAGAGATGTAAAACCTATTATTAAGAAGGAGCACCTTACAACATGTGGAATACATCAATTCATTCAAAGTATGGTTAAGTCAAAAGTGAACAGACTCTGACTGCAGAGAATCACAGAATCATTTAGGTTGGAAAAGACCTAAAGACTCAGTGTGATTTATTGTGTTGCATTGTTCCAAGTACTGAAATTAAATGCAATTAACTATATTGATAACAGCATTTATTACTAAATGGTATAACATGAAGTTCTGGCAGGATATATTCCCAATTCACAGGAGCTGTTCCATTTGTTTACAAATTATTAGCACTGGAAACAGACTCCCCCTCCCCCTAAAGAAAAGACATGGAAAAAGTTTAAGTAAAGCAGTACATATCCCTTTTAATTGTCTTATCTTTCAGGTTTTCCTAATGACTCACTTCTAAAAGGAGCTACACTTTCAGCTGGTGAAATCTGGTTGACAAGAACATCTTTAAAGCACACCATTTTCACAAACAAAATCTTGAAATATTCTGCCTCCTCCAAAACTCTTTGCTAAAAATGTAACTTCTGAAAAAAAAAAAATCAAAACCTTTTATCTGCCTGAAAAACAGCAAAATTTTGTCTTGAAGTCTAAAATTCACTCTCTATTTCTAGTTTTTCAAGGAATCCTATACCTTTAACCTAACTTAAAGGATTCTGAGATGCAAATTAAATATTCTCTTCCAATAAGAATTGATTTTTAATGGAAAAAATGTCAGTGGAAAATTTCAGTCTACTCTGCCACTGATAATAGTGGATCCAAGCTACTGCAGATTGCAGTAGAGGATAGAGAGACACATTCCAAGTGTTTCCTTAGTCAGCACTTGGTTTGCAAAAATTATTGTTTTCAAAATTTTCAGAATTTCTAAAACTACAGACTTGCTCCTGGAAATCACCTTTACCTGAGTCAATGGGACAGAGCATGCCAGGGAGGCACAGGAATATTTAATTTGCTAGTCCACTGTTTTTCTATTGCAAGAAGTAATGGTACAATACAAAACTAGCGAAGTCATATTTTCCTATATGCAGAACAAGATAACCTTCCTGCTATCTGTTCAGTGTGGCTTGCTTCCAAGGCCTTGGAAACATATAAACAAACCCACTTATCTATATTTGATTAGTAGGCTTGGTGTACCTCATCCTGTTCAGTTTTACAAAAAAAGCCTCGCAATGCAAACAACTAAAAATGCGTTGTTACGGATTCTTAATTGGATTTTAATTCACCACTGCTTTCAAGGAGAAATATAGCTTCCTTATTCTCTGTGAGTCAAACAGTCAGAAAGTTATTCTTGCAATTTTGTGCAATCCCTGCCTTAATTTAATGCTTGGAAGTTTAATTTAATGAATGGAAGTTTCCTTGACACGCCCTCTGTGAGACTAAGCAATAGGATGAGTAGTGAGGAAAAGCGGGCTATTGCAATGGTAGTGCAGGTCTGGCATGGCCCTCTGGAGGTCACAGGCTCTTCCAAGGGGCACATATCCAGGTCACGGCTCAGCAGCGTGGTGACTTCCCCCAGTGCAACAGGTATGGCTACATCATCGTTTCTATCTGGCAAAACAAGGCATCAAAGCAAGGCGTAGTCTGGGACACAACAGAATAAACCCACAATACAGAGGCACAGTGGAAGGACAGCATGAGAAGGAAGACAAATTAGACTGAGACATGATACACAATAAGTCTGATAGTGACTAACGAGACAAATTGGACAAGATTTCCAGTAAGCTATCCTATACCTTGCCAAGCTGCTCCTGTGGTGATTCAGCTTACTGACTGTGGGAAAGAACTACCCCAGAAAAGGGCAATGGCAATTACATAAGAAAGGTAGACAACTCTTTATCACCAATTACTTGTTTTCTCTTAAGATAAAACAATAAATCAATTCAGACTGAAAACTCTAGGCCTGACCTGGTTAGATCTTTGTCTGGCAAGAGTTCCAAAGTCTTCAAGCTCAGTTTCAGTCAGTTTCTTGACATGGACGTCCTGGCACTTCTGCATGGATAAGTCATGGATAGCAAAATCAGTTATGGTTTTGCATCAGGTTAAACTTAAACTGATTAAATCTGCTTTTTTTAACATGAGAAAAAAACCCTAAAGATACATTACTCCCTCCTTACATTTAGAACTATACGTTCATATATACTTATACTGCATGACGGCGTATCATTTGTCAATGAACAGAAACTAGAGGAAACGAGAGCTCTGTTTGAAGCAGCACATATATCCTGTGGTCTAAAGAAACCACAAGAAAAGCTTGCAGAGTAACGCTCTTTAGTGCATTCATTTCTGCTTTCTTTACAGCTCTAGTTCACCACAAGATAAGGCAAAAAGGACGGGGAGAGGTGTCTCTCAGGGAACCAAATACTCCTCCTCCATTTCAGCAGCAGTGAACTTAAGTCTCCCAGAGCCGGCAAACCAGCATTCTGCAAACTATTATGGCCCTAAATCTCATTTGCTACTTAATCAATTCACAGAAATACATCTGCTCTTTGTGCTTGAGACACTGACTTTTGATTTATTTTCTTGATGTCATAAAAAATGACAATTTAGTATAAATAAGATTGAAATTTAATTGTCAGTCTTCTGGGTGTAAAACAGTTCAACCCTTTTGAATTGAACAGTACTGAAGTCCATAATGATTAACTCGGGGACCAGATACCTGAATCCTTAGAACATCCCACAACCAACCAACAAACTTTTACTCGTGCATCAAAATAATTCACATATTCTAAAAGGAAAAGTGAAACTAGTTTGAAAACTATTGTTGAAAACCAATATGAAACTAGAAGAGTCATATTTTTCTTGCTACTAAGTAAGTTGCAGCTCAGAAAATAGAAAAGCATGTTAAATTAGTCAAAGTTTCCAAAGGGATTTCACCATTCTCACAATTGTGACACTACCCACTTTTCACTACATGCAGTCATAATCTGTCCTACTGGTGTATATTAAGAAGTCTATTATCCTGCTAGCAGCCAGTTTCTTCTGTAAGTGTCATTTAGAGTCATCATAAGACTTCAGAATCAAGAAAGACAGAAAACTAAATCAGGTACCACACAAGTACTACAGCAGTGTAAGAGTGACACCAAACTATTGCAGGGGGACACAGGAATCATTTTTACAAACATCAGGAGCAGCACTGCCTTCATCTTCACCAAGTATTTGGTGGGCCTGAAGGCAGTCAGCAGCCACAAACTCAAGTATCTTCCCTGTATTTGAAAACCAGCAGGGCAGCTCCTGAGGTAACCAGACCATAAAGAGATTTCTCCGTGACAGCGACTGTCAGCCTCAGCACGAAGTTACATAAGGCACGCGGAACTGCAAACACAACGACCATCAGTCAACAGCACTTTTAGGAACCACCTTTACGAAACATTCCTGTGTGGGAGGAGTCACGACAGCTCGCACCCTCCGCACTCAGCTGTCGCTCCCCACGCCAGCCCTCGCCCCCCGTCGGTGCCGGTGCAGCTCCGAGGAGGGAGCACGGCAGAGTGGGATGCGGCGCCGTGCGGGCGTTCGCGCCGGCAGCAGGCGATGCGGGGGCAGCACCAGCCTGTTCGGCAGCCACCCCGGCTCATCCAGATAACTTCCCTGCTGCCTTCCAGCCTGAGAGCGAGCTGAGGGAAAGCTAAGGGCAGTGCCTGGGCAGCGCCCAGTGCCCCCTAAACTCTCCACGCCCGCCCCTCCGCTCCTGCCACCCCCTGCCGAGCAGCCCCAGCTCTGCTGCGCTCCCGGGGGCGGCAGCGGGACAGGACACGTCCCGTGCCAGCTGTCCTAAGCCTGCCCAGCCCCGCCGGGGCGATGTGCCCTTGCGGACACCCCCCGCAGGAAGCACAGCTTGCGACAAAGCTCGGCGCTCTTGGGACACCGGAGCTCCGCAGAGGAGGGCGAAACTGCAGCCGCGGGTGCCTACCCGGCGGCAGCTTCGCCGGGAGAACGGTCCGGCTGTGCTCGAACCTCCCCATCTTCCTGCCCCGGCTCCTCTGTCCCGCGGTGCCACCTCCAGACTCACCTGCCGCCGCCTCCCGCAGGCGCCCGCCCGCTGCGCTGGCCGGGCCGGCTCTCCCCGGGCTGGAAGTGAGACCGCGGAAAAGCTGAAACCACTTTCCTAACTTTGTTTTGAGCACGGGTGACATAATTGGGCGAGGCGGGCTGCGCCCCGGGGGCGGGCCGGCCGTCCCGGCCTTTCCCTCCCTCCTCTCTACCTGCAGCCAGAGCGAGGTTGCCCCGCCCGGTCTCACCCCACCTTGGGCGAGAGAGCCTCGCCTTAGGCGAGACCAGAGAACCAGGGGAAGTTGAGGAGGCTCGGCCTTCCCTGGTCCCTCTTGCAGTCAGGACTACATGCATGACGGCTCTCCAGGGTAAGGGTGTTGGTAACCTAAACGGCACAGGGCAGGAGAGTTTGGAAGGGCGCAGGAATGCTCAACCACAGCAAGATCTTTAGGTGGCGACCAGTCCAAATGGACCAACTAGGATCTTCCCCATCTTATCATCTTGGACTGTCCGAGTTCTACTTACAGAAGGTGGTGATGGGGAGACAGAATTAGTTCACATTCGATTCAAAGATTTCACTTAGCCCAAAGTATATTTTGAAAAGTATCTGCTTCTGGGATCAGGTTTTCTGAGTAGTCCTCCTCGGAAGAGAACAAACTTCAACATAATTCTCATCACTGTACCATCCCAATTGCAAAACAGTTCTTAGGGCACAGTGTCTGAAGGAGGCTTCACCTGCTCCTTAATCGGGTGATCTGGTCGCAGACACATCTATGACCTCAACTGCCGTGGTCTGTTCTTGGGTCCTTACCCCCGTTCTCCACAGGTTCAGTAACTGTCCCAAAGTAAAGCTCCATACACCCAAGGCACTCCTTTTCACAGTAAACAAAAGCTTCTACTTGCCTTCCCAACCCATCTTTCCTTTAGGCTTATCTCCTTAAAGTAAGCTGCAATACCAGAGCACTGGTAAAAAAGCAAATCATGCAGCTATAAAGGGCAATGTGCAGACAACCTGCAAGTAGCCTGCTGAATAGAGGCACATATGTATGCCTGGTAAAACTACATAAAAAGCACTACAAGCAATCATTCAAAACAGTTATTAAAC
Source organism: Pseudotriccus pelzelni (assembly GCA_035584735.1). Lineage (NCBI taxonomy): Eukaryota > Metazoa > Chordata > Aves > Passeriformes > Tyrannidae > Pseudotriccus > Pseudotriccus pelzelni. Next base: position 28,003,310 of record JAWMRA010000001.1, read on the forward strand.
ATCGAGTGGATTATGTGAGTTTAACTAGGATAGCTTCTGCAACAGGCAACATTTCTTCACATGTTATTATGATTCTTAGACTATAGACCTGTACAGGTTTCCACAAGGAAAGCTTGATTGTGGATTTACAGTACATTGAAGTGCCACTTGACAGGTACTGCTCACATTCATGCTCAGTAAAAAAAGTAAATATTTGAAACTTGCTTACCACAGCAGCTGCCTTATATGTACTATCGGCTAAAATAGGCACACAGGTAGCTATCATGAAATCATCAGCATGTTGAATAGCTATAATGCTCTGCACACACTGACTTCACTCAGGCTTTTATGTTTAAACTCTTGCTGTGTGAGTAAAATAGCGGGTAGAAGATGGAACTACATTTCTTTTAAATGTGTGGACAATTTTCCAAGATTCTTTCAGAGAAATGAAGGCAAACTGTCAGCCATGAGGTACTAGACATAATTCAGAAGCTTGTAGAGAAACTGAAAACAGCATATAGAAAGTCTCATAATAGCAGGGGATTTGCCACATGCATAGGGAAAAAAGCTCGCTGAAGTAGCATTTGCAGACTTAGTGGTAGCATTAATGTATTAAGGTCCCAGGGAATATATCTTAAAACTGAGGATTGCTTAGGTATCTTGTTGCAACAACTAATTCAATTTTCTTTCTTACCATTTAGTATGAGGTCGTTTGGACTTTCTTTTAAGAAAGTTTTGGGGCTTACAAAGCAGTAGTAGAAGAGCAGCCAGTAAAGTTTTCTAGGTCTTGTCTAGAGAGCTAATGCAGTTTTTACATATATCTGTGAATACTTTTGAGTATAGCCTTACAGAGCCAGCTAGAAATAGGCTATTGCTCTCTGTTTTCATTCCCTCTCATAGCAAAAAGTCATGGATTCTATTGCTCTTCTGTACTGCTGTGATTTCATTCGGCAGTTTCTGATCGTATACCTTCATATGCACTCCATTTTGTAGCTGATGATGGCAGAGACAGAGAGCCTGATAAACTTCAGCAGCGACAGTTTGTTCTTCATGAATAGCCAGAATCAAATCCATTACCATAGCTCTCTCCTGGAGTAAGTGGATTGAAAAGCAGTAAACTCATATACTGTGATGTCAGAGACTATGGCGCTAACTGCAGAGGGAAAAAATAGCCCAAGAATAAAGGTACATAGGCATGAATCTACTTCTTAACACAGGCCTAAATTGAATGCTAAATGGAATACTTAAAATAATTAAACCCTTTTAAATGAGTCCAAAATTGTCTTCTCTAAAATCTAGGCATAAACCCACTTGCTTTCCTTCAAGGACTAAAAGCAGGAGATTTTGAAAAACACTGGGGTGCAAAACATATTGTCTGGAGCTAGGATCCTTCTGACTGCTATGTTTAATGTACAATGAGTTAGAAACTGGATGACAGTTTCTACCACTGGGTTATACAAATGCCAGAACTACAAACAGAAACATGTGGTAGGCAGAAGACAGCTTGCAGCTCTTAAGTCAGGAAATGCCAAGTGCAATATAAAAATAAAACCACCACCCTTTAAATAAAACAGGCTATATTTCACAGTTTATTTAGGGTGATGTGTGTTTATTTCAGTCTGGAAAGCCATCATACTGCTGGGACGCAAGGGGTCATTTCCTTCTACATTTAGGTTGTTAGAGGCCTATTTTGTTTTTCCACACTAATGCAGCTTTTAGTTTCCTATGAAATTGCACCACCCTGAGGGAACTTCATAGTAACATTGAAATTGGGTTTTCCTTCTTTATGTTCAAGGATCAGAGGAAAAGCTACAGAAACTGGAGTCATATTTTTATGAAATTACAGATTTACAGTAAATTTTACCAGAAATTTACATTAAAATGCAAATTGAATTAAGTGACAGCTAGGAAACTGGAAGTCTTCCATCTTTCCCAGCTCTGAAGTCATCTCACTTGCCAGAGTAAAGGAAATACATATTGACTTCATGCTCATTTCACCTACAGTGCAGTATGATTGTGCTACACTGCAAAAAAAAAAAAAAAAAAAAAAAAAAAAGGCAAAAATTTTAAAAAAATCAGTGTTTAATTATGGAGTTAATCTGGCTGTCATCTCTTCCAACCCTTGCTCATAGCAAAGTCAGTCAGAAGCAGGTTGTCCAAGGCCTTGTCCCACTGGATTTTAAAAATCTCCAAAGATGGAGACTCCACAACCTCAATGGGCAACCTGTTCTAGTGCTTGGGCATGTACACAGTAAAAACATTGGTTTGTTGTATTTAGGTAGAATTTCCTGTATTTTAATGTGTGCCCATTGCCTCTTGTCCTTTCACTTTGCAGTACTAACAAAACACCAGCTGTTCTCTGCATTCACTCAAATAAATCCATGTCTCATACTGGGAAATCCAGAACTGCATAAAACACTCCAGCTGTGGTCGAGTACTGAGTAGAAGGGAAGAATTATCTTCCTCAAACCTGCCAGAAACACTCCTTCACCTTTCAAGTTGCGTTGCAATGACACTGGCCAACTCCCTCCCTCCCTTCTCAGGGATGCATCCCATCAGATTCCATAGACTTAGAATCACAGAATATCTCAAGTTGGCAGGGACCCATAAAGATCATTAAGTCCAAATCCCCACTCCCCACAGGACTACCTAAAAGTAAACCATACAATTAAGAGCATCATCCAGATGCTCCTTGAACTCTGACAGGCTCAGTGCCATAAGCAGTTCCTTTGGGAGCCTGTTTCAGTGACCAACCACCTTCTCAATGAAGAACCTTTTCCTAATGTTTAAAAATCTGAACTTACCCTGGTGAAGCTTCATTGCATTTCCTCATTGCTGGTCACCAGAGAGCAGATCAGCTCCTCCCCCTCCACAGCCTGCATTCAGGAAGCTGGTGAGGTTACTCCTCAGCCTTCTCTTCTGTAAGCTGAACAAACCAAGGCAACCTCAGCCACTTCCTCTTAAGCCTTGCCTTTGAGATCTTTCACCATCTTGGCCACCCTCCTCTGGACATGTTCCAACAGCTTTATATCCTCCTTATATTGTGGTGCCCAAAACTGCACGCAGGACTCAAGATGAGGCCGTACCAGAACAGAGCAGAGTGGGACAATCACCTCCCTCGACTAGCTGCTGATGCTGTGTCTGATGCACCCCAGGACATAGTTGGCCCTCCTGGCTGCCAGTACACACTGCTGGTTCATATTTGACTTGCCAGGGTCCCTGAGGTCCCTTTCCACAATGCTGCTTCCCAGTCTCTTGTCCCTCAATTTGTATGAATAACCAGGATTACGGTGTCCCAGATGGAGAATCCAGCACTTGGTCTAGATAAATTTCATACAGTTGGTGATTGCCCAGCTTTCCAGTCTACCCAGACCTCTCTGCAGGGCCAATTTACCCTCAAGGCAGTCCACAGCTCCTCCTAGTTTAGTATCACTGACAAACTTACTTATTGTACATTTGATTCCCATGTCCAGATAGTTTATAAAAATGTTGAAGAGCGCTGCCTGTAAAATTGACCCATGGGAACCCCAGTGGTGACTGGCTGCCAGACTGATATAACCCCATTTACCCAGAGTGTAATGGACTTGTCTAGCTGTGTGCTAGGTAGTTGATTCAGAAGGATACTGTGAGAATAGTATCAAAAGCTTGGTAAAATCCCCAAACACCACATTTACTGGCTTCCCTTGGTCAACTAGCTGGGTGACCTTTTCATGAAATGAAATGAAGTTGGTTAAGCAGGACTTTCCCCTTGTGAACCTGTGCTGACTATAATCCATGACTGCATTCACTGTCTCTCAGAATAACCTTCTCCATAGTTTCACCAGGCACTGAAGTAAGACTGGCAGGCCTGTAATTACCAGGCTCTTCCTGCTTACCCTTTTTGAAGCATTGCCAGCTTTCAGTTGACTGGGACCTCTCCAGACTCCCAAGACGATTGAAAAATAATGGAGAGGAGGCCCCCAATGACATTGGCCAGCTCCTTCAGTATCCTTGGACAAATCCCATCAGGCCCCATAGATTTATGTGCGTGCAGCTGGAACAGCCATTCTTGAACAAGTTCAGGGGCAGCTGAGAGTTTTATCATCCCGTCAGTCATGGTCTTCCAACACAGGGCTCCTGGGGTCCCAAGGCCCATCATTGGTGTCAAAGACAGAGACAAAGAAGGCATTAAATGCCTCTGCTTTTTCTACATCTTCCTTTGCGAGGCAACCAACGCTGTCGACCAACAGACCAGTGTTATTTCTGATTCTGCTTTTGCTGTTAACATACTTTTAAAAGCCTATTTTTGTTGTCCTTTGCAGTGCAGGCCAGCTTGAACTCTAGTCAAGCTTTGACTGCATGAATTTTCTCCCTGCAGTGCCAAACAAGATCTCTGTAGTCCTCTTGTGTCACCTGTTCTTGCTTCCAGTGCCTGTACACTTTCCTTTTGTCTAAATTCTATAAGAAGAACCCTGCCTAGCCAAGGCAGTTATCTGCCTGCTTATTTGACTTCCCTTATTTTGGAACTCCCTGCTCCTGTGCTCTTAGGAGATGGCTCTTAAAAAGTGACGAGCATTCATGGACCCCAATACTTTCAAAAGTAGATTCCCAGGGGTCCATACTAACTAGCTCCTTTAGCAGCCCAAACTCTGCTCTTCCCATTCCCAGGGCCAAAGTTTTGCTCGTGTTTTTTCCCCTATCACCAACGATTTGAAACTCAGCTACTTCATGGTCACTGTGATCAAGACAGACACCGATCACCACTTCACCCATGAAACCCTCGCTGTTCACAAACAGCAAAGCTAGGAGAGCACCCTTAATACCTGTACCAAGAAGTTATCTTCAGTGTGCTTCAGCAATTTGCTGGACCTCTTTGTGTTCACTGTATGGTATTAACCAGCTGATTTCTGGGGAAGTTAAAATCACCCAAAAGGACAAGGGCAGCTGATCTAGAGATATTCCTCAATTCCTTGTAGAATAATTCATCATTGTTGCTGCCCTGGCTGGGTGGTCAATAGTAGACTCCCACAGCGACATTTGGTTTAGTTGCTTTCCCCTTCATCCTTACCCAGCGGCCACCAACCATGTCATCACCAACCATAAGCACAATCCAACCCCTCCCTTGCATACAGCACTACCCCTGCCTCGCCTGCCTTGCCTGTACCTCCTGCAGAGCTGACAAATGTCCATCACAACACCCCAGCCACAAGCTCCTACACCAGCCACCTGATCCAATTCTACTGAGAAGAAGTGCTCACTGTGCCAGACCTTGCCTCCTGTCTCAGGGACTTGCGAATCCTGACAGCAGATCATTGAGCATTTGAGTATCTCAGCCTTTTCCCTGTCCTTTGTCACCAGGTCACCTGTTCCATTCAGTAACAGGCCCATTGCTTCCCTAATTGGTTTGGGTTTGGTTTGTTTGTTACTGATAAACCTCTAGATGCCCATTTGATGCCCCTCAAATCCCTCACTACATTTAGTTTTGGCTTTCCTCCCCCTGTCCATGCACGCTCAAGACAACATTTCTTTATTCTTCCCAGGTCATCTTTCCACACTGCCACTTCTTGTGGATGTCTGAGTTCAGTCAGAAATTCCTTATTCATCCATGAAGCCATCTTGCCACTTTTGCATGACTTTCTGGATGCTGGGATGGACCATTCTTGAGCATAATAAATTACAAAACAAGGCAAAACAAAAAACTCCAAACCAAACAAAAAAACCAACAAAAATTCTTTCCTTCCATATAGCATTATGCATTAAAAATGTTTTCCTTAAACCATAGATAGCTCAACGTTGGCACGTGAATAATTACAGCTGTTACATAAAATGGCACTTTTTCCAATAAGGCTACATCAGCTCAGCAATAAAGCTGAATTAACAGGTGTTTTTGTGAATGCCAAGAGCTTACAAAGCAAGGATACTTAAGATCTACATTCCTTATTTGCCCTGTCCCTCAGAAAACAGTATCCACTCTTCCCAAGTGCAGCTCAGGAGTTTCTACCTCTTGTGACTTTAAAGGAGACCAAATTAGCTATCTAATATACAGTGACCTATTTCTTCCCCCCTAATACTGAACATAGAGTCTTTGTGCATGCTCATGTCTATCATGCTCTTCCAATCCCTTTCCCTCAGGGCTGAGCAAACCCATTTCTGAAATATTAAAAACCACAACATTCCCAGGGGAACATTCAAATCAGTTTTTCATGTTGATTTTTTTTTCCTATCACATTTTACAGCCACACTCTTCGTATTTCTCAAGCTGAAAAAAATTAGCATTTAATTTTTATTTTAGAAGAAAAACACCATTTTAGAATGTTTCCCTGTGAGGATGTGGAGCCAGCAGTACAGTAGATGGACTTCTCTCTCAGTCTGCAGTATGGTACAATTCTAATTTTACTCAATATTCCACAGTTTGCTGAATCATAAACCAATCTTAAAAGCAATACTGTCATTAAAAATCTTGATCTTCTCTACTAAGGGAAAAGTATACTGGATCAAATCCAACATTAATTATATACCGCCTTACCAATTCCCCCCACAGTTATGCTGCAGTGGTAAACTGTGTATTTTTGTCCACAAGCTGTCCATCTGTGATGAAGCACTACACAGATTCCAGCCCAGAAACAGCTGAAGTGCACTGATAGCTAGAAGGTCTGTTAGTCACATCTCTTCCACACAGCGCTTTCAGTTTAAATGAATAGTTATTATAAAGAGAACTGTATTGTCTTGCTGAATGCAGTTCTCATAAATAGTGTTGAATTCTGTTCAATTAAGGATTTTGTGCATCTAAGGAAAACTTTCAGAATTTCACTACCTTATGAGCAAGTTTGATAGAAACCTGCTTTTTACAAAAAAAAAACCAGAGCAGATTTATATTCTGACATTGGAAATCAGACATATTTATCACCACAACAGCTAAAGGCCAAGAAAAATGGAGATCTATTGCAATAACTAATATATGCCCACAACAGAATATAGTGCCTTTCCAGAAATCAATTGCTTCATAGAGCAGACAATTTAGACCAATATCAGTTTCCTTTGATTTGTTAACATAAAACACAGCATTTTTCCTCTTTTTGTCACGCTAGAGTGATTGATTAAGTACAGTAAATTTGATACTACACACTTGCCATGGAAGAAATGCAAAGACAAGATGTATGCAATGCCACTGGTGGGGGGACATTTCAAGAAGCCTCAGGAGAAGCCAGCCAGTTATGTTTGCAGGAGACAGCAATACTTTGCTATCCCCGTGCTCCTTACAACAGCACTCAGAAGAGGTGCTGTAGTTATGTCTCTCATTTCTGACAGTTCTGTATCATCTGTCTACCACTTCTGTAAGTCTGCTCTCATCACAAAGTGCCAAAAGACATGAAAATTTGACTACGCGTCCCCTGACTCTCCATCCAATATTCTGTGCCACTGGGAATACATAAAAATATTGCCAAGCATTCAGAAAGAGAATCAGCATGAAAACTGAGTTCACAATTTTTAAAGCACAAATTTAAAGCAGTAATATTTTTGTTCTCTCCATTTCTTGCATCCACTCTTGCACACACATGCACCATTTCACTTATGTAACCATTTTTCTCCCATTGATCTTTCCCCCCCCCAGTAGTTCCATCTGTTTTCCTTGTCTTATCTCATTTGCTTTGGGTCATATTTCTCATGCTAAAAACAAAAATCTAATTTTTTTTAAAAATCAATCTCGAGCTGCAATTAAGTCACTCTCATATACATCCAGTTACTAGCTGATACAGCTTTGTCAGGGACACGGTATTCTCAAGAGCTGTGTTAAAACAAAATCTGTGATGAAACTATTTGTGTCAGCCAGTCCTTTTATAGAAACAAGTCTTTAAAAAGTAATCCCCCTAGTTAATACATAGATAATAACACAGTGTATCCAATATCCAATCATCCTTTGAAAGCCTAATTTGCAGCCACTGCTCTCAGTTGGGATTACTTTCTTGCGCAACTTTCACCAGCTCAAAGGTAGGTAATGACTAGAAAAAAAATTACATATACTAGCTGCTTGATCACCACCAGGTCTGTAACCAAACACATCACTTAATACAGTAAACTGCATTAGCATCTTCCCACTTCAAATTAGTTTTAACAACAATCTAGATCTTTCCTCCATTTCACTTTATGACAACTTGAATGCAAGCAAAACATGGGAAGTGAGCAGGCTAAAGCTAAAGCTAAAGCCTTATGTTGCCTTATATTGTTCATGAAACTAGGACATGAGTCAGATACCACCTGTATTGGTTTATATATTACATTGATTTATTAGTCAAAGGGGAGAAAACCACATCATTGGAGAATCTCAGTAAAGAGAAGAAATATTTAACATTGTTCCTTTTGGTGTCAATATGATTTCATTCCCTTTAATTTAATTTGGGATTTATTGGCTGGAAGACTGAAACAGGAAGTGGATATAACTGCTCTTGGCTTCAGATATGAAACATAATGTCATTCCCACTACCTGCTTTCCTGATAAAAGCACTCTCAGCACATGGACTAAGCAGCTTCTTCAAATGCCAATACAGTTATCCTTTCTTGTTCATCTTTCATCCCTCTTGCAAAAAAACCAAAACAGGACAAAACAAAAAGCACGTTTCTCTAGGAAGGAAAATACTGAAACAACAACAACAAAAACAACCAAAAAAATCCAAAACAACCAACTGACCAAAAACAAACAAAAAAGCCAAACAAAAAATAAAACAAAAAAACACCCCAAAACAAAAAACACCCATAAAATATAAATACAAACATTAATGACATTTCTAGTAAACAAAGTCAGCAGCTGAGAAGAGCATAGCTTCAAACTCCTTTCTAGCAGTGGAGTCACAATCTCTTTTGCAAAAGACTCTAGAAGTAGTAGCAGTAAATTAATCTTCAAGTGTCTGCAAGTAAGTGTGCAAACCTCCAGGACCAGCTGGTGTTGGGGGTAGGCTCAGGACTGCAGAAGAATTCAGAGAGTGGAAGGAAACCAAAGACATCCTCCTTGAATCTTC
>JAWMRA010000001.1:28018494-28053701 GCA_035584735.1 Pseudotriccus pelzelni
TCCCTGGCTGGGAATCGAACCCTTGGCCTCGGCAGTGAAGGTCCCGCAATCTAACCACTAGGCCACCAGGGGCTCCCCTCTATGAAATTCTAATTCCCACTGTCAGTTTCATACCTTGGGAGTATTTTGCACAGTATTCATAGATCCACTGTTCTTAAACCATGAATTCTATTCACTGACCAGTCATGAAAACTAGTACAGTCTCCAAATGATATCAGTTGCTAAACTAAGCAAAAAAAGGTCTTCCTTAGCCTGCTTCTGCCATCTACACTGGAGACTCAAAGGACATTTACTTGGAAGACTGTTTGGTACTACTATTGTCAGAAATAAAGATATCTATAAAAATACCTCTACAGAAACATAATACTAGGAAGGTAGGTTTTGAAACACAAAGCTAAGCAAATAAGCCTTAATATTTACACAAGGTAAATACAACCGAATAAATTTGTAATTAGAATTACAGAGTCATTTAGGTAGGAAAAAACCCTTAAGATTGAGTCCAGCCATTAACCTGACACTGACAAGTCCACCACTAAACCATATCCCTAAGCACCACATCTACACATCTTTTAACTACCTCCAGGGATAGTGACTCCACCACTGCGCAGGGCAGCCCATTCCAATGCTTGACAATCCTTTCAGGGAAGAAGCTTTTCCTAATATCCAATCTAAACCTGCCCTGGCACAACTTGAGGCCATTTCCTCTTGTCCTATCGCTTCTTACATGCGAAGAAAAGACTGACCTTCACCTTTCTACAACCTTCTTTCAGGTAGCTGAATAAGGTGTCCCCCTGAGTCTCCTTTTCTCCAGGTTGAACAACACCAATTCCCTCAGCTGCTCCTTGTAACTCCTGCGCTCCAGACCTTTCAGCAGCTTTGTTGCCCTTCTCTGGACATGCTCAGCGTCTTTCTTGCAGTAAGGGGTTCAAAACTGAACACAGGAGGTGCAGCCTCACCAGCGCCCAGTACAGAGGGACAATCATTTCCCTGATCCCGTTGGTCACACTATTTCTGACACAGGCCAGGATGCCATTGGCCTTCTCGGCCACCTGGGCACATGGATGGCTCACATACAGCCAGCTGTCAAACAGCACCTCCAGGTCTTTTTCTGCTGGGCAGCTTTCCAGCCACCCTTCCCCAGGCCTGTAGTGCTGCATATTGTGATCCAAGTGCAGGACCCAGCACTTGGCCTTGTTGAACCTCATACAGTTCTCCTCAGCCCATTGATCCAGCCTGTCCAGATCCCTCTGCAGAGAGCCTTTCTAACCTTCAGCAGATCAACACTTCCACCCACCTTCGGTGCACTCAGTGTTGTCTGCAAACTGACTGAGAGCATCCTCAATCCCCTCGTCCAGATCATCAATAAAGATATTAAACAGGACTGGCAGCAACCCTGATCCCTGGGGAACCCCACTAGTGACTGGCCACCAACTGGATATAATTCCATTCATCATCACTCTCTGGGCTCACCCATCGAGCCATATTTACAGTGCACCTCTCCAAGCCATGGGCTGCCCACTCCTCCAACTCCTCTTCTCAAAGAATTATTTTACAAAAAGCTTATTTTTGTTCTCCTTACTTCACTGTAAGTATTGTGGGCATCTACATGTGGACATTCTGAACATCTCTAATGCATTAGTCTTATCTGTGCTACACTATAACTAATTCATTTCTACAATTATTACAATTATGCACCTGTAAGAGCTACAGAGTCTTGAAAATGGAAGTTTGAATAGAGAAATAACAAATAAGAAAATTTTTAATAGATAAAAACTAACACAAATTTTCATTAATAATAAAAACAATTAAACATATGGTACATGACTTCAAAACGTGCTCCATTAACAATCCTAAGACTGTTGGGTTTAGAAATAATCTCACCTGCAAAAAAACTCCCACAAGTCTAGATTTTGTATTCTCTTAATTCTTTTAATTCGGTGGCTATCCATTGTTTTTCCAAAGAGACTAGAAACTTCATTATATTCATTTGTTTTCTTTTGCAATGGAATAAGCTGGAAAAAAAGAGGTTAGCACGATTTCAATACAATGCATTATTTCATTATCCCACGTTTTTGACCAATTTGCATACCAACTCTTACCTGGTATGGCTCCTCAGTATTTACATTCTCCCAGTGCGAAGGCATAGGGATAGCCTCATTTTCACAGATGAAACTTCAAACAAAAAAGGTAAAAATACATCACACTAAAGACCTGAGGCATTTTTTTCCTGTCAAACTCCTCCTCCAAACAATACAGTGTGTAAAAAACCCAAAACCCCACAAGGGTTACATAGAACTACTCAGAGTTCTAGTTTCAATCAAAGGCTGTTGCCAGCAGGTAAAGTCAAAGGCAAGAGGTCTTATTCTGTATTCAAATTCTGCCTTAGCTTTTTATAACTAAACCATGGCAATGAACAGTTTTAATACACCATCTACGCAACAAAAAATAGGAAGATAAAGCAGAAAAAGTGGTCAAAAAGTTCCACAACATTAGGAGAGCAACACTGATTTAGAAATGTGTCAGTGAACACGCAGCCCGAACACTCCAAACTATCAGGTATTACAACTAGCCTACTGTCTGGAAACTGAGCCCTCATTTGAAGTAATTAAAAGCATCATGTTAAAAATACACATTTGGAAATTATAGTTTACTTTTAAAAAAAACACAAAACAACAAAACTTAACCTTAAAGAAGAGTGTTTTAAACATATACACTGCATACGTAGCAGCTTTTAAGCCTGAAAACTGGAACTAAAAGAAGGAATCTCCTGAAAGTAAACAATGTCATCACATGGAAATCAGAGTACTGAATGCAATTATTCAAGAAAAAGGTAAATTGCCACAGCATTGCATGCACTTGCATTCAACACTGCATTGCATTCAACAAATATCTAGTGAAAAAACAGCTAACACTTCAAAAAAACCCAGGCCTTCTTGAAAGTCAGCATAAATAGATGGCTACTACATTTTTTATGACAACTGACAAATTTCTTTTTGCATGTATAACCAGACTACAACTCAGAACTAAAATTATTTCTCAGAAACTGCCTGGGGAAAACCCCCACATACTCCATGTAGTCAATTTGACCTGTGGTAGTATCACTACATAGTTCAGTTTATTGTTTAGAGAGTATCAGATTTACATCAGCAGGGTTTTACACCTAATGACTGATCAAATGGTAGAAAACTTACAATCTAAAGCAATTAGACTAAAAAAATCCAGTTGTTACAACACAATTTCTTTAACTTCAAATCATTTTAGGGCAAATGACTAAAATACAGGCAAGAAAATATAACTCAATCTTTTTTGCTGTTACAATAATACTTCTAAATAATTTGTTAAGTCAATGGAACAAACTGCTCCATTTTTTGCTGCTGGTTCCCTGCAGCAATTCTGATTCAACAGGTATTTAGAGCGAGTCCAATGGCTAAAGTCAAGCACAGCTTTAAGAAACCTGCCAAAGAATATCAGTATACAGCATGCCTTCCCTCTCCCAATACAAATTCCTTGCTTTCTCAGAAAACAAAAAAATAAATTAAAAATTCTCTTGTCACTCTTCTCTGATGAAATGTCTTCCTTCTTCGCTTGACTAGCTCTCCCACCCTGGTTCACCTCTCAAATTGTTTTGTGTGAAAAGCAAATAAATATAAACAATAAAGAAAAATATTTTTGTTTTATTTTATTTAGAAGAGTCAGGAATAAAATAAAAATAAGGAGACTTCCTTTTATTTCCTTACCTGAATGAATTGATAGAAAAGGGAGCTCGCTTTATTGGACGTTGCTTAAGGGTAGTTAGGTTGATTTGTTTCATCACTGAGCATAAAACAAAAGTTAAAATGAAGGTTTCTGGAATTCATCTATAGCATCTGAAGTATTTACATGACATTTTTTAAAATAACATTACTACACCTTAATTTGCTTGACAAGGATTCCTTTTTCAGCAATTAACAAATCAGCATGTTCAATAAATATTTCAAAATGCATTGTCATTTATATGAGTTGGAAAAATGCACAGATATTACACACAAAAAATGTTTATTTTTAAAATACCCACTAAAATTCAGCTCCACTAAATCACTGGCAAAACTTCCACTGACTTTAATAGGATGACAAAGAATATTACTACTGTCCTTAATGTAAGATATTATGACCTACAGACAGTGACAAAAATTGTTCTTTAATATTTGCATTTAGTGTTTTTATTCTGGATGCAAACCATTTTTTAACAGACCTTTCAACACAAGTAAACATAAAAATTCCTTGTATTGTTACATACTACCTTATTGCCAGTACATTGGTATTTTACCCAGTCCTCACTTTCTGTGTTTGCAATACTTGAAATTTGAGTATATTAGAATATATATTTATTTCCTTGATTTCCTATATTTAAACATATAGCCATTTGTAATTTAATCAGAAAATAAACAATCTAAAAATGGAAAAACTAAAAAAAAAAAAAAAAAAACAACAACAAAAAAGGAAGTTATTAGAACACAACTTGCATGTTAAAGAAAAACGGTTCAGACTTCCCAGTTTAATCAACGTACGCTACATACTCCCTGCAGTTGAGGCAAACAGTAAGTAACATGATGGAGTGCTATGAAACAAGACATGCTAGCACAATAATAAACTACAGTAAAAAAATATAACAGGACAGCAGCTTCTAAAAACTCATATGAACTTTCTTGTAAACGTGGCATTTTCAATTACGTGGTTTTGGACTAGATACAAGGACAATGACATGCTGAATGAACCACTGTGCGGTGTATCTTTACTCTATGAAAAGATACATACCTGAAAAGTCTAGCACGTAGTTAAACTTTGCAGTTGTAAAAGACAGAGAACCATGTGGGTTTGTTCGGAAACTCCTTTCAATATCTTCACTGCTTATAGAGCAATGACTGTTTGAATCGGTCTTCAAAATAAATAGAATAAATGAAAAAGCACATTTAGACAGATTCAGCAGTGGGTAGTTGGATGTATGGAAATCTACCACAACACAACTTGATCGGAATTTACCTGAAACATATGCCATTTACCACACTCAGCCAAATAAAACCAGCCCCACTGGGTATCAGAGGTATCCATCTCTTCAACCGGATTTTCCATCTTTGGAAAGACATCTTCTGATGGTCCTTGGAGCATTTCCTGAAACATTCACATTCACACACACACACAAAAAAATTTGATTTGAGAAATTTATAAAGAAGCAAAATAAAGTGCATTTGCAATACTCACAAAAAATCCTGGCAGATGGAGGTCATATCTGTTTTTAATTTTTCAGAGAAAAATTCTCAATTTACTACTTTTCCAGTATTAAATCCTCTAAGTTAGTTAAACGTTTTCAAGTCTCTCTTAATTGTCTGTCAAGTATGCCGGCAAAGGGCTTTAACATATCAAGGAGAGGTGCTACATTTCACACTGATGGCTGTTGGATCAAGGCTATTCAGATATATACAATGGGCTCTCCATTACATACTACTCAAGAATGATAGTGTAGTGTCAAGGTTACATCAAACAGCTTGATGAAAACATCTAGTAGGTGCTCATCAACAGTGAACAACTCAGACTGGATATCAAAAGTTGTAAGAAAAAAATGTCAAAACTAAATCAAAGAATATAATTATTTAACTCTGTAAGGGCACAGTACATTATCCTTCCACAATGCATGAAGGACAGTTCCCCCCTCTAATACACCCACTTAAAAGTGACACAGTAAAATTACTGGTACTCTGTACTTGTATTTACAGAGAAGGGTCACACAATAAGCCAGAGTGGCTTCGACACAAGCAATGACTACCACAGTTGAGGTGCTGCAGGATGGAAGAAAAAGGACTGAAGAAAGGATATAGCAGAGGTCTACAAAATCATGGCAAAACCAAAGAGGGAATAAAGAATCACATTTTTTTTCCTGACAAACGGCAGAGACACCTATTGAAGGTTGCAGATGTCAAGTTCAAAAAAAGTGAAAGATAAACTTCTTGAACCAGAGGAATTCCTTTTCATGGTATGGTGTGGATGCTGCAAACTGGAAGTTCAAACAGCAGCTAGACAACTTCAAGCCAACCAGAGCTGTGCCTAAATACCTTTAGAAGAACCCGTTAGTCCCTGCTATATTTCAGCTCATTCTTCACTTGCCAACAAAATTCTGAAAACTCAGTGCTTGTCTGCACTCGCATGTATTTCCTAACAAGTCAACCCTCTGCAACAACCTCCCCAAGCAAAACTTCTAAGCAAGTTAGGGGGAAATCTTTCAGAAAAAGAAGCTTGAGCCACTCCCGGAAAAGGTCAGCAAATCATCCACTCTAACTGTTTAACCAAAACACTTTGGCACTCTTCCCAAAAATTTCCTCAATTTCACTTCTGCTTCCAAGAAGTGAAACAATAACCTCCAGCACAAGTAAGTCAAACAATACACAGTTTGTATCCTGGATGCTTCAGTTGTTTCCTGATCACTTCAACCCAGAAAAGAAGTAGAGTCCAGAAGAAGACAAATACTGGAAACTAGAAGCAAGAATCACGTGCACAGTGCTACTGGGGCAGGAGTTACAGAAGCAGGAGAGAAGAAGGCACTTCTAACTTTACCCTTCCCTCCCCCGTTTTTCACAAGTTAGCCTGCTGTGGTTGTTAGAAAAACAATCTGAGATACCTCTTTGTGATAATAGCTACAGACTGCATTTTAATCATCAAAAGCTCCAAAGGGTGTTCAGAAAACAGGGGAATCAGAAATGGACCTCCACATCTCTAAATTGCAGAAACTGAGGGCAAACCTACTTCAGTACAAATGGAAGCCTGCCGAAGGCCACACACATGGATTGCTACCTCAAGTTCAAGCAGAACTACACTAACGGTACATCAGTTGCATGGAAAAAGTATTTTGAAAGAGGTAAGAAAACCATTCTCCATTTCAGAGGGCATCTGCCAACATTTCTTCATTTCTTCTATTCCTCACAGCAATACAGTCACAGAACCTACATTCACTTGGTGCTAAAAGCACAACCAGCTGACAGTTTTTGACAACAATCTTTCACCTTCAAGTTGATTCTTTCTCTCAGGTAGGCATTTGGGTATGTTCTACCCTACAGAGAGAAGGCAGAGAGGCAGAGGTAGCCTGCACTTTTTTAAAGCTATGACAAAAGCAATTCAGGCTTTTTTGGTAATGTTTAGTTTTCTCACGTTCCCACTAAAACAGCCAGACCTCAGCTCCATCCCACTGCTAGTTCAGGGCCTTGACTCTGATCTGTCAAGTCAGTAATGCCTTTGCAATAAGAGAGAACATGTCTTTACAAGTAGAGAGGCAGGCTTATCAGTGCCTGTCAACACACAGTCCTCCAGGGGCAACACAGCCTCCAGAATAAACCATTTGCTAGGGAGAGAGTAATTCCCATGGCTTTCAAAAACATTACATTCAATCCACATATTACCCTCTTCACAAAGTCTAGGGTAAGCAGATAGATTCCAGGATACTACAGAAGTATGGAGAAATGACCCGAAGGCGTGACATGTAAAGCCATAAAACCAAGAGAGCTGTTCTCAAAGGTGACACAAATCCAAAATGCTGGTGGGAATTACTGATTAATTTAATATCAAATGCACACCATTTATTAAGCATCAAGTAGCTTTTTGAGAAGGACTTATTAGCACTGTCTCTACTGGTCTAGTAGTTACCAGAATAGCTCAAATTAATCAAATTACTCTGGCAGGAAAAACATCATCCCAAAATGCTTGTTGTGTGCTGTGACTGAATGGCCTTACTATTACTGCCTCATTTTTCTAGAAGTACTTTATGTTTGAATGATAAACATGCTTTACAGTGTGTAGAGTCTCAGAATGGTTTGGGCTGCAAAGACACGTACAAGACCATCTAGTCCAACACCATGCCCCATCCAACCTGGCCCTGAACACTTCCAGGGCTGGGGCAGCATCAAAGACTTCTCTGGGCAACTTGTGCCTCACCACCCTCCTGGTAAAAAATCTAACAGTATCGCAATGGGCTACTCTGTCTGCAGTCTTGTGCTGTCTGCTTCCACTTGGCACATCGTGCCTACAAACATCAACTTTACGGTATAGTTCCCTGCTGGAAACACAAGCAGTGCCAAGGGATTCTCCGGCTCTTCCTTAGAGAACGCGACACCTGATTAGGAGACTTGTCTGAGGTAGCGTGCAGGGCCTTGGGAGAGGAGGCGAGGAGGAGGAACACCATCAGCACCAGTACGGGACACCAGGTGAAATGACAATGCCCTTCCCACCTGCACCCCCACGCACCCGCTCTGTGCTGCCGAAGGCCACCGTCGCAGTCACACCCGCCACCGAACCCTCCAGAGCCGAGTCCATTGCGGCTCAAGGGCGCGGCCGGGCAGTCGAGCCAACCACAGCACCACTACCCCCTCATCGGGGCCGGCAGGCCGCTCCCACACGCACGGTGGCCAACGTCCCCCACCCCCTTGCGCAACCTGGCAGCGCGCTCGGCGACGGGGCGGGGCGGGGCGGGACGGGGCGGGAGGGGCAGCGGCCTGCGGGTCGCGCGGGGCACGGGCTCGAGGGAGAAGGACGGGAGGAGCGGCCGTTCCGTTCCGTTCCGTTCCGTTCCGTTCCGTTCCGTTCCGTTCCGCTCCGTTCCGCTCCGTTCCGCGGCCCGCCCGCACTCACCGCATGGGCCGCCCCCCCCGGGCGCGCTCCCCACATGCCGCGCGCGGGGGCCGCTCCGCTCCGGGCGCTTCCGTTACCGGCGGCCGGGGAAGGGGCGGGGCGACCGCCGCGCTGGGCCGCGCCCCATTGGCTCGTCCGCGCCGGGTATGCAAATGACAGCGGAGTGGGCGGGGAGCGACGCGAGGGGTGGAGCCGCTGTCGGGAGGCGAGGGAAGGGGAGGCTCAGCCACGGCTCCAGTCCCACTCCCAATCCCAGTCCCAGTCCCAATCCCAGAAACTGTGCCGGTACTGAGCAGTACTAAAACCGGTACCAGGCCTAGTTCCAGTACCAGTCCCAATAAAAGTCCCAGTTCTGGTACCAATGCCAGTACCTGTACCAGTCCCAGTACTGACCAGTACTAATACCAGTACCAGGCCCAGTTCAAGTCCCAGTTCCACTCCCATTTCCAGTACCAGTATCAGTACCAGGCCAAGTTCCAGTAGCTGTCCCAGTTCCAATACCAGTAGCAATACCTGTGCCAGGCCTGGTTCTAGGCACAGTCCCAGTTCCAGTCCCAGTTGCAATCACAGTTCCAATAACACTACCAGACTGATTTCCTATCCCAGTCCCAATTCCAGTACCAGTACCAGTTCAGGTACCTATACCAGTACCTGCACCAGTATCAGGCCCAGCTCTGAGCCCAGCACCAGTTCCAATCACGGCATCTGTACCTGTACACAGTATCGGTACAGGCAAGAGATCCAGTACCAATACCAGTCTCTCACACCAGCCAGAGCCATGACACGCCTTTCACTGCTCTGTATCCCACCACCTGCTCTTCTAGTTCTTTTGATTCTTGGTCTTGCTAGTAATGAGCCTCTGCTTTACCAAGAAATATTTTTTATAATTATTGGTGATTTGGTAATACAACAGCCTACCATTTTCCTGTGAAGCACAGATATCCTTGGGCCCCTACATGCATTCATTTCTGCACTTTTTAGAGTGCACTTTTTAAAGAACTGATGCCATGTTGACGCTGGGCATGGCAGCAGACGTGACCATCACACTGTGCACAGAGCATGGTCACCCAGTGCAAAGAGGGCAGCAATAAGAGCTGCAGCTTGTTGTGGGCACTCAGGGCCTGTGGGCAGCTTCATGTTACTACTGAGGTTTAGAAGCCTC
The DNA here is from genome assembly GCA_035584735.1 of Pseudotriccus pelzelni. Lineage (NCBI taxonomy): Eukaryota > Metazoa > Chordata > Aves > Passeriformes > Tyrannidae > Pseudotriccus > Pseudotriccus pelzelni. Next base: position 28,028,306 of record JAWMRA010000001.1, read on the forward strand.
AGCAGCAGCAGCTCTAGGGCCAGTTAGAAAGAGAGGACACAGTCACAAATATAGTTGACTCCAGCCTTTTGGTGCAGATAGTCTAGGATGGAGCTGCCGAGCAGAAAAGCAGGCAGTAACACCGGCTACATCAGTCTTCAGTCAGCCAGGGGCCTGGTAACTTAAAAAAAAACACATAGTCATCGTACATGTGTGCAGTCACTGAAGCACATCCTGCAGTGACATATTTTCATTGAGCAGCATGCCAAAACCAACACAGGTGGATTGAAAATGAATTTCACAAAGTCTGAGGGAGTGTCAGGCAGGATATGCATCCAGATTCTGGCTGTGCTGACCTTGCCTCTGAATGCAGAGTTAGAAAAGGTTATTTTTCTGAGTTAAAAAGTCAAGCAACCTCTGGTGAATCACTGGAAGTATTTCACTGGCATGAACATGATGTTTCTGGAATAAAGGAGTTTTCTGGAAGTCGAGACATCTTTTCTTAGCCATGATATTTGTATCGACATTGTTGGAAAGCACATAAAGATTGTGGGGATGTATCCTGCCTGTCCTGGCTTTATGAGTCTATACACAGAATAGAGGTAGGGGAGGTTTCTGTTACTGCCTTAGCTGTTGAATGTCTGTTGAACATCTTTTTTTACTTGAAAAGATGCTGGCAATGGTTTATGTTTAACATGGGACTCTTTGAGTCATCTATTTCTATTTTTATTACTGCTGATTGTGGATTTTTAAAATAATGGTCAGGTTTTTTGTAGAATTTGCATAAGTGTGTCTGAAGTTACAGTAGAACAAAACACTGTTTTTTAGGAGGTGAAAGTTTTAAAGAAGTTTCTGCTGCTATGCTTTGAAGCATGGGATCGAGTTGAGATTTATGTTGTGTGTTTCTTCCCTGTCTTCGTATGTTTACACTGATAATTAATAATGGAGCATGGGCCTTTCTTGAGATAAAAATACCTTCATTACAGTGAAAACATAGCTTGTTGGAGTGACTGTATTCTCAGGAACCTATACGCTAAAGGCAGACTCTTTCTAGCAACAACTTAAAAACCTTTAAAATCCAAATATTTCAGTGTGCAGTCTAACAGCCAAAAGTCTTCCTTGTCTTCTTTCACTTTTCTTTCATGTTTCTAGGTGTTCTTTTTCCCCCTAGTTGTCTCACCCTCATACCCAACACTTCACCATTATTTAGTTGCTTAAAATTGCTGCTTGCCTCTCTGTCTCCTTTTATGGGTAGACTGAGCTCCAGCATCTCAACTTGTCTTTTTTGTTGTTTGTTTTTTTGACGGAGGAGTCCTCTACTGACATTGAGAGAATTTAAATGCAAATAGATGCAATTGTAGCAGCAGGAGAAATGAAGAGAGCTTTTGTTTGTTTTTCTCTAGAGAAGGACATAGATGATCCACGGGCCCAGAGAATACTTTGATACCTGCACTCATTTTGGACTCCTATCTTTTCCAGGCTAGCACAACCATGTATCGCTAACTGTAGCATTGCAGAATGGCATCAAGGCCTGTGCCAAACAGCCAGAGAACAAGGTAATCTCAAAAACAGTGAGTCTGCCAGCACCAGTGCAGTTTCTCAGGTATAACACAAACACAATGGGGCTGGTTCTCATTGATCCTGAAGTGCTGCTCCTTGTGTGTTGTTCTAATGAAAAAACTTCACTCATCACCCTAGTTCCCTTACTTTGTGTAGCATGCATAGTCCTTCCATGTACATAACACAGCTGCACTGGATTCCATCAGCCTAAGATTTCAATATAAACATTAATTCTACATACAGATCAAAAAAAGACTTACCCATAGCCTGATGCACTCCTCTCCCATTCATTATAAACTAGGAAAGGATGCAGGGACTACTTGCAACCTTGCTCAATGACTGGAGATGGCATTCTTGTCCACCTCATCTCCTGGTGAATAACACTGACGAAGGGAATAGCTTCTCCATCTTTGCTCCCTGTGCTGAGCTGGACTATCTCTGAGGAGAGAAGAGCATTTGCAGAGAACTTTTGTGCTGCTAAGCAGCAGAAGCAACTGTAGTTTCAGTAGTTTCTTCTGCATCTGGGGAATGCAGTGAGCAAGATTGGGATGATCAGAGGCAATGGCATGCTGCAAACTGTGGGCTTGGGGTTGTCTGGGAAGTCTGGAGAGGACAGTCATCCGTAAGAAGAAAAGGCAAAATTGCATTCCCCATCTCTCTGGATCTTCATCATGTCTCTATCCACCAGCACTCAAGTGATGCTTAAAAGTGTACTAGGGTCAGTCTGGAATAGTGTTAATTTTCTTTGTAACAAGCTGTATGATGCTGTGTTTTGGATTTGTGACTAAAGCAGCCCTGATAAGACACGTGTTTTGGCTATTGCTGAGCAGTGCTTGCGCAGCATCAAGGCTTTCTCTTTTTCCCACTCAGCCCTCCTCAGAGGTATGCAAAAATTTGGAGGGGACACAAGCAGGATAGCTGAGCCAAATAATATTGTATGCTCTATAACATCACATACAATAATGGAAATTGAGGAGAGAGGGATTTTGGGGAGGTGGCCATTGCTCAGAGACTGGCTCTGGACATCACTCTGCTTTTGCATCGCTTTTTGCTTCACTTACTAAACTACAGCTGTCTCAACCCATGAGTTTTCTCACTTTTGCTCTCCCCATCCTGCTGTGGATTTGTGGGAGGAGTGAGTGAGATATCGTGTGGTGCTTAGCTGTGGGTGAGGGTCAACCTGCTACAAAGTGAGAAAAGAAAACCTCCAGAGTCTCTCTGCTGTACACACAGTCAGGCTTCCACACAGCTACAGTACATTCCCATACTCAGTGTGTGCACGTACATGCATCCCAGCATCTGCTCTGATGCAGTCACTCACCACCCCACCGTTTACCCCAGGACAACACAGGTGCTGTGAATTGCCAAGGGATGCATCACAGCCAGCTGAATCTGAACCACACTTGAGTCAGCACTGTGACACTGGCTGGAAGCTTCCTTCTACAGGGTACAGGGGCATCTACTGACCTTGTCTGCTGTTGATTGAGGGAAGTTAGACCTGAGACTGTTGCAGAGTCCAGACTTTGACCTGTTCCCCCGGCCTGCTCATTCATGTGTGCACCCATGATATTTTCAAGGGAGACCTTAGCAAACCAAGGGTGGCTACAGGGCACCGGAGCCCAGGTGCTGTTCCCCTTGGTCCTCCCAGGGGGAAGGCAAGGCTTGGGCAGGAGGGTGCCCAACCTATGGGTTAACACCTGACTGCACAGCCAGTGTTGCAGGCAGAGCTTTGGCTTTTGTGACAGTGGATGCCTGCTTTGAGGAACAAGGGCAAGAGCATGTTTTCCAGCAGGCTTTCCTGCCTAGTTAGGAGGGCTTGCCCTAAGCATACTCTGCAAGCATTGGGGTTCTTCTAGTCTTTCTTCTACTTCCATGGTCCTCCAGTGGTACCATGTGCTCTCCTTGGACTCTTTTAACATCTGCTTCTTTCTTCATCTCTGTGAGGCCACTCTCTGCTCTCCCAGCTTTCTTTCAGTCTTTCTGCTGTACTTTTTCACCTCTCCAAGGCTACTCTGATCTCTGGTCTCTTTCTGGCCTACTTTTTTCTACCTTTCTGAGGCTAATCTTTGTTATCCTTCACATTTGCAGGCTTTATGCTATTTTCTTAATTTCTCTGAGCCTACTCTGTCTTCTCTGACTTTCTTTCAGGCTCTTTTCTAATCTCTCAGGCTCTGCAAGGCTTCTCTGTTCTCTCAACCTCTCCACTTCTTCCCTAGACTCTCCAAAGCTGCTATGGCTGCTTTTCAGTTTCTTCCTTCCTCTTACTAACTTTGGAGCACTTTCAGTCTTTCTGCTTGTTTCATATCTTACCTCTCAGTCCCCCTTTCTGTCATTAGACTGGGTTTTCTGCAGCTGTTTTATTTTCTCTTCAAGGTCCATGGCATCTCAGCAACCACCCTTCTTTCTCCTGGGACTTTTTCAGCATTTCTGCTTGTTTCTTCCTTTCTCCAAGGCCATTTTCTGTTGCTCTTAGTCTCTCTCTTAGCAGATGCAAGTACACATTCCCAATGCACTTGCACAATCTCTGATACTTTGTTATTATCAGGGTCTCTTGTGTGTTTATCATAGTTCTTTCAGGCTTTCTACTAGTTCCTTTTTTTAACTCCGTCTTCTCTTGAGGACACCCTTGGTACTACTGAGTACTCCAGAACTCCTTTCATAGTTCTGAGACCTTCTTGTTATCACCGAGCGTCTTTTGTATTCTAAGGGATTCTTTGCCTTATCTACTTCTTTCTTGCCATTTTGACATGGCTACATTTTGTTTCCCTGAGCACTTACAGGCTTTATTCCCTTTCCTGAAGCTAGTTTATATACTCTGAATCTCTTTCAGACTCTTTGTTGCTTTGTTCCCTTCTGCTTGGCTCTGCTGTTTCATTTGGTGATCTTTCAGATCATCTTCTACTCTCCTGGCATTTGGAAGGCTATTCTGCAATTTTTCTCTATCTGAATGTTGATCAGTTTTCACATTTTGTCTGAGACTATTCAGTGTCCTCTGGATGTCTTTCAAGCTCTCTACTATTTTGTCCTCTCTTCAGCTATTTTATATTCTCTGGGAGTCTTGCAATCTCTTTCCTATATTAACAGGCTCTCAAAACCATTTTCCCATTCTTTGAATACTTTTCACACTTATTTCTGTTCTATTAGAGTATTGTTTTGAAGGATGAGGGAGGACTGGGGCAGGGGGGAGGATGGGAATCTTTTCAGAGATGCAACAGTTTCAAGAGCACTGGATTTCAACTGCAGTGGAGCTGAGGTAGATCTCTGCCAGTCACCTTTTGGAATTTTCTTGTCCCTTTTCGGTTTTGGTGGTGGGGTTAGGAGACAAATGAGCTCAAAGAGGCACCTTTGAAAAAATGCTTTATTTTTATATCATCCTAGTAAAAATCTTTTATATAAAGGCGAAAGTAGGTATTGCATAGAAGAAACACTGGTGCAAACATCACCTGGTGGGAATGGCATGTTGTTTCTTAGTGTCTACTATCTACTGCACAACAGATGGCTAGCCCACAGCCAGACATCCCCAGGTTTCCCCATGCCAGCTACAGGATGAAGCTGCTCAACTCCATGGAAAGAAGTTACATCAGAATTATGTGTGGCCTATTCCATGCTGCTCCCAAGAACCATCTGCTGGGAAAACACCCTTTTCCCCTTGGCCTTTTCTATGCCTGACCACTAGTTGCCCAAGCAAGACCATAAGGATCAGTTTGGCTGTCCTCTGCTTGCACCCCTCCTGTGTGTGAGTTTGTATTACATGCAAATGGGGGGATGGACACAGGATAGGAGAGTTGGTCTAAAGTGACCATAGTCCAGGAACTCAATGCATGACATACCCAAGGCATCTTCTGTCATCTTGGAGACATTTATGTCACTGTTTTTAACATCTTACATGCTATGGGCACTTCTTTTGAGCACCTTCCACCTGGGCTTCCTGTAACTAACAGCCTTGGTAAATCCAGAAGGGAACAGAATTCACTGCTAACACTTCATCAGCTTTCAAGTAGAGGTTCTTCAGGCAGTTCTCCTGTTTTGTCTCTGCTTAAGTTCTATTGCAGCTTCCAAGCATGAAGGACAGTAAGACAGCAGGTATGCTACAGTCTGAAGGAACACTCAGAGAAATAGCACTTTCACAGACTTGAACTGTGCTTTCATGAATTAGAGATACAGAGAGGTATGCATTTATACAAATCAATATTTGTGTATATTAAAGATACTTTTTACTCAGTATCAGTTTTTATTTAAAAACATGCTAAAAACTTATAGTTAAATAATCAGAGTGACATTTGGGGAAAACACACAGATAGCCACCTACCAGCATAAGCAAAAAAAGTGCATACATACATGAGCCAAAGCTCCCTTTGACCAGTTTGCAGGATAATTTGTGCCTTCTCTGACAAACTGACTGATGTAGCCTCACACTTTCCAGAGCTGTTTTTTGCTGCCTGGAAAATGGTATTACTTTTCTGCTCCTTTGAGGATGTCTGTCATCACCTCCCACATCAGAGAGTCAGCTAGAGACACAAATCAGTCCTGCTTTTGACTCCTCTCCTGTAGGTGGCTTCATAGAGATGAATACATGAAGCTCATGTAACTATCTCACTTAATACTGTGCTTAAAATGCCAAAAGTAGTCATTAAAAAAAGATTTCAGGATCTATGCTGCTAGATCGTGAAATGGAATGAAGCATTCTAGAAAAATAAGTTTGGATGGAAGGCAAAGTAGCTGAGTTTGCAACTACACATTTCATCTCTGAGTTACTCATAAACATTTTTTATTTCCTTATTACTTTCACTAATATATTTTACCATTTTTGTACAAAAACTGACTGCAGATTAAAATTTAAGATGCGGCAAGTACCACTGTGCAACCCCAAAGGACAGAGATGATGCTCCTGCTCAGCTGTGCACCCTGCTCTTTTTAAGCACCAGAGAAAACTAGAGAAAGCTAAGCACTTCTGCCCAAAGGGAGAATGCAGTGGAGCCATCAAATGAAAATCATCCTGTCTTTCCTTGCAAAAATGGGAACACATCTTAGCAACTTTGGATACAGTCTTACATGTAGCAGCAAGTACACTGGGCATCAGAGCCCCTTCTACAACATGGAACAGCCATCTCCAGTGAGGCTCAGATGCTCCTGGTCCCAATTTTTGTTAGAAATAGAAGTAAAACTGGATTCAGTTTCTGTGCTTTCCCTCTGCTTCTTCCCCAACTCCTTCAAAGGGTATCCAAGTGAAATAGCTGAACCCACATGGCCTTGTCTGCTTCAGTGGGAAACAAGAGCCCTGTAAATCTTTGGGCATTGTGCTCATATGGGCAAAGGCTGTGCTCTAAAAATAGTAACCTTCTTCACTGTAACACCCAAATTCATCTCTATCACCCACACATTCACACTCCTTCCTGTCACACTGATTTCATAGGAACTCAAGAAAGTGACACATAGGTCAGACAAAACAGTATTGCTGCCAGATGTATAGATGCGTGCAGGACTTACTAGGAATATAAACAGGGGACTAAAATCTCCCAGACACAAAGTGGCTCAACGGCTATTTCAGCCCACAAGGAAAAGATAGGCTGAATGATACAATGAAAATTGTATCTTTTTAGGGCTTAAAGTATAAACACTCAGATTGGACATTAAGAGAATTTTGTTTACCAGGAGGAGTAGTTTGACATGGCATGGCTCTGAAAGGCACGGTATCTCCATCCTCAACGGGTTCTGAATCTCAGCCCAATACTGTCATAGTGAACCCCATCTCACATACGTGTCAGTACCCCTTTGAGAGTGACACTGGATGAGGTAACCTCTGAAGGTTGATTCTGACAGCTGCTAATGCAAAAAGCTGTATTTCTTTCAGAGCTGAATCAAGCCCTGACTGAAATTTAGTCAGAACATCTCCCAATGTCTAAGCCTTTCCCTCTTCCTTCACAAAATAGCAAAAACTTGGAACAAAGGGTAAATGGGGGTTCCTTGCAATGAAGAAGCGTTTAAAGCAGAAAAACATATGTTCAAGTTTTCTAACAGGAATGTTGGTAAAAATATGCATTGACTGAACTAACCCAAGGGATGGACATTATAAGTTTTTTTCTTCTATTTTATCAAGGCCATTCACTGGATGCATTTTTTTCTCTCTTATAAAATTCTTATGAATAAAAGCATGCTTTCATTCAGAAAAAAAAAATTAATTAAGCAGCACATGAGCCAGCAGCGTGCCCAGGTGGCCAAGAAGGCCAATGGCATCCTGGCCTGGATCAGGAACAGTGTGGCCAGCAGGAGCAGGGAAGTGATTCTTCCCCTGTACTCAGCACTGGTGAGGCCACACCTTGAGTATTGTGTTCAGCTCTGGGCCCCTCAGTACAAGAGAGACATTGAGGTGCTGGAGCAGGTCCAGAGAAGGGCAACGAGGCTGGTGAAGGGACTGTAGTACAAGTCCTGTGAGGAGAGGCTGAGGGAGCTGGGGTTGTTTAGCCTGGAGAAGAGGAAGTTCAGGGGAGACCTCATCACTCTCTATAACTGCCTGAAAGGAGGTTGTAGCCAGGTGGGGGTTGGTCTCTTGTCCTAAGCAACCAGAAGTAGGATAAGAGGGCACAGTCTTAAGCTGTGCCAGGGGAGATTTAGGTTGAATAGTAGGAAAACATCTTTTACAGAGAAAGTAAACGGACATTGGAATGGGCTGCCCAGGGAGGTGGTGAATTCTCTGTCCCTGCAGGTTTTTAACATGAGACTGGATGTGGCTGGCACTTGGTGCCATGGTCTAGTAACCAGGGCGGTGTTGGATCAGGGGTTGGACTTGATGATCTCGGAGGTCTTTTCCAACTCAGTTGATTCTATGATTCTGTGATTAAAGGCTTTGGGTCCTGCTTCTGTCCGCTAGCAAAATGATTTTTAAAATTGTATGTTTCTTCAACAAAAACTGTCACTTACATTTACTTAAAGGAGTCCAAAAGCTAGGCCTTTAAAGAAAATATAGTGCATCACTGCAGTGGTGATTATGTTCCCAAAATCTTCAAATTTAATATTATAATACTTCAAGAAGAGTTACTGTGGCTTTCAGCACAGTTCTTGTATTTTTTTCAGAGAAATGGACACAGTAGAAGAGAAGAAAAAACCCTATAAGTACAGGTAGTTCTTTTCTTTGTTGTTGGTTTTTGTTTGTTTGTTAGCTTGCTTTCCTTTTTAATCGGTCAGTGACCATTTCCTTAGGACCACTTATTCCCATTTGTAAAAGCTCCCGAGCAACACCTTGGCCATTCAGAAAAAAATTCCGAAGTATCACTTCTTCATTCCATGGCATAAATTCATAAAGCTGATATTTATTTAGAATACAAATATTTTTTGTCATATTGAATACAGTTTCAATACACGGTATTGAACGTAAACAGAAGATATGGAATGACTACAGATGTAGCATGTATCAGGGATACACAATAGTAAAAAACATTTCTACAGATTCCAAACCTGCTTTGAGTGTAGACATGTCTCTTCTTTGTTTAATAATGGAAAAAACTTAAAAGAAGTTTAAGGAAAAAAGAAGTGAAATAAAAAATATAAAAGTGTTCTTCAGCTACTACATAAATTCAGCTGTATTTGACATAAAGCTTTAAAGCTAAGAACAGTAGAATAGAAAAGTAACCCAGTAACAAACAGGGAGTAAAAGGCAAAGCAGTGTTGCCAGGTTTTGAAATTACCGAAATCCAATGACATTCCAGGAGAGCCTCAATAGGGAAGCCTATGCTGATGAGGAGTAGCAGCAGCAGTTACAGAAACTGCATTCATGGCATTCAGCAGTTAGGCAGCACCTCCATTCCAAAGAAGCTGCCCTGAGCATTATTATTCTAACTGAAATGTAATTTTTCATCCTGTGGGTTTCATCCAGCTCCTTCTTAACTATTTCTGTGTTGTTGACCCCTTAGTGGACATTTTTGAAGATTGATCACTGATTGCTCTGTACATATTACAGCAGAAAATGAAGGCTGAGTAACATACTTTTTTTTTTATTTTGACCCTCTCTGTGCAGTTTTGACCCCAGTTCTGCTAATATACCGGTGTGCACTCCTGTGAATACATTTTAGCAAGTATCAGTACAGCTTTTTTTAGTTCATACATCCTACTCCTCTCACTTACATGAGTGGTGCATTCCAAATTTACTCCATCTCTGTTCCTGGTTTATAGTAAATACTGCACTATTTTGCCATTTTCCTCTATTTTATTGTGTTGAAAAGTCCCTATTGTCTTTCCAGGCTGAGAACTGGCCATGCAATTCTAATGAGAAAACAAGAAAGGCAGCAGAGATTCACAGATCTATATCCATGATGTAATGATGGCATGAAAAAGCCATTCAAGGAGAGTGCTTTAGTTACTATAGCAAATTATAGAATCGAGTTAAAAAGCATATAGCAACAGATTTTAGTCAAGTAAATTAAGAAAGTATTCATAACGCACATGAAAATATCTGATACTAGAATGAAATGATGGCTATTTTCTCACAGGAAGTGCATGAAAAGTACTATAATTTTCACAGTAATGTGCGTCAGTGCATTCTACAATTACATAATCAACAAAAAAGAAAGAAAATAAAAGCTAAAATATTTAGCATGTCACATCAAAGACTGGCAAAGAGAAATTCTAATTCCTCTCCCTAAATAGTTAAAATAAATTGCCTTGAATCAAATTCATTTATAATGAAAAAAAAATCTAAAATGGTGTCAAAATGTGGTGTCATAAATTGTATTGACTGTAAACTTCACACTTTTGTCCCATCAAGGCAACTAAACAATTCTCACTGACAGTATAGCTGGGATGAAATCTCTCCTATATACAGTAGCTCAAGCAGGGCAGAAAAAGAGCCCAAATGCAATTTTTTTGAAATATATGAGAAATTCTTCCTTATTCACTTTGATAAGGCCAGGATTAAGAACAACATTCTGTCAGACCCAAAGGAGAACAGCATCTGTAATACTGCTGTGATAAAGTGTACTGCCACGGTTTCCCCATTAAATATGTTCAAACATAACTCTTCCTCTGTGATATGAAGTTGAAAATTAACTTTTATGTCAGTGGTACTAAGTCAGAGTAGATTTGTAACAAGCATAGAATGTCCAAAACCTTAATTAGTTCACTCACTATTAATTGAAAAATACCAAAGGAAATGGCTTTCCAGTGACAGAATTCTAAATTTGCAATTGTTGTAATAACGTCTGATGTTCTACTGTATTGACAAGTTCTGCAGAGTTCTGTGGTGCCTCCAGTTCAAAACAATTTCAGATAGAGAGTTAGTTAATGGGTATTCTGGAAGATTTGTCACTGCTTTGCACACATTACAACAAAAAATGAAGACACATGGAAACTAAAGAAGTGATTGGTGACAGTGTGGCTTCACTAAGGAAAAATCATGCCTCACAAATTTGCTAATCTTCTAGGATGGGTTTAGAGCACTGGTGGATGAGAAAAGAAAAACTGGCACCATCTATCTAAACTGGTTCAAAGCTCTGATGATGTCCTACATGATATCGTAGTTTCTGAACTGGAGAGACATGGATTTGACAAATGGACCACACAATAAATAAAGAATTGTCTCAAAGGAACTCTCAAAGATTTGTAGTCAAAGATTTGCAGGGATAAAAATGACAAGAGGGCTGGAGCACCTCTCCTGTGAAGACAGGTTTAGAAAGTTGGGGTTACTCAGCCTGGAGAAAGCTCTGGGGAGACCTTACAGCAGCTTTCCAGTACCTAAAGGGATCTACAAGAAAGCTGGAGAGGAACTTTTTACAAGGGCATGTAGTGATAGAACAAAGAGGAATGGCTTCAAACTGAAAGACCATAGGTTTAGGTTAGATATGAGGAAGAAATTCTTTACTGTGAGGGCGGTGAGGCACTGGAACAGGTTGCTCAGGAAAGTTGTGGATACCCTCTCAGTGGAAATGGTCAAGGACAGGTTAGATAGAGTTTTGAGCAACCTGGTCTAGTGGAAGGAGTTCCTGCCCATGGCAGGGACACTGGAACTAGACAATCTTCAAAGTCCTTTTCAAACCAAACCATTCTACGATTCTATGATGGAGAGATTTCTTCAGGATAAAACACTGGCTATGACAGGCAAGCATAGAACCATCATTGACAATTATGTGAGGTCCACTAGCAAAAACAAATGAACTATTGAAAAAATGAAAAAGATTTAGAGAAAGTTGAACATATCTTTAACAAAGGCAAATTTCTGCTCTTGTTTACAGCACAACAATTCATTTGGAGAATACTTATTCTTCTGAAGCAGCTACCAGTTTGCTGCTAATAATTTCCAAGTGATTAGGAAGCAGACTGATAAATCTACATTAATAGAAAACAGTTAAAAGTGACGCAAAGTGGTTTCTACTGAAACCAAACAATTTCAATATGAGATAATAAAGCATTGTGTGATCAAAAAAGAGTTGAATGCATTTTCATTTGTTTAAATCACAATTAGCTCATATTAAGATATTTTGTATTTTTTTTTTAATGTCAGTCTTCCTGTACTATAAATTCAAACTGATGGAAGCAAAGAAACAAAGTTGTTTCAGGTGATAGATATTAACAGGTCATTGGAAATGAGATAAGACTTTTCAGCAGTGTTTCAGGAACAGTGTTTCCTTTCCGACCTCCAGCACTCCTCAACATGCTGTAAATTGTAAGGGATTTTTTAAAGTCTTTTAGTTCTTTTACAAAAATCTAGAGAGGTTATTAATATTTTCTCTTTCTAAAAGGATAAAAGTGAATTATCATAGAATCATAGAATGGTCAGGGTTGGAAGGGACGTTAAAAACCATCTAGTTCCAACCCTGTGGCCATGGGCAGGGAACCTTCCACTGTACCACATTACTGAGAGCCCCATCCAACCTGGTCTTGAATACCTCCAGGGATGGATAGTTCACAACCTCTCTGGGCAACCTGTTCCAGTACCTCACCCCCCTTAAAGTAAAAAATAATCTCCCTCTCCAGGTTTCTTGTAGGCCCCCTTCAGGTACTGGAAGGTTGCTAAAAATTTACCCTGAAGCTTCTTTTCCAGGCTGAACAGCCCCAATTCTTTCAGTCTGTCCTTATAGAAGAGGTGCTCCAGCCCTGTGATCAACTTACTAGCCCTCCTCTGGACTCATTCTAACAGGTCCATATCTTTCTTGTGTTGAACCTAACTGATAATTTCATTTAAACTCATACTTGTTATTAATCTTCTAGAATCTGCTTAAACCACTCTGAAGATCAGAGAGATGCAACAAGGGCCTTTAGATAAACATAACATTAATAAAACAGACATAGCTGAGATACCAGACATGTTCTGAATTAGGTTCTGAGACAAGAAACAGGGATGTCATGTGACACTCAAGGCAGTTGAAAGGTCAAATGGCAAACATAAGCTTGTGAGTTATTTTCAATTTTCAATTCTTTATAGAGTGTTTGTTTGCATTTACTCAAGAATTACACAAGCTATTAGCCAATTTTTATCATTCATTCACAGATAGCTTATAAAAAGGCATTGATCTCAGCACATTCATTGACTAGAAGTTGAGCACCATTTCCCAGGTTCAAGTGCACTGTTATGTATTTGGGAATGTTTTCAGAGTATTATTGCATTCCTTCAAAAGAGAAAACTGTTTTAGAATTCTAGCTATGTAGCACTAACATGCATTTATCTTATTTGGAAACAGCATGACCTATGAAGAATGCAGTTATTCATCCTTACTACAAGCTATTATCTTTCAACAGGTTATCATGTGTGTATTTCATTTTGATACCATGAATATGAACCAGAATTCATAGTACTCTGAAATGTTTTCAGCATCATATAGTCTATTTTATCAATTTACCAATCACTACACTTCTGCAAATAAAGTGTATTGTCTGTTTCATGTAAAGCTTAAAGTCTCAAGACAGCAATGCTCCTAGAACTCTGGCACCAATTCAACAGCAACAAATTAGAAATTCTCATTTGGGAATATGTAGGGATAAGTAAAGTCCAACTAAATTATGAACAGGGAGTAATTATATTTAAAAGTAAAGCTTAAAATGAAAAAAAAAATCCTGAATAACAATATTAGATTATTATTTGCATTTATTTAGGCAAGTATACATCTTGACTTCCAGGGACTTCTAATTCAAGACATTCAAAAGAAATGTCAATATTTTGATGTCTGTTTATTTCATAAGGCTGAACTGTAGCTCTAAGGAATGCTTAGCATTTGGCTGTGATGTCTGAAGGGTAGTTTAGGCCACCTGGGATTATATTATAATTTTGAATCTCTTACTTTGGTTTTCAGTTTCTCCCTTACTGCAAGGCTTGGAGAGGAACATACTGTCCTTAAAAGATCTTTAGCTTGGCAGAAATTAGAGAAGTCTTTTTGCAAGTGTATTGGACATAATACACACCAAAAAAAATCACTTTCAGTATTTTCAGTGCCTTCATTTAACTGGAGAATCTGCTCTATCAGCCATGCTACTATATGGCAAAAACAGTTTACCTCCTTGCACTAATTTTACATGTTAATCTAATTTTTAGCAGTATTAATCTATTTTCTGGTTTTGTAAAGCTAACTGCAGAGTTTCTAATCTGAGAAACATATTTCACATGGAAGCACATAGGCGTTTGGCTTCTACTTCTCAGGTATTACACAGCTTGAATGCAAAGAGGAAAAGTAGGGTCTGTACCAGGAAGAACAGCCAAGTAGTTCCCATTCATGTAAATTACTCAAGATGAAACAGCCCTGCAGTGATGTTGCTTTGAATTCTTTATGGGGCTCCCAAAAGTGAGATATGTTGCCAGGCCTCCAAATTAGACAACCTAGATCTGTTACTAGGAAAATCACATTTTGTTTCTTCTTGTAGTCTAGTTTCAAAAAAAAATAATGCACACAAACCACAGCTACTCAAGTGGAAAGTTGTAGGCTGATCATTAAAGGACCAGATCAGAGGCCGCAATGACCACAGTGTTGCTAAAGCTTCTCAGCTCTATATTTTCTCTTAAAACTTGCTGTTCTCTTCTTCTTGTCATTCTGTTTATTGAATTAACTGAAACAGGTGACATTCCAAAACCACTTTCATTGAATTTGAACTAGGCTTAAACATTACTGATGAGTACACCTGGTATATGCAAATTTTTGCACTGTGGGAGATATGCATGAAAATATATTAGTTCTACATTAATATTTTTAAGACTGTATGAGGCCTAATATCCCGTTGCAATTTCTGAAAGTTTGCTTAGACCAAAAAGAAACAACTCTTCTTCCTCCGAGATATAAGACTGAATCACCAAACTTTGGTCTGTAAGACAGAGGTAACTGACACTTAAAGTTTATCTTTGAATATGGCAAAAAGTGTCCTTGGCTTTGGCCCTGCCCCAGCCACACCAGCCACAGTGTACCCTACTGCCGGTCTCAAGTCAGCACTGACGTCGTTGCTGCTGCCTCACCTGGGCATCTCTGTCCCGCAGGACTCTCAGATCCTGTAACTTCTATGTCTCTATATTTTTCTCTGAGAAAAAGTAACACATCTTTCTTAACTTTATTTATGTTTGGATGAGTGAACCTAACAGACAGCTCAGGAATAATAATATAATTTCATTATCTGTTGCCACAGTTTAGCAATTTTAAATAGATTCATATAAGTGTAGAAAGAAACCCCACATAATAAAATATCATTACAATAGAGATCCTCTAAAGTAAGCCAAAAATCCTAACACATTTAGTGATTTATTTTTTTTTACAGGTACATTGGAGCAATGAGAATGCCTACCTTTGCTCAAAATAAATTTTTCTGACCACTCTCTTAAAGAAGTATCTGAAAATTTGAGGAAAAGAGCTTTAGCTATCTCATATAAACTAATTGTTGTTCAATAAAAATATTCTTTTAATGAAAGGGCAAGTCTATTCTGCTAAGCTAAGCATAACACAGAATTAGTTCTGGTCATACATATCTCAAAACTTGTGTCTGTATGGAAAGTATTTGCAAATTTCCACTTCAAAAGTTTAAATATAATCATGAAATACACATCTAAAAGAAGAAGAAAGAAAGAGATCTATGGGATACACGATCTTTGGAACTTATATAATAATTATAAAGTAATTAGAATGGCTCCTTTCCATTGGGAAGTGAAGCATGGTAAGCTGTCTTGTCACTCTATTAGTGACAAGCATACAGTAGGTACAATAGTTACAATAAAACTGAAAAAACTTGTTAGTTGGGTTTCTGTGGCCAGGTTTTGGTAGCAGGGGCTATAGGGGTGGCTTCTGTGAGAAGCTGATAGAAGTTTCCCCCGTAGCTGGTAGAGTCAGTACCAACTCCAGGATAGATCCGCCTCTGTCTAAGGCTGAGCCAATCAGGAATGATAGTAATGCCTCTGTGATAACATATTTAAGAAGGGGGAAAAAAAAAAGTGGGCAGATGAAAATTGCAGCCAGAGAAGAGCAGAGAGAGAACATGTGAACAACTCTGCAGACACCAAGGTGAGTGGAGAAGGTGGGGCAGGAGGTTCTCCAGGTGCCAGAGGAGTTTCCCCTGTAGCCCCTGGTGCAGACCGTGGTGAAGCAGCTGTCTCCCTGCAGCCCATGAAGGTTAACAGAGGTGTAAAGACCCACCTGCAGCCCATGGAGGAGACTACGCCGGAGCAGGTGGATGCCCAAAGAAGGGTGTGACCCCATGGGAGGACCATGCTAGAACAGGGACCTGGTAGGAAACTGATGCCCCATGGGGAACAAGAATCCATGCTGTAGTAGGCTTTCCTGGTAGGACTTGTGGCCCTGTGGAGAACCCAGTCTGGAGCAGCCTGTGCCTGAAGGACTGCACCCCGTGAAAAAATGACACACCTTGCAGCAGTTTGTGAAGAACTGTTGTCTATGGGATGGATTCACATTGGAGAAGTTCACTGACAACTCTCTCTTGTGGGAGGAACCTCATGCTGGAGCAAGGGAAGAACTCCTCTTTCTTAGCAGTGGCAGAAACAACTTGTGATGAACTGACTATAACTCCCATTCCCCATTCCCCCGTGCTACAGGAGAAGGAGGGAGGATTGGGGGGATAATGCATTTTAAGATTTATTTTACTTCTTATCCTACTCTGATTCTGTTAGTTATAAATTTAATGAATATCCCAGTTCTGAGTCTGTGTTGCCCATGACTAATTAGTGAGTGATCTCTCCTGGTCCTTGTATCAGCTCATGAACCCTCCATTATATTTTCTCTCTTCTGTCCAGTTCCAGAAGGGAGTGATAGAGTGGTAGGTACCTGGCATCCAGGGTCAATCCACTACAGTTAAGAATTCCAAATATGAAATACAGAAATAGACTGTAGTGTAATTGGCATAGATATATCAAAAAAT
Source organism: Pseudotriccus pelzelni (assembly GCA_035584735.1). NCBI lineage: Eukaryota > Metazoa > Chordata > Aves > Passeriformes > Tyrannidae > Pseudotriccus > Pseudotriccus pelzelni. The sequence continues at coordinate 28,045,172 of JAWMRA010000001.1, forward strand.
AAGCCTATTTCTTCCATTGCAGAAATTTTCATTCTACTTTACATTTTGTTTTCTTAATTTAAAAACTTTCAAGCTATCTTTCTAGTGTTTTTCCAAATGGTGAAAAATATCTCAAATTTCTGTTCTCTGTTAGTGTTTCAAAATGCTTTAGTAAGACTTTTCCATTCTGACCATGTGGTATTATTAACGATTCATTGTCAGTGTATTGTCATAAAATATAGAGATCTAGTGCTAAAGGCACTTCCAAATTCTTTTTACAACAGAATTTACAAGAAGTTAAGTAAATAGGTACAAGATGAGGCAATGCTTTCTTTTTTTCCAAACAGGGCAATACTAGATTTTAATTTGCCTTTCATTCATTTTACATGTGGACTTCAGATTTATGCTTTAAGAAATCAGGCAGCTATGCAGTGGAACTCTGTTTTTTACTGATGTATTATTTTATTCTAACATGGAACTGTAATCGGACACAAAGCCTGGCAGTGGTTTCAAACATAAAGTTTGAACTGTTTTGGTAAAAAAAACCCAAACTACCTGCAGCCATTCTGCAATAGCTGTAGTTTTTCAGAAAACATGGGTGTTTTAGGAAGCATTTGACGGCTTGATGTATATTAATTAAGAAGCTTTGGCAACTATAAAAGAAAGTTGCAAAACTGCCAAATATAAAAGAAAGCAGTCCATGGAGGTTAAGAGTGGAGCAGATATCCAACTGCAGACCACGGAGGACCCCTCCTGGGGCAGGCGGATGAATTAAGGAGGCTGTGGGAAGTCCACAATGGAGCAGACTGCAGATGGGACCTGTGGCTTGGTGGAGAGAGAGGAGCTGAAACTAGAGCAAGTTTGCTGGCAGGACTTATGATCCCATGAGGAACTCACGCTGGATAAGTTTGTGAAGAACTGCAATGGGTGGGAAGAACTCCCATTAGAGAAGTCCATGGATGACTCTCTTCCATGAGAAAGCAGGAGCAGAGGAAGAGAATGAGGAAGAAGGAGTGGATGAGATGGCACAGAACAAACTGACGGCAACCTGCAACCCATCTCCATGTGTCACTTGTACCCACTTGATGGGTAAAAATAGGGAAGTCAGAAGTGAAGTTGAGTCCAGGAAGAAGAGAAGGGTAGGAGGAAAGTATTTTGAGAGTTCATTTTATTCCTTTATTGCTCTGCTTTGATTTGCTTGGTAATACACTACATTAATTTCTCTGAGTTTGTTTTGCCCATAATGGTAATTGTTGAGTGATGCTTCCTTGTCCTTATCTCAACCACCGAGATTTTTGTTATATTTTCTTTCCCCATGCAGTTTAGGAGGAGAGTGGTGGAGGGGCTTTTTTTGGCGCCTGGCGTCCATCCAGGGCCAACCCACCATGCTCTTTAGAAGGTTTCCATATGGTAATAGCAGTTAGATTTCTGTAGGGTATGGATAGTTAGATCACATAACAATTTCTAGTATTTGAGACATCTAAATTATTACTGTAGGTTGGTGAATAGTTAGTCTTTTTCCATCTGAAACAGCTTTTAAAATAAATACAGATTTAACCTCTAGAGGATAATATGCAATCATTCAAGGTGTTCCTTAAAGAATGTATGCAAAATGCTGATAAATATTTGTGTAACAGCCCACAGTTTACAAATAGAGGATCTGCCAATGTACCGGTAAATCACCAGTATGAATTTCTCAGAGACCAGTGCAAAGAGGTGACACTAATGAGGGAATAAGGACAAATTTGTATGGAAGCTGAAAACAAATCATAATTTCTTGTCAGATGTATTTATCTTTCCACTGATTTTTATTTTTTTTTTTTTAGATTTTAGAGACAGCTTATTATCTGGTATTATTTGTCCCAGCTATTTGGTTGCAAGCTTCAATTTAGTACTGCACCACTACTTCATAGGAGCCCTCCAGGAGACACAGCTGACCTCAGATACCAAACTCAACAAATCTAGAAGAAACAGTAGAGAAAAAGAGTAACTTTCGGACCAAAGTGATCCCTGTCTCAAAGTCTGTGAAAAACAAACTACCCTCAAGAGCCAATAAAAAGCAGCAAGAAGAAAATCAAAGCCAATATGAGGACCAAAACACTGTATTGCCTCCAGTATGACAACTTTCCAGTATTGCTGCCCATGGACTGTGGCAGATTAGCAAATGTTGCTTATTCTACCGTAAGAAGTAGGGGACATAAAACTTGCACAGTATCTTATCATTTCCTAGCTACTCTGATAGTTTACTGGGATCACAGGAAACCTCCTGACAGTTGTCCTAATTTACATTGAAGGAATCAGCCCTACAGATATTCTATAAAGCTTATTTGTCCACCTCCTCCCTAATACCCTTATCCTATTACCCGACACTCGTCCACAGCAAAGGTGATAGCTTTTCTGCTATATCCTCCTTGATGCTGGAACTGAAATACACAGGTAACAAGGCACAGTACTTCAGAAGTGACATGCCTTGCTGCCCTCCATCCAAAATGCCCATTTTCTCTGAATACATATCAGGCAGTCAGCAAAAGCCATGGTATTGCTGCATTCAAGCATTCAAACATTTCATCATGTTGAAGATTTCAATTAATCTCAAGAAATAGGCATCTGATTTTAACACAAAAGATTTTTAAGAAAGATACAAGTCTGTGGTGTGACTAAAAGTGAAACAAAATTGCTTCCCCAGCAAATTATAAATAATTTCTTAAATGTAAGGCACAAAAATAGAAAAAAAATGGAATAATCCTGCAATTACAAGAAAATTACTGCGTTAATCCAACATGTGACTTACTGTTTGTTTAAACCTTACTGTATTCCATTCTCATCTTCCCACGTTTCATCTCAGAAAGGTCAGAGACCCTGTTCAAGCCTCAGGAACAGACATGAATCATAATAATCCCTTGTATACTGATGATGCACAGCTTTGTATTTCACTTAGGGTAAGCCAATCTGTCTCTTTGTCCTGATATTAATATCTAATTAGCATTTCTCCTTGTATAATGAGACCGTAAACTTTCTGACAGAAGGAAATACATATAGTGGTATTTTGAGGAAATAAAAACAAAACACAAAACCCAAACCAAAACCAAACACAAAAAACCACTCATCTGACCCTGACCACACCTTTGTATACTGGCCCAGCTTTGATCACAAGAGCTGGACCAGAATGAGCTCTGGAAGTATCTTCCAATCCCTTTCATTATATGACTTGTGATTTCATAAGTTTCTTTTTAATATATTTCCAAAGTCACTCACCTTAAGAACAACACTGGGAAAGGAAGGAAAATTAAAAAGTTAAAGATAATATTCAGATTTGGTTATGGTCAAGTGATACAGACTACTCACAAATGCCTGTTTTCATTCTTAGCATTAAATGTGTCACAACGTGTTTCACTGGTGTTCCTCAGATCTCACAATTAATGCACCACAGAAATATCAAACCTACAGGAAGCAAGGCAAAAAAACTTCTCTGTTTCTCCTACCCTATCCTTGAGTGTTCACTTGATGAGATGGAGACAGAAGGGCCAAATATGACATCTGTGATGATGGAAAAGATAACAAACTTCACTGTGGATGTAATGCCCTGAAATAATGTTCCAAATTATTTCCTCAGTGAGTGATATGCTTTACACACATATGATAAAAGAAGATGTTTCTTCTTTAGTACTTTTTCCAATCACTTTCTCCCTTGCCAGCAAGGTTCTGCTTTTTTGCTCTGTCTGCCACTGGGTTTTGTCTGTGGACTAATCACCAGCTGTGATGCAGTCATCTGTGAGTCTGTGGTGCAGACTCAGATGGCCTAATTTCCACCTACAGCTTTTTCCAGCACTCTTCTACTGGCTTAAGTCTTCTAAAAGTCTGAAGTAGGTCAATAGAAGGGCACCACAGCTGGGATGGAATCTCGTCCTCAGTGCACTTTTGCATAGGGATTTGATTTCTACTTGATTTCATTCAAAGTTGGGTTAATTTTAGTCTCATTGCACCCACATCTCCTATTATGTAATTTCAAGAAACCTGAGCCCACCAGCAACACATTTCCTTCAAAATATGCTTCTAGAAGAGGATTTTTCCAAAGCCAAATTTCTTCAATGTGCAGCACAGTCTTCCTTCTACCTTCACTAGAGAAAATTAAAACAGATATAAAGATTACTTCCCCTCCCCCCCATTTCCTGCTGTTCCCTCTTGTCTGTGACAGAATGGAAAACATATTTAATCTTGTCTAAAAATGAAGTTTATCTTTCGGTAAAAATTCCATTATTTTATAAAGCCTGCAGCATTTGGTTTCCACTGGATGAATCGGAACCCTCACATTCCTCTCAATTCCACAGTCTGTCATTAAGTTGGTCTTTTTTTTGTATATAATCTGTAAATATTTTCACAAAAAAAACCCAAACCAGCTAAAAGATTGAAGAGAATAATTATTGTACTGTGTGTATTTTACTGTCTGTAGAATTCCACAGTTAAATTCAGCTTCTGAGTTTCCAGGGTCTAAACAGCAGACCACAAAATAAACAGAGGTATTTTGGTGAGACTGTGACTCAGTTTCTGTCCTTAGCTACCAGAGGATATATCTCTATTACCATACCCAGAATTTTTCTGAGAGCCTTGGAATCCAGGTGCTTGGTCATACAGTGTCTCTCCTCTTTGTAACACAGGCAGAACAGAGCTTTTTTAATTGTATTTTTTTTTCTTCAGGCTTAAAAAGGAAACCAGAATACACAAAACCGGCTCTTACATGCACTAATTTTGTTGGCATTCCAGCTATGATTTACAAGAACTAGCTGGAAATATGATTCCAGCAAAACTTTAACCTACTGCCTTGAGTGGTTTCTCAACTCCTTCTTTCATAAGGATAAAATACATTTTTCCCCTTGCTCTTTATCTGTCTTGTCTATGTAGATAATTATCTTGTAAGTGTAAAAATATCTACTCACAATGACACCAAGTGCAAAATCAGATGAACAATGGGACTACATAGTCATGAAGTTAATCTCCTGCACAAGTGTTGCTGGGATGTAGGTCTTAAGACTGTAAACAGTTCGAGGCAACAGTGCTCTCTTGATAAGGTGTATGTTTGCCTATGATAGAGGATTGGACTTATATTAAGCATTACTACCACCAATCACTGCTGACAATGAATTATAATCATACTTACATGGGACTCAAAACTGTGTGACTGTGTTTGGACAAATCTAATTTATTTGATAATCAGCTCTCTTGGTATTATTAAGTAATAGTTTTTTGCAAAGGTCAGGCAGGAAATAAATTCATCTAAAACCCCTACTTACACTAATTTCTTTTATTTGCCAAAAGGCATGTATAAATTGTTTACAATTTTTAGCTTTTCATTCTGCCTGAATAATATAGAGAAAACTCATGACAGGATGTTTTATTACTTGTAGAAGTGAGCATGAGTCTAATGTTCTCTTACTTGCTACTATTTTTAAAAACATATAAAGCTTTATTAAGGTGAAATGCATGTTTTCATTGTTTGATGTTTGGAGTGTATCTAATTACTCCCTTTTACTTAAAGTAAATTTTTAAGTATGACGTAAGTTATATTTCACTCATTTGGAGCCTTGCAACTCATTTTCTCCTGAAATAGAGAATAAGTGACATCTTTTTTCCTTCACAGTCGTTGTTCTGACGCTTAACTTGCATGCATGCAGGAAAGTTCTGTTTCTTGTTGCAAGTTTCTTGATGAAACCTGGATATTTAAGGTCCTTAGTATGTGTTCCATGTACTACATTACTCCACATTTTAAGGTCTTTGCCTTTCCTTCCTTTCTATATAGAAGACAGTAATTTCTCTTTTTGTCAAAGTTCATATTTTGGGAAGTTTTTTCAATACCTTTGGCTTTTCTCTTTGACTAAATTATAACTACATAATTATTTTTCATATATGTATTATTTTATCTGTTAAAATTAAAGAAAATTTCCTTAAAACTTGTGAAAACCAGCAGATTTACAATTAATGTAAAGCAGCTGAATTTATGAGTTTGATCAATATTTTAAAGAGAGGAATATATCTTCTGCCTCAGGCTGGATCAACTCCATCCCTTTTGCATTTCTTGCCTTTTTTTTTTTTTACATATTATTATAAAAGCCACATAGCATCACCAGTGGTCAGCGGAATTATTCCTATTGTTTTCTTACGATGTTCTGATGCTTTAATTATTTACTGGTATCCACTAAATTTCTTTTTTACCTTCCATTACTCTTTGTAAGTGTGGGTTTTTTCCTACTCTTTAAGTCAATTTAACTCTTCTTTTCTGAGTTTCAATCCTTTACACCTCTTCCGCCATTATCTTTTATATTTGCTTTTGTCCTAGTCCTGGGTTTTAATGGTTTGAAAGGCACTTCATAATTTTTCCGCATCTGTGATGGAGTCCTTGATAAACATATCCATTTATCGATATAGAATGATATAGGCTTTCATTTTAAACCAGTGGTGCATTTTATAGTGGACATGTATTCTTTGTGGCAACACTACTCCTGTCAGTTGTCTTCAGTTTCTGTTTCTAGTGCAGATAAAACAATTTTCAGTGTAAGGTGCTTTGAAAAGCAGTGGACTGCTGCTTTGACCTATGGCTGCTCTGCAGTCCCTAGACACTGGAAGACACAAACACCTACAAAGGATTTGCTTCAGTTTATAATGGTACCAGAGAGTACTCACTTTGATGAGGCTTCATATGCCATCATCCCTGCCCATTTTTTGTCTCTGTTCTCAGTTTAGGTCTCCCATTTCATGGACAACAGGGCTTGAGTCAAAGTACAAAGTTTAGAAGGTTGTATGCTGTTAAGGAGCTTTTGCCCTCTGTAGGTAATGTGTCCTTAAAAACTTCCACGAAGAGCTCTTATTTATATTTTTGCAGGAAAATATGATGCAGGAAAATATGGGTGCAGCTTTTCCTTTGGGTTTCAACTATGTTCTTTTATTCAATAATCAAAGCCTGCATCTATGCACTCTCAGCCAGTTTCATGGGAGGGTTCTTACTTTCTAGATCAGTTAGTCTTCCTCATTACATCGGTCCCTCTATAATGCCTCTACAGTTCAGCAGTACTTTCCAACATAACCTACAGTTTCCTCTGTTTCCCATTATATCTTGGCTGTAGATGTCTCAAAACAACTGCCTATTCGGTTACATAATGGGAAATACTTAGCTCCTTCACTGACATAGCTGAAATCGAGTTTGACCTGGTGACTCATTTTGTTTGGGTAACCCTTATTTTCCCTTTTTGTGTCCATAATACCTGCTTATTTTCCTTCACAGAATCATACAATATGCCAAGTTGAAAGGCACCCACAAGGATCATTGAGTCCTACTCTCTGCCCTGCACAGGACATCCCCAACGGTCACACCATGTGCTTGAGAGTATCATCCAAGCACTTCTTGAACTCTGTCAGGCTTAGTGCTGTGACCACTTCCCTTGAGTGCCTGTTCCAGCACCCAACCACCCTCTGGGTGAAGAATATCCAACCTAAACCTCTCCTGACACAACTTCAGGACATTGCCTTGGGTCCTGTCACTGATCACCACAGAGGAGAGATCAGTGTCTGCCCCTCCTCTTCCCCTCACAAGGAAGGTGTAACTGCAATGACTCTGCTCAGTCTCCCCTTCTCCAGGCTGAACAAGACTAAGTGACCTCAGCCACTCCTCATACAGCCTCTTCTCACCTTCTTCATTGCCCTCCTTTGGACACTCTCTAATAGCTTAATATCTTACTTATACTGTGATGCCCCAAACTGCACACAATACTCAAGGTGAGGCTGCACCACTGCAGAGCAGAGCAGGACAATCCTCCCCCTCAGCCAGCTGGAGATACTTTGTCTGATGCCTCCTGGCTGCCAGGGCACTGCTGAATCATACTCAACTTACTGTCAACCAGGACCCCAAGCTCCCTTTCCGTGGCACTGCTTTCTAGTACCTCATTCCCCAGTCTACACCCAGGTTTTCCCCATCTTAGGTGCAGAATCCAACACTTTCCCTTGTTAAACTTTTTTTTGTTTCAAATAGAAAAAAAAGTTCCTAAAATACTGTGTGAAAAATTTCAGGAAATTATATCTACATTTTCAAAATATTTGGGTATTTCAGCATCATTTTGACCATTATGCAGTCAAAAGACAAATATTGTCATTTTTATACAGGGGAAAAAGTGAGTTTACACATTTGCAAACAAAAATCGTATTAGCTATGTCAACAACTTGAAATTGGAGTGTACACCTTAAATTTACATGTTGCTTTCAAATTTTACCTGAAGTTATAAATTTGAAATCAGATCTCTAGTTCAAACTGAAATTAGAACAAAACAGTTGTGGTCAAGAGAAGCATATCAGAATGTCTCACAGAAAATTGTAGTGTTTTAATGCAATAGAAGAAAGGTACTGGAACATAATTGCATCATTAGAAGAATAATATTTTAGTAGGCTTTTCTGATTATCAAGGCATTTCTTCAGCCAAATGATGAAATGTCATGGCTTCTATGTTAAAAAAAAAAAAGAAAAAGAAAAGAAAAGAAAAGAAAAGAAAAGAAAAGAAAAGAAAAGAAAA
>JAWMRA010000001.1:28053801-28100223 GCA_035584735.1 Pseudotriccus pelzelni
CACCCCTGTTTTCTGTGGAGGTCCCTCCCCACGGGGTACAGTCCTTGATAGACTTCTCCAACGTGGGTCCACCCTTCAGACAACAGCTCTTCCATTGTCTGCTGTCCCTTAGGGTCACAAACTCAGCTGCACCAGCATTGATCCTTCTCTAGGATCATACAAATCTTACCCGGGCCGTCTCGCACCAGCGTAAGATCTCTTTCCGTGGCCACAAATCACTTCAAGGCTCTGCTTCATCTCAGGCCTCCCACGGAATCTCAGTTTCCTCATGTACTTCTTTGCTCCAATATGAGTTCCTCAAACTGCAAATGGAGTTGTCTCTGCTTCTCAGCAATGTCTCACAAGCAGCAGGGATTTTTAGGTCTCCGTCTTTTTCCCTGCTAAAGGGAGAGAGAGAGGGAAGGACAAGAAGAAGCCATCTCCCCCCTTTCGCCTCTTCTTTCTCTCTCCGGCTGCCAGCTCTGACCTCGAAGGCTCTGCTATCTCTCCGGTTGGAATTCTTTCTTGTAGCAGTCTTGTCCAAGTTCTTCTTTAAAGTTTTTTTCCTTCACTCTGTAACACGTCTGGTCAGGAGGGTTTCAGTTCTACCCCTGCCTCTGGCCCAGGGCTGGGGGAGCAGAAAGGCCTGGCCCCCCACCTGGGGGCCTGCCACATCCTCCCTCCTACATGGCGCATAATTTTTTCTGCCCCACCACCTTCTCTTCAGTTTTCTTGAAGATGTAATTGGCAAAGGCGTCACCTAAACTCCTGATTGGCCTTTGTCAGGAAATTACCTGGACAAACCAATTCCAATCCCCAAGGAGGGGGGACTTTTGCAAACCCATGACAGAGATTCTCAGTTTAACATTAAAGAGATTTAAGGTGAAGTTTAGAGGGCTGGACTTCACGAGTTATGAAACCCTGCAAAGGTGAAAGTCATCAGGACTTTTAGCTATGATATGCAGCTAACTTGTCTTTCTAGTGTTGTTTTAGAGGAGTTGGGGAATTGAATTTGAAAGACCCTTTGGTTTCAGGGAGTTTTTTCCCTGTTTACATTCCAGACAGCAAGGAGTATGGGGCTTTTTTCAGAGTAAATATTTTGTTATTTGCTATTATGTCTCTGCAGATGAAATCAAGCAGATGGATCAGAGAGATCCTCTGAGACGGATGCTAAGGACCATGTTTTTCACCTTGGTCTTTTGGGCCATGCCCTTAATTGGAGCTTAGTGTCCCATTAATGATTTTGCCTCCTGGGATTTTTATGACCATTTCAGAATTGCAGTTTCTGCCTAATGTACTGCTGAACAACAAAGAGTCCTTGTAGTCATATCCCAAAGGCCCCTCTATTAAATATACAGCAGTTCTCAATTAACCTGACGTTTAAAAACCACAATAGCTCTAAAGGCTATCTGCTTTGCAAAGTCCCTAGTCTAAACTGATAGCATTTAATTGTCCCCTAATGCAATTCTGTCCATATGCAAAGACCAGCTTGCATGTGACACTGATAGTTGACTTGTGCTCTTATTGTGACTGGGCTAACTGATTTCTGTATCCATAAGTATCACTTTCAAGGCATTTAGAAACCAAAATTAATCGTGATTGTATCTCAGAGTTCACAGTATCTGCAGGTTTAAAGAGTAAGCACGAGTTCCTATGAACTATGAAGTTTAAGCCACTGCAGGAATTATATGTCACAGCTCTTTCTGTGAGGTCAGGAGGGTGCATATGAAAAAGAAGATGACAATTTCACTAATTTCAACAGCAGTATGCAAAGACAGTGTTGACATGTTTCCTTTCGCAGGAAAATGGATTCTACCACGTTTCTGAAGCACCTGTGACAAGACAAATTTTACAAAAGAAGGCAAATTATTTAACCACAAAAATACACAGGCAACTATACTACTAAGTCAGCTTGCCAAGGTAAAATTAGGTTTTTAGTAAGGAAACTTAGGCAAGCTGTTATTATTTTTACATGTTCAAAAAAGATATTTTCTAACCTTCCTAGTATACTTGCTCCACCCCCAGTTTCAAAAAGCCACAAAGAAGTGTATTTAGCTGCTGATCCTCTGAATTTACCCAACTGAGTAGAGATAAAGTACATAAGATCTGCAGAGGTTTGAAGTAAATGGCTCAGCACCATGTGTCTAGTAGAGGAAATTAAAAGCATTCCCTTGTTTCTTGCCTGAATTTCTGAGTTTTAGGCCCCTAGCATGGTCCTAAGATGCTTCCAGGTTGCCTTCCTTGCTGGATGATTCTCCATTTCAACTGGAAAACCATATCAGTGGGAAGAAAAATATAGTTCCTGAAAAAAAACCAGAACAGAGCAACATTTGAAAAGTTTATGAGAGAGGGAAAAAAAAACACAAAGAAAAAAATTAGGACATGAAAGCAAACAGTGTGTCCATGCTTCACCCACACCCCCATCATTCACCAGCACCCGGGCTTTCTTTCTACCCACTGCTAAAAAACTTCCTCTGAGCTTTCAAAGATCAAAGAAAAAAAATGAAAGTTTAATAAAAAATAAAACAAACAAACAACTCCCCCCCGATGGAAACTATCCTGTGGGAATACAGTTTGTTTTCAGATAGGTTTTTAGCAAAAGAAAAACAGCTACCAAGTACCCTGTCAAGGGAGAGACAGGTCTAGTGGCCTGGGCACTGTAGTGAGTGTCTGGAGATACCAGTTCAGAGCAATAGATTTCTTGTGTGAGCCCAGTGCCAAAAACACCAGGTGCTAGAAGAACATAAGGATTAGAAACTTTGATTTCCTTAAAAATATAAATTTAGTTCTTGTTAGTAAAGTATAAGTTTGAAGAAGTATACTAGGGCAATCAGATATTGGAGGTGAGAGGGAGCAGATATGATATTAGTTCTGAGCTGTGATCTGGTACATTTCTATGAATAGATCAACTTTGACATTTATTTCACTAAATAACTCCTTCCAGCCAATAGCTTTTGAGTTCTGATTCATCATCCCAAAGCTTTAACAGATGATAAGGCTAATGTAAGGTCCTTTCCCATAAATAAGGTCCATCTGAGTGCAGAGAGGTATAATTTGTTCTAGAGAAGGAAAAACCTATGCTAACCACACAGAATGGAATGTTACTCATCACTGATGGCTGGAAAGTGCCTCTTAATGAGAAGGGGAGTACAGGTAAAAGTTATTAATATCTCCAGGATCTTAAGAATGCAGAAAGAGGGGAAGGCATATGGGATCTCTGGTGTGGTTTCCCCAGGAGACATCAAGTAACTGGGGGTGTATGTTTCTACTCTGCTCTTGCCCCATTTCCCTCCACTGTCCTTTTCTTTTCCTCTTTTGCCCCTCCTTCTGCTACAAGTTATCTAATACTTTTATATATGTTTACAGCTTGCTGATTTAATTAATCAACCTGGCAAGGAGATATGCTGTTTAACATCTTTGTTGGTGACATGAACAGTGGAGTCAAATGCACCCTCAGCAAGTTTGCCAAGACACCAAGCTGTGTGGTGCCAGTGGAGGGAAGAGATTCCATCCAGAGGGAGCTGGGCAGGCTGGACAGCTGGGCCCGTGCTAATCTGATGAAGTTTAACAAGCCTAAGTGTAAGATCTTGCGTCAGGGTTAGGGCAATCTCAAGCACAAATACAGGATTGGTAGCAATGGATTGAGAGCAGTCCTGAGCAGAAGGACTTAGGGGTGCTGGGGGATGAGAGGCTGGACATGATCCGGCAATGTGAACTTGCAGTCCAGAATGCCAAATGTGTTTTGGGCTGCATCAACACAAGCGTGACCAGCAGGTCAATCCCTCCATTCCACTCTTGAGACCCCACCTGCAATACTGTGTCCATCTCTGTGGCTACAACATAAGGCGGGTGTGGAGCTGTTGAAGTGATAATAGAGGAGATGAAGATACTTAGAGGGCTGGAGCACCTCTCCTATAAAGACAGTCTGAGGAAGCTGGGATTGCTCAGCTGGAGAAGGGAAGATTCCAGGGACCCCTTGTAGCAGCCTCACAGTACCTGAAGAGGGCCTACAAGAAAGATGGAGAGGGACTTAAGTTTTACAAAGGCATATAGTTACAGGAAAAGGGGTAATGGCTTCAAACTGAAAGGCAGCAATTTTATATTAGATATAAGGAAGAAATTACTGTGAAGGTGGTGAAGTACAGAAAGATGTTGCCCATAGAAACTGTGGGTGCCTCATCCTTGGAAGTGTTCAAGGCCAGGTTGGATGGGGCTTTGAGCAACCTGGTCTAGTGGAAGGGGCATGTGGCAGGGAGTTGGAACTAGATGATCTTTAACCATTTTAGGGTTCCATAATCTCCTTCTTTTTGCTGAAAAGTTTTTATTTTTCTGATGTTTTCCATGTTGGATCTACTTCCCACATAATCACATGAGGTGAACAGCAGAGGCATATAGCCAGAAGGGGAGGAAGGGACCTCCAAGAATCAACCATGGTAAACTGCAAGTCTAGCCCGCGATGACACACAAAACAGTGCCTAACGACTCGCTCCTGTTGAAGGAAAGTGGACTTGTTCTCTCTCTTGGGTCAGCGGCTCCGGTGTCAGTATGACTCAATTACAACTCAGTGGAGAAATACCTTACTTTTTGTTGTTGTTGTTTTCATTCCTGGCGTAGTTTCTGTAGGTAAGTGAGTTAAGTGGACTAACTGAAGCATTCAACAGAAGTCAGACTCATCACACAGTAAATAACAGATGTGCAGTGCTGGGACTGGCCAGGAGTTAAGGTACAGGAGAGTTAGGCTCCACTCTTTGACAGTGATGATCTGATACTTTGGCTCAGATGATCCTGAAAAAAATGCCTTGGGACACAGAAAACTGAATGACTCCAAGTTAATTCCAGTGACAATTTTGGTGAAGTTATATCTCACCATTACCAAAAAAAAGGAGGTCCCACTAAGCCAGCTAAATTGCTGACTCAACAGGGATCAAACCATGAGAGGAAAAAATGTTTTTGACTGGCTTAAAGAGATGACTTAGCACAACAAAATATAGAATAATTATCAAGCGAGTCCATGAGAGAGGACCAGAATGTACAGCATAAAAAATAGCATAAAAAGAATAGACAAAGTTGTTGATCACAGTTTATAAGTTCACTGGTGTTTTGTGTGCTCACCTACCTCTTATCTGAAAGTCTGCAGCCATCTCAGTGCATTTCCATTAACTTCCCTGTGTGGTAATTAAGATTACCCATGCCTTGTAGATGGTGAATTGAAACCAAGGACACTCAAATGAAAAATAGAGATCTTCCTGGAATGTTCTCCAGTGTGGAAAAATAAGGACAAGTTGCTCCTCGTTCTGAAGACCACAATGAAGCCAATAAATGAAAGAGGCAGATGATAGAACATACATCAAAAACCCATATTTGATTATTCAGTGTATATTGTGTTCCTTCACAATGTTTGTATTATTAAACAAAATTTGTAATGTTAAAGATTTTAAAGAAAGAAACTTCAGTAAGTACACTGAGAAAGCAGCAAGTGCACTTCAAGCAGAAAGCTGCCTTTATCATAATAATAGCATGAAAGAGCTTTAGGGGAAAAAAAATCAAGTGTACAAATTATCCGACATTCATTGCATGACATCCTGACAGCTATGTTAGTCCTGATAAAAATATCCAGGAGGACGGCACATTGCAGATGGCACTTCATAATGCATTCACTTAAAAGCAGTCATTCCCTACCTCGGAGAAAGCGCAGCTTGATGAAGGCCATAGGACACTTGGTTCAGCCAGTAAAAGCTGCTTGATGAGGGCATCTTTATTTAGTTAGTTAGTAACTTATTCATTCATTCATCTTATGCAGAAAAATTTGATGAAACTTGAAGGAAAAATCATAGCCTTGCACCTTCTTTGTGAAATCCGGAATCCAGAGCCTACTTCAAATAATATCTGCTTCTCTGAGAATTACAAGTGTGAAAAATGGGTTAAATTGCCCTAGACTTTCACCTCTGGAAACACGGAAACTTGAGCTCAAGCTTTACTTCCTATAGGCTACCAGTGAAATGATTGACTATTTATCAGTGCCACAAAGCCAATAAATTACTGGGCAACCTGATAGGACTGATTGTCAAAAGATGCCCAGGAATGGAATATCCTGCCCAGGATGAGATGTCCTAGCAAATCCCTGTAAGTGACCTTCAGGAACAGTCCGTCTCACAGCCCACCCCCCTCTTCTGCTTTCGAACAGAAAAAAAAAGTGTTTGCCCAGAATATTTTACAGAAGAATATTTTAATAAATACCAAGTAGAGAATATAATTTTCCTAGCAAACAAGATGTCACCTCAATGGTACAAATGTCATATTTGCATTCATCTTATTACGATTTATACTATTTAATGCTGGGCTTTAAGAATTACACTATAAACGGAATATAATTTTCATATAAAAGGGATAGTATATTTTTAAATCAAGCCTGTAGAAACTCACTCATCAGTGGTTTATGAAACTTGAGTACACTGATGCTTCAGTACTCAATTAATGTCAGGCAATATGGATTTCAATCTGGCTTGAAATATATTTAAACAAATGAAGTAGATACAAATGTTGGCTCTTTGGCCAGCCAGAGCTAAAAATCCATTTTCTACCCCATTTATAATAAGAAGTAATCTGAATGTAATTTATCTAAAGCACAATATGTTCCCTAATTTTTACATGTAACCATTACTTATAGTTTAAGTAATAGTTATATCCATGGATCTTAGTGCACTTAATTGAAAATTCATGGTATTAAAACATAAGGCTCCATCCTTCAAAAATAAAAGCATTATCCTAAGGAATAATTGAAGTGGGGGAGTAGGGGCTGGAAAAAGGCAAAGGAAAGGAACTTTAACAGAAATCCTTAAATGCAAACATTTCTTCCCATTTATGTTATATTAGGATTGTTTTTGAATAAAATTAGTCTCTTTCAGCCCCATATTTCAGTTTAGATTACAAAATTCTCTCATCTGATTGTCACATTTTGCGCTGAAGTCAAATCCTTCTGCAGCAGAGTGACATGTCAAGGGTGACAATGACAAATTGTCACTAAGTAAGGAATAACACATGACAGGGCGTTCGGCCATAATGAGATATATGCATGCCTCAAGAGCATTTGCAGGCATGAGGCTGAAGGGCGATTGCTCCCAGCACTCATAATGTTGCTAGGTCTCATTAAGACTTTACATGCACTGGAATAGATTTCTAGTGATTAAAAGTAAAAAAAAAAAAAAGATTTATGAATGAGTAAATCATGGTAGCAAATTTTATTTTTATTCATACTTCCCTAGAAGTGTGTATGGCTTATAAGACCAGGTTAACAAAGGAGAAAGGGTCTTTTATCCCTCTTTTTAATTTTTTATGCTACTGTCCATCATGGCAACATTCAAGTTCCATCCCCTCTAAATGAATAGCAACAGAGAAATCTTTGGCCTAATGGACTTGATGGTGCTCCCTGACACGTATTCATTTGTAGTCATAAACTTTACATGGGCAAGATGTTACTCTTCAAATATATAATGATTTTATTAATGTCTCTTTTTGCTGGTGTGGGTTTAGAGGTAATACAGGGGCGTGTCAAAGTTCAGAGAAAGGTTTTTAACTTATCCTTTGTGATTTGATTTCTAATGACTTTTTAAACTTAGCATGTCTTAATTAATAATAAGCACAACCGCTATATCCTGACAAGACTATCATAACATGGAAACTTTTATGAAGAAGGTCAGGTCTGTGGCTAAAGGGACATAGGAAGTCATATATTCAGCTCAGCCAGTGTCTCTCACCACCAGGGAAGGAAGATGAGAAGAGCTAGTCACAGAGTTTATTGCAGTCCTTGTGCTATAGATCTGTCTGACCCAGGATTCAGGGCAAGATATAGGACAGTTGTCTGTGCAGAAAAAAACTTAGGTAAAAAGAAATGTCTAGAGCTTATCGTCCCCCTATTAGAAAGAGCAGATTGACTGACCTTTCCATGCCCCATTTTCCTTGATTAGGAAAGGCTGCAATGAAATTTAATTTCACCACCATCTGTAGAGCAAACAAGAATAGTCCCAGTTCAGAGTGCAAAGCCTCTTGGTATTAATTTCAATGTATGAGAAGTTTGACACCATAAGCAGTAGCAGTCAGTGACTTTCCCCCATGTCAGAGGGAAGAAAAAAACATTCTAGCTTTTTTCTAAAAGTGAAAGCAAAATTTTCTTTCCCTTCTCCCCTAAAAAAAATTGTACTGTCTTGTTTTGTTTTTAAAACATGAAGAGGTACGAGCAATATTGTGGTTGTTCTCAGTTGTCCCAATATTCAGAAAACGCAAGTATTATTCCCAGAAGATGCTACCATTGAAATAAGCTGGTTGGTGATTGTATGTTGTATCTTTTGTCCACTCTATGGAACTTTAGGAGCATCTTTTCCTGAACAAAATTCCCTTATCTCTCTGAAAGAGGGAAAAAGCTATCATGACAGAGAGTAAAATAGAAGGGTGGGTGCTTTGGAAAAGATAAAATAAGGTCAGCCCCAAAGTCCTGAAGCTGAGACTGTATGTTCCTGCTTGAATGCCTCACTCTAGAGCTCCAGCTTGATAAAACAAACCTTTGTACCAAATCATTTTATTAGTCACAGTAATATCTAGTATTCCTATGGCACCTGCCATTTTAGAGCTTCACAGACCCATCACAGAAAAAACTCTTTCCACTTTGCTACCAGATATACGTCTCCGTAAGCTCCAGGGAAGTTATGGACTTAGCTCAATCCATGACAGAACAGCAATACTGAAAACAGATCTCCCAGATGTAAAGATTTTTTCCAGCATGATACTCTTCTGGATATCCTGAACTTATTTCCCAAACCTCAATCAAAATGATGCAGAAAACCAGAATTGACCTCGAAAGCCTTTATGTTTGGATTTGAAATAGAAAAGAATCAGTGGATGCTACCACACTATTAGGAATGAGACAAATCAGAGACTTTCCATTCTAGAAAACAGACCCTATCAGATTGGCCTGAGGCCTCAGATTCAAACCCTTGCCCACTTAAATCACTCCCGCTGAGGTACTTTTCTTCCTGCCAAGGCAAGCAGTCTGTGCCCTTACCTCTCATCCAGCATGTCCCCAGCCACACATCCCAGCCTCTAAATAGCAGTGCCAATCACCAGCCTCAACTCTCCCATTCAAACAATAAAGTCACAGGCCTCTTGGATCAGGGAACAACCCCTATGGCTGGAGCTGACAACCTTGGACTCGTCGCTTTCACGGCAATAAATGAGTTATGCAAGTACATAAATTTCAATTACTCACTGCTTTGGGAAGGGATTTCTGGATTGTATTATCTGCGGTTGTATCCTTGGCAGTGGGGCCACCCAGGCATTTTTCAAACAAGAGCGACACCTGGGTTGTGGCATTCACTCGAATGGGCTGGTTTATGCTTGCAACCCTTAACTGTCCCACAGAAATATGTTTCACAGATGGGATGGTCATTGAAACAAACTGGGAAGTGAACATGATGATGGCAGTTTTATGCATTGGCAACTTGTCTGTTTTAATTTTAGACTTTCTTGATGGCTGTGTTGGCCCTTGACAGCCATGGCCCCTGGATATTGCAGAACAGGATTTTTTTTGTTGTTTTTTAGATAGTACCATTTATATTTATTACATCAAAGCCTTTTACAAAGCAATTGCTGCTGCTATTTATGGAGAAAAATTACGACAACAAGCCTAATTTTCAGTTTGCACACATGAACTCTAATCTGCTTTAGTATGTAGTCATTGCTGTTTGCACTAGGCCTTTCCCAGAGCAAACATATAAGGAGCAGTCCATAGTGAGTGGAACAGATCATGGGGACATGCCCCAAAGGCATGCAGAGACTCACAAGTTTCTGGGTGTTACACCCTTCTGACCCGAGCACCTTTCACCCTAAGGAGACAATATCTTCCTTTGGGTCACAGGAAGCACATCAGGCTCTGGGAATTGTCCAGGTCTCTGGAGAAGTCACATTAATGGCCAAGAGAAATGTTGTAGGCACAAGTGAATATACGAAGCATGCCCACATAGGTTTATATGCAGATCTGAGGGCAGGTCAACTTGGTTTCAAAAAGGAAAGGAAGGCAAGTTTGGGATCTTCCCCAGACCTTTCCAGCTTCAAGCGCTGGACCTGGTAGATCCCCAAAGAGAAACATTAACACTAGATGTGGGACGCCCAGTGCTTGTGAGGATTCAGTCTGCTCACCATGTACCTAAAACAACAATACTAATCGAAACCTCAGGGACCTAACTGGACTTAAATAAATGTGGTTACGGTAGCCAGAGAATTTGGAAACCAAGGAGGCTGTGGATCTCTTCTCAGAGGAATGAGCAGGGAGGAAAGCGTGAGAAAGGACAGCAGGAGTTGCATGGAGGACCTCAAAGTGTGTATAGATTAGCATATTTTGAATACATTTGGATACCAAAATATACTGAGCAAATGCAGTTTGATTTTGAGTTTTGAACATTCCTTTATGTTGCATTGTATAATGGAAGCTTTCTTCCTGTTCCGGTAGGGAAAACAGCTGTGGGTTAAGGTAAGCACTATAAACAGCTAATGAAAAAGAAGGTGGAACATTCTGAAATGAAAATGTTTTGCTTTTGCTGAGTGACTTTAAAACATGTCTGGAAAGTAGATCCTAGCCTCTTTTCACTTGATGTTGTAATTTTTCCATTTATGCAGTCTATGGTAATTGTGTAAAGCTTACACTGAGGTGAGAAAAGGCTCAAGAAATGCTCAACAGGTTCCTAATGGATATGTCTCCTAGTGATACTGCTGCATTCACTCCATCTCCATTCCCTGATATGGATGCAACTGCCTGGAAGAGGTGGATTAGGAAAAGTCCAGTCTGCATAGCTGACTTTTCCCAGAGATTTACCAATCTTGAAGCTGAAACTGAAGTTACAAAATCTGTGTTGTACAAGGCAGGAGAACGGTCAAATACAGTGCAGGGCATTGTGGATCTCTAAAGAAGGAGCAGGCCTGTGGGCTGATGCTCCTCCATCCATCACCTGTCTGGTACCTGTCTGCCACCAGATCTCACACTCACTCTGCCTAATGTCAGCTCAGCACAGAAGGCAGCAGGGGGAGAAAGAAGCATAGCAAAGGACTCCACAAACTAGACACTGACACATTAGAGCCCCAAAGTTCAGCAATACTCGGGGAGCTACAGCATTCCTTGTGACAGGAAAAAGCCTTATTACAACAGTAGTCTCAGCCAGACCAATCCAGGGAACAGGAATGGTTTGAAGTGATTTTCCCAGCACCTCCAGCCAAGCTTAAAATTCTGTTTAAATGGGAATTGAGTCCTGAGCCTTTAGGCAGAAAACTCCTTGAGAAGAGAGTGAACCAGAAGCAGTTCTAGGGTTGTCTCTTTTTTTAGTTTGGATGTGTTACTAACACAGTATAACGCTACAGTCAGCTACACATCATCCCAACTGTAAAAATTAAGAAGAGCTGTTGAATGTCAAGTGATGAAGCACAAAGTGTCACAACTTCAAAAGTCCTGTTTTTCTGGCAATATTTACTTATTCACATGACACATTAACATATGTAATAAGTACATAAAAGAACAAACGTCATATGGAGAAGTCAATGTGTACCCATAATGTAGTGAACAGTATTAGAAAAACCTTAGATTGTTTTACTTTCTTAATTTATATACCTGAAAGATAGTCTCTATGCTACAATTGCACTTTTCTCTCCTGTGACTGTAGAGCACTATCAGGGTTCATGACTGCTGCTCCCTTTTCTACCTCAACACACCTTATAGAGGAGAGTTTCCTTTTCACTGAATTTCTAAAGGAGTTATGGGGAAGACAAAAAAAAAAAAAAAAAAAAAAAAAAAAAAAAAAGAGCTATAAGGAAGAGCTGTTCTATAGGAAGTTATTTTGAGCATTTTTAGCTCTAAGTTTGCCAGAAAAGGCTCATCCCATCAGTCCTTAACTTACATAAGCCCTGCACATTATTAAACCATGAAGCTGACACAAGACTATTGTGTAAGATTATGACCAGATCTTGAAAGTTCATTTTGTCTCAGCTCCTCAACTGGCATATGCTTAACTGCTTTGCCTGCTTCCAAATTCTGTCTAATGTCCATTGCATGTGTCATATGGCAAACATCAGCCAGTTCTGCAAAAGCTGTTTCTAAACATGTTTTGGTTAGACTGTTTTTAAGTCAAGTTCATTTCCTCTGCCAAATTTAAAGTATAGACAGCCTGACACGTATGCAGCATTTCAGCTTCACGGTCAATGGTCTTCATTCATTATTTGGGTGTGAAAATAAAGTGTAAGAAATGAAGTGCTGCTACAGCCTTCCCTACATCTGAAACTACTAATCAGTGTTTCCAATGAGAATATTGTGGGGTTAGTGCATATGTAAAGAAAATGGAAACACGAAGGCAAATGATGGAAATGCATGAGCCAGGTAAAAATAAAAATAAATAAATAAATAAATAAAAATTGCAGTACATTTTAAGCTGGTACATCCTAGACCTAAACTCTTTTCTTCTCCAAGAGAATAAAGATTGTAGGTATACATTTGCCATTTTATACTTTTAAAGAGTGTGGAGAGCCATGGCTAAATAAATCTCCCAATTTTTAAACTAGCAGAACAGTAGCAAAGATGCTGACTATGTGCTATTCATTAAATAAACTAATACATTTGACAGCTGAACTGAGACTCTCACTGTTACTCTCAGACTCGAACTTCGACTTGACCTAATCCCATATCAAATGATAACAGTTTACCATCTGTCCTGGGCCAGCCCAATGGAAGTCTTCAAAGGATAGATTTAATAGCATATAGTTTGGCCTTGACATACAGACTGTATCTGTTCTTACTTAAAGAACAATAAAACCTTGTATTTCTTTTTTTTTCCCTTTCTTCTTTTTTTTTTTTTTTTAACAGATGGAGGGCTGGTGTCTTATTCCATTCTGTCACCCCATCTGGACGCCTTAAATGTGATACTAAGGGAAGCATGGGGTGAGGCCACCAAAAGCTCGGTTCAAGTTGAGATACAGTGAGAAAGGAAAGAAAGTAGACTGATATCTATCTTGCATCATGGCAAAATAAAGGCATTTAAGGCTGCCGTGGGGAACGTGGAGAAGAAATCAGCTATCAATGGCAGAACAAAACAGTGCAGCATTGGAGTGCACTGTAAGCTCTCAAAGAAGTACAGATGCTTCATCAGCTGAAAATAAACATTTTTGTCAGCCAATTTGTGTGTCACATTTTAAAGCATCAAACCACAAGCCTAAACATCACAGGAATCAATTTCTGCTTACTGTTCCTCCTGAGACCTCACCACAGGAAAACCTTCTTGGGGGAGTTCAGAAACTGTGTTTTACTCTCACTGCAAAATTAACTGTTTGTCTCTTTTCTGTATGATCTCTTCATTATAATAAAGAGTTCAGAAGGTTTTTTTTGTGAAACACTAATAGAGCAACGGCAACTTTTCAACTCAGAGTAGTAGATTTAGCTGACATTCTTTAAGGGCTGAAGGCCCACTAAAATCTGAGCTACTATCTGTTTAAAATAGGGCAAAGGACTGAACACAGTAATTCCTAAAGGAGAATATATTTTCCTTACTATGAAAATGTAGCAGAGTACAGCATGATTACAAATACTCTAGCAGTGCCTGCTGACTCCTTCATCTGCAAATGCTTTGCGAAGACAACCAAGGATGAGGTCTCTTTTCACAACTCTGAAGTAACTAACATATTCAGCAGTGCTATAAAATAATAAATAGCAAATGGATTTATTTTTTGTGGTTATTCAGAATTTATGCTGGTCATTTACATATGTGGACTTCAAAGTTCCATTGAATTGCAGAACAGTGAAGCAAAACCTTATTAGTGGTGGGACACTTCCATGTCAGATGATATCCCTATTCCTAGAAGCAAGAACTTCAGTCTCCAGTTACCTCTAACCAAATACTTTCAACCTAGTGTGTCCTGACATTAAGAAATCCGTGGGAAGAAATGAGGATGGCAGGATAACACAAAAAAAAATTATCAACTAGTATTGGGAATTTATCTCTATCCCTTCCCGGTGCCTGTATTCCTCTGTAGATATGCAGAAACAATATAAATCACTTTCCTCCTAGCAAAGGATGTTAGGTTGCTCACCACTGACAAAATTTTGTCACAACATTGTCATATTAATCAAAGCTTTAACATACCATGCCAAGCCCAGTGACCAAAGCATTGTAAAACTGTGGACAGATTTCTGTTCAGTGAATCTTTGCATAAACTCTTATAAGCCTATTTAAGAATATTATTTACCAAAATAAAAGAAGATAAAAAATTGATCCAGCCCAAATATATTTTTTGTGTTTTCTGTGACAATAATAAAACCCTTGTATTTTGTTTGAACTGAAAAGAATTATTGGGATACTTTCTGTTTGGGTTTTTTTCCTAAAAAAAAAAGGAAAAAACCCCAGAGAAAATGAATATCTAAATCCGTACAAAACTGCTGATGCTAACTTTCGCTTTCACCTCTGACTTTTATTCACAAATTGCAATGCTTAGGTAGATCACCTGGAACAGAACAGCCTTATTTTCAGTCTCTCAGGACAGCACCCCAGCCCTGAAGCAGTAAAGCTATTTGAGGTACAAATGTCTCCTATTGACACCGTTCCACTTTGGGAAATAAGCATTTCTTAGATCAAGGACAGAATCTTGAATGGATATCTTAAACACAAAACTGTGCAATTACTTTATATAAAATATATCTATCTTGAAAGTTCAAAAGTAATCTCAGTTTCAAAATGCACTCTGGCTGGAGAGAGTACTCTTTGGACATATAGGGCTTGTTTTAAATCCCTGTTGTCAGTTCCTCTGTTAGGGACTATAGGATAGTGCTTCCATGGAGAGGAAGCTCCAAGGAGGCAGTTTTTTAGAAACTAATAAATGAACACGCATCTGCATATATGCTGCAACTTCTGTGCAGTCAAGAACTGGGAAAGGAGGAACTGAGTGAGAAAATGTCTGTCCTCTACCAGCACCTTGCATGTTCAGCATCAGGTAGACCAGCCAGCACCTAAACACCCAAATCTCCAATCCCTGCCTGAACCATGTGGGACCGGCACCTGCCAGCGTTATTACAAAGTGGAAACCTTCAGAAATTGTTTTGTTCATTGGTACAGCTCATTTCTTCTAATGGATGTTCCTCCCATTCGCAAGCAAGACTGACTGCTTTCAGATAAAACTTGCAATGATGTTTGGAGCAGCATCGACCTGAAGGGGGAAAGGAAGCATTTTAGAGCCCTTTACCAAAGACCTCAATAGGTTTCAGAGACTCAGTCTGCATCTCCTCCAAAGGAGGCAGGCTGGCGGATGTGTTTGAAGGCTCCAATAAGGTAGCGATCCTGTTTTCTTAATGATCTGTCCTTTCTCATCTGTAGAGGAAAAGCAAGTCAAGTGTGTCCTTATACACTACTTTAGTAAAATGGATGTGCAGTACACACTTCATTACAACCACCATGGGAATTAAAAGTAACTTGAGCAAACGGCCCCAGCTCCACATAATTATCTTTTGAAGACACTCGAAGACAAAAGGATAAAACCCACTAAACTAGCTCAAGAACAGCAGCGGTTGCGGAGGGACTGGTGAGCAGCTAAGGCTGATCATGGCTCCCTCATGAGCCTCACTCCCTGCAGTGTCTCAGGCTGATGACTGGGACAGCAGGCCCCATGAGACAGGGAGTGTGCAGGTGTCCTCAGAGAAGGAAAAGCCCTTCCGTGGATGTGTGCAGGACAAGGCTGGAAGGCGTCGGGCTGTGTGTCTGGGCAATGCTGCCCTCCCATGGCACGCTGCTCAGACCACTGGCTTCTGAATCAACACCCCTCAAATACTTCTAGAGGGTCCTTCCAAACTCTGCCAAAAGGCCAAAAGCAGGGGGTGTGGCGAGCCATTGGTTACTCTTTCAGGCTGGAAGCCTCTGAAACCGTATTCCCAGATGATTGATCTGGGTGGCAGTGCCCATACTCAGCCCAGCCCCTCATCACGGGCCATAGCCCTTCAGGTCCCTTTTCTTCATCAGTCTCTGTAGCTCATTCCCCTGTTAACTATCTCAGAGGTAATACAGTGAAGAAGCAAGAAGCTGCGAAGTGTGAGAGCACAAATATTCTTTCAAAAACAAACTTCCAAAAATGATAAGTGAGCTGTGAGAGGCCCCTGGCGACATCCAGGGCGACTGCAGTCTGTCCCCAGGCCTTGGGCCAACCTAATACTGAGCTATCTTCTTTCTGATGAAACAACCTTACTTAAAGGTTGGCTTAGTTTTGAAAACAATTTTTAGCTTCTTTCTTACCCACTCAGTAGCAAAGTTCTTCTTCTTTGTTGTCACAAATTGGCTGAAAATGGCTGCAGTTGTAAGTGGCTGTAAATCCCGGCTGTAAGCCCTGAATATGTGTGAAGATTTTTTAAAGAAACACACCACTTGTCTGAAATGGGCCACAGAAGGCTCAAAGGCCAGCAAGCAGTTCAGCAACAACAGAGGCACCCAGGGCTGAAATGTCTTTATGTGGACAAAAGCCCACAGCTACATTTTTGTGAATGCTCTTTGTGGACAAGGAGGCTTGAACTGGGTACTGGCTCGTAGGTTTACAAGCAGCTGCAGAACATGAAAGTATAAGGAAAAAGAAATTACAAATTGAAGAGATTTAGCATGGCAGGAGAAAACGGCAATCTATTGACTATGCTCAGATTCAGTTGTGCCCTGGCCGAAAACTGCATGTTTTGTGCACTTAGTGTAGTTGGCTCCATAAGGCAATCAGAGACATAGAGACACTTTTAGCTAAAGGGGAATACTACTTCTCCTTCAAATCCCTCAAATCCCTGTGAAATCACTTCACCAGCACAGAAATAGGTCTGCCTTAAGCCATGCCAGTCAGCTTTCCAAATCCACTGTGGTCAGATCTCCGCAGTTCTGAGGCAAACCAGTAGCTTTCATGTTATATAAAAGTTACCGACTTCGTCTTTACCACATGCCTTCTCAGATGCTTCTCGAATCTGGATTGTTTCTAGTGTACATATATAGTTTATATATGTTTATAACTGTATAAAGTTTTAAAAGCTTTGGCAGTCTCTCAGCCAGAGCTGTGGTGTAGGTCTAGTGGGTGTTTACGGGGCCTAAGCTGGGAAGTTTCAAGTGCCTTTATGGACTTGTAGGTGGAGCTAAGTGGAAGCTGTATCACACATGAAGAGGATTTCTTCTGTGTATTAAAAAAAAATTTCCCTTGAACAACAAGTTCCTGACTGTTTCCTCCTGGGACCTGCAGAGTCCCAAGGCTGTCTGAATGAGCACACAGTCTGTCATCTCCCAGTGCCACCCCAGGCCTCACAACCCCCTGGCCTTCCTGCAGCCCCCACTGCTTTGCACATGATGTGCCCTGGCAGCCAGGAGGGACAACCATGTCCAGGCACAGCATCGCCAGCTGGTCGAGTGAGGTGATTGTCCCTCTGCTCTGCATTGGTGTGGCCTCACCTTGAATACTGTGTGTAATTTTGGAAAGGAAAGACATTAAGCTACTAGAGTGTCCACAGGAGGGCAACGGAGATGGTGAAGGTCCTTGAGGGAAAGCTGTATGAGGGATGCCCAAGGGCACTTGGTCTGCTCAGCCTGGAGAAGAGAAGACTAAGGGGAGACATCGCAGTCTGCAACTTCTTTTTGAGGGGAAGAGGAGGGGAAGGCACTGATCTCTTTTCTGTGGTGACCAGTGACAGGCCCTGAAGTTGTGTCAGGGGAGGGTTAGGTTGGATGTTAGAAACAGACTCTTCACCCAGAGGGTTGAGGGTTTTCCTATGCATGGCCAGAAGTGAAATGTGTGAAATTCTGACCTCTATAACACCTATGGAGTACTAGCATTATAATTAAGTTGATGACATAACCTATTCAGTCAACCATCTTGTGTCCACACAGGTAATTATATTTTAACTGTTAAAGGGCTTTGGGAAATCGGCAGCCATGTGAACGCTTGGTTGGTGCAGCACGTACGTTTTCCATCTTAAGGTGATTAATGTAATTCCCAGCCCAGGAGAGGCCAGAAGATTAGTTCAGTGCAACCTGTCATATTTAAAAGCAACTGGCCAAAAGAAATAACCCAGAATATACTCTCACTGCTCTTCATTTGTGGCATATAATGGAGTTTAGAGAAGAACCTGTATAGTTTCTGCTGCAGATAGATAGCTCCTTAGATTTGTTTGAATGGACTGAGGCTGCTTTACTTCATGTGGCCTTAACATAGTACCTAAATAATTTAGTAGGGAAATTAATCAAGAACAAACACTTCTCAGGACTTGTATGAAGGACCAGGAGATGAAATGACATGAGCTGGCTGGGGATTTTATATGCAGCTTAGTACCTGACTTAGCATATTGTGCTGAGCTAGCTGAACAGTGTTTCTGGTCACTTGTTTATCTTTCTTTAAAGGGAAAAGGGTACCTAGTTCCTAGATATGAGCTCCTCCTACTGATGCTCAATGCCTGTAGAATAGCTTGGGATCTTCAGAAGAAAGATGTACAAAAACATTATTGATCCCAAACGTTTTGTGTACTCTGTTGCTGCACTGAATGAAAAAATCAAACATAGAACATGTTTCTGCAAAGCCAGTATGTGGAAAATTCTCTATTGTCTCTTTCTACTTTACCAAGAAGCCCATGGAATTCTTTAGAGGCCCTAGTCAATACTGTTTAAAACATCAAGACTCATTTTACACTCCACATTCTTTGTAATTTGTCTTTTTCTCAAACAGGTAATATACTACTAGGAAGAATACCTTCCCTTCATAATTACAACACACAAAGCTTTCGACATGCACATTTCAGGTGAGTGCCTAAAATTTTGTAGGCTCTCCTTATCCTTCCAACACAAAGAGACTTGCTTGGGGACCTCCGCTTTTACATGGAAGGGTGGGTATTTTGTTTCTGTTTAATGTTACAGTGAAAGATAATGTCATAACCACCTCATAGACTTATTGGTAACCCATTTCCTGAAAAATCAAATCCACCTATTGTTTATGCATAGTTTTATGATAATACAGTGACCCATATAGGGTGGCCTAGGAGCAAACTCGTTCCAGCTTGTCCCTGCCAATCATTCAACTCCAATGCGTATCTCCTGGATAACAGGGATAGCATGTGCATCTTGATAGCCCAGAAAATTGGTCTAAGTTCATCATATTCTAAACCAACACTTCTTCTGATTACAAAGTTAATAGCTTGAAATGGACACTCTAGAGTTAACCCTGTGGCCTGCTAAACTGGTGACAAGAAGAGCAGCACAATGTGGCACAGGACCCAGGCTGAGGCACAACGCCTGGTGATGCCTGAGGCTCTACTACCAGAAGCAACGCTGGAGGCAATTGTAGGTTTTTTATTTCTTCTTTTGGCCTGCAAAAGTTTGTTTTCCATAACTGACTTACACATTCCACTTAATATGTGTATTTCTCAACTGGAAAATATCAGCAATGAGACACAGTAATGCAGCATGATCAAACACTTGGCTAATTCTCCACCATTTAAAGGCAGAAGGGAATTTCTGAGAAAGGTGGGTGGAACCCTTGGGATAGGGCAGGTATTCAGATCTACCCAACAGCTACTTTTGGCCAGTATCTGAATCATTTACATCCAGCCCAGTAACAGATTATATTAAAGTATTAAATTATAGAGTTACTTCTTAGTTAAAAAAGGGCTTGAAAATTTACTTCAGGAAACAAATGAAGAAAAATCTCAAGTGCTGTTTTAACAAAGGGTTATACACTCAGCAGGTTTAACTAGCTCACTGCAGGCTGGCACAGCAAAGGGGGCAGCAACACATAACCAGGGAGCAGCAAAAGAACATGGAACTGTGCTACTGACCTCATGTGCCCATTGGATTGGCTTAGTTGTAATGGGAATCTACTCTCTGACTGATATCTTTCCTATCTGCAGAAACATGTGAGACAGGAATCAACAGAATGAGTCTCATTCTCCAAGTATAAGACTTGACAGGTCTGAATGTGGGTTTTAAATGCCTGAGCAAGGCAGGAAAGAGATTCTGGTGATGAAAACTTTCTGCAGAACAAAAATATTCCAACCTGAATCCACACATTGTAAAGCACTAAGGATGTCTTTTTATCTTTGGAAATTATTTTACAGTTAACTGACTAACAACTCTGAAAATAAGGCCTCTTTTAATTCTCTCTCCTTGGATTTGCAATGGGAAGGATTTAAAGAACTATATTTGATCCACTAGGTTGAGGCACTCACAGTACTGCACATTGTTTTAGTATACTAAATTTAGTTGACTTCTGTCTCTTTCAATTACCCTTCTAAAAAGGATAGGTGAAAAATAATGTCTCTCTTTATATAATTTGGTTTGCTGTTGATTAATTCTCTTCCAGTGCTCGCTTATGTTTTGTAGGGTAGGGAGGACAAATAGTTTAAGGGTGGGAAGAAGCTCTTTTTCTGAATTTGAGCTTGTAGAGTCTTCCCTTTCATATTTATATCTCATCAATATAATGTCAGGATTATTGATAAGGACAAAAAAGTCAGAGAATGGACCGAGTCTTAACTTTGGTAAAATAGGCCAACTGGAAGAAATCCTGAAGGTAAAAATAAATGTCTACACATGCTATCATCATTAATAAGAGGCAAAACTCAATACAAAATTAATCCACTGACTTGTCCTTTTTGCCACAGCAAAGAACTGTAGAGGAATAGCATGCCCTAATTCTTAAAAGAACTGTGCTCTGCACCAGAGGTGCTCAGACATTTCAGAAATAGTTCGATTCCATTTGGTATCACTTATGTGTACGCCCTCTGTAAGCTATGTACAGCTCTTAACACCACTCAGCCTCTCAAAAGGAGGTAGAAACTAGGCATGGATTCTGGGGCAGGTCCTGAACTCAGCTACTGCTTTGCAAAGGATGCAACAATGAGAGGCAAAGGGTTTCTCACTGTGATGTCCTCCAACCATCAAATGTAATCAAATACTTTGAGGAGGAGGAAGCAAAAAAAGATTAATGTATTTTAGTGATCCGTTTAAATTTCCAAAATAGCAATTGCTGAACTTCACTGCTCTCAAAAACCTTGTTCTGAAAACAGAACTAAGCAGCAATGACTTGCCCTGAATTTCTGCAGTCTGAATGATCAAAGATCTGTTGAAGTTTTATTCACCCACTTTGTTTCAGTGTTTAGACTGGGCTGATACAAAGACAAACCCACAGGCCTTCAGAAACGAAGGAATTCCTTCATTCAGAGAGACACAAATTCTTTCCAACCTTCTTTCCTAACCTTTCCAACCTTCTTGTTGGAAAGGTTATAAAAGTCTCACTACTTTTGGTAATGCTTCATTAACTATCAGAATTAATCTACCACTAAAATTTAATGCCGAAAATCAGCAGTCATCTACATGAAAGGAGGTTGTAGCCAGGTGGGGGTTGGTCTCTTCTCCCAGGCAGCTATCAGTAAGACAAGAGGGCACGGTCTCAAGCTCTGCCAGGGGAGGTTTAGGTTGGATATTAGGAAGAAATTCTTTACAGAGAGAGTAGTCAGGCATTGGAATGGGCTGCCCAGGGAAGTAGTGGATTCTCCATCCCTGGAGGTTTTTAAGATGAGACTGGAGGTGTCACTGAGTGCCATGGTCTAGTAACCACGGTGGTAGTGGATCAAGGGTTGGACTTGATGATCTCAGAGGTCTTTTCCAACCCAGCTTATTCTACAATTCTATTTTTCTATGATGATTTGGCAATCCATCAGCAAGAACCAATTCTGTACTGAAGGTGTGACAACACAAACAATTTCTGAGTGTTGTTTTGGAAATTGCCCCTTTCCTGCACCATCTGGTCACCTTTAATCAAACTACCTTTTCTACCTCAGGGAGACAGCTGTCTTTAGCTTGAGGAAACCCCTACAATGAAGGGCATGGCGTGACAATGTTGCCATCAAATTGCCATCCCCTTCCTTCACATCCAGCAGCACGCCATGCCTTGGGCAAACTTTTTTGAAGCAGACAACACAATCTGTGAAGTCTGCTGCCAGTAGGTCAGACTGCAATCTCTCTCCTTTGTGCTAATAGTAACTTGCTTAGTCAGTGCTTTTAGCTTTCAAAGTAGCATGACATCAAAGCAGCCAGGCACTGCTTTGGGTGAGTAAAGGCATTGAAACTTTGCCTCACAGAAGTAGGAAGCTCATCATCTCGTCCAATAGGAAGGCTTTGCATTCCATCTGAGGGAAGAATCTCTGATTTTAAAGGGATACCTTTGTTAAAGTAAGGGCATCAAGGCCCTGACAAAGGTAGACAATGCCTCCCCATGGACTTGAGAAAAGTTGTGGCTTTGCCTGCACCACCAACTTTGAAAAACATGTCCTCTGGAGATCGCACAGTGGTTCCGAAATTAATGTACAATAAATGTGTAAAACCAAAAACAGTAAGAAGTTATAAGTCAGGCAACTAAATTCTAAGCTATATCCATCATAATAATAATAATCATCATCATTATTATAATAAAAAAGTATACACCGTAAGGTACAAGAAGCTGCAAAGCAAAGCAGCTCCAATTCCTAGGACTCTCAGTTAGAGTGGCTTTTCCGAGTCTTCCAGTAAATTGGATATAAGGGTTGAAAACTTAATGGAAGACTTTGAAGAATTCTCACTTGAAGTCGAACACGTGTAATTTTTGCACATATAGCACGGATTAGTAGAGTAAAACATTTTCTTAAGTTAAGAAACATTCTTAGAGCAGATCTATGATTTCGTGTAGAAAATCCATTTGTTTGGGGGGGTTTCCCCCTCTTTGGCAAATAAATGGCAAATGTGAAACAGAAAAAAAAAAAAAAGAGTCAAATAAGTTGTGATAATAACTGGACAAGTAACAACAAAGTGGATCAGTCAATGGGACGGATTCCCTCAGCAGGGCTAAGTGTGATGCTCCTTGTGATCATTCCTTGTGTTCATTTTTATGATGAAACGGAAGGGTTGATGTGAAAATGTTTCAGAGGCTTTAGGCATCATATTTTTTGCCAGTCCTGTGAATCTGCTGGAAGAGTGTCATGGAGAAGGCCATGCCAAGAATCTGAAGAAAAACAAACAATAAGGGCTTTAATACAGGAAGGATTCCAAACCTGCACTACTGACCTGTGTTCAAGGCCCAGCTGTAGTTCTAACAGCCATTCTACACTAGCCATATTTCTCAAGCTTCAACACTACGCAGTAAACTTGAATGTATGTTGTTCAGGCACACAGTGATGTCCAGCGTTGTATCTGTCAGAGCACAGGTGGAGACAAAAAGCTCTCAGGGCTCTTTGTCACACGTGCAACAATTTTTTTCAGAATCTATACATACAAGTCACTCTTCCCTTTAAGCCAACAACTTGTGCTTGTTTAGCCAGGTAACTGTGATTGAAAATATCAGATCCAGGTATCATCTCCCGAAAGTATAGCAGTGATAGAATCATAGAATGTCGTGAGTTGGAAGGGACCCACAAGGATCGTCAAGTCCAGCTCCTGGCCCTGCACAGGACAACTTCAAAAATCACACCATGTGCCTGAGAACACTGTCCAAATGCTTCTTAACATCTGGTTGGCTTAGTCCCATGACCACATCCCTGGAACAGGAACCCCAAAACCTTAACAGATTATTACGATACTTCTCCATTTCTTTTTGAAAACATGTTGACCTCCTCAGTTAAGTGGCCATGACTTGATTAATTTTGGAAGTTTCTAGAAATTGCTTCCAAAATTAGAAAACAACCAGTTCCCTAAGGGACAGCATAACAAATGGCTAAGTATGTGAACTCCAAAGTGGTACTCTGAAGTCAAAACACATGCAAGTAAAACCCCACTGCAAAGAAGTGCTGTCTTCTTTGCAGGACTCACTGCTGACATGCTTCCTTTCTGAGCAGATGGCCTTATATGAACTGCTAAAGCAAATCTGACATTATTGAAATAATATTCCAACCCTATGCAGTTGAGCATCACTTTTCACACAGCAAAATCAAGACTGCTGACAGCAAATCAAAGCCATGTTGACAAACATCATACCAGTATTACCTGCATTATGAGGATGCACATCCCAATTGAACCAAGGACATGCTTATTCTCATCAAACCAGGTCATAACTCTCTGATAACATCCCTGAAACAATGAAAAGATGAAAATTGAAACCCCAAGGTCACATTTTTTTCCACATGCATTCCATCTATTTTGTTCCTTCCCACCCCTACTAAGACTTGACCCGGGCAAAGTGAGCATTACCGTTTTCCAGATTAATTCAGTAGAGTTCCTTCCACAGTCTTGGGAGTTTTCTGTACAACATCGATCTGGAACAATGTTTTCTCCCAGGACTGGGTACCAATCCGTAAAGTCATTCACACCACAGCATTTCATCTGTGCAAAAGTAAAGGATTAATAAATTAACTAGCACAATTTGTGAATCACACACAACCACAAATTTGTACTTCCATTAAACCACTCTGTATTTTCCACAGGGTTGCCACAACACTTTCGTAGTTTTAAAGTGTTCTGTGGTTGCTGACCTCTAAAAGCAAATACTTAAAAACACAAAGAAAAAACAAAATCAAAGAAAATAAATGGTTCCAGGGTATGTTAGTCTTCTTGTCACAGAGACATGAGCCCAAACACCAAAACATAAGGTAATCTGCCCTCAACTGCTAACAGCAAAAGCCTGCCAAAGTTTCAGTTCCACCTATGCAGGTTTTGCCGCCTCTCTGCTTCTTCAGATCATCTCTATGCCTGTGACAGGCACAGAGAATCTCAGACAGATGAGCATCTTTCATCTTACAGAATACACTTTGATCCTGGGTTTCATAATACTCCCTGGATATTCTGGAGTGCAAAAATCAGAAACCATTAGCCATCTTTTAGACTTGGCATGGATGCCACACTTAACAGACTGCAGCAGGCTTCATGAACAAATTGCTGGGGTTTTTTTAATATTGAGAAAATATATTACCTCTGCTTGAATGATATTCCATGCATTTTTCAGTCCAACATTATTTTCTGAATTGTATAGCTTCATACCTTCCTTCAAATCCTTCTTTGCACTCTCGCTGACCTGCACCATGTAAAACATAGAGAAAGTCAAAGTTGTTCAGAAGAAAGGACCGAATGCTATAGACACATATAAAACATCTGTCTCTTCTCTCATTGCAAACTTAACGTAGGTAGAGAAGCTTCAAGGCTCTCACAAGTCAGTGGGACCTTTAAGCAACTGTCAAGGCCTAGTCTCTCCCTCAGATTGCAAAATACTAGTTTAATTTTCTTGAGATAGGAGACCTCTGCCAAGAGTTCATCCTGTAGTCATCATCTGATTCAAACTAACTGAACATTAACAGCATAAACCTGCTGAGCTTACTGTAACCTTGCCAGAGATGGCTGTTGTCAATACCCCACAGCAGCCTCTCCTGCCTGTAACCTATGGCCTACTTTAAGGCCAGAAGTTCTGGCCTTCCAACCCTAACAGAGTTACCTTTGCATGGGTTCTGGGTTCAGGCAGGCTATAGTAAATAGCCAATACAAAATCAATTGAAAAAAGACATTATTGTTGTTCTCCTTGTGGGAATGGACTTTTAGGATTTATGACTTTCAACTGTGCTTTTCTTTTCTTAGAGGATAAAGTGGGAATGCTTAACAAGAGATCTGAGATGTCTCATTTCTCACATAAATTCTAGTCTGAGCTCAGAGTCCTGGATGCAGGTAAGAATGCACTTTGCCTCTGACACTAGTGAGCTGGTAGCAGAGAAAGAATTATGGTCCTGGCATAAAGGGCAATTATATTATAAGCTCTCTTTCATCCCCCTTTGACATTCCAGTCAAAATCAGAAGTTCACCTTAGCTCCCTGAAGTAGCAGGCATTATAATGACAACCTGAGAAGAGATAAAGGTCTGGTAGGAGCTGTTTTAAAATAAGTCTGGACATGCTCATACTGCAAGGTTCTGCCCTGTGTTTAGCAGAGTTCTCCAGTTCCTCAGGCACTTTTCCAGTTTCACATATCCAATGGCCCAGCCAGTTGTGCCTACTTTACTTGGTCTCTATGAGATAGGAGATTCCTACAGATGAGCTTTATGAGAAGCTGCCTCCTGATCCATTTTGCACCCTTGCCAAACTCTCTGGGACTGCCCAGTCAAGTGAGACAACTGGTGCCATCTGGAATAACCTGTGAATATCCCATGCCTCTCTCCTCCAGTCCCGTTCCAAGGGTTGGGCCTAAGGAGCTAACAAGATTTTAACTAGGACCTCCCACAACTCAGGTCCACAAGATGATCAGCTTCTTTCAGACATCAAACAGCTATGTTGTAGGCTATCTAAGATTTTAAAAGAAGACTAAAAGGGAGGCCCTGGAACACAATTTTATGTCAGCAATTTCTCCTCTGCTTGCTCTCCTCATCACCTCCTCCTCCCCGCCTTCAGAAGCAGCTTACAGAAAACAGTCAGGATTTCAAGGTGAAACCTTCACCAGAGTGAAGATCAAGGAGAATCCACATACTTTTATCAAACAAAACCAAACTGAACCTGGTTTACATGCTAGTACAGATAATTAATCTGTGTGGCATATTTGCTTACCTTGTCCATATAAACAAAGAACAAAATGAGTAATATCAGCTCTGCCAGAAGAATTATCAGCAAAACGATGAAAAACTAGAACAAAGCAAAAACAGACAGTGTATACACATTTGCCAAACAGAGAGCAAGCCTGGGGCTTCTAGAAACAATGAAGACTATTGGCCTTGTCCTCTAAACCTTTCCTGTACTGCCAAAACCATGCAAGTTTGATTTCAAACTATTCAGGATTATTGATACTATATTGCCACTAACATTTCTGAGGGCCCTGCCATCAGTGAGGAAACTTACTGTGCAGCATTCTCAAAATCTTAGGTTTGGCCTACTACCAGTTTTCAGATTTCAGCTATGCTTTTGTCTTGCTCCTTCTGACTGCTGTCACAGCACACAGCCTTCTTTCCTTCATACAGACTACAGAACAGACAATAAACCCCTTACCATAAAGATCAGTGTGATGTGCCTCAGCAGTGATTCCCTGGCAGGTGGGCTTTAACCACATCTGACTGTGGAATAGTCATTATATTACTACTCAGCACTTCCATTCCCAACTCTCTGTATTTGAAATCTCTCTCTGCAGGGGCATCCCAAGTGTGACTTCTAGTAGTTTCTCACTACTTTTCATGCCCACTATGCTTTATAAAGGCCCACCATGCCTTTATGCCCTAGCAGACTGAGATAGGCATGGCACCAGCTGCCCAAACATGGGAAGAAGCAATATGCAGCACAGCTAGCTCTCCAACTGGAAACTCGTGATAGTCATGGTAGTATAAACAGACTTTTGCAGAACCTTGTAAGAATACAAATACTCTTAAAAAAAAAAAAAAAAAAGCTGGTGTTGCAATTTGTGTGGATGAATGACATGGACCTCATTACTATTCTGTCTTTGCACTCCTAGCTGTACAACATACAATCCAAGAAATCAGACAGCAAAAACCAGGGGCCCATTTTCCCTCCAGTTTAATTCTCTGAGGTGGTCTAAGGAATGCTGGCCAGCTGTCCCCCAACATCATATAAGGGAGACTTTTGCACAAGGAAAACATGCTCCCGAATGTCACAGCATCTGTATTCATGAGCTGTGACTGAATGGGAAGCTGTCCGCTTTGAAAGCCCTCCTCTCACCTTCTGCCACACTACCTCTCTCTTTGGAGTGGGGAGAAGCATGATGAGCCCTCCTGGGTTCATACAAAAGGAGTGATCCACACTGTGTGTTCTGAGAGGGGATCCAAACCTCTGTGCTTCAGTGCTGAACAAAGACTGGCAAGGATCAGACTTTTTTTTTTTTTAATAATTGATAAATCCTGGCAGAGACATTGACTTCTTAAGATGGTTTCCACCATCCTCTGCCCTTAAATAAGGCCAGTGTAGAAAATAGCAATGAGAGGCTTTGAGCCCCTCTGTGCTTATGATTTTTTCGGTTCATCTTTCTAAGAGACATTTCCAGAAGGGCTCTCTGGGTTGATCCTACAGTTCATGCTTAACTGAAGGTAACTGATAGTAATTTTCTATGTTATCTAATACATTAGGGCACATAGTAACAAGAATACATTTGCTAATACACCATTGATATCACTGCGATCAAAGCTGTGGGAGGTCATACTGCAAGCATACAGAAGACTGAAAGCCAAGGGCAATATTACAGTAAGCCACAAGGCTATTTTTGTAGTGGCCATTCAAATAAAATAATAACAAAGCAACAGTCACTGTCTTAGTGAAAAGGAGTATTGATGTCTTACGCTCAACAGGAGGCACTTGTTTTCCTTGATAGCACCTAGACAGCCCAGAAAGCCGGTCACCATGATCACTGTGCCAATGGCAATGACTAGGTTGGCAGCTGAAAGTGATGGAAAGCTAGGAGAAAATGTGGCGAAGTTTCCTTGCGACACTGACAGCCAGATGCCCACACCCAGCAGACCACAGCCACATAACTGCAAAGAGATAAACAAAAGAAAGGTGTAACCATTAAAAAAAAAGTCACTGTCTCCTTTCGCAGCAACTCTGAAAAGAAAGAATTTCACAGGTAAATTCTCAGGTAAGTGTTTTGCAGTAATGCTTTCACTGGCTTGGTGCAGAAACAAAGTGAAATTAAATGTTCTTACTTAGACTTGGTCATGTCATCTATACTTATAATTCTATTTAAAAGCCACTGGATGGCAGAATTCTCTTTTTAAAGACTTAGCACATGGAACTAGGGCTATTCATTGATCTCCCAAAAGCAAAACCCAATGCAATTTTAATCAATAACATCATTTCAATAAATATTTGTCATAAAATGCCCGGCCCCGGTAGCGATTTTGGGTTTTAGCATGAGTTCTCATAGCTTTAGTGTTGTTTGCCTGTGTTCAGTGTCATAAAAATCAGATTTCTATGTTCATTATCTATAGAAAGTTAATTTTCTGCTACTCTCCATCAGTGAGAGAACATGAAGAAAATGCATAGCTTCTAATAAAGCATAAAATTAACTGCCCTTTGTTTCTCACTTTTAACAGTATGATGTCAGGTTAATGAAATAAGGTTTCCCAACTTAAGTCACAGGGCAGGTCTTCAGAACAAGGGCCAAGTATTGCATTACAGAGGGCCTTAAGCTGGCCATCTTTTAGTACTTGCTCAAAGTGGCTGTTATACAACTTCCCATCTGATCTGTGATCACTGTGCAGTGAAATCTGATGTAGGACTTGGTTGTACTTTCATTAAATCTGTGAGCTACTCAACAGTACTATTAGTTTCCCACCAAATCTAGCCTTTGCCAAGGTCAGAGGTAAAATTCACATCCTCTTCAAGTGACAGGGCGATCAAAGCGCAACCCACCACCCCCCAACTCAGAGTATGTTTGCTCCAGTTTACTTGGACCACTATAATTTTTTGAAAAACAAAACTGCACCTAATAATTACCCACAGTAGTGTCCCAAAGCTGCTGGTGTTCACCTGGTGGAACATGAGTTCTTGTCATCTAGCAGGTTCCCCACACCCAGTCCACCCCATCATGCTTGCATACTTTTACTCAAACAGGAAACTGAACATTAGAGAACAGCACCTCCACTAAACCAGGCTTCAATCTTGCCTTGGGATGAGCACAAATCTGGCATGATGAAGACCTAACATTTCAGGCAAATATCCCCACTTCTGTTTGAGGTGACTTTACCAAGCAGGGCTGATAGTCCCAGGCACAACTGGCTGCTTTTGGTTTTGCTGCTTCACAGAACAGTGAGAGAAAAACTAGAATAGTACCTTCTTGCAATCACATAACCTTATCTTTGAGATAACCTTCCGGTTTTATAATCATATACATACTTATTTTCTTTTACTTCCCTTGTGACCCTTTTGTCCCCTCTGAGCCCTCTTCCTAGTTTGGTTGAAGCTTTTGAAACTGCTTTTCATCTAGGGAGACTCATCAGTTCAGTGAAAAATGGGGACCAGGAGTAGTCCTTATGCAAGATGCTCACGGAGGCAGACTAAAGCATCTCCCAACGTACCAAGCATAAAAATATAGGGTTGTGTAGTCAGAAAAAGAGAATGTGAGATGGAAAGTAACTATATTGCAATGGAGGTAACTTCCACATCCCTTTGCACCTAAGCTTTAGTTTAGCAATCTGGAGGAAAACTCAAGTGTCTAAAGCTCACAAGAACATGCATTGAATAACACAGAGGAAATTTTCAGCATTTTTGTAAGGAGACTGGGAAGCACCTCTGCTTTTGAAACTCAACACGCAGTAACTCGCAGTGAGCTGGGGAGCTTTGCATCACTGGGTGAGGATAAATGCCACAACATCTGTTTCGTATAACAGGTAACATGGATGCAGCTGCAACATGAGTGTGTGCGGCAGAAAAAAGTCAAGCACCTACTATCCCTGTGAAAAGACTGGCACAAAACATACACACGCACGTGTGGCAGGGGAGGGCTACAGGACTTTCATCTCTCCCCTCAAATCTGTCCTCTCCGATTAATAGTTTTGAATTGATTTCTCATTGCCTTTCATGGTATGTCAGCAAGGTCAACGTGAACTTAGAGTAGTAAAAAGCTGGGGGGGGGGGGATGCGAAACAGAAGCCTCCTGATCGTGTTCTGCTGCAGGACCCAATAGAAATCGCTACAGGTTTAAACTGCCTGCAGTTCGTGGAACCAGCCACCCTATTGCTCCTGCTTTAAATTTCATCTACTCTGTCCTTGAACTGCAGCAGTTTTGGTGCCTCAAGCCCACTCAGGAATCCACTCTGTGGCTCAGCTGTTTTCGCCGTTAGATGAGAACAGCACGCAGTTGCTTGGGCTGAGACCTTAAAGGTTCAGGAGGTCAGAAGCAGCTCTCAACTCACAACATTCATTTAAGATATTAAATGGCACTTCTAAGCTTCCAGGGCTGCCATTGCCATTAGCTGATGGCACTTCAGTCAATGACTTCATAATACACCATGGCTGAGACTTGAAATGTTTCCGAAGAAGTTTCTATCAAAGTCTGAAATTGTTCAGCGTAACTTTCCATCAGAACCTGAATTCAGATTTTAAAGGCCATTCACAAATGTATTTCTTGGACTTACAGACTCTATTAGGCTCAGAAATCACAGCCCTAGCTGAAGTGTTTTGAAAAAGTGCAGTGAATTCTGGAATCATGAGGCCAAAAGCAATAGATCATTGCAGACAAACAAGGTGGTGGTAAGAGCAAGATCAGGGCAAAAGGCTTACAGAGGAAG
Source organism: Pseudotriccus pelzelni (assembly GCA_035584735.1). Taxonomy (NCBI): domain Eukaryota; kingdom Metazoa; phylum Chordata; class Aves; order Passeriformes; family Tyrannidae; genus Pseudotriccus; species Pseudotriccus pelzelni. The sequence continues at coordinate 28,085,013 of JAWMRA010000001.1, forward strand.
GGCATGTAAAGGACAAATATGTGATCAACAGAAAGATCAGCCCATGAAGAGTCACATCTCGGGATCCAATGTCAATTATGAGATAGTAGCAAAAGAGATAGAAGAAAGAAGCCCTTACCAGCACCTCTTTACATTTGAAAAAATTCTGAAGCACAGTCTTGACTGAGATTGAGTCTAGAAGAGAAAGGTAGCTAGGAAATTACAAGGCTCACATTTATGTTTAATTAGACAAAGTTAGAAGCAGCTAATTGCTTAGATGAAGGAAGGGAGAGCTAACTTCAAGTGTAGGAAATCAGAAAAGTGATGGGCCCACTGGTGCTCCATGGGGTGGACATGAAGACTAAAAAGAAGGACCAAGAGCAGAAGGAGAATCAAAGCTGCAGGGCAGAAAAACAGACAGACGTCTTCTGTCCCTTTGACAAGCTCTCAGTTCAGACCTTCTATATACACTTCCATAGAGGACAGATCATTTCTTCACTTGCTTGTGTTAGCCACATCAGTATTTTGGTAAACTCGAGAGCAAAACACTTTGCTTTTTTGGCAGAAGACCAGTCACCTGCACCTTCACCTTTCCACAGTGTCTTATTAAGAAGAAGAAGAAGTCTTCGATACTTGATGTGAATTGTTTGCAACAAAGGTCTGGTGCTGTCCCTACGCAGACCACTATGGGGATGCAACTTGAATGCCAGACATATGAACGTGCTGGGAGAAGAGTCCTTTACAATGCAAAATGAATTGCTACATCAGCTGAGGCTGCAGGCATATCGACATCTGCTATTCTTTTCCTGCAATTCTAATGTCCCACTGAAGACAACTTTCCTTTCCAGCTTCTGCAGTGAGTGGGTAGCATGCCAAATTGCACACCATGATTACAGTATCGTCCAGAGCTTTGTGAAAACACTTATTTAGTGCAGTACTACAACTACACCACAGTATTTGCACTGATCATGTTCTCACCATGCCTGATTTCCAAGCTAAATTCTCGTTCTCACAGACTTTTTACCTCCCAAAGTAAGATTTCTCCACCCTTAAGTTACACTGAAAGTTCAAATTACGTAAAAAATCAGGTGATGGAGTGGCTATTAAAGACCAAGGCTGACATATGCAAGCAGGATTATCTACAATGACTGAAGAGAGTAAAAAGTCAGGAAGACTTGCAAGAGATTTAATAAAAGACATGGCATCCTAAAAACTTCCACAAGGGGGCATCCCATACCAAATAGCTCTAAGAGTTTAAGAAGAATTTAGTATTTCTTCTCTCCACAGCTCCTCAATTTTTGTGCTTTCTTCTCTGTTTTTCTCTGTCATTCTACTGAATAGCAGTACTGTTGATGCTAAAATTTATGCTTTAAACCTCAGGCCCCATGACAAATGCTTTTTTTCACTCGTGCTTTTTAAAAAAGTCCCAAATAATGCCACTGACATGGGACTTAATTGCATACACCATACCAACCAAAGCTAGCTAGCATTCTAGCAATAAAATACCTTTCCCTGACAGTTTATTCTATACCATTTTCATTTTTTATACTACATGAACACTATAAAAAATGTTCTGACAGCTATTTATTCTCACAGGATCCACCTCTTTCTGTTTGGAACAACAGAATCCTGGAGAGTGAAAGGAGGAAAAAATATATCAAGTCATCTAATTCCTTTTTCACCATATAATGAAATAATATATGCTGCTTGGTATTTAATTGTGTGAGAGTGATGGCACTGACATTCCTTCCCTAGAGAAATGGTTCAACAGCATAATAAATTTCACTGGATTTTTCTTCTCAAAAAATGTTGGCTTGTTTCCCTCGCATGATTAGAAATCATCATCCCCAGGCAATCCTCAAATCTCTCCTTCCCCTGGCGTTTATGTCACCACAGAACACTATCATAAAGTCAGTCACTTTTACTTATGGAGTAATTTAGCCAAGCTGTGGTACATATATTTTGAGCTTAAAAGCAAACAAAAGGAACGCCAACTTTCCTCACAGGTTCTTCCACACTTTGCTATTTCACCGATCAAAGTCTGAATTCTTTTCAATACCTCAACATCCACCTGTCATCATCACTGTGCCCAGAAAAATTACAACATTCTAGGAAACAGTAAGAATCTCAAATGCTTCAAGAGAAATGAGAAGTCCAGATAAACCCAGAGAGGGAGAAACCCCAAAACAAGTCTTTCCCTGACAAATGCTATCACCAGAGTGGGAAAGGGGCTCTTTTATTTTATTCTACATTTTTGAGCATTGCATGAACTAATACAATACAAACTTTCACAATACAGCACCATATCCAGATTTATTTGCCTTATCAAACAGAAGATATAGGAAGAGTTTGTAAGACCTAGGAAAGGGCAACACAGATGGTCAGAGGTATGCCAAGGCTGACATATTGTACAGAAGGAGATTGTGCACAGGATTATCTAGCCTGGGAGGTATTACTAGACAGGATGTGAATAAAATATTCACAACTCCAGAGGTCGGTATGAAAACCAAACAGCCTGTCTCTTCAGTCTTTTCCAATAATAGGAACAAGGAGACTGTTAGCAAGCATTTTTAGTATATTTTGCTTCACATAACTAAGAAGTAAATTGATAAATTATGCCATAGGTGATTACAAGAATCAAGCATTGTGGGCACAATTGTCAGTAAGGGCTAGATGATTTTATGTATTGGTAATAGCATTTGTAGTTTGTTAGCATATACATAAATAATGACATTTCCTGCTTCTCAGAGTAAGATAATGAATGCAGAATCCAGCCAAACTACCAAGCAGCAAACAAGGTAGTGTAAAGAAGGGGTAGGAAATGTCATTCTGGTAACGTTTATTAATAGAATTATATTTATAGACTTGCTCTTGAAGTTATTGAACAGCATCAGGAAAAGGGATGAGGCCATATTCTTGTTGACTTTTGCCATCATTCCATGCCATGCACAAAATGAGTGATGGAAAACCTGCACAACTAAGTGTGAGAGAGGAAGAGTGGAGAGAAGATTTATTCTTGACATCAGACTTCCTAGTGCTGGTTAAACACCAGGAGAGCTTTTAATGCACTTGGAATAGAACAGAGACATTTAGAAACCAAACACTGAGAGACAACCACTTGGGACAAAGAAGAAGCAAGTGTCTCTGTACTCCACTTTGAAAACATGCCCTGGGCTGTCTGTGGCCCAGTTACAGAGAACAGAAAGCTCCCCACCTTCCTCTGTGCTGTGTTAAAACAGGCAATCTTGCCTGAAGGAAAAATGATACAATGAAAAATACACGGAACAGCTTAAATATGGCCCCCATAAAGTGGCAGTAAACACAGCAGCTTTGTTACCAGGAAATACTAACAGCATGACTGAAAAAACAAGTGTCAGTGCTGGGAATTGATTTCAGGACAACTGCAGTGACAGAAAGACACTCAGAAATAGGCTTTGACAGTCCTTTAAACAAAAAGTTAACAGAAAGATGACCTGCACCAAAAGGACAAGAATGAAAAAGCCACATGGACAAGCAGAATCCACCACCAAAGCCTAGCACAGAAAGGTTTTTCAGTATCCAAGTGGCTCTTAAAACTGTCCCTTCTGCTGGCATCAGCAACACAAGTTCTACAAGATAAAGGTTACCTATCTTAGCTCTTCATTTCAAGATAGAAAGATTTTCCACCTTTTCTCCAACTGACTCTCAGACCAGTCAATGTGCAGACAGGATAAGGAAGACAATGGCCCTAATGAAACAGCAAAGTCTTCTCACTCTGATCCTGGATTTTGGTTTGAATTTTTTTTAATATTTTCCCCTCTCCTTCATTTATGCTATCTTAATGAGCTCACAGGTTTCCTACGGAATCAAGAAGCAGCACATCTTGGAAAACAGTTTGAAAGGATGTTCTTTCAACCATACAGGACTTTTTATAGAAAACTTCCATGAGACGTAAAGATGGACATCATCTTTAGCAGCTGAAAACCTCATTCAAAGACTCTTCAGATCAGAAGGAGGAGTTCACATCTTCTGTGCATTTCGGATCTGGTGCTTCACTTGGAAGCAGCCTGGTATAGAGACTCAAACCAGTAAGAGATACCATTCAAAAAACCACCATCCTTTCTCAAAAGACATAGCGGTCCCTGGTCTTGTTTCAATGCACATTAACTAACATCAGTTTTGGAAGATTTGGAAGATTTGGAAGATTAACTTGGTTGTCCAGGACATACTGTCACCAGAATTAACGGGATTTTCAAACTATCACAATGCATTAAATTCTCTGTTGAGAGCAGAATATTAATCAAAGGGGGTGTGTGGGGGTGACTTAAAAGGGAAAGAGGATTCAAAGCTCAGCAGAAGTCATTCCATCCACTTCCCATCAGGCAGAGGTGCTCACCTTTTGCGTTTGCCGTATCCTTCTCTGAGTTACAGATCAGAATAACTGTTCCGGGAGGAGGCAAGGATGAGAACTACATGGTCTCTACCCCTTCAAAACACATTCCAAACCAGAGATATGCTGTCTGCAAATTAAGTTTTTGGATGCCAATTGCCATCTCTGGATTTGGGTGGTTAATCCATCTCTGGAAAGGGCTGGTGCTTAAAGGAGATTTTCAGGTAAGACCAGATAAATTTTCCCGCACTGCCTAGATAATCCACAGGATTAATCAAAACTGGGGCTTAACAGCTGACAATCTCAGAGGTTTCTTGCAAAGCAAGATCATCTTCTACACATGATCCAAAATGTAGCAAGAACATCAAAATCTGAGAAGTTCTTCAGCCATAAACTAGGAAATGAGAATGGAGTATGGAAGTAGGTGATATACTTAAAAATACCTATTTAGTGCTACTACCATAACAATATAGGAAATTTAAACTCCTCTACAAGATTCCTATGAACTGGACATTGATGGAAGACAAGGGAATCATTTTGGTTTCTTCTTTCGGTCTACTGCTGTAACACCTGTAATGACAGCCTGTGAGTAATAGAAGCTACAGAACTGGAATCTGTGCAAATGCTGAATGTTCTTAATTCATCTGCCAGAGAAAGCAGTTATCCTCTTAGAGTCATTCCCCCAGCAATACTCCTAGGATGGTCCTGAAAAACTGAAATGAGGTTGAGACTGTGATCTTTTGTGGAGGTAGAAGGGAGAGAGCTACCCTGAGGAGCATTACATTTGGACACTTTTATCAATCTGTGGTTTTGGAATGTGTAAATTTGCAGGCAGAAGCCTTAAGCTTGGGCTTGGATGCTCTTCCCCAGTGCCACTGGAGTCTTCAATAAAGGACATGTTTCATAAAAGGAAGTTGTAGTTGTTTGTCAAAGACAGCTTAACCTCTCTATTTAGTTGAAGGACAACTTGGATACTTCATGTTGCACATTAGGAGAAACTGTCACTGAGAAATCAGTACAGCACTGGAAGTAACCAAGGAGGTGTCAAAATCTCCAGTCACAGAGGTTTGCAATGCTTTGCTAGAAGCAATCATGGTTGACCTGCCCTAGCACTAGCAACAGTACCACTTGGTATGACATGCAGAAATTCCTGTCAAGGAACATTTCTGTGATTTTATAATTTCCTCAGCTATCGTGTTCTTCCTCACTTGTGAAAAATTCAACAATCATGTCATTTCTAATGAACACATAAAATTTATTACCTTTGGAAACCTTGTGGGGAGAGAGCTCTCTTGCCTGTGCTGGGGAATCAGCACACTTGTCTCTCTCCAATGGCTGCACACCAGCACATAAAAAACAGTGAACAACGAGGAGGAGCCGTTCATGTGAGCACAGTTACAGGATTATAACAGAGACAGTGGGATCACTCACGTAACTGGAGTGCTGTGATGGATAAAAACAGGCTCTTTAGGCAGATCAGGCTGGGAAGATGGGGGGACACTGTACCTTATATGAGAGAGCAGTGGAAATGCACAGCAGTCTGCCCTGGGATGGATGTAAGGAGTCAATAAAGAGTTATGAGTCCTATGTATGCCTACATACGTACACAGGGAACATTCCTTTGGTTTGGCCGCTGTTTTGACAGGGCATTGCCCTTTTGTGGCAGGGAGTTGCCATTTTGTTAATATCACCGCTCTGTGGTTGGCTGAAAACAGCTATAAAATTCATAAAACTAACTAAGAGCTAACGGAATGAATAATTCAAGTTTAAATACAAACAGAAGGAAAAGGCTGTGTTGGGGTCCCCCACTTTAACAGACTGCAGAACAAGCAGTCTGAGCTGGGGTAAGACTTCAAGAACGTAGAAAGGCACCAAAAGGATGATGGATATAGACCAGTTGAAAGATGTCCAAGGGTTACAGACCCCTCCTAGGAGGTCACCAAGGCAGTGCAAAGCCTGTCACAGGCAAAGAGCCCAATCCTTCGAGTGGGACTGAGACGCCTCTGCATCTTGCCACAAAACACCAGCTTGAACTTCACTGTACAGCTGGGGAGGCCCCCAGAACTCTAAGGGGAGTGGGAGTTGGGGCTGATGGAAACCACACAGCTGAAATAACATCAGCAAAGATGCTGTCTTCGAAACAGCACCGCAGGGTAAAGCATGGCAGTGTAACTTGCAGAAGGGCTATCATCTGTGTTTCTCCATATTGATGGAATATCTGACAGCTGATGACACTGCAAGGCCACTCTTGGTTACTTTTGTTATGTCACAACAACTGGGAGAGGTTACTGAAAAGACTGAAAATGAACAAATGTCATTCCTATCTTAAAGAAGGAAGACCTAGGGAACCATATGCCAGTCAGTCTCACCTCAATCCCTGGGAAAATAACCGAGCAACTAATCCGGGAAACCATTTCCAAATACATGAGGGACAAGAAGGTGACATGCAGTAGTCCCCATGGATTTACAAATGAGGAATCATCCTAAGGAACCCATTAGCCTTCTACAATGAGGTGAGTAGCTTGGTGGATGAGGGGAGAGCTGCTGATATTATTTAACATTAGAAAGGTTGTGGAGCCTCTACCTGTGGAGATACTCAAAGCCTGACTATACACTGTACAGGGGAACCTGTTCTGGCCTACTCTGCTTGAACAAGGGGTGGCAGACTAGATGGTCTGAACAGGTCCCTTCCTACAACACCTATTCCATGATTCCATTAGGAGATAAGCTCTCAGATATCAATTAATAATTATATTCTAGCTCTATTCTCCACTATGCACACGTACCCCCTTTTTTTTGTCCCCCTACCCAGTGTTTGCCTGAACACGTAAGGAATAAGCCCCCTCCAACACATGCACAGCACTGATTTGTTAATGATTGCCATTAATTATTAGGGGGTAAACATCTTCTTAATGAAACTCTAGGTGATAAATTGCCAGTATTTAAAACACAAATGTGGAGAAAAGCAGCACTAGAAAGGAAACAAAGGATTCATTTAAAGGAAACATACACCTATAGAATTATATTCCAAAATACAGACTTTCTGCAAGATGTTTTGGGAAAAGCTGATATAAAGAAGGAAAGTATCAAAAGCAAATAAGATATTACTTTGGACTGTAGTATTTCTTCTTCCAAAACTTCACAGCTATTTTGAGTGGCATGCACAAAGGCAACAAAGCAAAAAACAACAAAACTGTCTCTGCCTGCAGCTGTGAAAGGTCAAATTTAGTTGTGCCAATGTCAGCACTATAATCTTTTTGTATAGAAGTGCCCAAAGTGCAGTTGGCAAGAAAGAAGACTGAACATTTGAAGAGGATTCAGAGATGATGTATGAAGGATTAGAATGTGTACTACAATCTAAGTGAGTGTTAAACTCAGAGGGCAGGAAGGAGAATGGAGGCAGAACATGGAAACAGTATTAGCAAAAAAAAAATTAAAATTACAGATCAAATACTGAGACTCCTGAAATCAGAAAACTGGCAGGACCCCAGTTACTCATCTGCTGGATGGAAGAACATCAAAGACCACAGAGAGTTCAAAATGTCAAAGACAACATACATAACATCCAGAGAATAACTAATATAGAAGAAGGAATTATGCAGTCACCCCACAGAAGAAACCTGATTGGAAGGGTAATTAACATATCATTCATAAAGGCTATGTAATTTGTGAAGGCTATGTATGTAATTCATAAAGCCCATAAAGGACTTGTGGTTCCTACAGAACCTTATGCATACATTAGAATGTGCAGTTATGCTGTCCTTGATAACAGACTGACAATAATAGCTCATTTAAAATATAGTAACAAAGCATTATACATAATCTTCACATTAAACTGTGTTCTCATTAGTAAGCAAGGGGATAAGAGCTGAAAAATTCTCTAAGCAATTCATCATAATGAATGAGGACCCATCAGCCTAACAAAGCACTTCTGAGCATTAAGCCCTATTTCCTAAACACACATAACTGAAAAGATATCTTTCTGAAATGCAAAGTTTGGGGATTAACCTCAGTCTCTCTTTAATTCCTGCAAATGACCCTATCTACAGGCTTCAAACTGAAAACAGGCAGCAAATTACAATGCTGTCTTTTAATGCAAAACTTTTTGAAGCTACATGTCAGGAGATGTAAGTTTAGGGCTTTTCCCTATGTAATAACAGTAATTACAAAATGGAAATGTGCAATGATTTTAAAATGCTTTTATTTTATTTTCCAATGTATTTCCATAAAGTTAATTTCACTTGAGATGAAAATCCAATCTGAAAACCAGATGGACAGAAAGATCTGAATTCATTGCTCCATAGAAACATTTATATTTCAGTTTGATAGCAAAAGCAAATGCATGTTGCTGTTTAATCCCATTAAACCTACAGAACAGAAAGAGAAGTGAATTTTGTTATTCTAGTTCTTGGAAAAATTTGAAGAATATTTTACTGCAATTCTTAATCCCTGTGCAAGCATAACCAAGTACATGATTTTTACATGTTAGTAACCATGATTTGGCTAATAAAAATGTTTTGGTTTGCCTCACTATTAAAAGCTCTTTCCAAAACCATTTGATTCACAGACTCAAAACCAGCACTCAAGGCTTTGAAAGCTGGAAGGAGACTTTTCAACTACTTTCATAGATGTCAACAGGAAGAAACAGTTTTACCGAGACAGTTTCCAGAGTAACAAACAGCACACCTAAATCACAGTCCAAATTCCAGTATACAAAAGCCCCAAGAGAAATGTTATCAGACAAGACAGGAAATCGTATTTTATTCCATTGTTAGTAGAGAGAAAAACAAATGTAATCATTATCAGTTGAGTCCCCTCAGTGCTCTAATTTTTGGGCAATGACATTAAAGCCTTCTAAAAATAGAACTGTATGGCTGTTTAAAGCTATATGGTAAATTCATATATTTGCACAAATGCGGAGCCATGCACCTGCAGTACTTTCTTCTGAGATGGAAGCCCCTGCTACTTATACATGGACACTTTATGCCCAAAAGGAGCACAGTCACATCCTGATCAGTCTACCGTCTAACAAACATTTACAATGTCTAGCATCCACTGGCATAACTTTATGAAATTTAGGCACCTCTGTTGGTCATGCGTTGTTAATCTGTCTCTTTTTTCCTGATCCAATACTCCTGCAGCCACTTTATCCTCTTTGTTTATTTTAACCACAGCTGCTTAATTCTGCTCTATCTCTTAATACCAAATAAAAGCAGCAGTAACACAAAAAAAATTTAAAAAAAAAAATCAGATGTTCAAAGAACTTGTGGTGGGTCAACAGTCAGCAGTTCTCACCTAAGTTTGTCTAAAAGGACTAAGGACCTGTACAGCCCCAAAGAAGTTACCATGACCTAAGATACTCTCTTGAAGAGGTACTACAAGCTACAACCAAGAACACTGCATCTCAAACACACAGTGTTCTTCATCTGCTCAAAATGGGCTTAAACTACATCCTGCAAACTGACTTGTACTCTTCTCTTTCAGATGTTGGAGGATTTCTGAGAAAAGGTGCAAGGAATCATTGTGAACTAATTACCTACAGAAGTTATTTGTAAACCCATCACTGTATAAGTGTGAAGTAAGGCTTGTATTTGTTGGACTATAAGCATTCTACTCGTGTCAATTTGTAAGTGAAAACAGCACAAAACTCTAAGGGATTCACTCCCCTCTTTAATTTGTTACATCTTCTGGCACCACTGATAACTAAGGAGTAAAACTGACTTTCGGTTTTACTTACTTTATGTCAGATGGTAGCACAGCTTTCAGTGGCCAGTGACCTTGTGTTGTTTAAGCTTTCAGTAGAACAAGCATTCTAATACTCAAATAAAACAGACAACAGGAACAAAGGCAGGAAAACAAGTTCTTTGCCCTCTGCACTGTCTGCTCTTCTTGGTATTGAAGTACAATTTTGTTATTCTACCTCTTTCTATTAATATATTCTATTTTGAAGCTACTACCTGGCAAATAACAGCTCCCAGTGGATTGAGAACACCTCCTACTTATTGTTAAATACTCCGTCAAGTGATCTTCAATTAAAAATATTTTATGTGTTCCATCATTGCCTGAATCATCTCTATCTCGTTACTTTCCAAGATGTAAAAAACCTCAACCAAGTGAAACGTTGCACCTGCAGGTTGCTGGAAATACTGCAAGGTTGAATCTAATTCTCTTCAGAGAGACTAACAAGGATTGCTATTATAAAGGGGCCACACCAGATAAATAAAAAGGGGTAGTAGAGCAGCCATGAGCTACAGTCAGGATAGTTATAAGCATCAGAGTAGGCAGATGATTCATTAGTTAACCGAATCTCACTTTTCCCTTCCATCCAGCGATCTGTCTTAGAGAAATGAAAAACAGGCAATCACACTGCCTCAAGAGGCAACTTGAAAATTCACAAGAAAATTCAGCCAGTTACAGGTGGACAAATACTTTTACTATCCCAAAGCAAACACAGGATAGTGGCATTAGACCATTTAACAAATACAGATGCACACTGCAAACTGTCTTTGAGTCTCGCATTGCTTCCAAGAAAACACCTTTTAAAAGCTTTCACTGCCTTGCCTGAAAGGAGACTTAGAACTACTTATTGTGGAAGCAAGAAAAAAAGGAAGTGTTCCAGTTCATATCTAGAATATTTTAACAATATTTTCATGCCAAATTCACTGTAAGAAGAAACAACCTGCAGAGGAACAGATGCCAGAATGGTTTAGTTAAGGGAGTACTGAGGTCACGTCTGATCCTGCTCAGTGTTGATTAACTTCCATGGTCCAGCTACCATCAGAGTGAGAAAGACCTGGGGCTGTTTCATCAGTCATGGTATTTTTTTCATATATCATGACAAAACAATCTTGCTTTCAGAAAAGCTAGGAAAGAAGTCCCTGTTGCCAGATAGGAGCTGTGATGTTATCCTGGTATCTGAAATGCTGGAAAATGAGACTGGGACAGAAGAATGTCTAGCAACCAACTCTAGATATCAGCAACGATTAATAGCTCTAGCAATTACTGTATCAAACAAATAAGTATTCATGATATGTACATATCTAGTCTTCAGATGGGCACTGCTACTAAAAGACACAGCATAGTTTGTGATGTAGTGATTTCAAATGAATTAGGAGGTAAATCTAAAAGGAGCAGTCCTAGAAAAGGTGAGAAAAAGTGACTAGAACAGGAGGACAAACAAGGCCATATGAGAAGTGGAAGATAAGCTCATGTATCTCTTTTTTTCCACATGCCAGATTGAGAGGAAATTGGGTTAGCGAAGACAAATCCACACGGATTCATAAGTAATAAAATTTACAACTTCAAATATTAACATCAGGGGACTCTGCAAGCAGTACATCTAACAATGACACCTGGTGTCCCTGATACCTAGGGAAAAGTGCAAGGAGTGTCGGGCTTACCTGTGGTTTAGATTGTCCTTTCCCTACAACATGTTCAATCTGCTAACATGACCACTGGATAAAATATTTCAGGTGGCAGACACTGTGTGTTTTCTGTGCCTTTACAATCTAATTGAATGTGGTGTGAAGCAGAGAAAAGTGCTTCCCACTGGAGTCCAAAACACAAATGCAATGGATATAAATGTACTGGAAAATTCTAGATTATAACAAAAATTTACGTTCTCAAAAATATCTAAAAAATACCTTAAATTAAAAAAACTAGCTGTACAATCTGTAAACTAAAGTTACAGGTCTCGATTCCCACTGTAACACAAAAAAATCTTTTGGTTTCTGCAGGTTCTCCACAGACTTCCCATATGTTCTCATTTTGGGGGCTGGATTAGGTTCACAAAACATACTACCAGAAGCAGGAAGACTAAGTGAGACTGGTGTTGCCTCACCCTTCCCTCCCTTTCAGTGAGCCTCTCTGTCCACCACACAAGCTCACTAGAGACAAAAGCTGCTGTTCCGACAGCATTACATTTGGACATGCTGACAAGACTACAGGGGTCACAGCTGGGAAGTACTGGGACTACAGAAGACAGTTCCATCCTGCTGTCTGACAGATTTGTTTGTATTCACTTCTGCACAGAGCAGAACAGGAACAGAGCTTTTACACCAGCCATACTGAGAGGAGTAAGTGCATTTTATTTTGCAAGTCAAGGTTCAGCCAGAGGAGGTGACTGCCGGATGAGCGGCAGTAGCATAAAATGATTTCCCCTAACTTTTGTGTTGAGAAGAGTTACAAAGTGTACTGACTAATACTCACTATAGCATGGGTTTGCACTCAAAATTATTTTGGTTTACTTTGTGCTTTTACCTAAAAACACTTTCATAGCTGACTGCAGTTTAAAATACCCTTTTCAGCAATCAAGGAAGATAGCAAAAGACACACTTAATTACAAAATGTTTCAGAACAAGATAAAAAATGCTGTTGGCCACAACATCACGTAGGACATCTTTCAGTCTCTTATCTCTGCTCTGCCATTTTCACATATGTGAAAGCCAAAATAAATGTACCAAATACCAGAAATGAAAGGTAAAATGCAAAACCCTATCTCAGCATATTCTACTTCTTAAAAGGCTCAAGTACTGGTAACAACACATTGATACTAGCAGCAGCTTCACTATTTGAGAAAATCATTATCTAACTGCATCATATGCACACAGAAAAAGAAAAGCAGTATTCAAATTCTGTAAGGAACAAAAATCTGTGCCAACGAGCTACATCTGGGTATGATGCAGTGAGACTACTCTTAAGGGCTCGAGTATTCCATGCCAACACCGAATCAATATAATATTTCCTATGTGTGATTCATTCCACGTGCAAAAAACTCCAGCAATTCTTCAGACTGATTTACTTATTTTAGCTTACAGGAGGGAAATATGTTCTCAACAACTCATACTCACTTGACTGGGGCCTAAAAAAAGCAAGCAACTTTGCCACAGAAGACATAATGAAACCTGGATTCCCATAGATTTGTGACTCATGATTGGAATCTCGGCTTTCTGATTCTATGTGAGCTAACCTCTGTTAGTACTTGTCCTCTTAGAGGGTATACAGAACAATTTGCTGATGTGTGGATTCTCTGGCATCTAGTAAAGCTGGAGTTCATTCTGCAGGCTTGCTCTAAGGGAAGCAGGGTGTGTATCCCCTATCCAGTCACATCTTCAGTTTTATTTCTGTCCCTGCAGAATTCATTAAAATGTAAATTACGTTCTACTGAAAAAACGTAAGACTGTTAATGGAATTTCATCCATTGCATTATGCAGATATCCAAAATAGACATCCACTTAGAGCTAGCCATGATATACAGTGAAAGTTAGACTCAAAGGTCATTTCAAAAAGTAAATGCACTAGGTTTGATTTTTTCTTATCCCAGGTGCTATTTGTTTGGGGTTTGGACACATGCTTGACAAAAAAACTTAACAGATGGCATTAATTAAATCCCTCAAGTATGGACTAAAAATACCTCCATTTCGCTACCTCTAATTCTTTTCTCACAAGTTAACTGCCCCTGAGCACTTTTTTTCCTCTAATTTCTGCAAGTCACCTGTAAGTAATTCATCAAGAAACAAAACATCTTAGGTACAGAGTAGGCTTTTCTCTTAGTAAATCCAGATTGTAATCTCCAATAATCTCTTTGACTTGCCTGTTACTAAGACCTAGCTACATGAAACACTTACTCTGGTGTCGGAAACAGTTAATGGTTTAACCATTGAGAAGAAAACCAACAAAATATAGTCATAGACAATGACTTATGAACCCCTATTTTAAATAAATTTATTCCAAATAAAGGATTTATCACCCTTCTTGGTATCTCATCTAACTTTGTTATGAAAAAAATTAACTGATAAGAACCTAACATGAGACTAACTATAGCTACTCTTTACATCTACAAGCACAACTGCAATGTTACATTACTTCAATTTTTGCCAAAGTCAGCTGCCCAAGTTGCCAAGCTAAAAATATATTCTATAGCTATGTCATTGACTAGACTCACAACTGCTAATGATAAATGTGTCTTCACATTTTCATACTCTAATAATGAAACTCAGATGGAACTACTTGGTTACAAAAATTATATCCATGATGAAGAGAAATACATATAGTTTCAGATTATTTCTCAGCAAAAATCTTCATTACCCTGAAGATTAACATTTAAATTTAGGGCAGTATTGCCTCCAGGTGGGAGCTGACTCAAGGACCAAATCCAAAGATATAAACAAACCTCTTGCAGAAGTCTCATTCCACTGCATGGAAAGATTCAGCAACTTACACAGGAGACCTCAATTCAGGTCCCTACTGTTGGCAAAACAGTTAGATTTTCTCCATCCTATAATTTTATGTATTTCCTAAGGCACTTCAGTTAAAACCTCATCATCTTGGGCTGCCTGTATAAATATGCATGCCTTCAGAAGAAGACTCACACCACACAGAAGTAGCTATGCACAAAGTGGGTAAAAGCATCCTACACAGCCCACAAGCACAGACAGACACCATTCACACAGACAAGTGTTGGTGCCTTAAAATAAAATTGTGGCATAAAACTGCAAAGCTGTATTGCAAAACATAATATCAGGTGTAACTCGACTTTGAACATGTCCCACTTCAGAAAGCATGCTGATTTGGAGTGCTGAAAGTATCTGTATTCCACCTCTACAGGTGGAAATAAAAGATAGAAATAAAAAAGTATAGTTCAGTTAAATGGGATGCGACCCTGTGTGAAACAGATTGCTATGAATTGCATTTGGAGTCTCACATCTATCTTTTAATTTTTCCCATCATTCTGGATCATCATCATCATCATCATCATGGCTAGGCTTCGCGAACAAAGATTTGGGAAGGGCTCTACCCACGCTTGCTACAAGCACGCTGATGGCTAAAAAGGCCAATGCGGGACAGACAAGTCCGGTCGCAAAA
>JAWMRA010000001.1:28100323-28241013 GCA_035584735.1 Pseudotriccus pelzelni
CTTTGCTAACCTGTTGTCTATTTCTGCATCAATCTTACCGTCCGAGGAGATGATGCTTCCCAGGTAATTAAATTGCTAGACTGATTTGAGCTCTGATCCGCCAATGGTGATATGCATTTGGAGTCCCACATCCATCTTTTAATTTTTCCCATCATTCTGGATACTACATATAAATAACCCATTAATGGGAACAAAGACATTATTGTATGTAAGTACTGTGACTTAAGTCACAGCCTTCTATTATTTCTGAAATACAAGATTCCCCATTTGGAAGATTAGAAAATAACACTTCTCTACCCTACAGAGGTATCTTCTTTCTCTAATTAAAACATCCTTATGAGGAAAAGCAAACAATTAAAGCACCAGAATAAATCAGGGAAAAGCTTGGATGCAAAAACAGAATACACAGAGTATGAAATACAAATAACATTTCCATCTTATTACCCCACAAACTGCACTTTTTTGTGATTTTTTTTCCCTACTTGTATGGCACTTTTGTAGTGTCTACAAACGTCAAGCATAGAATCCCTCAAGAGCTAAACCATACCTATTTTTAGTTATGCTACTTGCACAACTATTCATGAACCTTACACTGGGAATCATCTCAAAGGACCACTCCTCACTAAGAACAATTTCTGAGCAGCACTTTTTCACTCCCTGCATTTTCTTGATGCTTCTCTTCTTGGTGCCATTTTGTGTTTTGTTTTGGCCCATTGTTTCCATGGCTAAACTGATGTTCCACACTAGCTACCAAAAGTCATTCTTGCAAGCTGGTTCCTTGTTACTAATGACAGTTTTGCTGGCATTATACAAGGAGAGATACATGCAGGCCATGTGGATGGCTGAGGCCTGTGAAGCCATGAAAAGTCTGAGAAGTCTAAAATAAAGTAAAATGTAACTACAGGCTCCTAAATCCAAATTTGGATATCTTTGTGAGTTTAAAACACAAAGGCATAACATTCTCCATCAAAATTAAGGTTTTCATTTTTTCTTGAGAAAAACCCAAACCATTTCAGGCTACACTTATTCTAAGCCTGGACTCACCACCACCATTTTTCCTCTGATGTGTATTTTTGCCAAGAAGGATGTTTTCCCCTTATGAAGCCTGTGGGAATGCATGGCTATACACAGTCTCCAAAAGCAGCTCGCCTTTTACAAAACATAGCTGAGTTTACTGCTGTGAAGGGTGTATGCTTACTTGTCTTTACTGGCTGCCACAGGATACCTCAGTGTGCATGTAACAGGACTAGTGGATTCTCTGCAAGGTGACAATTCATAACACCCACTATGTGGAAATGTGTTTGTTTATACAGCTCTACATGACAACAGATGATGGAGCTGTCAACATCAGTTTGAATTCTTGATGTCTTACAGTAGATAACCTTCCATGCTTTCAGCGATTAACTTGTATGGCACAAATTCAGCTGTCCAGAAGTGGCAACTTCCAAATTCAGAGGTCTGTTGATCTTCAACTTCTCACAATTTTTTTCTCTGGTCTTCCTTTCAAGCCTGGTATACCTGGAATGTCCTTTCCCACATGGGTATGCTAAGTCATCAGTCTTTATGCATTAAAGCCCATCTGGAGGGACCTTGGGTTGTGCTGAGGCTGCTCATTTACTATATTTAGACCCGAGAATTATCTATGATTATGCGCAGACAACATACTCAAAATGGCACGAAGATGAATCACAGAATCATAGACCAGTTGAGGGTGGAAGTGACCTCTGAAGGTCATCTGGACCAACCCCATTGCTCAAACAGGCACACCTAGAATCAGTTTCCCAGGATCATGGGTGGCTATTGAATATCTTTAACGATGGAGAATCCACAAGCCTCTTTGGGCGACTTGTTCCAGTGCTTGGCCACCCTCATAGTAAAATAAGTGTTCCCTGATGCTCCAGTTTTGCCCATTGCCTCCTGTGCTGTCACAGTCACCACTGAAAAAAGCCTTGGCTTGGTTTTCTTTACACCCTCCTGTCAAGTATTTACAAACATTAATTAGATCCTTGAGCCTCTCTTTTCCAGGCTAGACAGTCCTAGCTCAATCAGCCTTCCTTCATATGAGAGATGCTTCATCATATTAATGGAAAGAGTCAAACAAAGGGCCACTATGTCCATGTCTCTCTGGTACTGAGAAACCCAGAACTCCAGGTGTGGCCTGACCAGTGCTGAATGAAGAAGAGTCACCTGCCCTTGACCTCTTGCAACACTTCTAATGCAGCCCAGGATACTGCTAGACTTCTTTGCAGCAGGGACACGTTTCTGGCTCCTGTTCAACCTGGTGTTCACCAGAATTCCTAGGTCCTTTTCCACCCAGCTTCTTTCCAGCCAGGTGACCCCAGCATGTACTGGTACATGGTGTTGTTCCTCCCCAGTTTGCATTTTCCCTTGCTGAATTTCATTATTTTCCTATCAGCCCATGAAAACCATCTTCACATCATGATTATATTTTGGTTGAAGCAGAAGGAACTCACCTAAAACTGAACTGGGCCTCTCTGTAGCCAAAAACCATGAGATGGTATATTTTGAGCTAAGCAGTAAAGGCCACCAAATAAGCCCTAAGCAGCTTGTTCTTCCTGCAAGGGCACACAGAGATAGGCCTGTCACACAATTATTCTCATAACTTACGCACGCCATGAGGAGTTCACAATCTGGCAAGCATAAAAAGGTAAAAGACAGAAAGGAGAGTTTTCAGGAGCCACATGTGAAAGTGTAAGCAACACATAAGCAAAATTCCAAATCTGTAAGAACTGCAGCACTTAAACACACTGGTAAAAGCAGATGTGTCAAAGGGATGTGTCAGTCAACACATATGCTGGGACTGGATATCTTCTTATAGAGTCAGGATATCCTGTGATCATATATGAATCTACAGTTTCCTTTACCAGGTCTGTAAAATTCACAGTAAAGCTCCAGTTGCTGACTGTAAATCTGTGTGGTGTAATCTGCCTACATTGCACTGCTTTGTAATGATAAAATCATTCTGGGGTAATTTCCTGACATGGTGTCTCAGTACTGACTTGCCTCACACAAGGTATCTGACTGGCATATATAGGAAATCCTAAACTGCAAGCTGTGCTATAGATTTTAATACAAACATGGATTACATGAACACATTGACTAAAATAATCTCTCAGCAGAAAGGCAGTCATGGGATTTTGACCTTTCCAGTCTCTATCCAGAAAGCTTTCAAAAAATACTTCCCATTCCACAAGTTAAAATAGCTTTTGCTTCAGCTGGAACATCCAAAAACACAGTGCTTGCTCAGTTACCTTCCCATATGCTTCCATCTCTTTCACCGCATACATCAAAGCGAAGCTAAAGTGGCCTTCAGTTATTGTTGCCATTGTGAAATCCATCCAGCAAGACCTTAAAGTCAGGAAAGACCACCTAATTCCCAGTTTGACTTCATATGTGCTGACATATTTCTCCAATTATCCTCTGACCTCAGACACATTAAAAGAATCCAGAAACCCATGCAGTGATTTCTGTGCATTGTTCCAAATGCACCTCTTACTGAGGCTTGAGCCCTGTGCCTTGCCCTCGTGAACTCCTAGCTCGTGCTTTTCTGTATATAATTAATGCATCTTTTTGTCAGGACAGAAGAGAATCCACGTCTGTACATTTAATCACCTGTTGTTTTTAGTATGTCAGGAAGCAGTGAATTATATATTTTTATTTAACTTCTTTTTAAAATAGTAACCGAATTTTGGTAGAAATTGGCATTCAATCAAAAGCCACAATACCTTTCAAAACTACACACTATTAGTTACATAGTACTATATCTAGTGTGCTGTATGGATAAGAAACAGGGATGGTTTCTTATCAAGAATCCATCATAGTTTTCATTTTAAATGTATTTAATTGGCAGTATAACCCTTAGTTAAAGAATTGAAGACTTCTGATGACCAAATGCATTAAAAGCATAGAAACTGTAGCTCTTATATGCTAATATCTCATTCTCTCTGTGCTCAAAAATTGAAAGCAAGTTTGTCTGCTTTTTTCAGCTGCCAGTTTTTCAATACTAAATGAACTAGATGTTAAGAAGAACTAAATTAATACTCTGAAATAAAAGCTACTGCTGATTTAGGCTTTCAAAAACTGATTTAGTCTTTCAGTCAGCTTTGCTTCCAGCTGCTAAGACTTTTACCAGGTTTTTTCCTTGTCTTCTTTGCAGAAACCGACAGCAAGTACCCTTGAATGTTTTTATTACACTTGCATTTTCAGACATTATAGTCATGAAATGTGTTGTGAAGATTTTGAATATGTTTAATTTTTCAAAAGGAGTTAAGAGGAGTTAAATTAAAAAGTATCTTTTTTTCTCCTCCAGCTTAGAATCATAATTAACAATTAGCGAAAAATGGAAAGCACTCTCTTGGCAAAGGATGAAGGAATTCTAGTAATTCTTTATGTTGGACTTATTATTTCAAGTCCCCCTTTTCAAAAATAAAAATTATTTTCACTTTCCTCTTTATTTAAAAAAAAGCCTATCTCCAGTAGTAGTTGTGCTGGAAAGTCACAAAGATAACAGAGCAGATGCTACAAGGATTCACACTGCAGTAGCAATGGAACAATATCTCTTCATGCCGTGGTCAAAATAGCAGCATGAAATGAATATCACATGCAAATTCACTCAGCTGTAACAAACAAGGAAAAATATTTCCATAAAAAGCAGCAACCTGGGAATAACAGTAAAGACATCAGTCTATGCTGGTCCTCTAGACACTTTGGTCTCTAAGGCTCCTCTCCCACTGCCAGAACAGCACTGTTCAGTTTGCTCTTGTGTTTTTGTCCCAGTCTTAACAGTGATGATTTTGCAGTACAATTTCTCAAGTTCCTGTCTGTCCCTTAAAAATGTAGCCAAACCCAGTGCTCTGGAAATACTGTAGTATTTCCACCAGTTAACATTCAGTTCATTCACCAATAAAGTCAAAGTTCTTCCTTCTTCCCCACAGCAAAGACATTCTTGCTATTTCTTTTTTTTCATTCTGTTTCTCAATCCATTCCAGATCCTGCATTAACCAGAGAGAGTTGCTCCCCACATGCAAATAAGCAAGAGCATAAAACACTGATTTTGCATGCAAAACCATGAATCATTTTGATTCTACAGAAAGCACCTTAAAAACCTAGCAGTAGGAACTACTTAGGTGAGATCACATAAAGGACCACAATGCTTGTAATTCATAGTGAGAACAAAAGTAACGAAATAAATAATTTTTGGCCTTTGTAGAATTTTGCGTCATTGTTTTACCTATCACTTTACTAGTTAAGGGATCTCGCTGACTTAAATGTCTGATATTAAAGGATTGGTTGTAGCCATACAGAGCAGTTTAAAAGCTGTGATTACAGGTACGGTCAGGAACAGAAGGGGAAGAAGAGAGAAAACTACAAGTGACAGTTCCATCATGCCATTATTAACCAGGAGAACACTGTAGGTTGTACTGGCTCACCACGTGTGAGAAGAAAAAAGGGGACATGTAGATGAAAGATCTTGGGGTTTTTTTCAAATAAAGAAAAATAATCAAAGTTGCATAAATAAAACTTCAATACCTAGCACAGTGAATCAGCAGGACATAATTGAAAATGACACTCATTTCACAGCATTAGTGGAAGGTGTAAAATGAAAATTCCTATGGTTTACCAATATGAAGTGATAAATTTACTTCACAATTTTTTGTGGAATGTTTCCTGGATGCACACATTATTTGATCCTCAGATGCACCACTCTTTTCCCCCCTCCAAAAAAAAAAGGACCATCATAATCACTCTGGCATAAGTCCAGTATGTTTAAACACTAAATGATACCTCTGTGATGACCTCTAATACTTTTCTTCCCCTTTTCTATTTCTCTAAAAGTAGGTAGGGTAAGGCTTGCACCATCCTTAGCACTGAGAGAATGAGAGCAATTTCCCTTTACACAGTTTAAAATAGAAATACAAACCTTGCCAGAATGATTTGAAAGCATTGGCAGATGGACGAAATATTTCTGAATCTGCATCGTGTAACATTTGGCAGCTAACATGACTACTGAACAGCTGACTTTTATGCAATGACATTATTAATTATATCTTCCTTGCCAAACAAGCACCGTAACTGAGCCTTTGCAGTAGCCTGTCATTAAGCAGCTCATGCATGTCTGCTAAACTGATCATAGGGTAAGTGATGTAGCTGTCCCGTCCCAGGCCTACTAAAAACATCAGCCTGACCCAGCCAAACTACCATCTGATTGCAAGAGCTACTATATATGGGCCAAAGACAGTACAGTAACCAGAGGGTGGTATGTTCCACCCGTCTCATCAGACATGAGACAACAGTCATTCCCAACATTATTCCTGCCTTGCCAAGACCACCAATAATGCAAGACAGCCATTCATGCCTACCGACTAATTTGCATAAAATTTGCCCGCAGGCTGAAATGTCTTCATTCTGGACATTTTCCATTTAAGGATTTTTTTATTTTTTTTTTTTAAACTGAAATCTGCAGAAGCATCTCAAAAGCCCATGTATGCCTGCAGGCGTATACTAACTGAGCTCAGATTTGCAAAACTAACTCAATGAAAAGCCAGCGCTTGTTTCAGGAAATGGAAAAGCTGACAGAAGCCATCATGTCTCTAATCCTAACTGCCTTAAGCCTCAATACTGTGCAAACATAGTGATCCTTCTCACTTCAAGCCAGCATAAGAAACTTCAGATAGATGTATTAGATAGATGTATAAGTGTCTGCAACCCTTACAATTCAAACAAAATACGCACATATTCTCTGTTCCAAATGCCAACAGCCACTCACACACAGCAGCCATGTAAACCTATCCTTCCCTGTTTCACTCCTCCAAGCTTTCAGCAGTTCTGCTGACTTCTGGAACCCAGTTCCTAATGTTTGACACTGTTTGCTTCATACAGAAATTTCTGGAGGAACTTTGGCTTGAATATGATGGCCTTCCTTCACTTCTACACTAATTCCCTCCTAGGTAGTTACAGAACAGGCAGCACAGATTTGATTTCTTCTCAGGCAGCAGAAGCTGCTAGCCAGACATTTGCTTTGAGATGTTTTGGATATAACCAGGGTGCAGTTTTGCTGCCTAATTTTGACTAATTCTGACAGCAGCTTACTGAAACGGGCAAATGAACAGAACTGCACTGATGCAATCTTCACACGCCTCTGAAGTCATCAAAAAGTCACTGTTAAGTTCAGTTTGCTTTTGAGTGGGCCATAAACAAGCATATTTAGATGAATGATAATGTACAGTTATGAATAATGACACAAACCATTGTGTTCACCATTATTTCTATACTTTAACATGGAAAATATGCGGTATTGATCTCACTTTACAAAGCCACAGATGCAACCCATTTTGAATATCCAGCAAAGTGTTGACCACTATGGGGTACTTATTTTCCTCTCACTCTGAAAATTTATCCTCCTATATCAGTGGATTTCTTTATCTGTTTACAATTATATTCAAGTATATGATAGTGTTGGTGAGTTCACAAGCTCTGTATTCCACGTGTTTCATGGGTCATACCCATGTATGGTAGCTTTAGCTGTATCATCATCATATTATAAATTAAAGCCGTATTCGGAAACAAAACTAAAAAGAAAATTAGAGCAGTAGCTTGCATAATAGGAGGGCAGAGCATATAGAGACTTCTGCCACTGATAATCCAGTTGCTATTGCCCTTGTCACCTCACAAAGAGAAACTGCTTACTGTAGAGGCTCCGAGAACTTGACTTTAATTGTGGGGTCGATTGTGGTGGTGCACTATGATCTGAGAAATCCTCGTTAGGCCTCAGCCTTGACAAACTGCACCTGGGCTAAGCCCCTCTTGAGCTTATCAGAAACACTGTCTTTTCCCAGGGACTAACAGGTGTCTAACAAGCAGCTGTTTTTTAACAAACAGCCTTGGAAACTTCTTTTCCTTGCCTGAATAACAACTCAAGTGGAATAATATTTTTGTCACTGAACCTTCAAAGAAATTTACTGACTCAAATTGTGGCCAGGATGGAAAATTACTATGATTACTAACTCTCTTGTGACCCTATAAACAGTGGCCCGAAGTGAGATCCTTACGAGCTCTTGATTTCCAGAAGGTAAGGGGCTAATGTGTATGTCTCAAACATAATTGATAAGAGGATGGCTGTGGAGCCAACCAAGGACTGTTAGTAATAACAGACAAGAATTGTGGGTAATAACCAAGGATTATTGGTATTAACACACTATGAGAAAGAACATGATTTGGCTGAAGAAGGAGACCAGGCGGAAATAGGGCAGCACTTTTCCCTGAGAAAGAACCACAACACAGTACAGCACAAGTGCAGGAATGAGGCCAAGAAGTCAGCATGGACTAAAGGGTGGGATTAAGGCCACCAAAGACTCCTGAATTTCTCCAACCCTCTTCCAGAAAGGCCTGACAGAATGGACCGCACATGACAACTGGTTTGCATAGAAAGCAAGAAACCTGTCTTCGGGGCAGAGAAACCTATCCATAAAAAGGTATCCAAGCCCAGGCAGCGTCTCCAGGACCCTGAACATCTCATTGACAGGACCAACCCAGCTGGACTGACACTGAAAGCAGGATTATCATCTGGATCAATGCTGAACATCTCATCAACTGGATCAATGCTGAAAGCAGGATCGACATCGCATCAGCTGGATCGAGGCTGGAACCAAGATCAACATCCCATCAGCTGGATCAATGCTAGAACTAGGACTCGGGGTCTCTTTTTTCTCTCTTTTCTCCTTTCTGACATCAGTTGCTCTCCTAAGTTTTGGCCTTGAGACCATTCACCATCTTGGTTGCCCACCTCGGGACAACTAACAGTCTGAAGCTCCTCTTATATAAAGACTCCCACAATGGCTCACAGCCACCCCAGTGCAGAGTAGAGGAAGACAATCACTTCCCTCAACAGGCTGGCAATGCTTTGCCTGATGTACCCCAGGATACAGTTGGCCTTTTTGGCTGCCAGGGCACTGCTGACTCATATTCAACTTGCCATCAACCCAGAGGTCTTTCTTAGTCATGTTACCATTCCTGCTCTGCCCAATTTTAAGCAACACAAAAAGAGCAACCTAATTGCTGCAAAGAAATGCAAGCCAAATGTCATGGTAGAGACTGTATAGCCATTACGTCAGGCACATGGCATTCTTAGAATCAACTTGTAATTTGTCTCCTGACATGTCATATGACCTTGGACTAGTCAGTTCACAATCTGAGCTAGATGTATTGCTTTCTTTGACCTGTAAAACTAGAAGATCCTTGAACTTGCAAAGCATCTTCCTTATCGCTCTATAAGCATGTTAACTGCTTCAAACATCTAATGTACTGCCTCAAAGTTGGACAAAACCAATGTACAGATGTGGATAGGCAAATATGTGGCTGACCATTCTGTCTAAAAACAGTCACCCTCAGTTTATTCCTCATGCCCTTCCACTCACCCCATGCAAGAAGAAAATCCAATATACTTTTCAGTGCACTGGTTTTACAATGATAGCACAGTCTAAGCAAGCTGCCTCTGCAACTGGGCACATGGGACACCTACATCCCAGATTCAGAAGATGCAATTATAAAGTTAAGCTGACTCTAGATATGGGCCAGGAGGGCTGTGCTGTGTTATAAGTGTACTTATGGCACAGATCAACACTAACTCAGAGGTCTTTTGCTTTGACTTTATTGACCAACAGAGCTTGCCTAGAGCTGGGAAATCCTTAAGAAGGACAACTTGTTAAACACAGAGATACATTTTTGTGCAGTAATAATGTTTTTTCTGCCTTGCCACTTTGAACTAAACATTTTCGAAAGTCACTGTAGAGATCTCTCCATTCATTTTCAGCCCATGCAGAATTTTTTGTGCACATGCTAAACCACTTGCTAGCAGCTGTACAGCCAAATTTAAACTGAATCACCAGAGACAGCTCTCTCACTTTTTTGTAACATCTGCAAAAAACGTAGAAATTAAAAATGGCCGCTAAGACTTCAAATTGAACCACTGACACCACATAAAACACTGATGGAACACGAAGGTCAGAAATGAAGCAGGGTTAGCAACCATAAATGAAATGAGCTGGGATTCTTGTTTATGCATCACTTGCTTTGTGCTTCACAAGAATTAGATCTGTCTAAGTACATTTATAAGGAGGCAGCTCAGGATTAATTTCTGGCTAAATGAATCCTTTCTTGGTGACAAGCAGTACATGGTGATTGCTGCAGCAAAAATTTTCAAAGGCTAGTTCCTTCATAAATTACAGAACAGTTTCTAGGGAAGGATGGTTTGTTGGGTCATTTTCTAGCAGTCCTTGTAAGAAGGTGAAATCATATAATCATAGAATGATTTGCATTGGAAGGGACCTTTAGTGCAATCCCAGTGTTTGAGATGTTTGAAGAAGCTTAAATCTTTCTTTAATAAATGTGGCAGTGGCTCCCACTTAATATTAATGCAGTCATTTCACTGGCTTTGTTGGCAAAAAACGTTAAGGAATACTTTTGTTAGGAAAAGACTAGTGTCCTTAGTAATACTGTTTGTAAAACACTTTCCAAACAGTTTTTAGGTTCAACCTAAATTAATTCAGATTAAATTAAGGCTTGGTTGACATAATCCAGAGATCAGATGTGCTTTGTGCAGAGGAAAGCTGGCAAAAGTCATTTTTAGGAAAGTCCTACATTCAAGTCCACTTTTGTAAACTTATTTCTAAACTAGTCTTTTTTATCTCATTGTCATACAAGCATGTATGTGAAAATCTGTCATGCGTATTTAAAATGTGTAGGCCTGGAAAATAGCTACATACATGAGAAAGACTTAAAAATATTTTTTCATATCTGTTTTAATTTCCTCATAAAGAACAAAATAAACTGACCTATTGTCTCCTGAATAGCAACAAACTACAGGTAGAACAGTTATCTGTGAGTATAGAGGGAAAATTAAGTGCTAAAAGGGTCTAAGCATAAACGGTTTTCTTGAATAGAAAAGATAAAATTCCAGCTACAGTGAAATCAATATTATAGCTTCTGCTGACTTCAACAGAGTCACAGAAAGGAGGGATGGAAGCCAGTCTTTGTGATCCTCTTCATACTGAATGTTTCATAATGCAATAATAGATAACATAAAATTAATAGAAATCAGAGTAGAAGAAGATGGTAGGAAGGACAAGGACCCATTACTGTGGGCAGCAGGATCCAAGCAATGCTACTGCCCCATTTCTGAACACACAGCTAAGGTTCTCAAATATTAGTTGAACTGCTGCTTTTCAAGAAATAGAGTAACTCCTGCTCACCACTTTTAGGAAAACATTTTTGGGGAGCCATAAAAAATAAGATATAGAAAAACAGTCTTACACACCCAGCTTCAAACCTGTAGTTACCTATTTTCTTCATGTTTTAGAGACTGGAATAGCCTTGCCTCATGGAGGATTTTTGGCAAGAAAGCCCAAGATAGAAATGCAATAATGTGTTCCAAGATCTCAGCCTAATCTCTGTTTGGCATGTTCCTGACACTTATCAAACGGGAAAAGTCACACATTACCTTTTTAGTGCAACAATTAAAAGCTAGACAAAAGCAAAAGCAGCTAAATCCAGATGCTTCAAATACAGAGATGCAGCAAAACGAGTACAAAATTGCTGATCTACATAGCATGGGTTTGCTGTAATATGGGTGCTTAGTGGCACTCAGAGAACTTCAAGCACTTCTAAAGTATGAAGCATTGCCAAGTGTTAGCTCAGATGTGTTAAATACATTGTCAGGTGGCTGTACCCTGGTTAAATATGATAGAAAATGACCACATATTTCCTACGGTGTGTAGCTTTGCAACAAGAATGTCAAATGAATGAACTTTATGCTACGCAGCTGACAGAGAAGGGTGTCAATTGTTCCACTTAAAAAGTATAACTGAACAAAAAAACCCACATATCAGATCTGAATTTGTTCCTTTTAGGCCTTGTAGTAAAATTAAAAGCTACTGTAAATAATGCAGAAACATTTTCTGCTACACATAAGGATAATTCTTTAACTGCTTTGCACATTTCTTAGTTTATAGCTTCACCCCAGCCTGTCATTTTTACTTCTGTAACTTCTCCCTCTAAGGGCAGCTGATACCCTTCCATTCCCAATGTGGCTGTTTAGAATATTCAGGGAACTAAATTAAAATAGATACTCACATCAATAGTTTGGATTTTCTGGCCCTAAATGCTAGCCCCTGCCTGGAGGTGCTAAGAGCGGTACAAGATTTGACAAGACCTTATTTGCAGTTTCCTAATTTTAGATCTTCTCTGTGGACTACACAAGCAGCCAAGAGAGAAGTAGAAGGTCTTTGACCATGCCCTAGGTGACCATGCCCAAACCTATAGCTCTTTCTGGGGACAAAGTTGTGCAAAGCAGTCCTAAAAAGACCTTAAAAGCAAATTTATTATTTTTTTTCCCCTGTGAGCTAGGTAGAAGAACGAAGATGTTCTACACAGCTATTCACAAAACCCTCCCAAATTTTTTCTAGACCTAAAGGAACTTCTAGTATCAGCCTGATATCTACATGAAGAGTCAATCAGTGAAGGGAAATCAGAAAGAGCAATAGCCTCTTGTTCCTTTATAAGCATTAGAGATCCCTTTAAGATAAAATTACATTAACTATTTTCTACTTAATGAATGACTTTATACACATAACATGAAAACAGATACCCATAAATCACAAGTCATACATAATGCTAATACTGTATCTATTAAAATATTCAATTTCACAGTACAAATTTGACAAAAACTATCACCTAACTTCTGGACAAGGGGTCCAGAATCTTCACCACTTCCCACAATGCCTTTCTATCTGTTGCAATAGGAATAACAGCACATGCATATAAACCCCATCCATCTCTGGTATGAATACTTCCAATATTCAACCATTTACAGAAAAACACAATAGTTCATAAAAGGAACATAATCTTCCACGCCAAAATACTGGCATCTGTGGGCATTTTTGTTGAGCTTCACTTTTTCAATATTGGGAATTCAGAAATTTGGTTGAAATAAAAACAAACTGAATGCAAACAGCTTCTTGGTAAATCAGGACTGGTCTGCTAGGGGATGCATGAAAAAGAGAACAGTGTGACCCTCAAGACCTAGATTGTATCCTCAGTGTGATGCTGGTCTGCCTGCAAGGAGTGATTTCATTGCCCGTGACTTGGTTTCTCTGTTAATAAAACTGGTCTGAGTATTTAGCTCTTTTGAAAGCACTTTTTGATTTGCTGATGAAAACCATTACAAAAATCAGTCTTGTTCATTTTCTAATTCTGTATTTGTACAATAAGGACCTACATAGGAGTCAATGATTTTACACCAATGAAAGCCAAAGTAAGTATGAGAGTAATCACCAGGAAGGGATTTAATCAAGACAGTCAGTGCTACTTAGTTTACAAAAAGCAAACCCCAACCATCTGAAGTCTAGTAGTCCCTGCACAGGTTTACCTTATGCTGCAGTACTAAAAGTGAAACAGAATTAATTAATCCGCTTCTTATCAGTAGCAAAATTCTTCTAGGTGATCTGCCATCCACACAGCTACCAGGTCCAAACCTGCTTAGGTGCTCCATACAATGGAAGTAAAGTTGACAATATCCTGGTTTTCAATGGGAATTGGACTGACTCCTCACCAAGTCCTTACACATAGAGGAAAATATAAATTAGAGGGAAACAGGTCTGTTGCTAACAGCCTGGGCTAGATTTAAAACAAGACCTGCCATACAATGCTTTATATCTCAGATGTGCAGTTCCTTTCTTCCTGTATCCCAGATATATTAAAAAAAAAAAGCATTATGGGGGTATTCCTTCTTTTTTTTTTCTTGAATCTTACCTCATTACCTAGACATACATTGCCCTTTACTACCAGATGTCTGTCTGTCTCTATGAAAATGCTGTGGAGATAGCATCTAGCCAAGACACACACTGATAATGGACAATTTGTATGTGCATAATCAGAGCATGTTAGAAGAAAGAAAAGCTCCACACATCTAAGTAGCACGTGGATACTTTTTAGTCTGTAAGGCCTAGTAGAGGACTAACAAACTGCACGGTTGGCTTATTACTGGTCTTCATTTTGCATTATGATGATTGAAGAGTACACCTGCAGGCTTTTCTGTAAAATTTAAGAGAGTGCAGAAATGTCTGTGGATTAGAATGGAAACATTATTGCGATAGTTCAAACACTGGTCAAGAAAACCCAACCAGCTGGTGTCCTTTTTCTGCCTCCTATTTCACCCCTCTGTCCACACAGGCTTATGCATACATAATGAGTAAGACATATGCTTTGTAAAGGAAAAAAAAAATTAATCTATCCCTGTTTGTCTTTTGTACATGCACAAACAGTGTCTGTGCACATGAGTAAAAAGTGAGATTACACTTTCTATTTCAGCAGATTCATACAGTTGACAGGAGATTGCCATTTCAAAGGTCAACAAAATTCTTAACCATAGGGCTAAGAAAATTTCAACGTTTAATCATTAATTTCTTTTGTTAACATCTGCTTGACTAATTCATTGTAAATGTGCTAAGGAACGTTCCCTTTTCTAATAGCTCCGTGTTTTCTCCTCAGCCAAGGAGAAAGTCAGAAGATTCCAATATCTTCAAAGACAATCAACAGGAGAGTCATCAGAGACTTAGTGTGTCAAAAGTTAATGTCACGACATTTCTTTTTAAGAAGGAAAAATAATTTTTCACTCTCTGCCTATACAATAAAGAATGGAAGATGAGCAGATTTTTTTTCAGCTCTGTCTCTCTCCCTTAATTCTTGCAGCTAAAGCTGCTTTTTTTTATAGTCCATTTATACACTTACTGATTAAAAGTAAGTTACACAATGGAAGCGATGCCCACCAGCTTTTAAGAGCCTACAAAACTGAAGGCTCCAGTACAAGAACAGCAGGATTTTTTTTCCTAGTCAACTTAATGTCATTCTTCCTTTTATGAAATGACCAACTGCTGGCTCTTCTGTGAGGATACAATGGCTTACAATCCCAAGGGTGTTCACGATGGTTTCAGCATCTGCATCTACAGCTCACTTGATACCTTGCTAATGTATCCTTAGTTCTGTTTCTCCAACATTTAGTTTACACCAAACCTGCAACTGAAATTAAAGTTCGTGGTTCACCTCGCCTTATGGAGCAACCCACTGTTACTGCTCCCACGCATCCATAAGTATCATAAGAGAGTCTTATAAGAGACACAAAGGCTCCAAATTATTTACAGTGAGACTCGGGAGCCCAAGTACTGTTAAATAACCGCTCTTGCAATTACAATGAAAGATATTTTTGAAGACCGTAAGTATTATTTGTAGTTTTGTTACGGTCCTTTGTAGCTATTAATCTTCAGGTCAAAGTCAAGAGACCACATAAGAACCTAGCAAAGCTAAAGATTATGAAGGATAAACACAGAAATGAATACTTTTTCTTCCCTCTATCATAAAAAAAAAAGGTAGTACCTAAAAAAGGACAAAATAAATGAAAACCAAGGAAAAAAATATCACTGAGCCTCTATTGTCTGCATTTCAATAGTGAGAAGCAGAAGAGAGATCCTCAAAATGACTACACTTTGTTCAGTATTCTTTTCCACTGCACTTTAGTAGTAATACCTCTGAGCCATGCTTTCTCACAAAGGTATTCAAAGTGTATTTATTTCCCTCTTGTTCTATTAGATCCTTCTTCATTAGTGTTATTTTAAAATATACACACAGGACCATTTTATAAATTCAAGAGGACGAGGCAAGTGTGTGATACCATGAAAGCATTGCTTCATAGCTAGTATGAGAATTCTGCTACAAATGTCACCTTCGTTTCTCCCTGGCTAAAGAACAGTG
Source organism: Pseudotriccus pelzelni (assembly GCA_035584735.1). Taxonomy (NCBI): domain Eukaryota; kingdom Metazoa; phylum Chordata; class Aves; order Passeriformes; family Tyrannidae; genus Pseudotriccus; species Pseudotriccus pelzelni. The sequence continues at coordinate 28,116,143 of JAWMRA010000001.1, forward strand.
ATGCTGTAGCCTGACAGCACCTTGGTTGGCCACGGCATCCTTGCTGTGTTAGATAATTCTATGTCACGGAAGCTGCACTACCACTACCTGTAAAAAGCTTAATGGAAGCAGCCTTAGTCTAGACTGCCCCTAACAGCAATTAGTGGTGCCTAAGAAAACAAAACCCAAGATCCTTTCCCTTATTACTATCAACAACGCAGGACTTAGCCAAGATGAATGACTGAAGTACTCTGAAACTTACCCCACAGAGGTTGGGCAAATCCTAGTAGGATCTGAAGCTGCCAGTGAAGTGAGACCATATGGCAATGTGAAAGCGTGGGGTAAATTGTCCATCATATTTCTTATTCCAAGTCTGGGACCACAATTTCTGGGATTTTATTACAGAAGAACTGCCATACTAGGTAAATGTTAAGTCCCCACCATGCCAGATCTTGCCTTTGACAATATGTGAAAACCAAACACATCCAAAGGAAGCTTAATAGGCAAAATGCAAAATGAAAGTCAATTTAAGAATGTCAACTGCTGCCCTAGAGACAGAGGTGAGATTAAGTCACACAGCAAGTGAGATGTATTTTTGTGCTCTAACACTTGACCAGTGGACAGTCTTTTAACAGAGAAACCCAAAAGATCTTTGAATCTCTTACTGTAGTTATTGTCTTATAGCAGTGAATTCCACAGCATGTGCCATGAGAGCAGCATTTGGGAACTTTTTGGGTTTCAAATGGTTTGCATATTGATTCACCACATTGTGTGAAAAAAGATGAAGAGAAATTACGGATTCTCTTCTCTATCAAGTTTCATTATTTTGCACTCTCTTACAGCGTTATTTATTCAACCCATGTAATTTCATTATTCAACTTATTTCTAAGACAGTCATCGAAGCCATCTTCTCAGGCTCTCCATACTTGTATCTCTTTGAAGCAAAGAACAGAGCAAGCTTTCCCCTTCACTTCTAAAAGTATCTTTGAAAAGAAGCAGGATCCTCCCTTCGTCTAGGAAGTAGAGCCTTTTATCCATCCCGTCCTCAGTACAGATGAAACTTGTGAGCTAGCTCAGCACAAAAACCAGCATGGCATCACACTCTGACACATTTTCAGTCAACCACAAGCAGTTACAACCGCAATGCAAATAACCTCTGCAGTTCACGACTCTAAAAGACTCAAAGGGAGACAACACGTTTGTTTTGAGCATAGACAGGTGATAACTGGCAGTGTTCAAAGGCCAGCAGTGTTAAAAACAAACCAGAAAGACAGTTATGAGGTTAATCCATACCAAAATGGTATCACAGACTGTTTCCTGCTCTTTTTATGAAGTAAAGCTGCTTGGCTTCATTTGCTGACGTGCACTGAAAATACAGAGAACTTTTTCAAGGAATTGGACAGTTTTATATCAAGGTCATGTGACTGCCTCCCTGCTGAAGCCCATATATCAAAGCAGGCAGCTGCTAGCCTGAAAGCACAGCACAGCATCTATTTTCACATAGGAATTACTGTGTCGCTTGGCAGAATTCTGTTCTATATTCAGTGGGTGACATAAACCACAGCAATGAACCCTGGAAGCTGAGTCTCTCTCTCTCTCTCCCCTGTGCTGCACTCAGAGGTGAAATACCAGCAAAACGAAACCTGTCCTGTGCCAGGGAAGTGTGTATGCTGAACAAGCATTCTCTCTGTCTTTTTTGGTCCATCGCTCCAATAAGGAAAGGCTGGGCTCAGCCTCATTAATAATTAAAACTAGATATGCATAAATTATATTCATGGAAATTATGGAGAGGTTAAGCTGAACAAATTGAGAAATAATCCTCCAGCAATACATATTTCAAAATGCCATACTCAAAAATACTACTCTGTGCTAACATAACATAACGTACGCTACTGTTTAAGGATTCTATCTGTCTGAGTCACAGACTTAAAAAAAGATGAAAACAAATTTATTTCCCAATTCTATACTGTCACAAGCAATAGGGGTAAAGGAAAAAACATCAGATTTTTTTTTTCAAAGAAAAGAGAGTTTTTGGCTTTTCTCATAATTTATTTTAAAAATTACACCCATCTCATAAAAATGTACCTTTAAAATTGGGATACTGCCAAGGAGCTTAGGCTTAACGTTCAATCTAGTAATAAAACTGACAGATTGAAGGAGAGGACAGAAATGAATTAAAGTGAACTACAATAGAGGCAAATGGGAAGTGATTCAGAGTGATTATTCCTTTCTAATGCACAAAAAGAGAACAGGGGTTAACTGGCTTGGCAGATGTTTCACACAGACAGATCTTATTGGTCAGACTGGGAGTAAACTGAACACAGAATTTGAATGCCAAGATGATAATCTTCCCAAAATGGAAAATGGAAGCGGAGGTCAGTAATCTCAGCTGATAACACCTGCACAGAGAGCTTATTTATTTATTTAAACATAAATCAATGTATCAGGGTAGACTACTTTTAAAGTTTAAGGAAAATGCATGACAAATTGGTTTTCATTTCCTCTTTAGCAACCAAAAGATAGAGGTCTTCTTGTTCTGATGGCCTGCTCACCAGCCAGCATAAACTGGGACTCCAGGCTGGCAGCTCAGCTTCCCAAATACTGGAGCCGAAGTGCCTCCTTAGGCATTCATGCCTGGAAAGCTCAGTAAATATTTTACTCCAAAAATTCCCAGATGTGAAAATCTATTCAGCAGTGCAACTAAGCTTACACTTATTTATTGTACAAATCTCTTTATATCGCTTTTGCCCTGACCTTTCATAACTAATTTATGTATTATTCACATTCTAGTCTTCATGTTTTGCCTTTCTTAATGAAATGTGGCAAAACCCCTGCATTTAGATATTCATATTTTCGTTCCTTTTTCCTTGAGCGAATCTTGCATTCTCTAAATTACGCTAACTCCATGCTGAGTAATGCCAATGAATGTGGGGTTACAATAACACAACAAATTTAGAAAGGAGAGATGATATATGCACAGCTGAGAGGTCTACTCAGAACGTGGAAGGCTTACTAAAAAAGAGAAAGGAAAGTCTCATTTACCCATTAGTCAAGAGAAACAGAATTAGAAATCCAGTTTGACCAGGCTGATGCAGAGAGCTTAAATTTGAGATTTATTTTGTCCTATGGAGGTGAATAAAAAGGAAATAACAGATATTTCTATCAAATAAGTACTAGACAAAATGAGTGCTGGAAAACTTCAGTCATGATGACCTTGGTGACCTGAGAGTAAAAGGATTCTGTCATTCAGCAAAGTGGGGGGAGGAATTGAGTATCACTGATTAATAATTGAGATAACTTGAATGCTGGGCACATTTTGGGACATTTGTTTTTTCTCAGTTATATTTTTTGACAGACAAAAAAATCCTGACCAAACAAACCTGATGGTAATAGTGCAGAATGCAAAAATCTTCAAAGTATTAGAAGGATTGGGAGTGTGCGGTCTTTTGACCAAAACATTTACCCAAGCAAGCAGACAAACTCTTCACTAATCCCGTTGCCTGCTCTGGTCACCAGGGATGACCTTCTGAATGAGGGAGAAAGACACAATGGCAAAGGACACTGTACCAGACTGTCTCCTATCTCCTTACCCCATGGATGTCTCATTCTTATCTCAGCATGGTAGGCACTGTTCATGAAAGGCAAGGAGCAGGACAAAAGGAAAAAGCAGCTTTCAACCCTTTCTGTAAACAGCCTATATAAGCCATCCATTTCAGCTTTGCCACAGGACTGCCTTTCACTTCCTAAAGCCCATTTCTGATGGTCTTGAGGTTAGTGCTGATGGTTTACTCGGTTTGTGGCTGCACTGTCACATGTGAAAAGCTGCCAGCTGACTCTGACATTTCAGCTTCTCCTCTGTCTTCACTACTGGAACAAGGTCACCTGCACAGCTGCCCCATTTAACAGTGACAGCGGAAAACACTCTGCTGAAGCACTCCTTCACCTGAAGTTTCCTCTCTTTTCAGAGTTATAATCAGACAGAGACCACACTCCATGTTTTGCTCTGCTTGTTTGTTCACCCCCAAGCAGTGTAGGCACATATACCAATGACCGCAGTTAAATCTTTCTACAAGCTGTGCGGGCCACAACGTTACCATCCACTTTGTAAAAACTCAGTCCAATTTATTTCTTTGCACACCTCCAAACAGCTGCCTTTCAGACAGACAGATGCTTCAGAAGTTCTCTACTATAGGGTTTAAATTACATACAGATTATTCCCAACAAGCAGGGATGACACTAAAAAAGCAGACAAGTCCCTTGCAGACCCTGTATCTTCCACTAAGAGAGTAAAACGGACATGCTTTAATAAAGAGAGCTTTCCCAGTTTAATTCCTGTGAATTATTTATGCTCCTCTCAGATGTTTAGATACACATCCACCCCTTAGATTACACATGTGCGTTATCAGCAAGAAATGGAGAATCGTTCCTGCAGGGAACTGGAATTACAGCAGAGTCTAGTCAAGAAGAAAATGTAGAGCCAGACAACTGCTGCTCTCCCCTCCTGAAGTGTTCACGTTTGGAGTTTGCCTGCAATACAGAATATAGCTTGTCCATAAACCAGAATTTATGCACACAATTGTATTCATAATTCTACACTTAAAATCACACTAGACATATGAACACACACCCTTTGTGCACAAAGCCCTCTATTTCACATAAATGACCTTGCCTTCTTATAAAAAGACAGAGAGTTCTGTATTTGATTTTATATCTGATCCTTTTTCATTCATCTTGAATAAGAATGAGGTACTAATGATGTGCTAAGCAATAAATTCATGTGCCACTTTGAAAGAGAAGTAAATGTTAGGTATACTATCTTATACTGTCTTTCTCTCTGTGCACCTGACGTGGACTAAAGCAGAAATGCTGTCTTCCTCTAGATATACATCAATGGCACTAGCACAGCAAGCATAAACAACAGAGTTCAGCAATTATACCAAAACACCACATTATTTATATCAAACCCCACCAGTGAACGCTTGCTGATAGGACTGTAAAAGAAAACAGCATGTGCAGAGAGTTAAAAATTGAAGGAGGAAGAAGGGAGAGAGAAGCTAAAGGAAACACTGGGAATAGACTAAGTTCTCCCAGGCTGCAATAGGCTTCACACAAGAAAAGAACAACCAAGTCTAGCCACTTCATGACGGTAAGCATACCAAGTTGTGACCAAAATGGTTAACTACAGATGACAGCACACACATATGGGTACAAAGAAACATATCACTAAAAACACACAGCTTTTCAAAGTGCTAGAGCTCAGCACCTGAACAACCTGATAAAATGGTGAAGGGGTCTGGGGGTTTGAAACAGAGCTGTGATTCACCTGAGTTGTGAAATTAACATCAGTCACAAACCAGCAATCACTTCTCCCTTCCCAGCTTTTTAGTTCAAAAGACAACCATAGGCTGAAATGAAAAGTAATTGTATTTAAACCATCAAACCAATGATCCAGTGGTGAGGATGCTGGGTGCTGCTATTGTGCATGGCAGGGTTTGTTTTCTTATTTGCATGATGGGGTTTGTTTTCTTATTAAGCTTTATGAAGGGAATAAAAAACCATGTGTTTGATGTTTCCAGTTAGAAAATGTAACCTAAGGGCATGCCGGCCCTATCTGAATTATTTCCTGGAGAAGCAATCTCAAGAAAACAATGGGAAAAGGATCATGTTGACCCCTTCCCTTCTCAGCCTCTTCCCAAACCCTTTCTCTTCTTCCTCCTCCTATTTTCTCTCTTCTTTCCTTTTACCCAACCCAAAACTGCTGCTGCAGTCCTCCTACTACCTTAGGAAAGGGAATTGCCATTAGGGAGTTAACAACCCTACCCTGGGCAGCAAGGCAGGCTATGGGGACATCCTCCCTCCCTTGTGTGCCTCCTTATGGACTGAGGTTCCTTCTGAGAGCTACTGAACACATCCGTGCTCTTGCCATAGTTACGGGGAGTGTTCTTTAGCTGCTTTTATGAAGTGGAGTTAGGCAAACATGTGACAACAGCTGCACCGGTAGAATAACCAGAACATAAATACTGTCAGCGTTTAGCAAGGCTGAAATTGAACCACCTTGGACTACCAGAGCTGAAGTGGAGTTCTACATGCACACTGAATCATGAGAACTATTTAATTCTGAAGTGTGACATACCATAGAGAGATTACTTTCTCTTCACCCACAAAGAAACCTTATCTCTAAGAACAGTAATTTTACATGCAGATGTTAAATGTTAAAAGAGAACTTCCCGTAAGGGTAAGCAAGAAGGGGGCAAAATATCTAGAAAGATACCGCATACTGTCATGAGTCACTTAAAAAATATCTGCCACAAATACAAAAACAAAACAAAAAAAGGCTTCTTTTGTGTTGCTGTCTAATTCATTTGATATGTTTCTCTCTCCTCAGACTTTTCCATCACCACTCTACGGCACAAAAAGCTGGGGGAAAAAAAACAACCAACCAACAACCTGGAAAAAAAAGCATGAAACAATAACCCAGAGAGAGCTATAAAGAGGAGTGAGAGGTTCATATGGAACCTGTAATTTTTATAGCTAATTAGTTTCTCAGTTTTCAAATTCCAGCATACAGCGAACACATTTACAGTCCATAAACACTATTAAAAAGATTTTTTTCAAAATTCAGAGCTGTTACAGATGGCAACAGTTATACCTTTCAGCCCAGCTGCAACAGCTGGCTGTGTGAACTACAAACAGCTGGATGGAATCCACTTTCAAGGCAAGCAGTAAAAACTATGGACAACCATACTATCTCTTCTATCTGAGAATCAAAAAGAATGTGGAGGAAAACATAAATCAGAACAAAGCAAAACTGATCTAATTCAAAATCAACTTTTCAAAGAGCTTCAGCCTATAATCTCAAAAATATACCATAAAAGAGTATTTATAGAGGAGACAGAACTATTGCTGGATGTACAGCACTAGTGCATTCAGTTATGCATTTGGGAGGAAGATTGCTCAGAATAAACTGCATCTGGATCCATCACACTCAGCAAGAGTTATAGACCTCTACAAGATTTAATCTTATTTTAAGAAGGTATATATGCTATAATTAATGACATTATTTTAATGTATTTGACTCCTGTCCTAACATCAGCAAATTAGATTTCAAGATAAAATTAGTTCTAACATCGGTTCAACTTGAGTACTAATATTCCTTTAGTCATTAAAGATAATAACTCATTACACCAGACAACAGAAACATGCTCACCAAGTTATTAAAAAATCAATTTGTCATACATCTCATATGACCACATCCTATGTAAGCTAACTACTACAATCACGAGGTAAGAGAGCTGAAGTGAAATTCATCAAGCGCTCTGTTTTGCAGTGGTGCAGCCTCACCCTGAGTCCCATGAGCAGTTTTGGGCACCCCAATATGTGAAAGGTATAAAGTGTCCAAAGGAGGGCTAGAAAGATGAGAAGGGTCTAGTGGGGAAGCCGTACAAGGAGCGGTTGGGGTCACTTGGGCTTGTTCAGCTTCGAGGAGACTGAGGGGAGACCTGATCGCATTCTACAGCTTCCTCACGAGGGGAAGTGGAGGGACAGGCATCTCTTCTCTCTGGTCCCCAGTGACAGGACACGAGGGAACAGCATGAAGCAGTGTCGGGGGGTTTAGGCTGGAAATCAGGAAAAAGTTCTTCACCCTAGAAACTGGTGGCTGGGCACTGGAACAGACTCTCCAGGGAAATGGTCACAGCACCAAGCCTGAAAGGGTTCAAGAAATGTTTGGACAACCCTCTCAGCTGTTTGGTGCAGGGCCAGGAGTTGGACTTGGTAACCCTTGTGGGTCCCTTCCAACTCAGGATATTCTATGATTCTATGATTCTAAGTACCTTCCCTGACACTCATCTTTTCTTCATATTTCCTAAACACTGCATTTAAATAAATAAATAAATAAATAACCACTGAAAATGAAATGTGGACTGGACCTTTGTGCACTGGAGTAAGTGGGCATTTCTCACACTCCTGCGCTTCCATTATAAGCAGGATTTGTCTAAGTTATCAGATAATTATTCAGCCAGAAAATTCAATTGCCTCTGGCAATGGCCAATCATATCTGGTTGAATACGAGTAAATCCCTTCCTGTGCAAAATTATCCCCAACTGAAAACAGACAAGTCAGAAAACAGACAAGATAACTCCAAACTTCTTTATCTTTGAAGGATGTTTATTAATAAATTTCTGAAGAAGATTTCTTTTATCAAAGAAAGATAGTGTATGACATGTCTGAGCACAGAAGAAGGAATCTTATCCCGTACATCTGTACTTAGGATAACTAAGCCTTTGGTTTCAGTGGGACCACCTCGGCAAATAAAGACTCCACAAATGAAGAAATAAGTCCCGCTCTCAGAACTCATGTTTTCTTACATAACTCATATTAGTGAACTTCTGAAGAAGGTCATAAAAAATCCTCAGTAACTATACAGATAGGTGAATTTCTGGAATGTTGGGTCCAGACCAGCTATTAACTCGGGACAACATTACTGCAATGCCAGATTTTAAGTGAATGCCTGCTTCCTGTAAAAAAGAGACAGTACTTTACTTTCTCTCCTTTACAATGCAGACTGCTTTCACAATAGTTGGACCCCAGAATCCTTTGTCCAAAAAAGATTTCTAGGGTACAAGTCTATCCCCATATGTCAAACCACCGTAGGACAGACTGCACTGTAAATAAAAAAATGTTTGATGCTTCCTACCTGATGGTGAGAAGAGATACTTACAGTGATAGGATGTGTAGGAATGGTTCAAAGCTGCCTCACGGGAGGCTCAGAATTGACATTAGGAAGCATTTTAGGAAGCATTCAGTTTTACTGACAGCTTGGTCAGACACTGGAATGGGCTTCCTAGAGAAGGTGGTCAATGTCTCATCCTCGTCAGGGTTTAAGAGGTTTTTGGGCAATGCCCTTAATGATCTGCTTTAACTTTAGATCAGTTCTGCAGTGGTCAGGCAGTTGGACTAGTCACTGCAGGTCCCTTCCAACTGGAAGTACTCTGATTTATTCTGTGATTCTGTTCTGCTGTATTCCAAATCAAACCAATGAGGCAGCTGTCCCTTGGAAACAAAGGAATAACATATTAAGTGAAATGTATGCTCCTCCAGCCCAGAACAACCACACGTGCAGACCATTTTGAACCATAACATCATGGATGGAACTAGCCATGATGTGACTGCTTGATGAGAAAGAGGAAGGGAAGACCTGCACTTTCACGCATCTAGGAGAACATGCAAGGCACAGGGAGGTGCTGATGGAGGGACTGTACTCACAGCAATCACACCTTTCATAGACAGCAAAGGTAATACCAGTCTATATTTCTATCATGGCAGTTACCTTGGGATCACTGAATTCTGCACCAACATCAACAGCTCCATAGACCTAATCCTTATACAGGTATGTCCTCACATGACAGAAACCATCTGTTCCCACATGGGGCAAGTAGAATTGGATGCACTGACTGGAGTCCTAACCCTGCTTCTTTTTCCCTTTATACCAATCAGCGGTGCCCCATTTTTTCTTTTGAAGTTACCCCTGACAAGCAGAAAAAATTATACATTTGGAAGAGCTGTAGTAGAAGATGCACCACACCTCCAGATGGCCACCAATAGGCCCGCTCTCAGGCCACTGTGCACTTTGCCTCAGGTCCATGCAGCAACATGTTTCTCAGTGCACCTGAAGTGTGCAATAATCTGAAACATGAGAAGTCTCCAAATACAGAAAAGCACTTAAAGGACTCGTAATTTCAAAGTGATTCCATTCAGGCCTAAGACTCATATACCTTTATAGTGTTACTTTCTGTTTCATAACATGGGGTTTAACTGCACATTTTACAAGTTTGTTGGGTATAGAATTAAAACTTCCTTTTCCCAGATGATGCTTCGGAACAGTAAAGTTAGGCTATAAACTAAATACATAAGCTAGAAGTAATGTATGGTATGAAAGCTGTCAAATAAATTTGCCATTCCGAATAGATCACTTCAGGTACAACAGACAAGATAACCCGCATGCTGAACAATACAAGCCTGACTGAGCACAAATAATGCCACATTGTTCTTATCCAAATGCGAAGCACTACCATTTAAGCCATTTAATGTCAGCCCATTAGCTTGAATTACATTGATGTGGGTATGCTCATCATTTTACAAGTGATTATGGTACATTGATTATGCAATCAATGAAAGTTTTCTTGTGATTCAGGGTAATAAAAAACCCATAATCTACACATCTAAGAAAAATCCAGAAATTCAGAGGAGATCAATGCACAGATTACTTTTAGGTAAAGATGTACCTATAGCTCAGTGTACGTGACACACAAAAATACCAATCACAGTCAGGTCTGATGAACAGAAATACTGAAAATGGTTTTATGTGCAAAAGTAACAAGCAGGTCTCGAAATGCACAGACCAAGTAAAAATTAACGCTGCTTGCTCTGGCACTCTAAAAGGCTGGTTACGAAAAGCGTAGCTACTAAACTACCAAGGGAATATTTGCATGTCATTACAATCACTGTATCTTAGGAAGAACATCACTGCAGAAACAAGATAACTTCATTCAGATTACTTCATTTTGTGAATCTGTGCCAAGAAAGTTATTCAGATTATTCAGATACAGCATTTACAGGTCTGACAAACAGCAGCAAAATGTTGGAGATGAAACAGACTCAGGAAAGAAATTAACAGGTCGACACCAATAATCAATTCCCGATGGCATCTAATTTAATCACAAGCTGAAATACAGACAATATTTCTGAACTCCAGAAATAAATACACCTGTAAAGTTCACTTGCTTTTGCTCAAGATCCTTTCTCTTCCCCATCACAGAAAATATTTCCTTTTTTTAATAAGGTTGCATGTTCTAAACCTAAATGACTTTCTCATCCTCTGCAATGCTTAAGGTCTCAGGTTAGTTGGACAAAATAAAGAAGGGCAGAAAAACAGAAGAATTGAAGAGCAAATGATGAACTTGTAAGCATGGAGATGGTGTCAGCACTGACAAAAGACACACGTGGGGAACAGATGGGTCCTTCAAGCCATTGGTGGCATGTGAATGTAGCCAAGAACATCAGAGAGGCCTGATGCCATCCTTCAAACAGAGTAAACTAAAAAGTTCCTGACGAGTTCCCTACGTGGACTTTTCTCACTTCTTTTTTTCTGGTTTTTTAATATTTAAAAATATAATTAAAAAACAGGAACACTTTTACTGATTCACCACTTGAATAGTCTTTCAATCATTCCTCCACAGCTGTCTGAAGTATAGAAGGAAGGAATGAAGCCACATTCCATTCAGAACACCTGCATTCACAGAGCATGTTTTCACACAATTCTTATCTTGCTTTCAGGGTTTTTTTAATGTCCCTGCACAACTTGCCAATTTTAAATGTGTTTATAACTTTTTATTCTCAGTTCAAAAGTTTTGCTGAGGCAATGTTTCAGTTGATAATTAAACAGTAAAAAAATCTCTGGGCCAACAGCATGCCATCATTTACACAGAAGGATGCACATTCCCCTCATAAAAGATGCACATAAAAGATTACTAATTTTCCATTGTGAATCAACCTCCCCTTCCTCCCATACCTATGTCATTGACTTATCTCTAGACATTTTAACTCTATTAGAATTACCAATGAAGTCTCCCTCCTTACTTTCCTCTCCCTCCTTTGAACTAACACAGGAGCACAAAATGGGGATTACATCTTTGCAAGAAAAAGCAATCATTATTGACTGGCACACTTTGCATTCTGCTCTGTGTTTCCCTGCACAGTATTACAGATGGGAAGCTGGCAGGCCAAGTGAAATGGTTCTCTAGGCGAGATCCAACCCTGAAAGCTGAAATAAAATTTGGCGATAGAGAAAGAGATTGCACATCAACTGTGAAGATCATACTTGAATTTTCAGTTTATTTGGGGAACAAGCCACAACCCATTTCATGGCAGAAGTTGCATAATTAGCAAGTAATTTGTTACTAATTTTTATCTCTACATTTGCAACACTATTCAAAACTTCCCAAACTTCACAGCTTCTACAAAACATGATGTTCCAGGGAAAGGACAGGTATATCAGATGATGTCTTAGAAGCAAAAAAACGTGGAATAGCCAAGTAATAAATGTGTTTTCATGGATATGGTGCACCCAGTCAGAGGGGGAGAAACTGCAGATACTGAGAATATATAACCAGCTAATGTGAAGTATTTTCTCTAAACAGGATGTTTTCCAAAATTTTCCTAGGAAACGGGTATCCTCAGCTGTTTAGAGTCATTGCACAAGCTGTCACTGCAACAATGTCATTAACAAATATGTAAAACATATGAAGAGAATGTCATAATTTAAAGCATAAGAGCAATATTGCTACTACTGATCTGGGATGCAAAGGCTGCTTTCTATAACCTTCAGTACCAACGTATCCAGCTCTATCCCTAGAGAGATAAAGTAGCAATGGGTGTAGGACAGATTTAGCATTTTAAAATAATCTTATTCTTTTAATTTTACAGTCTCATTTGCCTGGCAAAATGCCACCAGAGCATGCAATTTAATAAAGTCATTGCTGTCACAAGACATACTAGATTGCTCTATCCATGGACTGTCTTCTATATATAACTGATAAGAGCTTGCATAATTAAGGTTGCATTTAGAAGTCTCAGCTATGTAACTAGCACTGTGCTTTCATTATATATGAAACACAAGCTTTCTTCACAATTTTTCGTCTCCAAAAACGTTTTGATGATGTATTTACAATGATCTTCAATGTTAACAAGGGCTCTAAATTTAAAACATGGTGTAATTTCTTCGAACTTTTAATATTAAACTGCAGACTTTTTCTTCGTATAGAAGAGAAACAGAATTTTATATGAACGTTAAATGAGGAAAAGTCTGGTTATTATTGTTATTACGCATTAGATTGTGAAGTAACTAGAGACTGCTTTTCCAGAGACTCATCAAGAAGTCCATCTCACTTCCTACACAGCACAAAAAGAAGCTGTCAAAAGGAGGAATACCTGGAAAGCTGCCAGGAAAAGGTAGATTTTGTGCAGAGTTGTGGTACTTTTACTTTCAAAGGAAAGCAAATGCATCTAAATGTGACACAAGACTTTCTCTTCCCAGGTAGTACAAAAGATGTTGCAAGAACAAATTTTGAGATGACAAATATAGGAGGTATGACTTTTCTAAGCAATCCACAGAAGCACTTATTACTGCATCTTTTGCCTATAATTCAGAGAGCTTTCTCCATCAAAGAAACTCCAGTTTATGTGCTTCAGTTGTGCACTTGGATACTAACCCACAAAATAATACAAAGCTGTTTCAAACCATGAAAGCTACACAGATTCAATTAATTTATAATGGCAACTTTAGAACAGTCCGATTTTTTTTCCTGTTTGGCACAGGACAATGAAAATAGCTGTTAAACAGTCAAGACATCTCTTACAATCAGTGTTGTACAATCAGTTTACAACCTCAGCTCCTTTGCAGGAGAAACAGACCACTTATTTGATGGTTAAGCAATTCACTAAAGACATCTATTTTATTAGAAATAGCGGTTGCAGGATCTGAGGTATGCCACAGCTTTACCATCACCCAAGACTCTCTTGAATTTCCATTCCGCGGTATTTATTCTTCCGTTATTTCTAAGAAGTTGGCAATAAGCACACAAAATACCCTGAAAATGAGCACTGGGTCTTCTAGCAAAATTCTCCAGCTACTGGAACAGAATTCAGTTCACCAGTTCTGCTTGATGGAGCACTAAAATTGTGCAAAGGCTTTCACTTACTTCCAGAGGCTTTCAGGATACTTTTTGGACAGGTTCTATTTTGCTTATTTTTAAATAATGTCAGCAGTAGTCTATTAACCTCAGATAAGTGTGGGACATTTGGACCCCATACATATGCAAAGCAGTTGGAATTCAAGTGAAATGAATTCTCCATTCAGCAACTCTATTTATTGTTCAAGAGCCAATAAGACAGAGGAAGTACCACCTCCTTCTTTTGCTTCCTTCCCCTGTTCCCAGGGGTAAATATGCAGTTTGAGTTTACAGTAATAACCCCTACAAGAAATTTGTGACTGTTGTCCAAACCCTTTACTTTCACTTCCTACAGCATAAATCCCTAACATCACAGAAAGTAAAATACTTGATACCCAGAATAATAGTAGAAGTCCACACAACACACTGTACCTTACAGCACACCTACCACTGACATTAGTGCATGCTGAGACTTTAAAAACATTACAATGGGATGTCTGTTGTGAGTATCCAAGTAATCTCATCTGTAGGTAGTATAATTTGCATTTATTTATCTATTAGACACTTATATGGCCCCCTCAGTGTGTTACTAAGGCATATTACAGGCAGCAATGAATTTTCCCAGGAAATATCCTTGCAAATAAGCATGATTATCTGCAGGTCAGAGGCGAAGAACAGATATACAAAGGAAAAAAGGAACTTCTGAAGGTCAGCCTGAAAGTCAGAAACAACCACTGAAAGGCTATGAAACAATGATAATCAGAAGAGAAATCTCCTCAAATGACAGGTTGGCTGTGTCTCCTCCCATGCTCGTCCTTCCTTTCGTGCTGTTTTGGCTGAACAGAAGTCAAAGAGAAACAGTAATATGACCTTTACCTTCTCAAGCTTGAAACAAAATTATTACCTCTGACTGAAATAACCATGAAATGTTAAGAATGCTAAGATCTTTTGTGTCATGCCACCACAAATACGTTAGGATGCATTTATCCCCAATATTCTTAGCAAAATGCATATATGATAATTGTCCCACTAATCCCTACTGCTGCTAATGGTAGCTGTGATAGAGCTGAGTAACAGAGGCTATTTTCATCACGCAGAAATAATTCTGCAGCAGCTCATACTGGGTTTATAGCATTTAGGAACAAAGACAACATCAGTCTACAATTCAGGAGTTTGGTAGAGTCCTTGCCCTGAATGATCACTTTTCATTAACTTTAAATCCAGGATGCATGGATGTCAAACCTACCTCCTAACAAAATCTATGGAGATGATTTGGAGAAATGTAGGCATGAGAGGTATTGAAATCTAAGAAAGAAGTTGTATGCCTGAAATCATTTAATCATCTCTTTTTTTCTTCTTTTTTTTTTCCTTTTCTTTCCTTTTTTTTTTTTGGGGGGGGGGGGAATGAAGGGAATCAATTATAATAAAAGGAATATGTTTTACTACAAAGCACTGCTTGCTTATAGCCTCTGACCTTCACAGTACCACAATGCTAATCTTTGCTGATTTCCATCCTAGACTACCAGGAAAGAACTCAATGTTTGCATTAGAAATTCCCCCACTACAAACAGCCCAATAACTCTAGGAATGACATTGGTAACCAAGAGTATTTATAGCTTGGTTTTGATGGGAGTCCTGTTTCTTTGGGAATATAAAACAAAGTTCATGGATTTGTAGTGCTCCTAGCACTGAGAAACTACCAGGAAGCTTAGGAATGTGAACTGACCATGAAAGCCAAGAAAACAGAAACACAGATGTAGACTCAGAAAGCAGTTCTTCCTTGGAGCAGGAATTCTAGGATCCATGGGGGTAATTTGCTTACTCTGTAATGCTGTCCACTCACAAGGAGCACGTGGTCATTTCTGAATAACATCCATACTACTGTACAGACTTAAAAGTCTCGTAACTTTCCTGAAGCTTATGATAGCTTTTTTATATTTTTCATCTTTTGTTCAAAAGACTTTTAGTTTGATTCAATCTGCCAGGATATTTTATGGTTTACACATGTGGAGGGCAGCTCTATGGATGTGTGTTCAACAAGCCTTTCTGCAGCATACACACATCACATGTTGCCTGCCAGAAAAAGTCTAATGGACTTTTTCTGTCCTGAGTTCTTATCCCATCATCAAGCCTGAGAAAGTGGGCTCACCCTGTCCATACCAAATCTGTCATCAGAAGGACTACAGAAACAGCACCAAACAGATGTCCATATAACTTAGAGGATGAAGAAATCACCATGTCATTTAATAATCTGTGAATTTTCAGCATTGTACACACCAGCTGGCTGCAAGCAGCACTTCTCAGGTGCACCACTTCTCTTAAACTAGTTTATTAATGTTCAGAGGCACACTTAATGAGTCTGAAGCAGCACAGGTTGGGGATGACACAGCCCAGGCTGTCCCAGGGAAGACACAGATTCAAACAGTAGCTGAATGTCTCCCCCTTTCCCCATCAGACAGACCATCTTGAAAAAAAATCTAATTCATAATGGCAGAAAATCATCAGGATACCTCAATATCACACCAAAGAGAAATGGGCTTATGTAGGAGCTACATCATAGTACAGTCAGTGTGTGATCCTTTCACACCCTTGAAAGTAATGTAACCAGCCATTAAGCAGACCAGCCAACCCTTCCCAGCACATCATAAATCAGCACCACAATTCAAACATCTGTTGTTGAGACAGCACATGTAACTAATGGTAGCATTGAGATTAGAACCTGGTACTATTCTCTGGGTCTTTCCTGTGCCAGAGAAGGCTTAAAGGAACATACATAAACACCCTGAATGAAAACTAGATGGGTCAAAAAAGGACTTTATTTTATAGAGGCAACGAAAATAATTCAGCTTGAAAATATGGCAGTGTAAGGAAAACCAACACATCATTCCAGCAAACTTCCCATCAGGATCTTGTGCCTTACTGCAGTACAGCATATTTAACTATCTGTGAATGGGAACACGGAGCAGCATCTGCTGGTTCCAAACATCAAATCCTACAGTAAAAAGCCTCCCTTTATGATCACCTAGTTGAGCCTTCACCATGCCCATCTCCAGCACAGAGTGTGAGATCAGTTCAGCCCACCATGGTGTGGTATCAAGATTCCACAATCTGGTGTGACAAGAAATTCTTTTTCACTAAAATTCTATAAATCTGCTTCAGTACATATTTTCCCACAAAAGGTCTCTGGATTTTTTAAACACCTCGAGGGTCTCCAAATCATTAATTCCTTGTACTTCCTCTAGCAACTCTTAACCCTCATGTTCCACTTTGGTAAGCATCTAGAACAGACGTCAGCCATAAAGGATCTTCTTTTATCTTTCTCTGATACTTTTCGACATGGTTAGAATAAGCTGAGAGTTTTCACCCATGTTTATCAATTCAATATCTGTCCCTGCAACAGATGAACAATTTACTGCACTCCCCTGGAGAACTGAGCATCCTGGACCCATTCCTTTCTTCCCATCATCATCTGTGGAGAAATGTTCATGAGCAGTAGACATTTCAGGTTTTTTTAATGTTCAGGAATTTACCACATTTGAGCACAACAAGAGTGATGGCAACAGAGAGAGACCCTGTTTTTACATCCCTTTTTTCCCCTCCTTTCTCACATGCATGAACTCACGTAAAAGATAGAAGTGCTTTCTCTCCCCTACATGCACCATTTAATTAAAGAATGTGCATCTTCCGTTAATTTCTTATGACACTCCACACATCCTCTGCACTAGCAGATCACTACTACCATTTTATTAGCACCCCCCAGCAAACCTTTAAAGGCTGCAAAACGAAATGATGCCATACTTTTGATGTCAATACTTAGTGTTACAGTTCCTTCTCACATGCACCACATACTCCCATGAATTTGTTTATATCCTTCATCTTTCCCTTCCACAATGACAGGCTCATTGCATTTCTTTACTAAAGCCCTTCAGTTTTCTCAAGTGTAAAATATATTAAATGTACGATAGCTGCAGGAGGACAATAAGAATTAAAGTAAGTTAGCTTCAGGTTCATACTTCCATCCTCAGCTTCTGGCTTTGATTCTTATGTCTACCACTAAGTGTTAACACTTGCACCCAGCTCTGGTGCTCATATTCAATGGCCAGCAACTTGCTGCGTGACCCTGGCCACATCATATCAGTTCCCATCTTTCTTACTTGTACAGTGCTTGTAATTCTCAGGCATGGGAAGTCACTAAATCCAAATATTCTTACAGTAAACATGTCACAGTGCTGTCATGAAAGGCTCTATGGAAGTGTAAAGTGATAATAAAACGCTGTTATTGATGCGTGCATGAAGATACTGTCATCTGAACTTTCAAGCACCTTTTCAGCCCTGGCGAGGACATCAGGACCAAGAAAGAGTGTTGCAAGAAAACTAGCAATTACATGAAGGGTACAATAGCAATAATGGAAATTTTTTACTCAGATCAAGATGGAACCCTTTTATTTTTTGCTAAAGTGTTAACACACAACATTAATGGCATTTTTACAGTTCCTGACATTAATCAATACTAGGAGCAATAATCAAGGTGTTTTTTCCTCCAACTGAATGAGACCAAAGAGAGAAATAAATTCTAGCAGTGAAAAAAAGTAATAAAATACTGACATACTCACTTAGCTCTAAGTTTATACATTTGACACTCATATTATTAACTTCCTATTCATCTACAGAGAATATTCCTTTGTCTTTCTAACAAAACGACTTGAGTTGCTACGCAGCACAACTTCAATGTAGCACTGAAGTCGTAACACACATACACGCACACACTTCTGTAGAGCCAAACCGAGCAATCACCTGATAGAGCCATAAAGTAACTTCCATTTTGTACATTTTTGCTAAGTGAAGGTGTGTAGAAACATAGCTGGGCAAATTGATTTTGGAATCAGGCCAAACCTAAAATTAAATGCTTTGTGACAGCTGTCACTATTTGTCTGTCACGCACCAGAGAACATTAGGCCATACTATGACATCAGCTGAAGAACATACAGCCTTTTGTCTAAGCTACTGACTAGTTCAGTGCTTTCATGACAACTCTCGTGCACATTTCTTATACCTTTAATTGATACCTGGCAGAAGATTACAAGTAAAATTCTTCTTGCTCCTTTCCTACCAGGAGTATAAATACCCATTGGGTCTTAGCCAACTTTAAGCCTTGCCAGGTAAAATGCAACAGTACAATTCTGAAGCAATCTCCAACCCCTCAGCAGCCGTTCCAGAGGCCTTACACTACTTCTGAGGATTTGCACTTTCCATTGTTAATTAGTCTACCAAAAGAAGACCCACAAGCACCTTCGGAGAAAGTGAGACATAACAGCGTGTTCTCATTGCTTGTACCATAAACTTTGTCCTATATGCAAACTAGGCAAATAAAAAAAACCCCACCTCTTTAGTGAAAAACTCTACATTAGACTGAGCAACTTGCTCTGCTAGTAGGCAACATGCCAGTTGTTGAGAGACCTTGGGAATGTGTTGATGTATGTATACCAAATACAACCGATTGTATTTCTCCACAGCAGTCTTGCTAAAATGGCAAATAAGAAGAATATGGGGCCAAATGGTAAAGTTACCACAGAACAGAAAATGTAACATCCTAAGGAGTCTCAAATTGACCAAAGATTTTATACTGTAAAACAAAAGGGGCAGAAGATACTTGGAGAGAGACATCTGAAAAACTGCATCCAGAGGACAGATAAACAGCATATGGGTCCTAAGCAGAATACTGTTGCAATATCGTTAATCAAGATAGCTGGCCTGATGTTTTTCATCCCTTTTTCTACAGTAACCAGCTTTAAAAGTCTAAAAACTATACTGTAAAAATTTGTTCAAATTAGCTTGGAAACGGACATGGAATTTAGCTGTAATAGCTTGTGTTTGTGCCAAGTATTGCTGCTATAGCACATTTCTCTTGTTAATGTTTTTAAACTATGAGCGCACTGCAATTACTCTGCATTGATTTTAAATGCAGACTTAGCACAGTAACGTCTCCAATTTGTAAGCAAAACATCAGCATTATAAATCAAACTGTTAAAGTCACTGTTGGAGCCAAACATGAGCAAATTAATAGAGAACAACTATGGAGATCTGTCTTTAGATTTCTATACATTAAATCTGCGGACTTTAGCACCCATTGCATTGTGCTTTGTGTCATTCACATGACTTAGGAAGAGAATTGCTGAATGATGGAAGCTTTATTGCTGTGTCCCTCACTGTTAGTCCACGTACACAGAACTGAAGATGACTTGCAGGTTCTTCCTTCTGCAAGGGTGGGAAGTGCAGACACAGCAGAGCCATTTGTTTGACATTACAAGCCTTTCACATACAGCCTTACAGTGGAAATGGTATTAAAATCTCCAACTACTGTGCCATGAAAGAATGACAGAAGTGCAGGATGTTGAGCGAGCAAGTGATAATTACTTGATCTAAGATTTGATTAGATTAATCTTTCTGTGTAATATAACAAAACACTTCATAACAGCACACATCAAGCCTCCAGTGCACAGTTAGGCCAATGAAACTAGAGAAATTAATTATATTTAGTCGTTTCTTGCTCAGAAGGCTAGAGATATTTTATGGTTAAACTTGGAGGCTTACAATAGAAACAGCCAATGAAATTAGAAGAAGACTCCCATTAAAATTAGGTTCTGACACCTTGCCATCCATACGTGAGCAAATGTGTCCAGCATAAAATGAAAGGCTCAAGAGATGTGCTAGCGTCCTGATTTTTGCCTTATCCATAACAGAGGTGCCCACAATTCTCTTTTCTGTGAGCTACACAGCTGAAGGTAACCCAAGCACTGCATAGACACTGAATAGACACTGAAAGGTCTCAGAGGTGCTCTGGTGCTCTCAAACATGTGGTTTACACACAGCCATGGGTGGAAGCACATGCAGCCAGTCAAGCAAACCCCTGCTCAGTGGGAAGAATACACAGAGCTGCTTTTTAATTCCCAAGAGGGGAGTCTTGAAGTTTAACAGGTATACTGGAGGGGGAGGAAATATCTTCTTCAATAGTCCCAGAAGATGGACAGAAGAAATTGTCCTCAAGAAACAGGTGCCAAGATCCCAACAAACAAAAAAGTAAAAAAAAAAAAAAAAAAGAAAGAAAAAAGAAAATAAAAGAAAGAATGAAAGGTAAAAAGAAAAAAAAAGAAACAAAGAGAGGGAAAAGCACGTTTCCTCTGAATGTCAGTACCAGCGAAAGAAGAGTTTGTTGCTGCACTCTAACCAGGCAATGACTTCAAGGCATTTAATTTTCCAATTAATTAGATCCTAACTCTAAATGTAGAAGTAATTGATGTGTCAACACAGACAAATGAAACAACTCTCGACATAAAAGCAAGGACGATGTGTCTACCACTCAGTACTGAATGATGGATTCTATGACTTTTTTTGTAAAAAATTGCTTCAGTGAGAAGCAATGCCACTGCAGCTCAGCAGCCATGCAGTGGCATATTTATTATATAAGGTACCTTCACATCATTCCATATTTTCAGTAGGCAACACATCCCTACAACACCTACCACCTTTCTCCTCTGACTGTAAAAACTCCTTTGTCATGTTTTGAACATGTATGGTTCACACGAGCACTCACTGATACCCTTATCTTGCAAACACTATTTGCTTTTTTCTGTCAAACACACAAACATTCAACACTTAAAATTTTAAAGAGAGATGCCCGATCGTCTTTTAAACGCTCTCACAAAAATAGCAGCCAACTGCCCCCAGTTAGATTGACTGTCACTAACCAAGACTTAAAGCACTAAGTATTTAACACATATCAGTGAACCTGCTACATTCCCTCAATTTCCCTTTTTGCCTGGGCATCATCCATTACACGTAATCAAATTTCTTAAATACAGTCTTTATGAGGCAAGGGTTGTTTTCTTTGCCTTCACTTCTAATGACCCCTGCAATGGGAGACTTACTGAGTTCTACCAAACCTTACTAAAATAATAAAACTGGCAGAGAGAGACACAAGAAAGCCAAAGCAGGTGTTAGTTAGGAAGTTTGCATAACATCTGAGCAATTCATCCCTGTCCTTTTTTTTTTGTTATTCTGTAAACATACACCTGCACACGTGCACACACAAAGAGTCAGCAGCCACTATCAAGAATTGTTATAAGTCTTTCTGTAATGCTAGTCTCTTCTTCGTTTTTGGTTTTTGTTTTGTTTTGGTTTTTTAAAATCTAGCAGAGTTACTGGCTCCAGGTAGGAAAATTGACTAGCCTACTTCTAAAATGCTTGCTAGAAAGGTGCGAACTCATTGGCAACTGAGATCTTAAAAACAAAAATACTCTCAAACCCTTCACTGAGCTATTACACTGTCAATGTGCTGTACAATACTTCAGAATACCTGAGTTCCTACCATTCCACTACCCTGCTCATATATCACTACTAATCTTACTTTAAAACAAAAATGTATTAGCAGGATACAAGAAATTCAGTAATAACTTGGGGAGACAAGTTTCATCTACGTTTAAGTAAGGTTTCTAAGGCAGTCACTTAATAAATGCCTTTTGCTTTTTTCATTTAGTGCGTGCAGGCACTAAAGCAAGGCACTCTCCAGTCTTTCAGCATCTGAACTACAAATGCAAATGTACAGGGATGGGAAGGAGCCAGATGGCTCCAGGGATGACAGCCTGGTCAAGGGATATTCCTTCTTTCACCTTATCTAGGTCAACAGTTTGAAACAGACTGAAAAAATTACCAGTTGACAGGAAAGGACCTGTTGACCCACCCCAGTCGCCCTCCCCTCCCTCCCCCCCATCAACTGGCAGCTTTTCTAACATTTAATCAGCAACATTAGGGGATGAACAAGCACAGAGATGACCTCAACCAGTTGTCTATATGGAACACCATCAGGGTGAGATGTACAGTTGTAGGAAGCTTGCTTGACAGAACTCAAACTCCTCTCTCCTGCAACTAAAAACCTGCTTAAACTAAGGCTAGCAGACAGTTCACTTTTCACTGATGCTGAAAGCTTCAACACAGAAGAGAAAGGAATTGCCATTTCAAAGAGGTAAAAACATTAGCTCAGTCCATTTCCCCAGCAACACAGTCTTACTAAAATGTTTTCCAAACTCTATCACGCAAGCACCCAAGACAGACGAAAGGCCGATTCAAGTCAACTCTTCAACTCTTTCTGAAATCATCTAAAAGCTCATCCTCATCTCAGGTTGCTTAAATACCAGGAAACATTAATTTGGCCCTCTGAAATGTCGGCTGAAGGACAATCACACTTCCAAATTCCAGCACATCCATGACTTTGACTCCTCTCTGTGCATTCATCAGATACAAGAGGAGTTACACAATGGTTCTTCAAACCCTCTGATTAGGAACCCTTTCTCTGGGCATTTTTCACAACAGGCATAAATGAGAGAACATTCCATAAGAATCCATTCCTACAGCACTAGGGGAAAAGTTCGTTCCTTCTCTGCTGCACTATCAGTTTTGAAACACCCCTTGGTGCAGAATAGCCAGTCACAAGTGTCACAACCGCAAAAGCAGCAAAATTGCGTTTTCTGACTTTATTGGAGCACTACAGAGAGAGCAGAAAACAAAAGAACAACGGCAGTTTCCCAGTCCACTTCTTGAACACATAATGGACTTGGCTTTGCATGCAGATGTACCCCATAACTTCCAGATTCGGCAGCTTCCCAAATATGATAACTTGCTCCATTCTGCAGGCAGGGACTGGATCAGCCAGCAGCCTGCTTCTGACTGCATTACATCCCACGCAGTAGCTGGTCTTGAAGTATTTCAGAGCTACACAGTAGCTGTCCTAAAGTATATGCCTTAGATACTGGGCAACTGAGTTCTTTCCTAATAATAGAAAGTCTTCCAGAGAGAGCAGTAACAGGCACATCTTATTTAGCAAAGTATACAGTGAGCAACTCTGGCTTGCAACGAATTTCATCTCCCTGTTAATTCAGGTATATTCAAAGGTGTACACAAATGAAGCCAGCAATCAAGGTAGCTTGTGATATAGCTGAGCTTATAACCCAATGAACCTATTCAGAAATGTATTTAAAATTTAATCTCTGTTTAGAGACTATCATTTCAAGATACTGCTAATGTGTATGACAGACAAGAACTACATCTGGTATTCTCCATTCCATACATCTCCGTACACCTATCTCTACACATTATCTATTCTGTACATCTCTGGTATTCTCTTCTCTATACATCTCTGTTCCCTGGTACTTTCCTAGTCAGCATGAAAGGTGCTGACTAAGCATTTGCTCCTTTAACGAAATAGATTTCAAAAGTAACACAACACAGGCGATGGTTTTTTGTTTAAAAATCAAAACCAGACTCTTCTAGGTTTCTGTAAGAAATTTTGCCATGTGGGGAGCAGGAGAGAACAATTCTTATTTTATTGGCATTACTGTTTGTTTGCACGCAATAGCACTCAGTGATAGGCAAAGCACTGTTCCAACGTATGAGAGACAGAACTCCTGCCCCCCAAACCTCCGCATGAAACAGGCACTGCAATTTCAGTTCATAGAACAACTAGTAAGAGTTAGGAAGCATTTCAAGAGAGTGCTGAAGACACTTGATAAAATCTGGAGTACATTGCCTTGCTCTCTCCTCCACAGCTAAAAACTTGCTCTTCACCTTTACAAGCAGGAACCATTCTATTGACCTCTAGAGTTCTTAATTTGCTTTTTATTGTATTAACTCCCTCTCTCTGAACACCCCTTTCAGCTCTCTCGATAAATGGATCAATTTGAACAGAAGACAGCAAAGTGCTGAGTCATCACTCAACTCCCACTGAAAATACAAGGAGCTGAGCGTAATCAGTCAATGGAAGGACTTAGAAGTCTTCTAGCTGTTACTATAACAGAAGCCTCTTTCATTCCCAACATTATGTCAATTCTACTTGCTTTCCAAATGTACACTTTGTCTTTTACTCTTTACACCCTTTGTTTACAATAAAAATTAAGTCAGGTGCCTCTAGAGCTTGTT
The DNA here is from genome assembly GCA_035584735.1 of Pseudotriccus pelzelni. Lineage (NCBI taxonomy): Eukaryota > Metazoa > Chordata > Aves > Passeriformes > Tyrannidae > Pseudotriccus > Pseudotriccus pelzelni. The sequence continues at coordinate 28,140,817 of JAWMRA010000001.1, forward strand.
CTTAAGAACTTAAAAAACAAATACCAAAAAAATCCCAAGCAAAAAAACCCCTGCAATTATTTTTCATTAAGTAATATATTCTGGGTTCTTTTTCTGTATTTAATTTTCCCCCTATAGTCTTTGCTCCTGTTTTCAAGCTTTTCTCAAAATCTCCAGGGCTAATGCTCTGTCTAGCATTTTAGTTTGGGTTCCTTTCGGCTATGAATAATTAAAATTATTCCTTTTAATAATCACATGACTCTGGGATTAAGGCTTTAAGATAACTGGAGATTTAAAGTCACAATATTAGGCGATATTTAAATCTTTCCATTTCTAACTCCTACATTCCTATTTTATCATTTGCTGGTGAAGTCATCACATCACTGGTTTCAAAGGGAGCTTTAATCCAGTCAAGGAAGGTAACATCATGAGATGTCTCTCATCTATCTATGTAGTGCTAGCACACACAGTTGCTAATAAAAATGAGGTACTATACAAAGAGAAGGAGTTTATTTTGAATCAAGAAGGCAGAACAGCAAAAACAAATCACACTAATGCTGATGAAAACAAACAGCACAAAACAAGAATTCATTACTTTAAGGGTTTAATAGTACTTGATTTATTTTTTTTTCCATAAGTTTGAGAGACTCTTCACTGCTTAATTTAGTCAGAACACTATGAGCAGGTTCAAACACCAACCAAACTCCCCTGGTTACAAGGATTCATCTCTCCTTGTCTTTTTCCACTCCTTGCATATCTGCTTACTGAACATTTTAAGATTACAATATAATATATCCTTCTAAAAGTTTAGAAATTAACACTTGCAGAACACAGAAAAGTGGAAAGTTGTTCTCTTGGGATGTTTAGTTGTTCAGTACTGGGGTAACTAAGGATTCAGAACTGACGACAAGATTAATTTAAAAAAAAAAAAAATCGAGCCTCAGTAACTGAAACAGTGAAAATATGCTTGTTTGCCTCTCATCCAAAGGAAATAAACCCATCATCTGCTAGAATGGCTCATCTCTGCAAGAACATAGTTAAATAAAACATAAAACTTATTTCCACTCAGCAGTCAAAAAATAAATGTAGACCTGTGCATTTTGTGAGCGGGCTGGTTTTTGACTGAAAAAAGAAGCACCAAGAAAAATGTGCTGAGCTCTCCTAATTCAGCACAGGTACTGCAATAGGTAAAGAATTATTTTGTTCCTCAGGCTAGGCTATTTCAAATTCCACTTGTACTCACATCAGGTATGGAGGACATGAGAAGCCCGTGGGGTAGAGATCTTATACCTACCTCACTGCTGGGCCACGTGCAGGCCAGTTTCTGTAGTTTGCACACAATGACAAAACACTTTGCTTTTCACATTTGGTTGCTCAAAGACAAGCAGTCGGCAAATTACGCAGGCAATGACTGAATGAGAAACTCACTTTGGCAGGGATAATTTTTACATAAACTAGCATCCTAAAAAATAACTCTACTCTAGGACACTAACATAAACAGCAGATGTGTTTATGGCAAGTGTTCCCCAATATCACAAACAAATAGTGAGATCTCCACAGTAGCTGGAAGAGAGCCATTTTGCAAGCAGATGGTTTGAAGAACAGTCCAGGGTTCTCATCTCAGGACTTTTCCAATCAGAGGATATTCCTCTCAAAGTACCAACACTAAGCTGATGTTAACAGCCCTCTTTTCCTTGCTTTCAAAGACAGAGGACAAAGCACAGGAAGCTGGCCCACCTAAGCTGCCTTAAAAGCCTTGTACTGTTTTCATTAGTGGCAGAGTAGCTGCACTGACCATAGCAATTGCCAGTCATGTGAGATGCTCATGTCGGCACCAATCCACCCCATATGATCACACAGTATTCAACGGGAAATGAATGAAGAGGCCGAGGTGGGCCTATCTGTATTCCCCAAAGCACTGTAAACATAAGCTCTGGAACAAAGTACTCTTCCCACTTTTGTAACCACAGACACAACGGTCTTACACGCTTGCCCCAAGCCTTGCAGAATCAGGCACCAGGACTTTTGACCAGAGACAAAGCAAAGATTATGAATCCCATCTTGTCCCACAGTAGGCAAAATGGTACTGATGATCACACAGAGTTTTGCCTGAAAACTTCCACTGTTCCAATTAGCCACTTGCTTGAAAAACAGCTTGCACAACTTGTTAATCTCAGCTCTGCTCTTCCCTATCTTCTTTGGCCTAGAAGCTCATTAAGTCCCATCTCTTCTACATTTCTTCTCCCTTCTTCTATCTTGCGAATTAACTCATCACCTCCACGGTGATGAATTCCTCCATGGTGATGAATTCCACTCATATTTCACCAGCAAATATCACCACATCAATCCCTCCGCTTGCATATTTTTATCCCTTTACCTGCTTAATTTTTCTGTGTGTGTAAGCATCCAAAACAGGCTCTGCCTTTAACTCCGCATTTACACAACACCTTGCACAACCAGGACCAGACCTCTACTAGTCTCTAGACATTGTTCTGACACTTATATTAGGGCTTTTACTCTCTATCAATGTTACTCAGTCAAATAAAGGCATCATCTCTTTCTACAAACCTCAACACAGTAATAATAGGACAATAATAATGGGGCAAAAACAACAGCAGCAGCACTGTACAATCCACATTATTGGCACAAGGCACAGGAGGGCAAGTACCTGTGATACCATGTTTGAGACATGACTTGAAGAATAGCCTGCCCACTCGGACATGATGCGGAATTTAAGAAGGCAGAGCATAATTACTCGAGCTGGTCTTGGCTAGGAGGTCAGGATTAACACTCCAGCACTTCTGAAAAGTGGCCAGGAGGGCTGTTTTGCCTCTCATCCAAAGGAAAACAAACCCATCATCTGCTAGATGGCCCCCAAACACTACCTGAGGCATCATTTTTACACAGATTTGAGAAAAGTGTCTTTACTGATCCACCTGAATGACTTGCAGCATCAATGCATCCCTTAGCAGTGCACTGGACCAGTATCAACCCAGAAAACCAATTGGCTCTTCCCTGTTCATCAAAAGCACACCCTTAGCTATCTTAGTTTTTCTGTAGATTTTTCAGCCAGTTACACAGAGACATTAAAGGAAACAGTGACCTAATTCTGACACTGTGGTTTCATAATGTAAAGATAACCTAATTCTTCTGCAGTCCCAAAACTCCTCTTCCTGTTAAATGACCTTCTCTCTGGAGTATTTAATATTACTTTTGGCAATTAGAGGACTGAACAGAATATGCAAACTGGAAATTAAAAAGCCTTGCTTTTCCTTTAGATCAGTTAGGATGATGTACACAAACACAGAAAAAGAATATAAAATACATAAATGTGCAGCTCTTCATCCTACGATATGGGCAATCAAATCTCTTGCTTCAGTAGGTACTGAGAACAGGGGTCATGAAGGAAAGTTGTTTTCCCCCACAGTACAACACTGCTTAATTGCTTAGATGCATAGAAGTTTTCTTTAATTTTCTTAAGCATCAACAGGTATTGGCCCTAAATAGATCAAAAAAGGTCTTGGTATGGCAGTTCCAATTAGTCAGCAAAGGGCATAGCTGAAGACATTCAGCAAACAGAAATATCATAGATTCCTATCGTATTATTAATCTGATCAAAAAATAATTAATAAATTACATAATTAATTTTTAAAAATGTAGCCACCAAGTAACAAAGTCAACAGAAAACTACATTTACATGCAAAAAATAGGCAAATTAAGCAAGATACAGATCAGCTTAGTATGCCTTACCCTTATGTATACCTTGAAAAAGTGAAGGAGCGCAAGACAGAGAATGGTCATGGACTTTTCAGGGAACTGGTTAACTGTATGGGTTCGTTAACAACAGCTGAAGAACTGAAGAAGAGCTTCTATGTTGCATGATGCTGGGCATGAAGAATCAGCATTCTAACGCCTTTACGTCAGTAAGCAAGGGCAACAGGTGAAGCTAAGTTTTACCTTCCGTCACTCCTGCATTACCACCTTTTTCAAGGCCACGTGTGTATGACAGCCTCATCTCTTACATCATCAGTGAAATTCACTGCACAAAACTCAGTGCACTTGCTGTGAGAATTCATAAATTCCAAAGACTTCTCTCCTTTGCCATCAATTGCACGTACTCCCATGGAATGTAAAAGAAGCAAGGTAAGTCCTCCATCCTGGTCTAAGAACCTCTCACAAAAAGGTCATTGAAGTGGCAAGACTGCAGGAGCTAAATAAAATGTGTAGGCTTCACCATGAGGACTGTCAGCTTGGACAACTTCCACTATTTTGAAGCACACAAATGGAAACTTCCTTTTATAAGGAAGTTACTAAGAGCAACAGGATGAAACTTCCAAAGTCCTCCCGGCTAACATCTATTACTGGCTTATCAGTGAGCAGCATCCTCACTGAAAGGTATACACTATGTCCTTTTTCTCTCCTTCGCAAGTACTCTCCTCTAACAGATGGTCAGTTTACATGTGGTAATGATCCACTGTAATTAAAAACTCCATTCTCATTAGCCATCCTCCAAGAATACGACAGCTCTGGCTCACTTTTTCTGGTGAGTATGTGCTTTGTATAATGATAAACAGCAGCCAGGAAAATAAAAAATACAGTAAATTTCTATACTGGGGTTGAGTGGAGGGGTTGGATTGCAGATTCCCAAGGAGATAGACAGACCATTCATCGAGGCTGAGATATCCAAGTTTGGGGGTCAAGACATGGGGGGGTCAATATGTGAAGTTCCTCTGTCTTCCATAAGGATTCACTGTGATTCATATTTCCTTCACCTTTCAAGTACTTTTCTCATTGAACTCTCAACATATTTACAATCAACTGCTCTACAATAATTATGGAACACAACAATTGCAACCTAGAGAGACATTAACAGGACTCTGCCTTTTACAAAGGCACAGATTTATTGCTTCTCTCTTCCTGCTATTCCTCTCCTCCTCTCCAGTTGGAAAAGCCAAAGGGCCAACACAGACATATATTTTTCAAGAGTCATTACCTTCCCGTCAACTCTACAGACCATTTTGGATGTAGTGTCACTGCAGAATGGAGACACTGTGGACTGTTGAAAGTGTCTGTACAATCACTGACTCAAAAAATCTCTAACACCTGAGAAAGACCATCATCATCTAGAGGCCCTAAGGGGAAGAAGAACAGTATTGCAAACAAGACCTTTAATCACACCTCTGGAGACACAGGTTCAATTTTCAGGTCTTTCATAAATCACTCTCTGATGCTCACCATCTGTAAATATATACAGAGAAGCATTTTCCACTCCAGATCACAAATACTCAGCTGCTGGAAGTACCTTTTACTGACTTTTAATTCAGAATCTCATCAAGTAGAACCAGTTGCTGAGTGGTGTCCTGAGATGGTACCTCTGCATATAGCAACATGGGCAGAGCCCCACCGTGCTCCACTCACAGTTACCTGCAGGGTCCCAAGAGGAGTAGTAGAGTCACAAAGACAGATAGAATAATACAAGTTAAAGCATTCTCCTGGGACAAATTTCTTGGCTGCAGGTAAATACTATGTACCAGGGTTTGAGTCAGGTTTTTTTTTTTAGTCTTTGCAGCTTCTCTATCAATTTTTCACTTACTTCAACCTTCCCATGAGTCTAGCAAAAAACCTGACTGCAAGACAGTAAAAATCAGACATTTTCTAGTGCCAGGTCTGACTCCTAGATAGAAAATTATAATTATCAAGGTAAAATTATTTTATGTGGCAGTGATGACACACAATCCCTCTTACAGGGAGCTCTATTTTCCATTTCAAGCAAATAGATTTTCTGTCCTGAGCATCAAAAATTTAAACCACTCATACTCCCTAGTGTTTTGCATTGAGCATGGCTCACTTCCAAAAGTCAATGTCAAAAAGCAGTAGGGAGGTCCAGTGTTACATTACTTCTCAATTTTTTCTGCATTGGTCGTGTTTGGTTTGCAGTTATCAAATACAGTTTTATGTGTTGGTTTTTTCTGCTGACTCTGAACCCTGAAGTGTCAGCCCTGGGTTTTAGAAACAAGCTCAGTTATTTTCTTCTGTCGCTCTTTCACTCATAGCAGTACTTTCACAGGCAAATTCTGTTCTGCTGTGCAGGGTCTCACTGACTTAAAAAACCCACTGTTTCTGTGAAACATGCAGATTTGCTTCTGGGCTGAAGCAGCACTAAAAGGACAAGAAGATAAAAGCTTTCCAAGTTACCTCAGTCGACAAAGACAATAGATGTGACTACATGCATCAGTGGTGGCCAGCTTACAGCTTTTGAGACATGGGCTTGAATGCTTGGAGTGCAGGTAACACTCGCGGGTCAGCCCTGTCTCACTACATACCCAGGTTAGCCTCACTCAGCAATTAAGCAAAGGGACCTGTAAGAAGCTGTTGTCATCTCACTCTCCCAAATTACTCATAGAAACCCCCTTCCCCAGAGCTCTCCTAAATATGAGGTATTGTACCCTGTGGCATTCCACCGCTGAAGAAGTTTAATTCATGTCGCACAGGGTTGGAAGAGCTGGACGCCTGTACGATACAAATGGCTGCATTAAGGGTTACTTTTATAGAGCTCTTGGAACACAAGCAGCACAACTAATAAAATGTCATCTCATCTGCTTGCTACTTCTGAGGCCATTACAAACTACAGCAAAAAACAAAAAGTGGCAAAAAGCAGAGAGGTGATCTGTAGCACACAGGGGGCCTGACTAGCAGAGAAGTACACAGTGCCAATATCAGGTCTAACATGTCCTCCTGCATGGCCCTGTTAAGACAGTCAAACCCTCTGTATCTCAGGTGCCTACCTTGTAATCCTTAATAAGGGCTTTGAAATTTTAAGAAGAAAGGTGTCTTAAAACAACTTGTCCCTATCTTCATCTTGGATTTTTAATTTTTTTTTTTCTAGTTTCCCTTTCAGGAGAGTTAGTACAGGGACAGTATTTGGTTTCTCATTGTAGCAGGATGCTCTGCCTAGAGAGGGGGTAAGCCAGCTGGAACTTTTTTATTTGCAAAGCTATCAGTAGTGAATGGAGAAGGGGATGTCATGCTGGCTTTCGTGTTGAAGAATGCTGAAACCAGTCTGACTCACCAACCCCAAAGTTAAGCATTCTGAGGAAGAATGAAGTACCTGATAAAGGAACCAAAAAGTGATAGTCCTTACAACTTATCTAAAGATGCTGAGCTGGCACAGCTGGCCTGGAGATATATATGACTGACAGTCTATCACTTTATACTATAAAAGTCCATTTCCACTTACTAACTGTAGGGTTTTCTAACATACCCCTTTCTCAGAGTGCATGTGGAAATTTCTCCCTGACTGGGGACACCCCTCAAGATTACTCCCCCAGGCTGAGCAAAAGAGATTTGCCCAAAGTTATCAGTGTGGGTGAGTAACATCAATCTCTTCTTAATAATTGAATTTGCTAGCTTTAATATAATTGCTGCAATATTGCTTTAAAAATAGTGCATTAGTTATAGCTACCGGTACTGTGTAGTAAATAGTCCTGATTAAGATCTTTTAGTCTAATCGTTACAATTATCATAATAAATTTAAATAAATATTTTACATATATATATGTGTGTGTGTGTGTATATATATACATATATATTTGAATTGCCATCCTTAATCCTGCAGGACAAAGTTCTATAAAGCTTCAGTTGCACCTATATAATCCTTTAGACATAAATAATTGACAAAGTCTGGGGCCAAGATTGGATCCACTTGCACCTAGACTCCCTTTTGAGAATAAGTTTAGAAAGCAAGAGGGTCCTTTGTGTACCTCACGACTCAACAGGAGGGCTTCTTTAATAAACTTAGTCTGAAGTCCCGTTCTGCCCACAACACTCGTGAGTCTTGACTTTATTTATTTGAGTCATGCTCATGAAAAGCAACAGTAAAAAGCTATTTGCACATAGCCACAAAGCAAACACGGGATCTGCCAGGTCCTTGGGCTCTTCTCACTTTCGACCCCCACTTTTTGCTTAAGAAATTTAAAAACTACGAGGTCTTTCATCGCAGCAGAGCGTTTTCATGGCTTCATGCTCTGCCAGCGTACGCCAAACCTATTTGGAAGGCATCATCACCAGGCATTTTTTGTGAGCAAATCTATTAAAGGAAAGCTCTGTAAAGAAATTGCCTCAAGGCTCCAGTTCAGTGGTAGCTATGGCAGTGTTCCTGTGCTGTTGGCTTGCACTCACTGTGGAAAGTCCCCGTGAAGTCACGAATAAACAGAGCTCTTTATGCTTTTGCCATGGGATCACATGGGCATATCAGTCCAAAATGAGCAGGAATCTCTTTTACAAAACCACACTATTTTGAAGTTAGAAGAATGGATTCATTTAAGCAGGTCTTCCCAATTCAGTACCTTTGAATGAAACATGTTAAATAAAAGCTCATGTAATTTGTCAGCTGAAATGTATTTTCTATCTCCATTGCTATATTTGAATGACTAGACTTTGAAAACAACTTTTAGAAGTCTCTTCCTAATTAATACCTTAAACGGAGATAACATGGAGTCATGTGACTAAATCAAGGTAGGAGTTCAATGCCAAGGACATTTTAAATTAAGTCTACCACGGCACGACACACAACTCTTTTCACAGAAAAGAAAAGAAAAAACAAAACAGAAGGAAAAAACAAAAAAAAGCCAAAGCAGTAAAAAATGTTAAAACAAGTCTATGTGCCCTAGGAGTCTGCAAATGGAAACGTCTTCGTTTTTGCTCAGGCACAACAATGCTAAACTGAATATTCAAGTTAAGCTACGCCTCACTTTGCTTTAGCCATCTACAAAGTAACACTGTAGAATCTCTTGTAATCATGTTTACCTGTCAGATCTGCAGCATCTACCTTAGAACAAGTTTAACCATACCCTCTTTGTCACCTAAGAAGGGAGCTTTTGTGGGATCTCTCAGGTACAGCATCCATAGCACACATATCTTAGCATAGACAGATAATTATGCAAGATGACTCCTGTCCATGGAGCTGGAAAGACAATGGAGTTTTGATGACACAAAGAACTCTGTCACAAGCTGTTGAGAGCAAGCTTAACAAATCCTCAGGCACTAGCATCTGGCTAGTGACTGAATAGAGTACCAGGCATTTGGGAGCTTGAAAACTGGCCATCAATGCATTCTTCTCTCAGAGAGCTGACTCCAGCAGCAGCAAAGCCTAGTCACTGATGAAAGCTTTCAAAAATCCTACTTTTGATTATGAATGTTTGAGTTCAGGACTTCACTGGAAGTTACTGGTTTAGTGAGTCTTTTGGTTGCTTATTTTGTTGGGGTTTTTTGCAACTGATGGTTCAGCTATAATTTTCTAAAAATGGATTTCAGATAGGACTACAGAACAAGGTTTGATTTTCCAAGAGCTTGCAGGAGCGTTACAAAATAAAAACTTTACTGAAAACAATAGTCTATTAAAAAAGGTATTATTAATGGGCTCAGCTATTTTCAAGAACTCAAAACCAATTCAAGTAGGCATATTTGTGACCAAGAGTACTCAGTCTTTCTCCAATGCCCATTGTTCCACTCTGGAGCACCCAAAGTATTTGCAACCTTTTCTTCCTCCTTCCTGAAATGCCAAGCAAATGGCTGCCTCTGCTCAGTCTCAAGGAGCTGAGCTGTGACTTATCATCAGAACAATCTCAAACTTCATCATACGTAATGTCATGCTCTCACTGTTTCTTAACCCTTCTTAGATTAAAATAGTGGGACACCTGAGTTAAGCAGAACAGCCACTATAAACACTACCTAATCCTTTAGGAAAAAAAAATAAATTAGAGTCCATCCAGCACAGTGATGACACTGTCATGTCTCTGTGACAAACTCTGTGCTCCCAAGGTTTTTCCTTTCAAGCATATGTTCCTGAATCTTTACACTGCCTTTTGTTTCAGCACTGCCATGCTCATTTCAGCCCTAAGACAGATCTTAAATCTATATAGTCTATATAATCATAGGCAGACATAATTCAACAAGTCTGTTTTTTCTCTTCACGCTACTGGGTTTGAACATTTTCTTTGCTAAACCTGCCCACAGCACGTCCTATAACACAGAAAACCTTGAGCTGACTACCCATAAAATACATTGCATCAATGACCAGATATAAATCTGCGCAGATACTGCAGCAAAAAGAGCCACTGCTGAAATGAATGTCACATCAGGTTGCAGTCTCGGAACAACAGAAGGAAGCAGGAGACACTACAGGGCAGAAACAGTGAAGCAAGAAGCATCCTTCTCTCCCCCAAGCTGCAATGAAGCAAAAAATTAGGCCAGAGACTGTCATTAAAGCAGTATTGTAATTAAAGCTTCTAGAACCTTTTGCAAGTAAGTCGAGGACAGAAAGAAGGTTCTTTAGAAGGTGCTGAGCTTCTTTCAACAGAAAACAGAAAAACATCTCTCAATTATTCACTCAAAAACTTGAAGTCATGTCAGAGAACTGTGTGCATGCAGGAGCAGTGCTATCGGAATTATAAAAGCCGTGCCTCACACAAGTGCAAATGAACCCTCTCAGCTTTCTCTGATGGAGGCTGGGAAAGAAAGCAAGTAAGCCAGCAGCTGTTATTCCTCAGAAACCTGATCATAACCTCGTCAGGATCTTTGCTTCCCCTCATTCAGTTACTCAAATTTTGAATCACAAAAGAGCAAGTATGACATTAGTACCAGCGAGGCTGGGCATGGAGAAGACATTGGTTGGTGGATAGCTAAACTTTGGGCAGAAACAGATGGTGTGCTGTGGAGTCTGGCAAAAGAAAGAAAGGAGGGAAGGGGAGGGGAATAGAGTGGAGGAAATTAAGGGTGCTTTTATCCTCTCATTTTCCCTCACATTTCTTTATGAAGCACACAGTAAAAATATAAAAGACAAAAATACTTCTATGCATATGTTCCCACAAGTAAATGAAATTACAATAGTGCTGTTTTTCTCCTTTCACATTATTTTTATGCACAATGTGCAAAATATGTTTGTTGGAGAATTCTTTGCAGATCCAGGGGCAGGATCTTGTAATTGCAGTAGTAAGAGTTCTTGAATAATAAGGAAACAAAAACCATCTGGACACAAACAAAAAACTCGTCGTTCTTTCCACTGCTATGGCTCCACTCCTCTGTCCTCCTGCAGTGCTGTAACGCTATCTGCTCTTCTTGCTCCTGAGAGTCTCCCAAGATGCAGGAACTGGGAGAGCCAATACCTATGAGGAGTTATACACAGAACCATAGAACAAGGTGGGACACCACCAAAAAGTACCAACATCGAGGATGCAGGAGGTAAGGACAGTCTCGAGGAAGAACTAATTTTTTCCCTACTTTTTTCATGTCAACTTTTGAGATAAAAAATACAGAATGCTGCAAAGAAATAATAGCTTCATGAGAAACACATTTCATGGTGTGAAGCAGAGAGAAAAAAAAAATCAGTGGTTAAGAACCAGATAAATTTGAAGGAAGCAACAATTTAAATATCAGTGACATTTCTGACAAGGTGTCTGATGGTACGGCACAGAAGGAAATTAATCCATAACTTTCTAATCTGGATTTATGGGAGAAGTATATAATTCAGTGGATCTTCAGCATGTAACATACAGCAAGTATTTCAGCTTTCCAAAAGCATGCACTGCTTCAAACAGTATATGCCATTTGGAATAGGTTGGGGAGTACTCATTAAATCACTTGTTTATTATTCACACTACAGGAATGTGAGTTCTATTGGTAAAATGAATCAATCAGAGAGCAAAGAGCTATTCTCTGGAGTCTACATTAATCAGCCCGACAAGCTGTCACTAAGGATTGGGTCAGGCTCATAACATAGCTTCCAACCAGTGGGGAAAAAAATCCCTGAGACTGCTGAAACAGGGAACAGTTCACCCATTTAAAGCTGTCCCCAGAGGCTTGTGTCAACCATTTATTACTGCTCACACACAGCTGCAGAAGCTTTTAAGTGAGAAACCTGCATTCTTGGACATTCCAGAACTGTGTGTGTTGGGAAACATGCTCGATCCCAGCTAGTTCTGTGAGGACAAGCAAGATGAAGTGTCCTGAAAGAAACACTGTTGGGCTTTAACATAGCTCTCTGAAGAAAACACATTCATGAACTTAGAAAAGGTCTAAAACTAGGACACATGTCAGAACAGATACACTGTTGGGAAACACTCAGAGTTGTCATGCAGTCTGCACTTCAGTAAAACATTTTATAAAAAAACCACTGTTTCAACAGACTACTTTTTATACAGGCAAATTGTTTTCAAGGTTTAGCTGTTTCCCAGCCTCCCCCAATGTAAGTCTAAAATATAAAGTATCATTTAAAATAATGTCACATATAAGAATACACACACACACAAAAATTTGCTTTTTCTTTTAAAAAAATCTCCCAGCCTAAACAAAACCCCATTAAACCTGCCTCACTCCCAGCCCTGCTGGTAAAAAGCATGAACTACTAAAATCTCATTATTCTGAGATACACGCTCTGTAAATGAGAATAAATATTACAGAGAAAACAAGCATTAGGTGGACTTCAGGAGCCCTAATCAGACCTGAAATGTGGAACAAAAAAACCAGTCAGCAGTTCCAACAACGCTGTGAAGCCATGTAACACATATAGCAACGCACAAAATCAATATACTGCACCAGAGAACACAATCATACGCTGCGACCACTTGGATGGGGGAGTGGTAAGATCAATGTTTCTGTTCTTGTCAGCACTTGCGCCGGACAGAGTTTAAAACTGAGTATGACTAACAGTGACAGAGCTGCAGGATGGGCTACAAAACCTGCTGAATGGCTCAAACAAGCAGAAGTGGTTTAGCTGAAGTGTACTTCAGGGGAGGCTAGGAGGGAAGGCAGTCAGACCCACTCGGGAGGCAAAAACAATAAAAGGCTGAAAGTGTTTAGTTGCAGCAATGTAATATGAGTGTACATGCTCAGGAGTGAGGAGGAAAATATTTCTCTCCTCATAACAGAGCTTCTCCATCTCACTGAACCCTCTATGGGGTGCTGTGCCTGCAGCTGCTCTAAACTTGATGCTAAAAGCTACGCCACAGAACACCAGCATCCTGCAGATCAGGAGGTGCGATTACTCCACTCTACTCAGCACTTGTTAGACCACGCTCTGACTACTTCATCCAGGTTTGGTCATCCCAGCTCAAGAAACTGACGACCATCCTGCATAGATCCACCAAGACAAACAATGATTTTTGTGGCTATAAGGAAAACTGAGACCAAACTGGATGAATTGAAAATAATTAAATATTCGAATAGACTACCAAGAGCAGAATCTCTCTTCCTATAAATACTCAGTGCTGAGCTTGACAGGGGCCTTGGGTAACACAATCTAAGGATTTCCCTTCAACAGAAGGTTGGACCAGATGTTCTCTAGAGGTTCCTATCAACCTCGAATTTTTCTATGATTCTGTGATCTAAACATATGCTATGCTAAGCATTGCTAAATATTACTTTTCCAGTAAACACATTTAAAATTAGAATTTAATTTTTCTTCCCATTCCAGCAATGAAATAAAAAAACCCAAACCCAATAATGATAAGTCAAAAGGAGGAGGGTTCACTGTTTTTCAGAATAACAGGAGCTCCATAAAGTTGTTCAAGTCCTTTAGTGTCCATTAAGCATTCTTTACTATCTACATTGAAAGACAGACTTTTGGTCTGATCCAGTATAACCAGTTTTGCATTTGAGTCTCATGAATGAGAGAGAAATCAAAATACCAGAAGTCAAGCACAGTGACCCACTTGTAACCCCAATAACTACAGTTTATTTGGATCATGAATTTGAATATTCAAAACAAAACAATAGAAACCTTACCACTAAGAAGATAAACCTTACCACTAACATCTAGTAAATCATAAAGCACAACAAATCTTTATTTCAATTAAGTCATAAATGGAAGAACAGGCTAAGAAACAAAGCAAGAATAAAATCCAGCAACAGTGTCAGCTTCCAGTTCTGTCTAATGGCAGAAAGACAGACTTAAATTTCCAAAGAAAATGGAATTCCAACCTGCCAAAGTAATAGATAACTCTATCACAGTAAGGTCATCATACATCATAGCCACCTCCACAGGCCACTTCTATGAAGAGACTAGATAACATCGAAAAAAGCCAAAACAAACACAAAATAACACAATGGGAACAAATGTAACTCTATCTATCCGTATTTTACACTACATCCCATAAGACACAAAACCAGTGTTACACTGAAAGACATCCCAACATCCTCCCAGACACTGAGAGTGGACAAAAAAAAATCCCACCTGAGAGTTCTTTTTAAATTCCACATGCTGAAAAAGCTGTTAGTGCAAACATTGCTCAGACAGTAAAAGATAAACATATGGCTTGAGAGGCTACGGAAAGTAGGAAGAATTGTTACTGCCAGCCATGCAACAGGTAACTTTTTTGTCTTTTTATTACCTTCTGTATCTGTTAAATCCTATGTTGGTTTATTTGTTTACTAATTATGGGGTATACATTATCTGTTGGTTTGGAGTCATAAAAAAAAATATTACTACATGCACCATAAAGAGAGAGATCCCATAGCCAACTCTTCACCTTGATTGTCATCCGCTGCATGACAATCTCGAGAACAGAACCTCAATTTACTTAGTGACACTTTTTAGGTTCTGGAGAGGTTTAGGATTTGTGTTGTGCCGTGAGAAAACTTCCACTCTTATGTATTTCTGGATGCCAGTGACACAATGCTAGACCTCCGGAGTGTACAGACAAATAAAAAGATAGTAAGCCCTAAATCTGATAGGAGTTTTGTGCCCGTGGACAACGCTGCGCAAGTATGTAATTGCCTCTGAAGTCTCTCGCAAGGCATGGAGCATAACAGATGGTCTGTTGCTTAAGACACTTACCAGGGACTTCAGAGATCCAGATTCCATTTCAGTTTAACTTTGTACAAGTCTCTTAATAGGACACATCTACACCATGGATATAGACAGATTTAAGCTGTCTCTGCCCAAGCTAATCTGGAAATGAAAGTGCAGGGAAGACTGCTGCAAAGACACCCGAGCCCAAGATAAGTGATCAGCAGGATTTCTGAGCTCATGGGCACTGCCATACAGAACTCAACACAAGCCTCTCCATGCTGAAGTCTGCTGCATGTGGACTTCTCTCCTGGTTTTGGCCGAGATAGAGGTAATTTTCTTCCCAGTAGCTGGTACGGTGCTGTGTGTTGGATTTAGTGTGAAAATAATGTCGATAACGCAGAATACAGAATGGCTTGGGTTGGAAGGGACCTGAAAGATAACCTAGTTCCAACCACCCTGCCATGGGCAAGGAACCTTCCACTAGACCAGACTGCTCAAAACCCCATCAACTCCATCCAGGCTTTGAACATCCCCAGGGATGGGGAGCCCACAACTTCTCTGAGCAACCTGTTCCAGTGCCTCATTTGTTACTGAGCAGTGCTTACGCTGAGTCAAGGACTCTTCAGTGTCTCATGCTCAGTCAGCAAGGAGGTGCAGAAGATGCTGGGAGGAAGCGTGGCCAGGACAGCTGACTCGAACCAGCCAAAGGGATATTCCACACCATAGAATATCATTCTCAGTACATAAACTGTGGGGATTCAGCCAGGAGCTGTTGATCACTGCTCAGGGATGGGCTGGGTATCGGTCAGTGGGTGGTGAGCAATTGTACTCTGCATCACTTGGGGGTTTTTGGGTTTTATTTATCTCTCTTCGTTGTCTCAGTTTGCATTACAATTATCATTATGTTGTTATTGTTATTATTTTATTTCTATTATTAAACTGCTTTTATCTCAACCAACTTACCTTTTTCCTGATTTTACTTCACATCCCACTGGGGTGGGAGGGATGAGGAAATGAGCAAGTGGCTGTGTGGTACTTAGTTGCTGGTTGGGGTTAAACTATGACAGCTTGCTAGTTCTGGTCTCTAATAGCTCTCAGCCCTCTACCCTGTGCTCCAAAGCAGACATTCTCTTTGTTTTGGTGTCTCAGCCTTCCATCTGTATCATGAGGATAAAAGCACTGCCTATACTTACAGGGTGTCAGAAGGATAAATTCTGGTCCTAAGGCACTCAGATTATGGCAACAGATGTAATATCAATTCCTTAAAGCAGTGAAAATAGAGAAGATGGGGCAATCAAAACTCTGAGGAAAGAGCAATTGAGAACATGAAGTTTATTTTTTCTAATTTAACTGTGTCTCTGCATCCAGAGGACACTGCAAAAGAAAAGACAAACTCTGGAACTCAGCAATAACTGGATGAAGTGGAAAATGCGAGGAATGGGCACAGAAGTAAAGGGCAGTAAGATTCTTAAGCATCAATTGAGTTTAAAACTACTACAAAATGAGACAAAATGAGATATTTACATCTCTGAACTGTAATCCATTGACAGACATCTTTCTTACCTGCTCAAGATCATAACCAGTTGGAAACTCTCCAAGACAATACAGAGGAAGAAAGGAGACTTGTGAATCCATGCTACTCAGCAGTGACACAGCTAACCAACAAAACATGCACCATTTAAAAACAAGCATGATTAATATCTCAATTAAAAAACCCGAAAGAACAAACCTCTGACTCAGAAGTAGCCCTTCTGCTTCCACTGTTAACCATTATATACATCATTTGCAGAGTAAACTGTGTGGTATAAGTTAACATGCTTTGCATCACATTTGCAACGTGGTAGAAACATGCACACAAGCAACTAATGCATCTCTGCTAATGACTAGTAATTCGTTAAGCTGATGAACCCCTAAAGCTTATAGTCATCTGTTCATAATCTTATCTTCATCCATAGCCCATTATTGTCTTATTTCAGTCTTCACCATACAAAAAAAAAAATATAAAAAAAAATTAAAGGCCGCTTATTCTCGTAAAAAAATACTTATCAGTCACAACACAATACAGTGTTAGAAATTAATAATTCTATAACAAATGATTAGCATACCAATTTCTGCTTGTTTCAATTCCTTGCAGCAACACTCAATATGTGTCATACACTTTTAAAAATCAACAGCATTGTGATCATTTCCTACCACAGACCTATCATTTGTACCTACAGCAGTAGAAATTGTACCAGAATGCACATAAAACAGAAGTATGGGGAAATCCACAAGAGAAATAAAAAAGATACAAATTCAATCTCTGATGCTTTGTGACTTGCCAGTATTATATGAGAAGAAGGACATAAAGACACTAGGTTATTTTCAAAATTACATATCCCTGGTGCACTGATTGGAAACAGGACAAAGGGTTTTCATTCAGGAGAGTCAGAAGACAGGAGTACAAAGGGCTGCTTGCAATGAGAACCAAGTAGATTCAGGAGTCCATGAGGACAGAATTCTTTCCCCACTGAAACAGAAGCAGTATTTTCGCACAGTATTAATTCTTTCAGTTCTGAAAAGTTAATTCTCATTTCCTGCATTTAACAAAAAACAAACAAACAAACAAACAAACCCACAGCAAACATAAGATGGCAAAGAAAGAAAGAACAGAAATGGCAAACTAGTCTTCCTGTGCTTCAGTTTCCGTCCCTTTCCAAGGGATGCATCAGCTCTGTTACCAGACAGCACAGAGGTTCTGGGTAAGAGACAAGAACCAACATGTTAACTGCAAAGCTAAACACCTCAGGAGGGGCACTGACTGCATGTTTTGCAACCCTGTGGAAAACCTAGCCCTACCTACATTACCTGAGCAGTGATAAAGCTATTGGCCATGGTACCAGGTTTTGAGAGACATTATTGAAGATGAGCTGTAGATGACTTTTAATATTCAAATTGGCAGTAGGTCCCAAGAATATTCATAATCTTCGCTACACTGGATGCAGTAGCTAAATGAAAAAGATTTGGATAGCCATGTGAACTTCAGCCCAGCTCAATAAAAGCAGCAGGAAAGAACAATCATTCCAGTCAAATTTCCAAACAACTGGAAGTTCAATTATCTCTGCTGAATAAATTCAGCAATTCAAGTCGCTCCTAAGCAGCAAGGGACTGAGCTGAGTGGAGAGCTAAGTTGATTTAAAGTTAATTTGTTTCAGAAAGTTCTGAAATTGCATTCCGTTCAGTGTCTGCAGTCATTTCTATAAAGTGATATTAAAATGATTAAGTTTTATGTGACAGGTTTCCAACAAGTTCAGCAAAAATTCACTGTCTAATAACCCAGCTTTTGCCATATTAGGTTCCTTCATTTTGTTTGGAAAGTCTGGTTTATTTATTTCTGCAAGATATTTAAAGCAAAGCCCAAGATATCCGGCAGAATTCTTCCTTTTATTCACGGCTTTAGTGAGCTGCTGAAAGGTTGGTAATTTCACAAATTATAAACACAGAGGAGCTATAGTATACCATAGTATCTGCTGCCCATTAGGAACATCCTAACTTGGTGTACAGAAAAACCCCAATAAACCATACTTTACTTTCCACAAATTGGAATGCATCCTACCATCTTTCCTACCCAGGTCTCGTTCTGTGTCAGCAGCGTTTAAATAAACAAATTAGATGCCTCCTAGGACAGGCAGATAATGGAGTTACAAGCTCATCCTCTACTCGCATGAGAAAGATTATACCCCCTTGGATGGGCCTCTTGCAGTCCTACTTCCCTCGTGGGTAGCAGGAACAGGCAAAAAAGGGAACATGCTAACCAAGGCCCAACCAAGCAGCTTACTGAAACATCTAAAAATCCACAAGTAAGTAGGAAATATTACAGTTATTAGGCTTATTCAAAGTTAACAATAATTGTATCCCATGATTATAACCATTTGCTTTATAAATGTTGATAAATCATTGGTTTTAAAGTTAGGGGAATTGAGACACAGAAGGCTGAAGAAATTTGCTTAAGGTCATGCAGATAAAGGAGATGAGGAATAGAACCTGAGTCATACACTTAAAGAAAGATTTAACTCTGGGATTACAGGGGGGACAGGGAGTACTGGAGGGGGTTAATTTGTAATTTGTTTTCCAATTTGAAATTCTTGCTCCACCTTGCTCCCTTCCAATGACCATAAACCTCCTCTTGTACAAATGAACAAACTGTCCAGCAGGCTACATTATAACAGTTGTATATAACAAATCTGCTTGAGTGATGAATCAACTCACCATTTATCCAAAATAACAGACAAATGGCCCTCACAAGTACCTACCTACAGCTAGAATAAAAACACTTCCATGCTGAAAGGAAACAGAATAACTTTAACATCTCCATACACCTAAAACCAACCCAAATAAAATATGGCGCTAGCAAAGAGTAGTTAGTAGAGGACCACTGCAAAAAATGCCATTTCTCATATCTTCCCTATCAAGTTGAAACAGCTTAGACTCTAAAACCAGTCATAGGGCCCTCTCCACCTGGATTAACCAGTCTTATTCAGCTCTCAAGCAAACCTCACTATTTTAAATTAAACCCAGTCTCAGGTCTCCAATAATGTTTGAATATTATTCTGTAATGTCACCATGCAGGTTACAAATGGACTTCATTTACATCATATTCATTAGGACACCACACTGTTTGAACTGAATATTACCTTTCCTTTTCCTCCCAGCCAAAATATTGTCATGCTAAAACGTTTATCTAATAGTTCTCCCCCACTGCGGTGCATGTTTCCACAGGGACCCCAACTGTGCTATACCATTTGCAGGGGAAGCTAAAACTAATAGCTGGGATCTTTTCACAGCTTCTCAAGCTTCTACCAAAAAAAAAGTATTCTCCTGATAATGTCACTGAAAACACAGTTTTTCCAGAATTTACTGTCTTGCTGGTTTCTCTTGGTTTTGGGGTTTTTTTTTGTTTGGTTGGGGTTTTTTTTTGGGGGGGGGGGAAGGGTGAGGTTGGGATGGAAGGGCTTGTTTGTTTGGGATTTTTTTTATTTGGTTTTGGTTTGTTGGTTGGTTTTGAATAGCCTTACTTTCACAGGATTGTACAGCAACTCTCACCACACTTATGTCATTAGAGTCAAAATACAACAGAAGTAAATATCGCTATTATGTCAAGAGACAAGCATCCCAGGGCCACCTACTGTCTCTCCTTGTCTTTATCCCCTGTGTCAGAAAATGGGGAATATCAGATAATGCAGCCAGTGGGAGGACAACAAAAGAGAATGAAATGTAATGTGTTTCGTTTTCTAAGCTGTCTGTAGTTGGCAATTTTGTTCCCATTTAAGGGACAAACTGTCCACCCCTTTTAAATCTCAGAGATTAATTTTCAGTTATGTGTAGGGACAAAGTCTGTTCACATGATTTAACTGTCTGTCCAACAGGTTCAATTAGGTATTAAAGCTTAGTACTTCAAACTAAACAGTGCACTACAGTATTTATTCCAGTTTGGCATAAATAAGTATGGATTATTTTATGCAAACCATTCTAAAATTGTTAGCTGCTTTACAGTACCAATAGTTTTGACAGCAGCCACACCCAGAGAATGGACCTCTCAGTCTGATCTGAGACTTTAGCAGACTGTCCTTATGCTCATTGATAAAAACAAAAAATTGCTTTTACTATACAGGAAAAAATATTAATTACTCCTAAATTAGACAAACAATGCAGCAAAATAGTCTTCTGGAGCAATAGTATCCATTCTTGCAATAACAGAGTATCAGCGAAAAATTTGCTGTATTCGACTTTTTGCTGCTACTGCTGGACCATCAAGTTTCCACCCCAACTTTTTCTCTTGATGCGTAAAGATTTTTAGGCATCACTCTTCTAGACTTACGTTTCAGTGAAAGGAAAATGCTCCAAACCTATAACAAAATTTACTTTGAAACTGAGTATTAAATTACTGAATTTGTAAATTTGACTCCATTTATCTTAGATAAATTATAACTTCTGCTTATAATTATAATATTAATATACAGGTATTGTTCCTATCAGAATTTTTTTTAGTAGCTGAAAAGTAAACACTTTAACAAATAAACCCCATTAAGGATTTTCTTGACTATGGTTAGCTCTTCTTGAAACACAGAACATCAGAAATTTAATAATCTTGCCCTATACTCCCCCTAATAAAATGCATTTTATATTAAAATTAAGCAATGGTAAAAACTAACAAGATGTATATTATTAATGTTTCACTCTATGTGGACTCATTAACCTAAGTTAAATTAATAGAACAACCCAAAATGTAATCATGACCATTGACTACTTGCAAAGTTCTCTAATGAATTTTTTATCTTATTGCAGTCACTTCAAAATTTCCACTTTTAAGAGCCTGTAAAATTCTCATTTCCTGAGCAACATTTCTTTTAAAAATTCATGTTTTATAGAATTTCCATTTTATAACCAGTAAGATTTTCTAATACATTTGCTGAAAATAATTATTGTAATCCTTCTCTCTAATAACAGAGAAGTGAAATCTACCATAGAAAGACATACACCCTAATGTTTATGTTCGGCAATAACCTTTCTTGACAATTTAGCTGCTATCTGTAGAAGCAAAAATCAATACTTTATTTCTTCTGCAAAGTGATACTGGCTACTTTGCAATCTCTGTATGTGTTTGCACATAAATATTCTTGAAGGCAAACTAAATCATTTAACATTTGTAGTTGTCCAGTCTCTTTGCAAGACATATTATGCACTTAGGATGAATTCAGTGTAAATCATCATCCTAGCCACACAATTAAATACTATAAGCTTCCTTAACCCTCAGCTCAGACTCTCCTAATCTCTAAAAGAAAGCAATGCCAGATGGCCATGAACAACTGCTAAGAATCAGAGGGACACAGAGAAATACCTGAAGCTCTTGGTAATATGGTGGAGAAACACCTTCTGTTCCAACTTACTGCTAGGCCCCACTTGGACAAATTTGGTTTGCACAACTCACATGTGATCCTTCCAGGTTAAATAATACACAGGCTACTAGTTTGCAAAAGCTATATTTTGTAGTCTAATTTACGAACACTGAACTTTTGCTGGGCAGAAGCAATACAAGGCAACCCTTGACTGTAGTTATCACAGCGACAGTATGTCGGCTTCAAAATGCGGAGAGAATCCACTAACCACTGCACTTCTCCATCACCTTAAAACCTACAGATGTGGATATATATCTATTAATATATATTAAAATACATAAAACATATTCTACATTAAATACCATGTGTAATATATAATATTAATGTATAACTCACATGTCTTCAGATACATATGAGTTAGCTGCAAGGTGAAAGAGTAGTACAGCTCATTGACCCATAAGGGACAGATTAGGTCCCAGTCTCTTTCTCTGTGTCAAGAAGCAAATAATAGAAAAAGATTCCTCTTTTCCTATAGAAGAACATACTCCTCTGAGCCAACACTAAGAATCATTCAAGACAGAAGTGCCCAGCGTTCTGGGATGCCAAAGGACACCTCCTGTTTTCATTTTCAGAGGAAGCATCTCACAACCATTTTACTATGGTAGAACAACGCTTCCTACGAGACAGGCTTTCGACTTTGCAGGCTCAGAACAATGCAGCTTTGTGGTAACCAAGCTGCTCTGCTGGATTGCCTATTGCAGCCATACAACTGCTGGAGTGGCACCTGTTTAAAGACTCCCTGAAACAGTTTTCCCACCTCTGTTTCCAGTTGCCTAAACCAGTTCCTGTATTTAAAAAAGCCCAAAACAAAATGCTTCTCGCCTTTACCAGAAGATAACAGTGGGGAAGTGGTCTCCTCACCTCTGAAGACCAGGAGTCTCATTCTGCTTTAAATTACCATTCAGAAAATTTCATGTTTAAAAATGAGCCTATTTTTAAAAAGAAATCACCTTGCTGTACAAAAGACAGCCACTGCTCAAGAGCAGGCCACAACTTCATGTTTTTGGAGTTGGGTTTCTTAACAGAAATTCAGAAGGAAGCAAAAAGAATGGGCAAACCTGGGAATGGAAAAAACAGGTTAAGAAGACAGGACTGAAATAGCAAGGAGTGCTTCAGGGCAGAGTAGGAGCAAAGGGCACTGGCACAGGTGTGTGGGGAGCCCAGAGCTGGGCCAGCAGGTGAGTTCAGGGAAGGATGAGAGATACTGCAGGTGCACAGCATCAGCAAGGAGCACATGCAGAGCCAAACATTCAAAACTTGTCAGATAGGCATAGTAGAATTAATGCAGATTCCAGGTATGAAGCCAGATATGACAAACTACAGAACATCTGCCTGTAGTATGCTTCATTCTAGCTTGTGTTTCCATGAGTAAAAGAACATGATAATATTCATTTGAATTTCTCAAAACAGTAAAACAGCCCACTTAAGAAGAAGTAAGAATATAGCAAGACTAGAAGGATGCATGGTAACAGCATTCTAGCTTGCAAAATTTAGTATAAGCCAGCTACACTGACAAAAGGGGGACTTTTGAACAATTTAAACCAGGACAGAAGATCAAAATTCTGTTGTAAACTACTTTGAAAAGTACCTGACATCTTGCATTTAGCATTTTTTTATAATCTCTCAGATTTATCATGCCAGAGTATCATTTTCATTCTGTATAGCATGGTTCATACAAAAAAGCATTTTTAGAATATTGGCTAGAGATGTGGAGACAAAGTTCAGTAACAGAAAGAAAAGTGATATAAGCCTCACAACAAAAGACATGGTGATGAGAGTGTGAAGGGGATTAAGAGTTAAGAGTAAGAACTGAAGAAGCACAGGACACTAGAGAACTGGTCCAGATGGCAGGTTAGTTTTAACCTACAAAGCAATGTGTTTGTGTAAAAGTCCAATGGGAGTTGAGCAGACAGAGATGAGTATACAGTTGAAGTCTGGAATATTTTTACGAGTTCAAGGAATGGAAAAAATGGACTCTAAAGGTCTGATGCAGAATCAAGAAAATTGCTGCTTGGGAAGAAGGTAAAATCAAAGAAAGATGTTGCATCTAAGGAGGTGAGGGGTAAGAGACACCTAAATGATTGATCACCGGGACATGAGAAATGTTAAGAAAAAAGCTTTTCCAAAACTAGTCACCACATATAAATATGAAAAAAAAAATACTTCCAAAGTGTCAAAATAATGCAACATTGGGTCAAATAGCCACTTTGATATAAATCTGGTACGTTTAAAATTATTTATTCCAAAAATAGTTAGGGCAACTTTCTGGTAGGGCTTGTATACAGAAAAAGAAAAAAAAAATAATTCAAAATCGCAAGTGAACTTTAGTTAGATGTTCTTTAGTGATCAGTTCTACCTTTCTATTTCAGTAAGATGCCCACAAGTTGAGTAATTGTAGCATTCCAATCTATTACTGATAAAAGCTCACAGTTGCGTGAGCGGTTCAACACTGTAACAAATCTCCCATTACCTCTTGCTCTTAAAGGTTATTTCAGTAAGTGGGTCAAGATAAACAGAGGACCTGCTAGTAAGATTCCTAATTTGAACAATGATATCTATACAACAGAGGTAGCTACCTGAATTGGACTGGTAATGCCCCTTTTCTCAAAATAAATCCAGGGACTGTGTTTTTATTTATTTGTGAGGCTTACTGTATATTTCTGGATCACAACCATGAATGCTTTTGTGCACATGCCCAAGCCCTGTAACCATCAGGAAAGCAGTGACCTTTGCTTTCAAACTAAGCAAACCGTTTCATACTGGGCTATATTCATGCATACTCAGTATTTCAATTAGCCTGTGATTTCCTTAAAAATACTGTACTGAAGGATGCCTATCTGCTGGATGATTTAACTTTTCCTCCCTCTCTTGTACATGACAATACTTTGCTCAAAGTAGCCATTAAGCTTTTAACTTGCTTGCTGAGGCATTCATTGTTACAACTCCTCATGCCTCTTGGCTGATGGAGGAAAATCAATTTTGATCCCTGAGAAGCAAGTGCAAGTCTCCAACTTCACACACCAATGTGTACAACTGCAGCTGAAACTGAATCCAGATTATTTCACCATTCAAGGCGTTTCACATTTATGCTGAGACCTTAAGAGATTAAAACATACACAATTTACTGTTTTTAATTGGAGAAATGGAACAGAACTTCCTTCAAATGAAAAAGAAGTTTGTCAAATGAAGTTTACGAAAAGCAAATGAGATTTATGGTGACAATGAAAATATACGTCAAAAATTAACCTGGAGCTTCTTGCAACACAAGGTATTACAACAGAATGCAAAAATCCAGCCACTGCAGGATTTTAATGCTACGATAATTCTGCTCTTCCTTAAAGGGCAACAATTTTGCCCTTTCTTAGATAACCCAGTTCAAAACACATTAGAACAGCAAGTCTGAGTGATCAGAAGTCAAACTACAGTAACTAGGTAGCAGTAAATATATAGAAAGCATGTGCATTTTCCCAATAGACAAAAGTTTAACACTGAAAATATTCCAAGCAGGTATGAGAGAGAGGGAGGGGAGGAGGGAACTTACTGTACTGCTTCAAAGATGCACCATACACATAATGCAGCAGTACAGGATACGCTAACAGATGAAGGCAACTGAAAAGGCAGTACTCACCCAAAATATTAAATTGAAAAGGAACATCATGTATTTCAAACAACACAGGCAGCCTCTTGCCATGTTGCACTTCTTAAATTCTAAAAGGAAAACAAAGGATAGATCCAGGTAAAAGACCACGTATTTGCTGCCTTTGGGTGCACTGTATTTGTCACTTTTTACGCCAGTTCCAGTCCCAACGCCGGTCCCGGTTCCGACCCCAGTGTGGCTCTGTGTGCGTGATCCAGTTGTACCATAGAAAGCTCCTGCAGTAAAACCTCGACCAAATTGCCTCCCTGAGGTAGAAGGTTTAGCAAAATCTGAGTCTTTGCTATCCAAAGATGGACTCCGGTGAATTGAAGAATCCTCACTACTTGACTTCTCCATGATCTCTTTTTTCACAGTTGTCAGATTTAATGTATAGCATCTCTCAGCATTAAATGCAGTGCCTTGCAAATGCCACAGTGCGATAAGAGCTGTCTGTGTTTTGCTTCTCTTTTTCTTCGTACATAAATCAGATAATCACTGCAGAATTTATTCACTGCATTCTTGCTGGTTTTATTTTTTATAGCAATGTAGGCTGTGCTCTGTCTATCTGAAGCATGGATTTATACATTAATATCCCATGCAAGAGAAGACTCATGATTTATCTTGATGAATCAGTTATGCAGAACTTTGAATTTTAGTCAAAAGAGCCATAAGCTCTTTCTCTGCACTCCTAGTCTACAGCCCTCTAATCTATAGGCAGCAGATGGTCCTTGCATCCATTTCCAAAAAGCTTCTGCAGTACACCTGAGAGACTCTCCGCGAGCCGGAGCACTTTCCTTGCTCTCAGCTTCCCTCTCTGTGTCTCTCTGACTCTCTCTCACACGCTGTCTTTTTTCTTTCCACCCATTTGCAGTGTCTCATTCAGTAACCAGCTACCAGAGCGCGCTCTGTGTTTCACTGCTGCTGCCGTGAAATCATCGGCAACTGCAACCACTGGGCATTTCCCACAGAAATCCCTGACCTAACTATCGAGTAATAAATCCGCCCTCCTGCTCGCCCCTCCCCTCTGCTCTCCATCGGGCCAGTTAGCAGAAGCCTTCTCCTGCAGGGCACGCCTCCATGACATAATATCTTTAATAGGATTAGAATTACTCTTGACTATACAAGTGCACAACAGAAAATCTCTTTAAATGTCAAGTACTGTTTAGCTGTTTGTGCGCTAGAACTGTCAGGCAGCGATATTCCTTCAATACAATATAATACAGGAAAAGTATGGATTAGATAGACAGGTGTTAACCTCTCCCTGCTCATTAAATTAACAGTAACTTACTTTTTTTTTTCCTGGCTCAAACAAATGTCATGGGACAAGGAACTGGAATAGGCTAGCACTCAGCATACAGTGAATAGGCACGTCTCAGTTATGCATGCACATAATCACACCTTCACCTGTGATATAATTAACCATAACCAGAAAAGCAGAGCTGCTGCCTCTTACAGGGTCATCAATCAATTCTTAAAACTCCTGAAATGTAAAGGTGTCTGAACCCGCAGCTATTTACACTCTATTTAACTAGTATATCGGAGATTATTCTTATGCACGGCAATAAGCCATCTTACATCACAAGTAGTCTGTGAACTAGAAACACTGACCCAAATGCCACATTTCTTTTCCACATAGTAGCACAACATGCCTGCCAGGACTCTGAAACAGAGAGGACACGTGTGTCTGTGCATATGCGTGTAAGCGCCTGGAGGGGAGGAAGAGAAATACTTCAGGTCATGCCTGGTGCTTCCAAATTTGTCATTTTGTCACAAGCGTAAAAGCAGTGCACTGATGGTGCAAAGTGCTATAGCAGATTTAAAATGCAGGTTGTTCTTTTCTTTTTGTATCTAAAGAAACCGCATTAGGAGGCCACTATGAAAGAAATACAGCTAGCAGGAAAAGCAAAATTCTCCACAATTTTCAACTGTCCCTTCCACACGCACATTAAAATGCGCTGTTAATTATTGTGTCAGGTATCTTTGAGAAAAGATAATATAAAATTTACCCATTTTTAGATATCTATACCCAAAAGCCTCTTAAAATTCTGTACTTTTTATGTAACAGCATCAGAATCAACACCCTGTAGCACTGCCACACGCTTCTTGATAGGCTTTTTCCATGAAAAGATCCCTCCACCGTAAAGTACTTCATGCCATGAAATACCCAGCATTTGTATGTGTAATATTGTTCTCTCCCCTCTTCTGCTATAGAATAACATTTAACAACAGGCAGGCCCAAGCCTGTATCAACAGTGTTCATTACTTTGCTTTTCAAAACTAATTTCAGAACTGCCTGCATCAAATGTGTCTGTGAGAAAGATGACTGCAAGATGACTGCTCAGCACTCTGTATTACAGCAGAAATGGCTACACACAAAACATCAAGATAAAAATAAATAAATTAGCGCAACCAAAGCAGAATGGGGCATTTCTATCCATGTCTATGGTTCACGTGCAAACTTCCAACGTGAGCAGTTGAAGCAGAATCAACTTTCCCAGAAAAACAACATGGAAGTGATTTGTAGGTCATGGTCAGTTACCTGCCTTGGACATGGGAGTCTGGCACATAACTTGCATTCAAACACCAGGCAAAAGTCTGAGTATGGATTTAGAAGTCTGAAAAAACTCTTCTGTTTGAAATTCACTTACTTAAAGTGTAAAGTTGTGCCACTGCAAACCCATGCTGCAGCAAATCACGCTTTCAGTGGTTTTCTCTTCTCACACAAAATTGAGCTCTCAGCCAAAAAATTATGAGAGTGCACAGATATTTTAAAGCATTTTTCCTGTTGCACGCTTCAGTTGCCATAAAATTTATACTGACATAGATTAGCTATAAAAAAAAACTTGCTGTGCATTTGTAAAAACCAATGCAATTTAAATATTTGCCTTCCCGTTGAAACTACGTGGCAATAATAATTAATCTGCCCTCGTCAAGGTTAAAAAATTAAAAGAATGTTTTGTAATATGTAAAAAATCTCCACATAGCCAGTCCTATTTCATAAATTGCACAAACTTTCTATTGGTAGTTTAAAAAAAAAAAAAAAAACAAAAACAAACCCAAAACAACCATACCTCCAACCTTTTTTTTTGTTCAAGTTTTTATTATTAGACCTTACTGAAGTTTTCCAGTTTTCTATTTTTACCTTCAAATACTACAAAATGCTAGTTTGCTTTACCAATACCTGTAACGCACCTTCCATTAAGAGATCTCCTCAACTGGTCTACAGCACAGTTTTTGTACTTCAGCACGAACAACCAAAGACACACGTAAAGTCAACAGCCAGCTTCAACATGCAGGCCTGAGCAACAAGCACTAGGGAAAACACGGTTCCAGATCAGCCTCCCCTCCCGCTGCGTAGCAAGAAAACATATGACTCTCCTATGGTTATGCTGTTGCCACCAGGGATGCTTTACAAGCTTCAGTAACTTTCCGCCACTTGAATTTGCAGCCACGGAGCAGCTTTACAGATAGGCACCACTTCCTCCTGCTGGAACTCTAACTCAGTGTTTAGGTAGCTCAGTTAATAAATCACACAGAACGGCTTATTTGCTGAAAAAATACATGGCGAAAAAGCCGCAACCAGTCTGTCCCGCTGTGCTTTGACCAGCCACTGCACTTAACTCTAACTCTGAGTGAGAATTCAGTGGCAGGTGTTGCTGCAGGCCACTCAACAGCACCTTAGAGTGCTCCCACTTGACAGTGTAACCTCAGCACGAGGCCAAACACGTTTTGCTTCACTACAGATCTTACCTCTGTTTAGTAATCAGGGCATGAAAAACATTCAAAAGCTCACTCTGTACATCATTAATGTTTGATTACTGAATCAGAGAATTTTGTTGCTGAGTGATGCATCCACATCAAGGAAATAATTTCAGTCCCACACGTACATGCCTGGGACAAGGCAATAAACATCAGCCATCTAAATGGCTCTGTCAAGTATTAAGGGTAAAAATTTAGGTCGTTTTCAGATAGCAGGTATAAAAGTGGATGTCACAATGGGTGTAGTCAAAAAATGGAAAGGAAGATTACTAGTACTATGGCCAGAAAGGCTTGTTCTCCTACTGAAACTGATTTACTTGGTTCCCTCCTGAGAACAGTCTACCACAGTCTTCCACAAGTATAGATTCCAACAACTTCACTTTTCAGTGGAATTCACAGAATATTTAATCTTTTTCTCAGCCCTTAGTTTAATCTCATCAGAACCTGAGTATCAATTACACCCAGCTAGAGTGCTCCTGAACCCCTCTGTTTCATTCTGCCCTCTTCAGCTGTTTTTGCACAACTGACTTCTGGCAACATGCTGTAAAAGAGAGCAAAAGCTGAGCAAGTTTATACACGTATTTATAGCAACATAATACAGATATAAAAAGTATGTCAGCAACATACAAAAATTACACTTATTTTTCCCCTTTTAGAAGTTTCAAATCCATCTTACAAGACATTCCCCTTAAATGATCTTGCTGACTCAGTGAGAGGGAGAGGAAATACAATAGGCAAGAAGAGGAAAAAATAGTGAAGACTGAGCAAAAATATCTTAAGCTTTTGTTATGTCTCCCATGATTCCTGAATATGAAATATGAAACTCCATGAGTTTTTGAAAAGGAAAAACAAACTCCAGTCACCATGATACACGAGCCATTTTACAACTTATTGCATATTTTACCTTGCAATTTCCATTAGGTAGGATAATGCTACTGTCACTGTTTTAATTATGGGGAACTCGAGGACCAAGACGCTTGCTGAGGATGAATAGGAAATTGCTGGCAGAGAGGCAACTGAATCTCTGCCTCACATGTTCTCAGCTAGTACACTAACCACTGCACCATACCCAAATTAATTATTTTTAGAAATCATGAGTTTTAGTAACCCTGCCACATGACTTTGGAACAATACTGAGCCCTGCAGAGAGACATACAAACACATAGGCTACCAAGTGTTAGAGGGAGATGGTTCTTAAATTCATTCTTTTCTCTTGAATTATATTGACCAAGAATTCAATTATACAAACTTTCCTCAGGGTACACTAGGTAAACAAAAAACCAAGACTGCTCAGTATAAACTCCATGACTTCAGCCTTCCAGTCACTACTACAGATCCTGGAAGGCCACAAGAAAGATATGGAACAAGAGTTGGAAAGAACAGCTTGTGGTTCTGCCATACAGTTGTATAAACTGTACTTCAAAAAAACCTGTATTTAAAAAAAACCCCAAAACACTGATTTCGGAATAAGTTGAAAGGGAAAAGAGTGTCCAAAAATTAGAACTGAAATTAGGATCACATGAGAGACAAAACCACAGGGTTGTCAGGACGTCCATGCTCCTGGTTCCACAACAAAGAGCTTACAGACACCAGTGAGCCAAAATACCTGGGGTTTCCAGGTCTCCCAAGGCTACAGGATATATAAGCAAATCCTGGATGCTCTGAGGGTTGTAAAACACATCCTAGGGCTTTCCAAGCTCACAGCTTGCATTCTGTAAATCCAAAGCATTCTGCCGTCATGGGATTGGACAGAAAAAAGGTAGGTTTCAAGGACTACTTTGTATGGTAGACAAGTTTTGAAACCTGCCTGTGTTTTTCAGAACCAAATATCCCGAGCCATATTTAACCTTTTTCACAGTTTCATTTTCCAAGAAGAAAAGTATTCCATTAGAAACAGATGGAACTACTGTAACTTCAGTTACCCGGGACAGGTAAATATGCATACAGTATAAATTGGAAAGAAAACACAGATGGGTTCTTAGAGGCTGGGCTCCATGTTCTGGGTCTCCACTTAGCACTGGGACAGATGAAGGAAAGAGAGGCCTGGCAGAGAGAGAGAGGAGTAACACAGTCCTCCAGGATGAAGGAACCGTGTGAAGGAGCACACCTGAGGTGACAATGAGTTTGTGATCTATGGGGACTCAATCTGTACTTACAGATACAGGAATTGAGTGTCTAGCCACCTCAATTCAACACCCACCTTCATCGGTCCTGACCCAGAAATTGCTGCTAGAAAGGAAATGAATTAATCTGTTTCCTCTGACACGATGACACTTGGTTGCCTCTGATGAGTAACGTTCCTTGCCTCCCTGAGGCAAAGAGGTAAAAAAAGAGGGAAAATCTCTTTGAATGGACTAAATTAATACTTACTAGTGTATATTAACATAAACTTATAAAAAGAGTATATCCTTCCTACATGGAGTCCTCACTGGATGGATGACCAAGGGAATAAGATCCTGTTGTAAGACTTGCTACCGCGCCAAACGTTCTGTGTCATTTGGTCCCTGGGATTTCCATAAAAAATCATTTACTGCCAACAATGCATATGTGGCTGAGACTTCTCATTTAGGATTTCACACTAGAGACAGAACAAGATCCTGTCTCAAAACTGTGCAAAGGAATTAGCTGTAAATCATGTCAGGAACCTTAACCCACTGTGATCAAATGCACATGATGACTTGATATGCTAATGCACAGGAGATATGGGACATGAGGATTAAACTGCAATATGAGGTCTGAAAGCTAAGAAATTGTGATTATGCCACACCTTCACACCAGTTGTCCCTCAGGGGCCCTCAGACTGAGCAGAATGTTGGAGTTTCCAAAGCGACAGAAAAACAGAACAGAAAACAGAAATCCTGCTAACAACATTTAAGCTTTTAAATCAAAACATTTGCACTAATACAGAGATATTTTCACTTCACAAACACCATCATGAAATATGCTAGATCTGAAAGAAGTACTCTAAATACTATGTTAGAATACAATTCACCACAGCTAGTTTCACCTTTAAAACTGAAATCCAGAAAGTCTTTTTATTGTTTGTTTCTGAGAATTCCTGGAAATCAGAGTCCTCTTGGGCTTGGCACTGTACATACAGAGAGCAAGTGAACCCATACAACAGGCAGCACCAATATTAACAGCTGACTCGGGAAAAAAAAACAAACAACCCCTATTGGACTTTTTTTTTTCTCTTAAGTCCCAAAACTACCTTACCAAGTCTCCCACTAGGAAGTGAGAAAAAGCACAAAATATGAGGGGCAAGAGAACAGCACGTTCCCAAGTAGATAAGCATCTTCTGCCGGGCAGCAGAGAATACCAGATGCTTTGGTACAGTCTGTTTATGACTTTTAGCATAAGCATCTGTATCCTTTTTAATTGTAGGGTGTTTATCTCCGCTTCTATAACAATTAATACATTGTTTCATCTCCATCAACAGTTAATCCTTCTTAAATTCTGCTGAGAATTTAGCCTCAGTATCTCAGGGCTGTGAGTTCCATAGGTACGCGTTATGGTAAAAAAATCCAACATCTTCTTGTTATTCACCATCATTATTAAGCCTTCCAGCTCTGTCCTCTATCCTGGTATTCATCCTCATCCCATAATTCATCATTCTGTAATCCTCTATTACATCTCATGTCATTTGTCCTTCATTAGACTAAGCACTCATCTTTTCACCATCTCCTGTTATTGAAAACTCTCCAATTCCCTAATAATTTCAGTTAACCATCTTTGGGCTTCTTTCTGACTGAGCTATGTTTATACCATAATCTTTCCCAATCTGCTGATAAAAAGATCTTCTTTTTAAAGGCCACAAGAGTTAATATTCAAATTAACAATTAATTTAATCAATTCTATATCTTTCAACACCTTATTTTTATGAAAATGAGGTTACTCAGATTCAACAGACCTTTAACATCACCCCTACTCTGCTTTTCTATTTCAGATTCAATATTTGGCTCTGAAATGTTCAACTTTTCAGAGCCTAACAGGAGAACCCTTGTAGCTGAAATTTGTATCTTACCAGTAGGAAGAAAGGGAGTCTTCTCACTATAACAGCATTAATTTAACACTAATTTCTTGTGAAGTCATCAGTAATACCATCTTCAAGTCAGGGACTCCTTGTGAAGATACTAACATAACCAAATCAAGCCTTGGCCATCAATGATGCAAATGAATGTGTCCCCTCCCAGTACAAAAAAAAAAAAAAAAAAAAATTCATCTGCGAGGAAGTGCTTTTTACTTCACATACAGAGAATATAAGATCAAGAGGTCTGAAATCTGTCAACCCGAGGCAGGAAGGCAACAACATCCTATTCCCAATACCCCCATGACATGAAACATCCCAAATCAGCCCTTCAAAACCATGCTTCAAAAAATTAAAGACCAAAAAAAGAAAGCAGGGGCGAGAAAGTGAGAAGAGTTCTTATTTAACACCTATTTTGTGCAGAGGTAAAGTACATGATCTCAGCGCTTCTCTTCCACTCCCACTTTAAATGACAGTTTAGATTTTTACTTTTTCTATACTGACTACAGATTAATGAAAGCTAGCAAATAGCCAAAGGTTTGTGCCTATCATGAGAAATGGCATCCCTTCTTCCTCTTGGATGGTGCAGCAGGACTTCATTAACACAATAACTCTTCTAACTGTGTCCAGTGTGTACAAGTGTCCAATCTGGACAAAATCAGGTGGATTTTCTCTAACATCTGTTCCAAAGACGCTGTCTTTCACCAGCAGTCTGCTGTTTTGAATTAACTGACAGCTGGTGCCTACGTATTAGCAGAACTTTTAAGCTTAAAAACCAACAAATTTAAAAAACCCTCTTACAAATGGCTCTGTGCAAAGAAAGGACCAAGAGAATGATGTAAGCATTCATTTTAAAAGGCAGCACACATCTCTGAAACCTGCTCAGTTATGCCATGAAGCAACATTTCTAAGCACGTTCCTTTCACAAATGAGTGAATTCCTTCATTGCTAAAATATTCATTTTTTGGCACTTAGGCAAAAACAGGTGTCATTCTATGAATGGGGACATTTAAAACCACTGTGTCAGGGCTGGCAGCCACCCAGATGTCTTCAATGGGCAGCAAACTTTCACCATTATTTTAGGCTCTTTCCCCACTAATTCATCACCTGCCCCAGCCTCCAATTTAAGACTCACTGAAAGTGGCAGACTAAATGCCTTACTGAAGAGTCAGCCCTCAGATGTGTGTGAATTATCAAAGGGCTGTTTACCAGCAGCATCTCCAAGCAAAACCTGACCCCAGATTGCACCTTCGGGTCAGAGACACAATTTTCATACAGGAGTCAAACTGCCAAATAAATTAAGTACCTGCCCAGGGCAAGTACCCTCACAGATGAAGACTGTCAGCAGAGGCGGCTGAGTTCAAGTCACAGTGCCAGGTTCCCCCTCTGCTGGGCCCCCAACAACACCCAGAGGCAGAAATGTCTGGAAACAAGGCTGGGACCTAGTCTCCACAGCCATTCAGTCCCCAGCCCCCTCCTGGCCCTCCCTGAGGTCTACCAACTGTGACAACAAGCTACGCTGCCTAACAATTCCCTGCACATACCTCCTTTTGTCTTTGAAGGTGACATGCCTGAATTCGTGAGAAACAGTTTTTGAGTAATTCAAGGTAAATGGAATATACCTTAACTACCATTAACAGCACTTCAGTGCTGATCAAACCACTGCAGGACAGCCACATTCCATCCTGCCCATTTGGGCTGGACTCATTTTTATGGCTTTCAACAAACTTCCTCAACTCCTACCCAGAGCAAAGTCCACAGACTCCTTCCTGTCTTGAAGCTCTTTAGATTTATAAAAACAATCCTATCTGAGCATCTGCATCTGCCCTTGCAATAAAGCTTCTTCCATGTTGTCTAGTGAATGGTGGAATGTGGTGAACTTCAACATTTAAAATAGGATGTGCCTGTAACGTAACAGTCATGCAATTAATGCTTTTTGCTTTGCCAACAACAGAGTCAGGTTTAAATCCCAAGAGGAGGCAGATATTTTAGCCACCTTACTCATCTCACAAGAACGAAGCTAAATGGTTCTATCTATTCTGCATGAGATACAAGAAAGGGTGTGATAATGAAAACAAAGTAAACCTCTTACTATAATCCAGCAGGTTTATGTAACGGTGCTACTATTCATCGGCTTTGTGATCGGTGTCAGCTCTTATTACAAGGGTGTGAGAGATTTAAAATGACAAAGGACGAAAGGAAAAGGTAAAAAAATCAGAGTATACTTTGATGTGACCCTGCTCATCAAGCCACAAAAACCCACGCAGCAGTTCAATTCTCTGACTTACAGTAGGAGCTACTTTTTACAGTATATTAATTAACGAGCTCTTATAAAGGCAGAACTATAATGGCAAAACATTATTTTTATAACCTTATCTGCATTATGGAGGACCCGTTCACACTTGGAGAGAATGCTGTGTGCTAGCTGCAATACCAGGCATTCAGAGCCTAATATGGGGTGTAAAGAATAGATGCAAGCATGTTTGACTCTTTCCCAAAAGCCAAGCCCACATTCACTTCAGTTTTGAAAAGGTTTAATTGTACCATCAGTGCCTCTCAGAGATGAGAAAACCAAGATAGATACCCTCGATCAGCAGTCAGAAACTAAGAACCTTGCAAAAATTCCCCACAGAGGCATCTGAAAGACCAAAAAAAAAAAGTGTCTTTCGCAGGGGAAAACTATTTGTGTCCTTCAGTGTACTCTGATGTACTTAGGTATGTCACAACTATGCAGTAGTTATAGTATGAAATATCAATTGGCCTTTAGAAGCAGCACTTTGTTAATTCATCACAAGCAGATATTTTCCACTTACAAATTAATTGGAATGCTGGCATTTTATTTAAGAAGCAACCGACGTGATGTTTCACGCTACGCTCTGCAGATTAGTTCAGAGGAATCCATCAAATACACGGCCATAAATGCTCAGTCAATGGTGTGCATCCAGACAAGTTTTTAAACAACATGAATTAAACTAAAGGCTTAGAAAACGCAATATCACATAAGGGTAGACAGTGCTCGTTTTGGTCCAAATATACCTTGTAGGAGTCAAATTTGATGTCCATAGCAATATGTATCTGATCTTCCTCTCTTTTCTCCTAAATGTCCAAGTTCACACCAACTTTAAACCTAAACTAATTTACTGAAAAGGCATTCCAGATTTCTTCCCTTCAAGAGAACAAGCTAAAGGTAAATCTACAATATTATAATCCATTGTTAATGTTTTGATTGTTTTTGTTGTTGTTTTAACTCTATAATCCCAGCGTCTATAAAACAGACTCATGCAGGTTTGGACACCAATGCCCCTAACATGAAAGATACTTTGTTCCCTGGATTTTATCAAGCCGATGGGGTCTTCTTGTGTGTTATTTTTCTCATATAATCATTTCTTATGTGCACTTTTCCCTTCCCTGCCAGACATCTGCCCAGAAGTCACAGAAAATTCTTTCAAGCCACCCAGATAATTTTCAGAAGGGTTTTATAAACTCACCATTTTATCCCATATCTGAAACCCAACTTTTCTAGACTGACCACATCTCAGTCTTCTCCTCCCCCACCTTCTCCTGTGCCAATGGTTTTAATATAGGACTCTCTTGTGTAGTGCTTAGTGTTTCCATTCCAATAGCATGGAAACTATTATATTAAACATCTATCAGTAATGGGGTTACTCTCTTCCACTGCAAACTGAAGCAAGGTAATTTGGCAGATACAATCATGAAAAGATTCTGTATGTTTCTCTTTTCTTGAAGAAATACAGTACTCAAATACACACAATTACAACCAAAACCTGCATGAACTGCATGAACTGCACTCTGAAATCCTACGTTTCTTGTATTCCAAAGATTGCTACATTAAGACAGCTCAGTTCCCTGTGGTTTGGTTTTTTTCTTTTTAAATCAACCTGAATGCTTTCTGCCCCGTACACAAAAAAACAAAGGTTCTGAAACTGTAATATGGTAAGTAATTGGGCCTGGAACTGAAAATAAAAGAGAAGAAAAAAACCTCTTCTCACTCCCTAACAGGTGCACCACTAGAACTCTAGGTTTAAAGGAAACAAAAAAACAATAAAAGTTTAATTAACAGAATCAGGAGTTATGGATACAAAGCAAACAGAGTTGATGAACTGCAAGGTGCAGTTTCTTTTTTACATGGAATATTTTTCCAAACAGAATGATGCTTTGCATCTGTCCTGTAATTGGATGACAGGCTTATGTATTATGCTGCAAATAAAAGACTAAGAAAATGTCTTGATCATTTCAAAGAAACCTTATTCCAGTTCAGTGTCTCCCAAAGAGTGCCTATTGCTGTTCCATAGCATTTTTAGCTCCCTTTGTAAGGATGTCTCACTTTTGTACCTACTTAATACATCTGCTGTGTTTATATCATCTCCATCACATATCGATGATATCTAACTGAGTACAAAAGACTACACCTATACCAAGGCGTAGGCAGGGAAGGGGGAGGGAGGAATAATGAATTCTTCCCTATGAATTGTTGCCTAACAAATTGTTCCCGGGCACCAGAGCCTTGAAATGTCTAGCACAGAGCTATCTTCATGCCTTTTAAACATCCTTCATATTTAATCCAGTTATTTTTATTTTAATATAACAGATAAATGCTCAAAAGCCAAATAATCCAAAACAGATTTCTACACAGTGTCCTGCATTCTCAAGCAGTAAAAAAAAACCAAAACCTCAGACTACTGAAGGCCTGACATGGTACACTGCTACAAAGTTCTGTCAACCAGATTCCCTCTCAGATTTCACAGGCTGGTCACCAGTAGCTCTTACGCACAATCTGTAAACCACATTTTTAAAGCAACCAGGAACTCTTCAAAATGAAAAGCCAGATACACATTATTGACACACTTTTCTCAATACTGGAAAAACTTATAGCATTGACATCTATTACAGAAGAGAAAAGATACGTGCTTAGGGACAGGATTCCAAATTAAGATACCCTCAAGAGATGCTACATGCTGTTTTGAAATAAAACTTTCACCTCATAAAATGTTAATATTAGGGCTTTAGGCAGACACTAAGTTCAGGACAGATGTGCTGCCTAACATGTAAAACACTCTCACTTTCCAGAAAGCCAATACGTGTCTTTCAATAACTAAAAAGCAGTTACAGAAGATGGTGGTACACAAGTATGTATGTTGGCAGGACAAGCAATAGAAATAAATTGGTCAGGGAAAAAGTTGTCCTGGATATAAATGAAAAAAAAAAAATCTGTGGAGAACAATTAAAAAATGGAATAGCTTTCTTAGAGAGATGGTAGAATCTCCCTTAGTGGAAATATTCACTTGGCTTGACAGAAGCCTAGATAACCTGAACTGGGGCCCTGCTTTCAATAGAAATTTGGACCACATGCTCTCCATATCTCCTTCCAACCTAGACTTTGCTGTGATTCTAATATTTTATTCCAGTATCCAAAACTTGAGTCAGCTACTGGCCCCAAAGTGGGCTGTGGAATTTCTTATCAAAACATAATGCCTCCTTAGACTGCAAAAGACTGACACTGAACTCCCTGTAGTAGTACTGAAAATGGCAAATTGAAATTGCTATCACACTGATGATGAGGAAAAAAAAAAAAAAAAAGATGTGTTTCTTATCATAGCTAGATTTTACAAATTGGTGCATCCTCATCCTATCAATTATCTGCAGATCATAAAGCCTGTCTGATCTATGTGATTTAATTTGGTAGTTATCCTTTCTAATCTGGTAATAAATGTTTTCATTTAAACAGAAGAAATTTCTTCTTTAACAGAAGAAATTATACAATTAATTCCAGTCTTTCCCATCACCATGTTCTGCTTTTTTTTTCCCTGCTGGAGTATGAATTCCATACAGGAGTATATTTGTCAGAATAAAGGACCTTCCTCAAGGAAAATAATGTAATATATTTGAAAAAAACAGGGATTAGTAATTATTTAAAGACAATCCATCTGCCCCTAGAGATGTACCGGCTGCACGGATGAAGGGCTGGTTTAATCTCCTCAAGAGTAAATTTCTGAAAGATCCTAAATTAAAGCTACTTATATAGAAGAAGAAAGCTTGATCCTTGAGCACAGAGATGCTGGAGCTTGTTTTGGTGTTGCCACTATGTCACGACAATGGAAAGCTATTTAAGGACTTTGATCTGACAAGCTGATACAGTTTTAGATGCATCCATCTCCTTAACAGGGCATTAACAACATAAAATAATGTCAGTCTAGACAGGCTAGAAAGTTAAGATACATCCTGTATTGCAAGTCTCTCCCTACATCTTTCCTATCACACTGTTTTCTTCTAAAAGCCTTTCTTTCTTCTGAAGAAGAAAGGAGAGTCCATGAAACTTTGCATAAAAACAATTGTGGAGACGAGAAGAGGGAGAAGAAGGGAGAAAAATTCTTTTGCTCACTCGAACACCATTCAGGACATGTCAGACACTACTGTATTAAGAGTGAATAAAACTTTCTGGACAGGAGTCTGACTTTAACAGCCATTGATTCTTTAAGCACTAAAAGAGATGTATATGAATAACGTACATCAGTCTGATTCTAAAGATTTTCGTTAAAATACTGAGTAAAGGACTAGTCTTTCAAAGGAAAAAGGCAAAATGTCGCTACATCTGGCCACATCCCCAAATAATTGCTGTATTGTTAGAGCCTGTAACAGTTACGGACAGTCTTGACATGGGGCTGAGCCCACCTAGATGTTTTATTCTGCATCAGTCATACACGGTGCATTATTTCCCTTGGGATTTTGAAGGATTACTAGTTACGTTGTCCCTAACCTCTTTGTAATGAGCTGTTCTAATGGCAAGCATTAGCACATGGAAACATCTCCTCTGCAGTGTTTTCCTGTCTTTACTGTGCTACACCACAAGGAGCATAAAATACGAAGAAAGTAAACAAACATGGTTTTGATCATTGGGTGCTAAAAATGCTAAAGAGCCATTTTGATGGAACTGATGAAAGGACTGAAATATTTTTAACTACCCAACTTCTAGTACTCATGTGATAATAAAACACAATTAATTTTGATGATGAAATTAAAGAATCCTATGCACATGCATTCAAAGTGCTGTACATTCCTTTCATTCTTACAGAGTCTAATGGATTTTCATACCCTGACATGAGTTATCTTTTTGAGGCTAATCTGGGTAGCCATGCAGGTTGACAACAGAGTTTCTTCCCATAGCAAGTGACCATTTCTATGCTAAAGTAGTCTTGCTGGCTGTAACTCAGAGGAAAAAACTTCCTACAGTCCAAAAGAAAAACCCATGGTATCGTTCCTATGGATTTAAGTAGTAATAAGCAATGCTTCTGTTCCTAACAGGATCAGATCTCCGTGAGATTTTTTAAAGTCTCATTTCAACATGTCAGTGCAGGTAAGTGCACACGTGAAGCTGTTAAAAGAGTCAAACAAGAGGATGAACATACAGAGAATTAGCTGAACTTCCTTTTCCAGCTCTAAAAGAAATATGGACAGTGGTAAACCTAAGCCATTCAGTGGTCAATCCTAGTTTACCCTGCTGGCCTCTCTGTCTCCACACTTATTTAAAAAGAAAAAAAAAAAAAATTCTTTCCCTTTGCTGCAAAGGGAGAGATAAATGTTGCAACATGGCAACAGTAACAGATCCTGGCCACTCTTCCTTCCCCAAAATCGCCAAACTTATTTTCACTCTGGATGTCTAAAGAAGTAAGATTTATGCATCCAGACTGTCTTCAGTGAAACCTGAGGGAAGGGAGCAGGCACGGCGCTGTATGAGTCCTGGAAACCCAACCTAACACACAGCACCATATGTTTGGAGTATCAATAGCAGCAAGGCAGAGCAGCGTGCAAGGCTGACGTGGAGCCTGCACGAAGAACGGGCACGCACATGACTCGGG
Organism: Pseudotriccus pelzelni; assembly: GCA_035584735.1. Taxonomy (NCBI): domain Eukaryota; kingdom Metazoa; phylum Chordata; class Aves; order Passeriformes; family Tyrannidae; genus Pseudotriccus; species Pseudotriccus pelzelni. The sequence goes on from JAWMRA010000001.1 coordinate 28,181,813, forward strand.
GCTCGCATTCTGTGCACTCTGCTTTTACCCTGCACGGCCCTACCAGAGGGACACAGGGGAGATCTTGGAGTCTGGCCAGGGTGGAAGGTGGGGAAGGAAAGGGGGTCTGTAATGAGCTCAACCATCATGGCCCAAAAGAAAATCAGAACTCATTCATTCTGCTTTTGGCAGAATTTTAAGCAGTAACAGTAAATTTTAGACAGAACTGGAGCAGGGCAGTCACACCTTTACCTCTAACAGTGTGTGGAGTAGCCTCAAGCACACACCACAACAGTAGCAGAAAGTGAATTTCAAGCCCAGTGGCCTGGGCAAGGGGTTTAAAGTGGCCCTGCCCAGTGGCAGGAGCAAGACCAAGTCCCCTGCTCAAAAGGGGTTCTAGGGCCCTAGCTGCCATTTTCAGCATCACAGATTGGCATCTCTTTTGAATACCTCTCTCCCCATTTCTATTTCGGATATATGCTCCAGATAGCTTACATGCTTCTGATTTAACAGTTCCCCCAGTTTAATCTCATTTTATTTTCTCTTTATGTATCTAAACCCTTCGCCCCCTTATTTTTCTGCTCTGAGGCTCACAATTCCCAGTTTGTTTTCAAAGCTCATTAAGAGTATTTTCTCTCTCCCTCTGTCATATCATTAACAGAAATGTTACACAACGCCAGTCTAACTCCCAACCTACATAACCACTACACTGCTGTGGATAATCAGCTCCTGTTTACTATCTCACCCAACTTTCTCTTCCTACCCAAGTGAATTTCAATTAATCTTCATGTTAGAAAGCAAACATATACCTTCTTCCCTCTTGATCCCTTAAAATCATTAATTTTGCAATTCTATCAAAAAAAGCAATTACATTGTCTGGCAAGATTTATTCTTTATGAACTCATGTTGTTATTGCTTAGAATTCTGTCACCCTGCAGACTCTAGGTTTGCATCCTCTTGTAATATCAGGCCCATTGTTTTACCAGTGGCTATACTTTCAGGACAGTAATTGCTAAGAAAAACCTCAGCTTTCTTTTGAAGGTCAACACTATAGTTGCCAGCCTTCATTCACATTGACACTTCATTTTAGCTACCTTCTCACAAAAACAATAATCACACAATAATGGCACTGCAAGAAGGCTCGCTGAACACAAACTATTTAAACTCAGGGGCAAGAAAGAGAAAAATCAACCTTTTTTTCACACACTCCCTTAATCACCCTTTAACACTAAAAGAAATTTAACAGTCAGCCTTCTGCTACAAGAAAGCACTCAGTGATACTGTTTGTACTCACAGAATAATGCAGGGTGGAAGGGACCTCTTGAGATCACCTAGTTCAACCCCATGGTCAAAGGAGGGCAAACTTCAAAGCTGTATCATATTACTTAAGAGCTTGTCCAACTGAATTTGGAAAACTTCCAAGGCTACTGATTCCACAGCTTCTTACAGTAACCTCTCCCGCAGCAACACCCCCAGGAGAAAATTTTTTCCTTGCCTCCATTTGGGTCTTAGGCACCAACTGTGACCCCTGTCTGATGAACCTCCCGTGCATCTCTGAGAAGAACCTGTCTACCTGTCTTCTCTACAGCCCTCTCTAAGTAAAGTAAGACTACGCAAATCAGCCTGTTCTTCAGGCTAAATTAGTCTCCAGCTACGAGAAGATCTGCCATAAACAGGCCAGGTAAGAGATGATAGATGGGACTTCAGACCTAGAATTTCCAGAAGTGTAAATACCTAAAACAGAACAAAAAGCAACGATGTAAGGTGCAAACACTGTTGTTATACCTGAGGAAAAGCTGTACAAGAGAGAAAAAAGGGCAGGGCAGACAGCAGCACACAGCTGTAGCATTTCAATCGGTTTAGAAGGTTCATAGTTTAGAAGGTTCAAGTCAGGAAACAGTAAATACACACAAAACTGAAGACCTTCTGGTATATATGCTTAAAGTCCAGCAAGATAAAGCTTTACCTTGGCTGCACTTTTAAACACTTTCTGTGCTGCTGTTCATACTAGACTGGGAAAGAGATTTCTCAGTACTGGGCATATCACGGGGAACATGGGAAGGCGGAGAAGAAAAATGAGTGAAGATGGTCTGTTTTTTCACATATACATTCTGTCACAAACAAAGAAAAAACAAGGTTAATGCTCTCCCAGTACACAGCACAGACCAATGGCTCCAGTGGCAACAAAAAACAAATAAAGGGGCAATGTTGGCCAGGAGACCAGGGACACATGCATTGTACAAATTTTTTGGGTTTCAATTTCAGTCTATGGATCTTTGTTAAGATGTATACATAAGCCACTGCTTTCCATTCTGCTTTAATAGCGATGGCCTGATGAATGCAGAATAGTTCCGTTATAGTTTAGGAGTAACACAGACTCAGTTTTACTCTCAGGATATTTATTGCATTGATCTAGAGACTTAACAGAAAAGCTGAAAAAACAAACAGAAAATAGGATGGCTTAGAAAACTGTTCATTTGCAAACATTTGAGAGCTATTATGAGACAAAGGTATATATGCTACACAAATCACAAGTTAAAGAAGTTCCCTCTCTTGCGAGAGGCCAGCTGTTTGAAATAGTGTCTTGGGGAGCCAGACAGAATGCCAGCTCTGGCTCCAGGAGAAACAGAAGCACAAGGTCTGACAACTGAGAGGGGAGCTCTTTGAAACCAAGAAGTACACAAACTGGTATCTAGTGGTTTTACATTGCAGCTTCACAGTTCAGGATCACCAGATGAGTCACAATGTAAGTGGATGACACAAAATCCACTGGAAGTTATTTTAAAATAAATACACTTCTATCACTTTTTCAGCACCTGTAACAGCATTCTGCATAGCCAGCAGAACCAGCTGTGTACTTCTCTGCAGCCTGCCTTCATAATTAGATTAGCCAACCCATTTTATTAGGATGCCCTAGAGTTCAGGCATCTTTTATCCTGGAAAAGTTTGGTGGGGACAGACCAAAGCTGTTATTCAACAGCAAGATGTCAGAGATGGAGAAAATCCAATCAGAAGTGCAAAAGGAGGCACAGAAACTAAGCGCAAGCCTAATCCCAGTTGCTAACACAGGCAAACATCTAAGAATATTGTGTCATGACTCACTTGTATAAAAGATACTGAATCTGAGAACTACGTCATTCTCAAATGTCCAACACAAACAAAAAAAGCCATATGCACCAAACCAACCCCCTTTTCACCCCATTCGCATCACCAATATCTAAATGTCAGATTTCTAGCTATTCTTAGAAAAGGTAACTATAACCTGCTAAGAGCTGCCAGATCCAATAGCCCCATAGAGGCAAGGCTGCTGCAGGTTCCTGTTCCCACCTCCAGCCAGTAGCAAATAAACTAGACAAGCCCAAAGTCGTCAGCTGCTCCTCACAACACATACCTTCCAGCCCACCCAACCAGCTTTGTCGTCCACCTCCAAGCACATTCAAGGACCTTCACACCCCTCTGAAATGGTGGGGCCCAGAACTGCACCCAGCACTCCATTTTAGGCCACACCAACACTGAGCACAGCAAAATGATCCCCCTTCTGACCAGTTGGCATGATGCTCCCCAGGACACGGTTTGCCCTCCGGGCTGCCCGGGCACACACTGCTGACTCACATGGAGCAGCTGCCCACCAGCACCACCCAGGTCCCTCTCTTCAGGGTGCTCTCCAGCCACTCCTCTCCCAGTTTATACTTGTGTCTGACGCTACTCTGTCCCAGGGGCAGAATCTGGCATTTGTTCCTGTGATATGCCATGCCATGGATGACTGCAAATGTACTCATCTTCACAGGTTTTACACCCAGACCATAGGCTGATCCCACTCCTGTGACAGTCTGTGGAGAAGTCAAATCAGGGTGTTCTCTTTGCATGACTGTGGGTTAGCTGAGTTGTCTCACCTTCTGCTCCTTTATGGTTATGACCTTTTTATCATATAACCTAGCAGTATCTTCTGAAATTTGGCATGAATTAATTCAATGGTGAATTGTGGTTAACTATTGCACTTACTTCTCCCACAGAATCAATCAAGGGAAATGGGGGCAGGGCATACAGGTTATCATGAACATGCTGCAAATTGATAAAACCAATGTAAGTCCTTTGTTAAACACAGACTTGAAAATTTAGAACTTGTTCTTAAAAATTCATATATCCCTCCCTACACTGAAGTTATGGCGTGTATATATATGTACACACACATATATTACAGTATATATCAAAGACATGAATTAAAGTATTTTGCTGTCTGCTGCCACCAGGGAAACTAAAGAAATAAATGTACAACCCCAGAGTTACTTTTTACAGTGATTTGTTCCTTATGATATGTCTTTTGGAAGTATGTATTGTTCAGTAAAGTACTGCATTATCAACACGCTTTCCTGTGCCTTTAGAATGACTTACTACGAGCCTCAAAGACCAAGTCAAACCAAGTATTTTTAATTCCTCCCTGCCTTTTGGGTTTTTTTGCAGAAAGGGGGGTAGCATTTCATAGAATTACAGAGTGGTTTGTGTTGGAAGGGACCTTAAAGATCATCTAGTTCCAACCCTCCTGCCACAGGCGTGGACACCTTCCACTTGATGAAGTTGCTCAGAGTCCCATCCAACCTGGCCTTGAACACTTCCAGGAATGGGGCATCCACAGCTTCTCTAGGCAATCTGACCAATGCCTCAACATCCCCACAGTAAAGAGTTTCTTCCTGATATCTAACCTGAACCTACCCTGTTGCAGTGCTTTGGAAAAGAAAGGGAGAGGGAAAGTAACCTCCTACATATTAAGAACAACATAAAGAGCTTGCCCTGCAAGAGAATAGGACTAAGGCAAAGGAAGAAGAACCACTCCGGAGATCAGAGACAAACACTATGAACTGCATGGGAGAATAACTGGAGGAGACTCAGCAGAGGGAGGTACATTCAGCAACAAGAAACCCTGGGACTGAGTGGCATATAGATTGTGGGTGGAGGATGACTGTTTCTCAGCAGAGGGTGGGCTGGAGAAAACTCTAAGAATCTTACTTTAAGATACTACTCTGTACCAGCTTCCAAGCAAGGAGGTCCCACACACCAAGTCTGTGGAGAACAAGGTGTTTCTGTCCTAGTAGCTATTTATTCAACATCATTATTTCACACAGAGACACTGCAGTCTCTTTCTAGGTTGCAGGGTTTTGGCAACTTAAAGCCATTGCAAATCCAAACTCCTGAGCTCCTCTGGTCTCTTCACTTCCCCTGCAGCAGCCCACCCTTCCCAGGTATCTATTTAGTATCTATTCGTATCTATTCAGCGAGACACTTCAAGAAGCTGAGCCTACCATAAACTATCCCTATGAAGAAAAAGCACCATCAGTCTGGCCAGGGCAAGCAGAGGAAAGCATACTCAGGGAAAAAGGAGGGCAGAACTGGATCACAGCAATCCCAGTTTAAGGTCCATTTTAAAAGCTGTGTAACCACAACCTAAATTCTTGAAATTCAATTCTTGAAGGTGCACCTCCTGGATATTCTTTTACAGCAGGACATTGCCTATTATCCCATTTCATGGACAGCAAAGAGATGTCAATTGAATTGCCAAAGCTCACACAGGAAACTTTGGCAGGAGTGGGAAGCTGAATTTAGGTTTGTCATGATTCAAGGAGTGCCTCCTCCAACAACTGGACACTGTCACTTGAAGCTGTCTCTGCAGCAAAGAGCTGGAATCCTAAGAGACAAAGGAGGGCTATTTTAAAGGCTGGAAGCAGATACTCATGAGAAAAGTGACTTTCTCAAAGTCAGCTGTAGTTGTTGACAGAGTTACAGGCAAAAATTAATTCAGAACTACAGAAATTTGTGTTTACAGGACAGTCCTTGCTTAATATTATAGTATCCTGAAATGAAAAGTAACCTTTTATCAAAAAATTATCTCCTTACATTCCTTTTTTTTTTTTTAATGAGGAAGCAAACAACAGTCAAACAGGCAGTTGATGATCATTAGAACACATTCTGAGCAATACTGCAGTTTTGCTGCTTGGGTCTTGAGAAGACATCTTTTGGCAAAATCAAAAGCAGAACGTGCTGAATAATTTCCTATTAAGGGCACAGAGGAGAATGAAGAGACTAGAAGTGCTTGTGCATTAAGTCATTCTATGCCTCATAAGGTATTTGGGGTTTTCTCTACATCTATATGTAATAAGAAAAAGATGGGTTCTGTTATTTAGTTTAAATAAAAGTAATAGTACAGTGAAGATATCTCACAACAAACAGACACTCTGAACTTCCACCTCTTAGGAACCTAGCAAACTTTTACGTTCTTCCTGTCACCTTTCTCGTCTTCTGATGAGATTCCCACGCTGCTCCATCTATGGTAGTGGAGACAGTGCTTTACCAGAGGCTTTAGATGCTAAAGGCTATATGGAAGCAGGTTATGCAAAAAGTATCTATTTCCAGCACAGGAATGTGGCCTGTAACTATCCCATGACAGGGAGCTCAGCTCAAATAGAAAGTGTAAGCCCAAGTATATCAAAGCACCAGGAGCATTGCATCCTGAGATAGCAGTGGGAAATCAGGGCAGTGGGGGCGGGGAGGGAATGAACAAGCACTTTAGTCTAAAAGAGGAAAGGAAACACTAAGGCAGATCCTGAAATTTTATAAGGGAGTCCAAAAAGCACCTCACAGTCTTAGCCTGAAAGACACTGCATATAAAATATCAGAATAAAATTCACAGAGAAAACTAATACACAAAAATAGCTACAGTGGAGAACATCCATTAATTCTTCAAAGATGGAAGAGGAGGTAGCATTAAAACTCCTGTTTTAACCTCAGATTCTTAAGACAGCTTGGAGCTCAAAAGCCTTCTTCAGTTCTTTCACCTAGAGAACTTAGTATATCAATAGACATTGACAGGAATTACGGATTTTGAGGTGATCACATAAGAACTAACACATTTTACAAAATCTATTCCTACATGTAGCCCTCCCCCAAAGTTAAAAATAAGCAAAATAAACCTTGCATATTCAGTGCATAGGTCACATTTGGAATGCGTTATGAACATTCAGGCTATACCTACATTATAGGAATACTGATACATCTTCATCCCAGCTCTCACACCCTACTGACAAGAGAACTGTAGCTTTCCATTTCCATTTACAGAAAATGGGAATCATGCTGCCCCTGCAGTAAGGACCTGTTGTTCTCGTTACCTGATACGATCTTTCACATTTGAGGCCTATAGAGATAACTCTGATCACAGCAGCCTGTTAGATCATTAATGAATAATTTTCACTTTCTCTACATGCTCTTGCTCATGTGTAGGCTGGAACACAAGTCCAGGTGAACACCACCATGAAAATGGGAAGTACATAAGGAAATAATTCACAATTAGAGGTTGCTTCCTCTATCGATGGAGCAAGTAAGTATGAAATTACTCTGAGACAGCACAAGCACTCAACAGGTTGGTCTTAGATTCTAGAAGAAAGTAGAGAGGAATACATAACACTATTAGGGACTTAAATGAATCAACCTCACGAACAAGGATGGAACATTCATAACAGCACCACTTTATCTTCATGAACCTTTTGGGCAAAATGTTGTCCAGAGTTAAAAAAAGGTGTCTACCATCAGATTTAATGAGAAAACCCAACAAGTGAAGAAAAGCCAATCATTTCATAATTACCATAATCAATTCCAAGAATGGGCTGTATTTGCAGTGACGAAAATAGCAATACACTTATTTGTAAATATATTTATAAAATGCTTCTTTGTCTTCAAAGGGGGTTAAACATGCAGGGACATGTTCTACATGCAGGGACATGTCCCTGCATGTCCACTTTCCACATAAGATGATGGTTTATGGAATACCGTGCAAGAGGCGTTCTAAAGCTCACCAGAATGGTGTGGAAAACCCATCTGCTTACACTGAAAGCCCTCAGAAATACCAGTGGCACATATCAGCAACAAACAAGAACAAAAATATGAAAAATCTGTGGAGCACAGAGACGTGAAAAGGCCAGAGGAGAAGAAGGTGACTAAAATAAGACCACAGATACATGAGTCATCACTGAAACTTGATAGTAGAGTCAAACTTATCTTTGAGGGAAAGGGAACTTCCTCCAAGAAAGAACTCCTTACCAGAGTGCAGGGTGAGGCCCAGCTGCCTTTTTAAATATCCCAGTGCATAGGTAAGAGCTGCAAAGCCCAAAAGCAAAGTGACCAACACAGAAGACGACCATTTGTCAAACGCTGTTGGAATAGAACCATCAGCAAAAGGGGCAGAGGTGAGTTCTGTGACTCTAGAGCTGCCTGCCTTCAACCCATAATAGCAGCAACACATACATGGAAAAGCTGAGGGGGTTAAGTGTTCGCTTTTTTAAAACCTGGGAAGTAATATGCTGACATCCACATTAAGAGGACGTTATGACTGCAAATTCATCCAGTGGACACTGGGAACCATCACTACCAGCCCGCTGCAGTCCATCCCTGCAATTACAGGTTTATTTTCTCTATGAAAATAGAAGTGAGTTTCACATTCCATGGGCATGGCCTAGCTTGCTCTAGGGAGAAAGCAGCATTGTGTACAACCTAATCATGTAACACTTGAGGACACCGGTCCTGCAAGGGAGAAGGTCAGGAACGATGCTCTTAATGTAAAGCCAGTCAACTCCTGTCCTTGAAATCCAACATGATCCTTTCATTTACCAGAGTCTTTTTGCAATGCACAGCATAATTCCTCACACAGTCATGTTCCTACTCTCACATTCCTTGTTCCTTAGTTATTTTTCTTCAGACCAAGGTTGCTCCACAAGAAGAATGGCCAAGCACTTAAAATTACAGGGGGACCTGCACCACGAACACAGGCTGTTATTTAACACAAAGTGTCCTGAAAAAATATAGGGCAGAAAAGAAAAACTTCCTGAACCTTGTTGTGTTCAACTCCCATGTGTTATAATGGAGAAATGGCAACCCTCCACTCTCCCTCAAAAAAGTCTTCTGAGAAATTAAGTTCTAAAACTTTATGAAGCACTCCAATATCATCACAATAAGGTCGTTGCAGTCTTCAGAGCAGAGTTTAAGCAGCACACAGTAATTACAACTGAACAGTGAGTAAAAAGTAAAACAGGTGATCCTTGGCTATATGGTGCAGCACACTCCCCTTGAAGACACTGAGATGGCAACACCTCAGGCAACTCATAAAGTGGCATCACACTTAATCCACATAAGGTAATTGACCAACAGTCATGTACCTTAATCCCATTGTTGCCTACCTTTCACAGAAGCAGACTCAGAGCCAAGTAAGGCTCAAACACTCATTTAGTACACCCATCTCTCCAAAAGCAGTATCAACAGATACAGACATCTGCTCAGCAGGAAGCTGTGTCCCAGTTCCAGCTCTGCCAGATGCTTCATGCCACACTCACAGCTGGGAAATAGTAGAGATGGCCTGTAACTGATTCCCAAGAGACCAACAGAGGAAAAAAACCACTACCTCTCACAATTCAGTGAGAAATATTTCACGTCTGCCAGACCTCAAAATAATTGCAGAAATACCTACTCACTATCCAGAGCTGTGCTGTCCACCTAAGTAGCTTATACAATACATGTTCCTAAAAGCCTCCGAGGCTGGAAGCTCTGCACCTTTCTCCGGCACTCTGTGCCAAGACTGTGCCAGCAGCCACCACAAGCTCCCCTTGCTTTTAACTTCTTGTTAGTGCTGAACTTCAGCAGACTCAGTACTATCCTTCGTTTACTACTTAATATGTAAACCCAGTATAGTTTATTCCTATTACTGGTTTTATTACATTTGCTGTTAACACCTTGTCATGTGAAAATAAAATTGTCATGTTTGTACAAAGTCTATTTGTAATATACCTCTCCATTACAGTCTCTCCTGAAACACACACAGTTATTTTTGGACCACATAAGCCCAAAGGAATTCAGTCTCCTGAGTCTCTTTCTGCATCAGCACCTCTGCTGACACTGCAAATAGGTACTAAGCAGTGAAACTGCATTTCTACTTTGTTAGTCTCTACTCACTGAGTTCTGGATGGGTGCTCATTTCTCACAGCCCACCAGAAAGCGATCAGTTGGCAACAGCTTTCAGATTTTACCACCCGGGCTGGATGCAAACTAGTGATACGGACATGGAGAAACTATTATAGATCATTACATACATATCATCCGTCCTCCTGGAATTTTTTCCCTTAAACACTGGAAGGATGAGTTTAAGGGGAAGGTCAAAAGGCAAGCTGCAATGCTCTACAACTTAAAGGGTTTAAGAGCAATTCAGAGAACTATCTTCAAGGTTTCTGTGTGTGGAATCTCCTCTCGGGCAGGGGTGACCCAAAGAGGCTCTTTCGACCACCAAAATTTATTATTACTCCTAATGAACATTACTTCTACATCTATTTTATCACAGCAGTTTCTTACATTAATACATGGCCAACAAGATCACATGGGAAACAGTTGAAGCAAACTTTAAACACAACAATCTTACCACAATATATATTAAAATAGAAAGTTGGTTTATCCCTTAGGACCTCATCTAAATGCTCACCAACCTCCTCTCATCAGCAAGGCTTTTGTGAAAGAGAGGGAGAGAATTTCCCTGATGGAGAGACCACCCATCCGGTATTCCCTTTCACAGCTGCTCTTGAGCAGAGGTTCCTAAGGCTTATTTCATGATGACAAAGTTTTGGGTTTATTTTAATTTTTTTTCCCCAGAAGACACATAGATGATATTTATGTTTTTAGCTACAGCGTCTTACAAAATGATGTAATAATCTCCCCAACCATCATTTATATCATGTAACAATGAAAATTCCACATTCAGTAACTGTACCAACTGTTGCTGAAAAAACTCCACATTGACTCGAAGGATGGGATATCATGGCAATTGTAACTGAGATGGATCAAAGCTGCTCGTCTTTTATGGTCTTCATTTGCAAAGGACCGAACATAACCGGATTACTGGTAATGTAGTACAGCTCAGTATAAAAGGACATTAATTTTCTTTGCCTGGAAAAGGCTTTTAGCTTTTTTTGCGTAATTACACGAAGTAGCAAGTCAACTGTAAGGCTAAAAGGGAGCAACTATGAGGAGAAAAACAGGAATAAACCTTCAGTGGGACTTGAACTTGGGAAAACAATGCCAGCATGTTCAGAATGAGCAACACCACTTTCACCTCCTCTGATGAAAGTTCACATTGCTCAGCTCTACAAAAGCATTTGGAATGGGGGGAGGAAGGGAATCACAGCAGGATTGAGAGGGAATGTGTATTGCCTCTGATGAATGGCACAATGCCCAGGCAGCTGCTGCACAAATGCCAAAAGTTTGTTGCTTCAGCTGGATCCCTCTTGAAGTTTTGAATTACAGGCAGATATCTCACATTATGGGATTCTGCTGCAACATGGCAATGCAGAGACTGCTTGCTACATGTGTCTTTTCCATTCTGAAATTGAAACCCTAATGGGAAACTAGTCTCTCCAAAAGTCTTGCAGAGCAGCTAAAAACTACATTTCAGCACTTTTACACCAGACCTTGAAGAAATAAACATTATCCAAGATCTTTGTTCATCTTTCAAATGCAAAAATCTACTTCATCGTAAGTGAATGCAGACAGCCATTTCTTAAAAACAAAGACTGAGAAAGCTAAAAAGTGTTCAGAGTAACTGAAGGAAAATGAATTCATTAAAATTCTGTTAACAACTTGGCAGGTGGTTGCTGCATTTTAAATGAGAGCCATGTCATTTTCCACATAGTAGGTAAAAGAATGAATCATAGAATCACAAAACATTTCGAATTGAAGGGAAGGGACACATAAGGAACATCAAGTCCAATTCCCTGCTCCTCACTGGACTCCTTAAAACTGGACTGTATGCCTAAGAGCATTGGCCAGACGCTCCTTGAACTCTGACAGGCCTGATGCTGTGACCACTTCCCTGGGGAGCCTGTTGCAGTGACAGACTATCCTCTCAGTGAAGAAACTTTTCCTAATGTCCGAGCAGAATTTCCCTGACATAGCTTCATTCCATTTCCTTTTGTCCTGTCACTGGTGACCAGAGAGAGGACCAGGATTACCCCATCCCAGGTGGAGAATCCATCACTTGCCCTTGCTAAATTTCATATGGTTGGAGACTGTCCAGCTCTCCAGGTTATCAAGGTCTCTTTGTAAGGCCTCTCTGCCCTTGAGGGTACCCACAGCTCTACCTGATCAGCAAATTTACTTAGTGTACATTTGATTGTAGTGTCCAGATAATTTATGAAGACACTAAAGAGCACTGGCCCTAAAACTGAGCCCTGAGGAACTACACTGGTAACCAAGTGGCAGCCTGATGTAACTGCATTCACTATAACCTTTGAGCCCAACCTGACAACCAGTTGTTCACTCAATGTCCTATAGACTTGTCTGTCTGTGTGCTGGACAGTTTATCCAGAAGGATACTGTGAGAGACAGTACCAAACGCTTTGCTAAATAAAAAAAAGGAAAAAAAAAAAAAAAGGCTTCCCTTGGTCAGCTAGGTGGGTGACCTTGTCATAAAAGGACTTTCCCCTCATGAACCTGTACTGGTTATGACCAATGACTGCCTTGTCTCTCAGGGCTTTAAGTAAACCAGATACATCTGCAAGTATAAAGTATATTTTCATCTAAAATGAAATTACTAAAAATTACAAGTTTTGACAACTTCTAAGAGCTAAAAATTGCAGAGCTATTAAAATTAATTTAATTAGATAGACATATTCAAGCATTCCAGGTTTGCTGTTAAATACAGTGTAGAATAGAACTGGGTGATACCACCTTTGACAGCAGCAATATTTTCTGAGAAGCTACTGTTTTCATTTCAGCTTAAACAGCTAGTTCTGTTTCATCACCACCTGTGCAGCTTTTGGCTGGGGTACAGTTAATTTTCTTCAAGGTAGCTGGTATGGGGCTGTGTTTTGGCTTTATGCTGGAAAAAGTGCTGATAATACAAAGATTTTTCTTTTGATATCACTGAGCAGTGCTTGAACAGCATCAAAGCTTTTTCTGCTCCTCACACCACCCCACCAGCTAGGAGGCTTGGGGTGCACAAGAAACTGGGAGGGGACACAGCCAGAACCCAAGGGATCACCCACACCATATGTGTCACGCTTAGTATAAAAAGCCTGGGGAAGAGGAAGAAAGGGGGGAATGTTCAGGGCGATGGTGTTTGTCTTCCCAGGTCACCGTTAGGTGTGATGGAGCCCTGCTGTGCTGGGGAAGGCTGAAGACCTGCCTGCCTACATGAAGTGGGGAATAAATTCCTTGGTTTGCTTTGCTTGAGTTCTCGGATTTTGCTTTCCCTATTAAACTGTCTTTATCTCAACCCATGAGTTTTCTCACTTTTACTCTTCTGATTCTATCCCCCACCCCACTAGGGGTAGGGGGAATGAGCAAGCAAGCAGCTGCACGGGACTAAGTTGATGGCTGGGGTTAAACCCCAACATGGCCTCACATGAAGTTAGGTTCTTCCTAACAAAAAAACCCCTAAACCTTGAAACACAAATGAAACGTTCTATTTTTATACTTTAACATGGCAATTAACAAGTAAAGTTTAACATTTAATAGATAGTAGTGCTAATTTTAAATGCAAAACATGTTTTCAAAAACATTATTCTTCGAGCCTCCAGCACAATTAACATAGCCTTATATAACCATATAACAAATTTTTATAGTTTAAACTCATTTCCACATTTCAAACCACATCCGATTTTACATAATCCTAAATTAAATATTACAACAGCTAATAAGTAATTTTTGAGTTTAACATAATGCAAACCATATGGAAATTAAAATTCCTAATCGGTGGGCCATTAATCCATGAGAAGTAGTAAAACCATTTTCCTATTTTCCACTCTTCCAGCCAAAACTAGCACCAAAGTTAACACCAATTCTGTTTTTCCACAGAGAGTGGCAACTAAATTAATAATGAAAAAACAATATTAAATCAGATAATTTACATTTTATTTAACTTACCATAAAATTAGAAATTTAAAGTTGCACTAAAAAAACAAAAGGCAAGTATTTTTCTCAACAGGTTTTGGACTTTTTGTTGTCTTTATTATAGGAGAATTACAAAGTTTGGTTTTCATTGTTTTCTGAAAATAGACAATTCTGCTGTGGACTTGTGGTTCTTTCATCCTTAAATTTCTCAATGAATTCAGAAAGTGTTTTACATTAAAAAAAAAAAAGGTATCTTTAACTATCAATTTATTTAATTCTAAAGATGCGATGCCACTACTCTCCAATTACTGAAAAGGTCTTTCGATGTTTAGTCAGATTTGAGTTTCTATTGCTAGGAGTGACAAAAACATGGAAATAATCTTCCAAGCTTTTTTTAAGCAGCATAGACGAGAGGGAAAAGAAAGTGAAGCTGCTCATTCTTCCTTCTTTAGAGGTCACCCTACTGTAGGTCTCTCTCTTGCAATTGTCAGGCTTTTTACAGTTCCTTCACTTGCTTTATCAAAGTTGGAATGAAAGTTATCTTAGAAGAATCCAGCACAGTTCCACAAAAGCCTTTAAGTTCACTCCTCACTTCAATCACCTGGCAACCATATATTTCACTGTAGGTATTGCTGAATAGCTGTTTTCTGAAAGGCTGGGAAAACAGAGCACCAGTATATCTGTTTATACCAACACCACTCTTTCTGGCAGATAAATACTTCAGGTTTACTTTAAAAAGAAGAAGATTAGAATGCTCAGAATTGGAAATATCATAAATAAAACTGGAGGGCTGATGTGAAGCACAAAAAATATAAAAATTGCTAAGATACATCTATCACAACTTAAGCTAGAAACGTCACCTCAAATATTAAATGTCTGAGCTCTTATCGAAAATTTCTAGCATGACTGGGACTTGGTTTGTCAGTGTCATGCTGACCTGGAAAGAATTACCAATAAATAGCATCAGCTATTTATTTATTATTCCTCTCCCACTGCACTTTTTTCTCTTTCCCACTTCCATGTTGATGGGGATTGAGAAACAGATGAAGGGGCAACTACTTGTGATGCATCGTTCTCTTGTTAATACTGTATTTGCACTCGGGGACCTTACATAAGCCAAAGAATATTACAACTGAATGTTTATAGCATCCACCCTTCCCTACACTTCCTCCTCTCCAGCTCCACTGCTTCTGCTTGGGACACTGAACCCAGCCTTATACTGATGTGCCACACGGCTGTAGGCTACTAATAGGTATCTAATGAGGATTAGGACCTAATGAGCCGCAGCACTGCACAAGGAAGGACTGCTGAGTGATGGGTGTTACTCAATTCGACACAGGCTTGACATGGTTTGACATGGGCCATCTCTCAGCATCATTTCTTTGTCCTGTCAACTGACTGTCCAAGCTCTTTTGTTCAAAGTTACCTCTTCAGGCTCTTCTTCACAGCAGATGTAACTTGGTGGGGAGTTTTTTTTTTCTTTAAGGCTTTTTCATAGTTTACTAATCTTTTCCATCTGGTCTGCCAAATAAAGAAAACCAAGTACTTTGCTGGTAGACCCAACCTGTTTGCAAGGGTGAGGACAACAGAACAGACAACAGCCTGTCAAGTTCTTCCTTACCCTGCAGGCCTCGCTACCCCAGCACCTGAGTGCACAGACAAGCTCTCCTACTGTCCAGAAGATAGTCTGGACTCCTACAGCACAATGGCCTCCCAGGTGTCCCATAGACACCCACAGAGGAAGCTGGTTTCCAGAGAGAACATGGTCAAGCAGACAGTCTTGGGTTCAACTTCACAGTGTAGGTGCACACACCCAAGTGGTAACCATCATGTGAACCACTACATACTAACTGCATACACAGGACCTAGTTCTGAGCATCATCATGCCAGGAATAGAGATATCTCCACCCCCAATCACAGATAGCGATAATAAATAATTACAGCAGGTTTAGCAATGAATCAGTTCAGATCAGACTACTGCCCATGCTCTTAGATAGTCAATCTGAAAAGATAACAGCAACAGAGGTCTCACCAAATTTCAACATTTGAATGAACAGTTTGATCATGTAAGGATGCTTTAAAAAAGGAGGTAAAACCAATACAATTTCTCATCAGAGAGCAGCTCCTGATTGCAGTGTTATGATCCATGACTTGACAGCATTTCATCTTCTTGTGAGGGGTTTTTCTTTTTTTTTACTACAGTGGCTTAGTTTTATCTTTAACAATAGACTTAAGTAAAATTAAGTCTTTCATTTTCTTAAATGGTGCTGCATCATCA
This sequence comes from Pseudotriccus pelzelni, assembly GCA_035584735.1. Lineage (NCBI taxonomy): Eukaryota > Metazoa > Chordata > Aves > Passeriformes > Tyrannidae > Pseudotriccus > Pseudotriccus pelzelni. The sequence goes on from JAWMRA010000001.1 coordinate 28,197,981, forward strand.
GCACCCTATAATTATTTTAGTGCGTGAATGCAATAGTTCAGAATAAAAGTCTTAAATTTATGCAATCTTACAGCACCTTTGGCATAAATCATATGCTTTCATACATTTTGCATGATAACTCAACCTGTACAAAACCTGCCAGCTCTTGAAAATGCCTTGTATTATAGACTACCCAGCAAAAGATTTGCTACATTTATAATATTCCTATCAGCCAGTACAATGCATTTAAATTCAATACAAATTATCACAATAATAAAATAACTTCCAATTAAGTCCAAATTGCCAGCCAACCAGAGCAAAAATACATTACCTTAAAACAGTCAGCACTTGGGTAGTTCTTATTACTGTGTCACACTTATTGCATATACTTGCCTACCTGTTATAGGCAAGCACACAATCATAACACATTCCCCTCCACCTATAGCTGCCTAACCTTCAGGGCTGACTACGGAGACTAAAAAACCTGAAATTCCTGAGGTGACATTTGTAAGAAGACCATGACTCCCCATGCTCAGAACTTCCATGAGCTACATGTATCCCTCCCTTTCAACTAAGAGTTCCGCGCCCAACAGCTGAGGCGTATTGATAAAGCTTTCATCCAGCTCAGGCACTCAGCTATGGAGAAAGAGGAGAAGCCTCACATGCTTGGAGTAGAGATAATGCACAGCTTTCTACACTCTGCTCCAACCACACTCCTGACACAAGCCAGCACTGCTATCAACAGACTTAACAGAACTTTCTCAAACCAAGGCATAACCCATTTTGTTCTTGCCCCAGCACGGTGCCGTGCAGGGCCCTCGCTAGTTTGCCAAGGATTCCCACAGCAATCCTTAAAAGGAGTGAAAAGTCACCAAAAAAAAATCACATATTCAAGGTAATATCCATGATGAATGTGAACTACCTAGCACTCCTCAGATGTTCTATCAAGTTTTTGAAACCAGGTAACACATGGATGATCTGGGGAGGTTTTTTGAGAGAAATCAACCAGTAAAAACGTCAAACAGGAACTCGTCAGGTAAACATAGAAACTTCACATCCCAAGTGTAATGAGGATTAGCAGTGGTCCAAACAAAGAATACTGGCTAACTTTTGAAATTTGTTTGCTTTAAAGTTCTGAAATTAATCTTTCAGGCCAATTTGTAAAACTTTCAACTATCCGCAATCTTGTTACAAAATTTTTAATATTTTAATTTTTTCCTAGTTAAACTGGACCCCTTGTTCTTGATACACTAAATGTAATATAACTTTTGACACCAGCTTTTGTGGCTGAAACCCTTAGAATTGGGGGGGAAAAAAAGGCTTTCGCGTGAGATTCAAGGACTTAATCTCAATAGATTCAATGACTCTTGCAGGAAACAAAGGAAGGAACTAGTGCTGCAATAATCCTACTTTAAAATTAAAACCTAGAAATAAAAATTTCCCACAACACATGCAAAGATAAAGTGATATTATGTACCTTTAAAACAAGGGAAGAAAGGGGCATATGCTCCTTTACCCAAATGGCACTGATCCATCATCATACCCTCAGTTGGTTATTCTTAGAGATATACTAACACTCAAAATAAAGAAGGCACTAAAGTTCCTGAGAGTGACAGGAAACCCAGCAGCGCAAGAAATTGTAGACAGAGTTATTTACAGATATTTTCCTGTGAGAAAAGAATGGTAAGAATGTAGCTTAAACATTAACAAATCCACTAAAACATCAGTCTGCCTGGCAGAGTCAGCAGATTTGAAGGGGGATTCAGTGGGGCTGGAAACTCAAACTTTAGCTTGTAATCAAAAAAATCCTACTTCAGAAATTTGAACCACCACTAGAAACATGTAATATAATATAGAACTCTCCTAAAATGGTACCCAGCTAGAGGGACCTTACAGTATGTGAAGTATATGTCTATTTAGCTAAAAAAAAAAAAAAAAAAGCCAATGACACTGAAGCTCTTTATTATTCTGCAGGGACCTATTTGTGAGTGACTGACATGGACAAAATCTGCAAATCTGCATTTCCTTCCTTTTCTTTCCTTGGGAATGGTGCTGCAGATCATGTGTGCAATTCCACCATTAGGATGCTGACAGAGCAGAATTTCATCTGAAATAAATTTCCAACTTAAATAGTCTATTCTATTCTAGAGATATACTTATGCAAAATAAATTCGACCAAGAGACTTTTAAAATAAGATTATTCAAAACATTTATTCAGATTGTTTATGAAACAATTATGCAGAATGCTTAGGTAACAGTTTAAATGAACAGGTTATTAGTTACTAATGTTTTCCTATCAAGTAGGAAGGCACTTTCAGTGGGGTTCTATGGGAGAACCAGCTCATACCCGGCAAATAGCCAAGAATTTCATTGTCAGCTTTGGAAATGAGAAACTCAGTGCAATGCAGGAAGCCCAGAACTAACTGTTTCCCTGTTGCTTTAGCTTAGCAGAGACATGCAAGACCTATTTCACATTATTCTCCCAAGACACCTACACACGCCTCAGGAACATCCCTATGTAGTCCTGATTATCCGGGGTACCAGCGGTTCTTCAAAGAACACTGACAAAATACAGCACACTATACAGTAGCTGCTATGTGGTTCAGCCAAGGAGCAGCTCATGTTTAAGTCAGTTTAGGCTTCTGGGACAAAAAGAAAAAAAAGAAAAAAGTTGATTTATTAAACAAGCAAATAAATAATGAAAACGAAGGAACAGATTTAGGGATTATTAGGGAATATTTATTTGGCAGGAGAAAGCAGAGAGGACTTGATGAGACTTGTTATAGATAAATCCATTAAAAACATTGTTAACAGAATGAAGCAATTAAGTCCACATCCCCAAAGCAAGTTGGCAATCAGTTTTCAACACCTGTTTTCAGACCAAGTCTTGCAGAGTTTAAACACATCGTCTGCAGTGATCTCCCCACAACCTCTAGGTCAAGAAAACACAAGGTAAAAATGCACTTTCAGGACTGCTTACTGTGAATATTAGCCATAGCAGAAGCGATTTTCAACCAACAGCGTTCAACACCAGGTGGAGGAGGGCTGAGCGTTCTGTCCTGAATGGAGCATATCAAAAGCAGGTGGCCCACAAGTCGCAGATTGCTGAAGAGGGCAGGTACCTCCTGACTAGTAAAAGTAAGAAACAGAAAGGTCCATCCAAGATAGTCATGAATCCATATTTATTTACAAAAAAATCACATTTCCCTTAACTGAAAATGTGTGGAGCATTACTTGTGTACTGGGAGACAACACCTGCATCCCTCAGGGCTCCCTAGAGTCGCATAAGGATTTCCAATGAGGATCTCTTTGACTTACAGGATCTAAAGTAAGCTTTGATGCTTAGTAGCCATTAGAAGTATTCATTTCACACTTGTTATCAACAGGCACTGATGTATAGGACATCCTTCATGTAGGTCACATACAGTCCTCATCACTACACAAATCCAAGAGCCCTGATATGGAGGAAAACTCTTTTAAGCTTTACACAATGGAGACATGCTGCACCCAGCAAACACTCGTTCTCTCTGGGGGCACCTGGCAAGATCCTGCTTTCACTCTGAGCTACCAAAGTAAATGAGAATTTTGTGAAGCTGTATTTGCCACTATCATTTTCCCCCCTTAACAAATTTGCAGAGGATACAAAATCAGGAAGGTTGACTGACGCACCAAATGGTTGTGCCACCCTTCACAGGGGCCTTGACAGGCTGGAGATATGGGCTCACAAGAGCCTTGTGAAAAGTGACAAAGGCAAATGCAAAGACTTGCACCTGAAGAGGAGTAACCCTATGCACCAGTATATGCTGGGGGAAGACGGACTGGAAATCACCTTTTCAGAAACAAACCTGGGGGTGTCAGTGGAGGATTGGCTGAACCTGAGCAAGCGACATGTGCCTGAGGCAAAGAAAGCCAACGCCATGTTGTTGCATTAAGAGCAACAACACCATCAGGACAAGGAATGTGGCCATTTCCCTGTACTCAGCACTGGTAAGGACACACCTGGAGTACCATCACGTGCTCGGCACAAGACAGACAGGAACATACCCAAGCGACTCCAGTGAAGGGCCACAAAGATGCTTAAGGGACTGGAACATCCTCCATATGAGATGCTGAGATTATTCTGATTAAATGTAAAAAAAAAAAATCTTTTTTTTTTCCTCTAAGGACTACCTAACACTAGCAGAGATTGCCCAGAAAGCTTATGGAATGTCTATCCTTGGAGGTATAAAAAACCTGACTGGACACAGACTTGTGCAACCTGTTCTAGCTGACCCTGCTTTAAGCAAATGGATGGGACTAAAGGACCTCCAGAGGTCCTCTCCAGCCCCACTGATTCTGTGATGAACCCCAGAACCAATACCAGTGTTCAACATGGCACCCTGGCAAACCTTCAGCTTTGCAGCTACTGCAATCAGGAAAGCATCCCTTATACAGAGAACTTGCACTGCAAAAGGAGCTGCATCCACAATCTCTTTGCAAAGGATTTAATGAAACAAACATGACAGCAGAAAGAAAAATATCTGGAATTGTCAGCTGTGTGCAAAAACCCTTGCCTTTTATTGAGAGGGAAGAATAGAAGATGACAAGTCCAGTCAGAAGTATTTTGCTTTAAACTGTCTTGGACTGCACAAAGTAAGGTTGTATTTGCACAACAGAATTCACAATATGCATCCAGTGTAGAAATGATGCAGCACACAATGACATGTAACACTGAACACAGATTCTTTCTGTGTTCTCAGGTGCGCAAACAGAAGCTTTACATCAGTGATCACTGATGTCCCCTGACTTCATTTTATACAGTTTATTTTGGCACATAGATACACATATGTAGGCTACATGTGCAGGTACACACCAATTTGTCTCTTACCAACTTTGACTGAAAGGCCTATTTTGTTCCTTGGAATGAAGTTCTCCTCCCACTGGTCTAGTAAGTTAAACCTACAGGCATTGCAGTCTGAGGAAATAAGACCTCTCAAAGAGAACCAGAGGGAATTAGTCATGTGGATCACAAATGTTGCAAAGGAACACTATAATTAACAGCTATTTTAGGCCCTTTTGTGGGATAAGCAATTCTTACTGTACATGTAAAAAGTCTAATGACTTGCTCAAGGTCTCTTCTACCCACAAATGATTCAGTAAGAATTACAGACATATGAAGAACAAGACAACAAGACAGAACCAAGGTACAAGTAAGTTAGAACTCCAAGCTGACCCCAGAGTCCAAATTAAGATGCACTGCCAGGCTTGCAGTAATCACAGAAGACTGTACAGGAAGAACTAGGGCATTGCCAGAGTTTTGTTGGGAAGCCAAGACAAGTGCAAAATGGATATAACAGATATCTAAAGATAGTGAGCAGAAAGAAATTCACAAAAGCAGCTTGATTCAAAACACACACAAACCTGAAAATCAGCTGAAAAAAAACCCCAACACGTTGATAAAATATATTAATATGAGCAGCAGTTTCATACCTGAAAACTGCATTTTAGGATAAGCTATCTAATATACGATACAGCTGTGACAGTCAATGACTGACATAGCACTAAAACTGCCAAAAGGAATAAATATGCTGGCATCCAGTGTTAAATCAAATGCTGATAAGGCTAACTACAGATGCAAAGGCACCTGAAAAGCAGAGCATGGGAACAAAAAGGCTTAATCGCTTTCTGATGGTGAGTCTGCAAATCTCATCCTTCAATGTTTATGCATCTTATGTGTGCCTCTTACCAGGGAATTCAGCCTTGCTACAGTCAAAGGTGTAAGTAGTGCTTTGGCTGCAGATCATCTAACAATAATACACATGCAAAGCACACAAATTATATTCCCCTCAGCACACAGGGGGCTGAGGTGTTAATGGGAAATGTGGTATTTGGAGACAATGATGGAACTCTAACAGCTGCAGCAGATTGGAGGGTGGAGGGGAAAAAAGAAAGAGAGAAAGCAGATAGAGATGGGGGGGATACTGAAGGACTGGAGCCAAAGCAACAGCTGGGTAAAAACAGCCTAAGAGAGAGGTATCTTTGCAGCTCCCACATCCTTTTCATCCCTCTTATAATTAACCAGTTAAAGTAAAAAAAATAGTAGCACATAAACAAATTAAGTAGAATTGTTAATAGAAACCCTGTCAGGTCATCAGTCATCACATCATGAATCTTATTTATATAAGCACGTAAATACAATGATGACAAACACTACAGAAAAACTCTCAACAGAAAAATAAATGCAAAGATGACTAGAAAGCCAAGCATCAATCACTGTCATGTCCTACACAAAGAGTTTCTGCAGTTACCCGATAGTTAAGAATTCTTGAATAAGAGTCATGCAAAAAGAGAAATAAGGGAAACAAAAATTATTTTTTTCCGCTCTGTGTGGGAACGACTGGTATCCAAAGGATGGTGCCTACTTACTCACCTGCCTGTAGACAGCGATGATTTGGTTATATGATAACCAACCAACCAAACCAACAGGAACACAGAGAGGCAAGGACAGGTGGGGAACCCCAGTAATATCTTGGGCAGGTACTCCCAGGGCCATCAGAGGAGAATGATCATCCCCTCAAAGGCTTTTACCTACACACACTTATGAGCACAAAGGCACGGGGACTTAGAAGAACTCGGCCAGGAAGACAGAGCCCCAGCCCCCTGCTAGAGCTGATCCAGAAGAGCCCTCAGCCCCATTGCCCAGGTGTGACACCCACTTGATGAGTCAACTGGAGAAGCACTCACGGTCACCTTACACGCTAAGGGGGGTTACTGTCCAGGAGTATGGGACACATTATGGGATGTAGAGGAATACCATTTTGGTATTGCACAAGAATTATTTCAGGGTAGGAAACAAAAGAAGGGGAAGTGACGGATCCAGGTGATTTAGGGGGGAGCAAGCATGGAAAATAGAAGGACAAGAGGATAAAATGAGCCAGTCATGTGTAAAGAGGTTTGCTGCTTGGATGGGACCACAGGTTTTAGAGTCTACGTATCTGTGGTGTCAGCAACTGCAGTGAGTGTGTCATTGCTAGGAACTGTCAAGCCACAATAGCTGGCAGCTATTTGCTGGCTAAGCAAGTAGTTAAGGTAGGTGGTTTGGCAGACAGGTGTGTCTCTGGAAGTGAGGCAACCAGCGGAATTGGCTTCTGGAGAGATTAGGGTGGTCCTGGCCAACTTTTTGAGAGACTCAAGTCTGGAGGTCAGCTGGAAGACCTGCTATTGGATGAACTCTATGTCTGAGGCTAACAACTGGGGGATCCACAATGCAGAAGATGCAAGAGTAAGAGGCTGTCTGTCCACGTCTGTGATGAGGGGGTCTACACCAGAAACAGGAATAGGGCTGAATCCTTGGGGACTCATATGTCCCTGTCACCATAAAATCACAGACTAATGGCAATTTCCCCTTTTTCTGCCCCGTGAAAACAAAAGTCAAAAAACAGCTCTTGACAAGGAGACAATTTAAATGCTCGTGTCACCTGCAAATTCCAGCATGTTTCTAATATTGTTGTTCTAATATATAGTTGACAACATATTTAAGTAGGAATAGAGGAAACCATCATCTACTGATGAAAGGGTAGGAAAGGGTAGAGATAGAAGAGTCAGATTCATGGCTATTTCCATGCAATCAAGTGTGCAATCAATACTAGGCATCAACTCCTGAGATGCACCAGTACATGTATCCAGTGTTACCTCCTGTTGCCAATTTCACTTGTGCTGTACATTCTGAAACTGAAGAATTTATTTTTTTTAATTCTAGTTGTACTAGTAAAGTTACAGGGGTGGGAAAGGAGTGGAGTTTCTGGTTCTGATCTCCAGGGCTGTGAAAAATTAGCTTGAAAAACTGAGCTGTAATGGGAAATGAAACAAGGGCAAGATAGCTTAAAAGGACAAGTCGCAGAGAGAAAGGACAAAGCTTTAAGATGCCCCTTATCCCCTTATTCCCCATCTGTTTCCCTCATTTTATACAAACACCAATCTTGCTTCCAAGATTCTTGCTTGCACCGGTGGTGCATCTGAATTTGTAGTGTAGAAATATATTCACATTATACTTATTATATGAGCTTTAGAGTGGACAAAGAAAGAGCAAAGAAAGCAAGCTTATAGGAGGCAATCCTTAAACACATTACAGTGATTATTTCATGATTTTACATTTACTTTCTATTGAATTGATTCTTCTCATGCATGCATATAGACTAAGAAAACCAGACTGCAACTGGAGTAGCAGCAGACACATTTGTTCTTTGTTATGAAAGGAGCAGGATTAGAATAATGCATGCATGTTTTTCACCGCCACTCCTTTTTTTTATTATTATATTTAATTACATTTTCAGACTATGTTGTCCTGCCCCACATATATATACTTATGCTACATGAACAGACACAACATCTCTTTGTATTGTTCTGCATCTCAGACACTTGCACCCTCCTGATCAAACAATAAGCTGGCGGGAAAGGGAGCTGATCTTAACTCACTAAAGAAAGAGCTCAGCGAGACATGAAGATGCACAGCGGGATTTTTTTTCCAATCTAAGTTTGTCAAAGTAAGGCTCCAAATGAGCCACTGTCTCACACAATACAGTTTTTTCAGCGCTTGTTTGTTTTTTTGTGGGGCAATTTTTGTTTTCACCTTATTAATGCAAACTCCACACCAAAATGCTTTATGTCATTAGTTGGTAGGAGACAAAAGAGGCACAGGCAGAGGGTACCTCTCAGCTGAGCCTGGATATGAGAGGGGAACTCACTGAAATGGACAGACACAGATTTCAGCAGCACAGAGGGAGCAGCTGTTGCATTGACAGTAATTAGACTGGGCTGAGAACCTGGAGGAAGGGAAAAGATAGAGCCATGAAAGAACATAAGGCAAGGGAAGGCACTCATTGCTGAATCAGCAGGTTATTACAAGTTGTAGAGGTGTGGGAAATAGAGTAATTCCCACAAGAATGTCAGCATCTTATTTGTAGAGACAAAAGCTTGTTTAAAAGCTGTTCAACAAGTAGTAGTGATTATACATCATATGAAACAAGAGCAGGAAATGTTGAAGTTACTATCTTTTACTTCTTTTTTTCATGTCAACTCCCTTTCCCTGCATACCGGCTACACAAAGTTATAACAGAAAAATACAATTCCTAATAACTGGCTGCATGAGAGGAACTTCATTTTGTCAAGTTGAATATATCTCACAAGCAGTATCCCACCTAGCAGATGGAAATACTGAAACAGAGGCTGGTAAAACTAGTGTAACAACATCACCAAGAGGTTTAAAGAACTACGAACAGAATTTCCCCACTCCCCTTGATTATATCCTTGTGCACTGAGTAACAGCTGCCTTATATAGACAACACACTCCTCATTAGCTCAGGCTTCTAAGAAAATGCTCTCTGAAGACTGCTGACTACTCCTCTCCCTCTTCCTTCACTCCCAGTTCCTGAAGTTTCCTGATGTAATGCACTTTTCAAGACACCCAAGTGACACTCAGTTGACCACCATCTGGAAGGCAATCAGAAGCTCCCTCTAGCAAATGCATATGAATCAGAACATGAATCCCACTCCTCTTCTGCAGCAGGATAGGAATGCACAGCTGTTACTACATCTCATTTCAGAGAGGCATCAGAAACTTGACATTCATGACCACCCCAAGCACATTCTGAAACTCTGCCCTGCTCAGGTCCTCACTGGCAATCAGCCAGGCCCTTGGTGGTTGGGACCACTGTGCATGAAACGTATCAGATGGCATATTGCCTTTTGTCATTTCTGGGAAGTGGATTAAGTATGAGGACTGCTGCTCCCACTGCCCTCCTACCTCAAATGGAGATGAAGAATTAGTCTGTAGTCTTACAGAGATGTAGCCAACAAATAAAACACATCCCAGCCTGCACTGTAGCATTCTGATGCAAGTTACACTGAGTTATGGAATATGTGATGACATTCCACAGCAGACATATAAACGTAGTGCAGCATGTTCATTAAAAAGAAATACCCCTAAATTATAATTCCTTGCTGCCTCGTCTTTCAAATCAAGGAGGTACTGCTTAGCACTTATGTGTTAGTAAAATTCTTGTGAGAAGGTGCAATGGCCTGGGTCCTGCACATATTTTTATTATTAAAAACAAGACTATAAAAACAATAGGAAGACAAGAGTTGCAGGATGAATAGCAAATAAGCTTTTAATGAGAAGTTATACCTTCAAAAGAAGGAATGTAGTTCAACATAGTTCAAGTCAGTTCAAGTTAGAAAAGTTCAAGTTAGATTAGTTCAACTCAGAAATCACGGCATATTGGCTGCAGGAGGTTTTTGGCTTCTTGGTTGCAACAGGGACTTCACAGGTAGCTACATCAGGTCACTTAGCACAACCAGTGCTTTGGGATCCCACATCTGGAAGGGGAAGAATGGTGATAAACACCCTTCTTTATAATACACTTTGGGATCTTAAGTTTTACACACCAGCAAAGCTCCTGTCCTTCATGCATCTGTGAATTAAAGCTCAGTTAGTGTACAGGGAGGAGTGAGGAAAAAAGAGAAGAAAATGGGAGGACGGAGAGAGAAATGAAAAGTTTAAGTGATTTTTTTTCTTCTCAGCCTGTTTGACCACCACATTTGCATTGGCTTTTTTAAATTATTATTTTAAAGAATGTTTTGGCAGTTCCTTGTTCCAGCTGTAGCGAGCAAGAAGCTGATGCAGCACCTTTGTTGCTGACAAACAGTTGGAAGTTCTGAGCCAATGAAAACAGCAATGTCCATGTACACTGTATGTTGGAGAACCAGCAACATAGCAACCACGGAAATGAGTTCTTTGTCCAGAGGGCAGGATTTACGTTAGTAAGAGAAATGCTACAGTTTAAATCAAGAGCTCAACAGTATCCCCAGTCGATTGTTGGAGATTATTTTCACTACAGACTTTCTCCACTTCTGCAGCTACCCCTTAAATTATTTCATCTCCATTGAGCCTGAATTCAGTTCTAGTTTCAGTTCAATAGAACTTGGACCCCTCGGTGTCAAGAATTTAATCCTTCTTTTTTTGTTTTGTTTTGTTTTTAAAGGCAATCTCCTGAAGCTCTGCATTTTGACACAGGACTGAAATGCCGGACTGTAGCTGACACACATCAAAGCAACTAACTGCACCAAGCCACACCACCGTCACACAGTCCGAAGCTACAGTCTCTATCATTACCTCAAGGTTCTCCACTTAGGGCTGTATTCTGCAGCACAGATCCAGCCTCCCACGTACCAACAGTCTTCAAGCCACAGCCTTTGCCTGCAACGCCTTTTAACAATGCTTACAGAAACAAAGAAATCCAAGAAGCTGAAAGCAAGGCTAGAGCTCTGATGAGCACTACTAACTGCATGGGCAGATGACACTGACCACAGAGCACTACTTAGGCAAGTACTGCCATCAATAGGCCAGTGAAGACTTGGGTCATTTGTCTACACTTCAGTTTTGCCCATATAGACAATGCTGTCTGACTCAATCCCACCCTTAAATTGACATAGATTGGAAATTTATACTGTGTCATCACAAAATTCAACTTGCCACTCTATATCTTGCCACTTAAAGAACTGATTTAAACTGCAGCTCCAATAGGAAACTTACTGATATACCTCTACAAATAAAAAGACTTACAGTATAATAAATAAACTGCAATGCTGAGCTCCTGTATGGCTATTACTGCATATCCACAGTGCATTTACAGCATTATGCTTTTTTTTTCCCCCAGCTCTTAGAGTTCCAATTTCTTCCCCATGAAACTGAATTGGAAAGCTCTCACTTCTTGCACAGTAGCTCCTGAAACATAATTCCCTTGGTTGACACAGTTACACTGAAGTAGCTTACTGACATTCCACCAAATTACATATTTTCCAGTCTGCACAAGCCTCCTGTTTTTCCTGTTTACCGGTAGAAACATGAAGTTCTTCTATCACACAGAAATTCCTTTATTTATAATCTCATTTCTTCTGAGAAGTTACAACTTCGCATTTTCTCTCAGTCTGCCCTATACAGTTGAACCATTAGCAACCCCCAGCTTCTTTTATCATCTACACAACCCTGAGTGTTACTTATCTGCTTTAAAGGTACTTTATCTACCCTGTGAACTTTACAAATGTGAACTTTAAACATTCAAGAAAGCAAATGGTGAAGAATGGCAAGATTGAATCCTAGCTGTGAAGAAAATTCAAAGAAACTACTATAAGTGACATGTAACATCTTTAATATGATTTGGGCAATCCTCAAAAAATCCTGCTAACACTCAGCTGCCTCTTTTCTCCAACTCAGACATGACAGTATTGAGAAGAAGCTTAGTTAATGACTTTCAATTTGTTAGTAAAAAAGCTGATGTCCAGTCAGTGCAGAGTCACTAAATAAAACCACTGGCAAAATGAACCAGCACTGGGCACAACAGCTGGCTATCAGCAGATCCAATGAGCAAAAAATGAACCTTTCCAGCAAAAGTGAGGACTTCTTTTTGTCACTGTTGAAAGCGTTAAACACGTCCTCAAGCATTCTGCTTTTCCCATGTATCTAATGGAGTTCAGAAGCATCTGCTGCAGCTCACTAGTCCATCTTGAAATCCACTTGGTTGTTCATGGATTAACTTTTTTTGTTTTATATTACTTACAGTAATTGACATTAATACTATATAGGCAGAAGAGAAGTAGCAATTCCTACACTATCTGCTGGCTGATTTAATTAACTTTTCCTGAGGTCTCCTCTTTCCACAAACTGGTCTTGGTGCTTGTGTTTGCTCTCAAATCCAATTGAGCTTGTATTCTGTGACTCAGAGGTGCATTTATCTGCTTAGCACTCCCCTCAGCCTTCTGTTACACCTAAAAGCTTTCATAGCCTTCCTATCTTACTTAGGCAAACTAACACAGCCATAACCGTGGACAACTAAACCCTTCTCTTGCATACTCCATTATGATGCAATTAGAAAGGATTCCGATACATCAACAGACAGGAAATAAAAGGACGAGAATTAATTTATGGGCTCACTCCAGGAAAAGTGGAGACTGATCAAATACAAGTAGTAAAGGTGGGCATCTCATCATTTGGGAAGCTCAGAAAACATAATGGCTGCAGCTTTAACGTTTCTCATGCAGATATCTGTGTCACTGCTGGTCCCGAGGAACACACATTAGCAGCAGTCACTAAATGCAGAGCTTTAAAATAAGGGAACATGTCCATCCTAAATCGCTAATAAAGGAACATAAATAACAGAATTTTCCCTAACCTGCTTTCCCCAGTTTTCCATCCACAAGAAATAGCAAATAGAGACTTACACAAAGCTGTTGTCCTTTACCCTTGAAGCATCTATAATTGTTCTCAGGCTCTTAGGACTTGCCTAGCTGGATACAAGATTGGTCAATGAGTTACCTATTTGATTTGAAGCACAAGACTTCTGGATTCTCTCCTTGTAACTCTGGGGTGGTAGAGGGTTTAAATCTAGACACATCAGGATGCCACAGTTCTGCATCCTTACACAATTAAAGAAGATGCCCAGCAGGCAGGAGAGAGAAAAGAAGAGGGGCAGCGCAAGGTATGCTTTGGGTTCAATTTACATTCGCTCCAGGTGAATCATGTACTGCAAAGCAGAGCAAAAAACATCTACACTGAGTCAGCTATTCTTCTATGTGCTCTTTACTCTTGATAACCAGGCACCCAAAAATTTTAAAAAATCCCACTTAGAAGTTTGATACTGAGTTTCTTTCTCATCAAAAGTCAAAATCACCCTGCTGCCAAGAACATTCCTTTTTATTAAGACAGAAATTTTGTTTTCATTAAATTTATCCATGAATAGAGAGTAACTATTTGGGATTTGAGGAATTTCTGTATTGTCAGTCTTCACGACTGCACTGAAATGTCACAATTTCTCCTCAAGGCTCAGTTCATGAAGTCCCACAATTGCATAGGTTCAGATATGCTGTTTCAAGTGTTTCAGAATCCACAAATCATTGTTTCAAAGCCCTCTCTGTGAGCTGCAACACCAACAAAAAATAACCCACGCTGATCTATCTACGGAAATAAACACTAATTTTAAGCTGTTCCATCACATCAGGGAGGGGTGACTTATATGTTAAAAAATAAGTAGCACAGAGTATTAAAAAACCTTTCCATCTTCAAAGCATAGACATTTTTTACCTGAGAAAATTTTTTCTCTAGATGATATGTTGAAGAGTAATATAAAGTCTATCCAAACTCTTGTCCCCATTTCCTGACAAACCCCATTTCCTGACCAATCCTTCCAACCTGTACCTCAAACACATGCAGCCTCGTACCGTGGTCAGGGAACACACTGATGAGACCGTACATCCCAGATCATTAGAATTACTGTGGCTACAAGCTGCACTGGATTTCTTAATGAGCTGAAATCAGACTGTTACCAAATCACAGGCGAAGCTATGGATGCTCTATTATGCTCTGACAGTCAGTACTCTCTCAGTAGGGACTATATAAGAAATGCTGGAGCTGGTTGAAAATTTTTTCTATTAGCTTCAGTGTCTCTGATCTAAACCTCCCTCCAAATATGTTATGAAGCTACAAACTATATGAATTATAGACACCACCACTTACTGCTGCTTGACCCAGTAAAAAGCCAGATGGAGGTCTAAGCAAGAAACAAACAAAAGATAAGAACAGCTGAGAGTGAGATGATTCTCATCAATATGCAATATAGGTGAAGCCTTTGAGTTCCTGGCCAACTGCCCATGAGAATGCTGCTTAAGCCAAGTTGAATACTTCTGTCCTATAGGTGTTTACAGAAAGACACCAGTTATGGAGTGCTGCAGGGACAAATGAATGGGACTAAAAAAAAAATTTAAAACAAAAGAAAAAGCCAGGACCAGACTTAAAATGGTACAAATACTGTGAGTTTTCCTAGCTATAGCTGAATTATCCATGACCCAAAGATAGTTTGAATACTTAAGTATTCAGTGACTGTTGAGTCAATCATTCATTCAATCTAATTTCTAGTGAAAAGAAATTTAAAAATCAGTAATTTTTAAATGGTGGAAATTAAGCAGTTTTGATTTCTTTTTGATAGCCTCAGGCATACAGACTAATAACAGATTACACAGATTTGCTGAAATGCCCATCAGTCGGGCATGTTCCACATCTTAATTCCAAAGTGCGCCGTCAGAATTGTTGATAGGCTCAGAGAATCAGGCTGGAGAGCGCCCTGCAGAGCGGGCCCTGGGGGTGCTGGTGGGCAGCAGCTCAGTGTGAGTCAGCAGTGTGTGCCTGGGCAGCCCAGAGGGCAAACCACGTCCTGGGGAGCATCAAACACGGCATCACCAGCCGGTCAGAGGGAGGGGAACATCCCACCGTGTTCAACTGGAATGCTGGGTGCAGTTCTGTGCCCTACGATAGGAGGGATGTCCTTGAACGCATTCAGAGGAGGGCAACGAAGCTGGAAATGGTTCAAAGCTGCACCAGGAAAGGTTCAGACTTGATGTTAGGAAGCATGTAGTTACTGAGTGGCTGGTAGGCACTGGAAAAGGCTTCCTAGGGAAGTGGTCAGTGCCCCATCCCTCTCAGTGTTTAAGAGGCATTACTTCAACTTTTGGTCAGCCCTGAAATGATCAGACAGTTGGGCTAGGTGATAGTTTTAGGTCCTTTCCAAATGAAATATTCTATTCTATTCTATGTTTCTTCTTTAACTTCTGTGGTTTAGGTTTCTTCCAAGTCTCCTGAAATCCTATGTCTCTGTCCAGTAACAGTTAATACAGCATAAAGCTGTACTATCCCCATTTTATATCCTTATCACACCATTATCTAGAACTCCTTATAAGTAAGCTGTTAGCTCCAGTGCAATTTTCAGATCAACCAGTTCAGTAAGAATGCTATTAGAACAACATATTGGGTACTTAAGCAAAACCAAAGTAAGAATTTGCCAGGAACATGTGTCAACTAGAGGCTATAGCAAACAGAACTATTTTTCATTTTCATCTCATTGTAATCTACTGCCTGTCATTGCTAGCCTAGTCACATCTTGCTACAGTGATGCATGAACTTGTCACCTCAAAATTAGACTGCTGTGACCTAACTGGTGTGATGCCGTCCAGGCCTTGCAGCTGGCAAGGAATGCTGAGGCTCATTTATGAGGTGACCTGATGCCACTTGAGTACATTGGGCTCCTGTTTCAATGATCTGTACTTGTAAATTCAAGGTTCTGGTTTAATAATTACAGCCAAATTACTTGAGAATTATCCAAGAAACTGAGCCCTGCTGACAACTGCTGATGTAACAACTTGGCCTTGGAGATAAACCAAACTACCAAAGAGGCAGGTCTCAAAGACAGGTTCTTAATTTGGTCTGCTCATGCCCACTGAGTTCAAATTCATTAGGATACACAGGGACATGCTTTTTCATTCATTCCAACCTTTCCCAAACTCTAGCAAAACGATGGGCTGGAGGTAAGGGGTGACTGACTTAGGATTGACAGTCCTTTCATCTGCATTTCATTTGCAACTAAAGCATCTATACCACAAAATATGCCCTTAGAGGCTTCCAATAAACACAACATTGCCGTTAATAACAAAACAAAGCAAACAACAAAAAACAACTGATACCTTAGGAGTTTTTGATTTTTCTAATTTTTGTAGATTTTGGAAGTAGTTGAGTAGTGAAGCTAGATTTTAATGTAGCTGTACTTTCCCACATGCTGTAGCCTAACGTTTACACATACCCAAGCCAGCTGCCCTGTTTCATATCAATTCCTCTAGCATGTTTTTGAGGTAGTACAGTGGGAAAAGCATCCTGAGGCCTCTACCGGGAGATATCACACAGGCACAGTAACCTTCAAGCCCGGAACCTGAAGGAACTCCAAAGACTGCATGTGTGGCGAAGAAGATGACAATGAGGAAGAGGGGGTCCCAAACTCCCCCACACTCAGTTCCCAAAGGGGCAAGTCAGGGAGCAGAACCCGGGGGTGGATGAACAGCGACTGGATGGACATCATTATAAAATCATAGAACCCGTGCGCAAAGGAGTGCACAGCGGTTTGTATTCCTGGGGCCTCATTAAAGCTTCTGTTCTCCTTATCTTCCATACTAAATTGGCTCCGAGTGTTTTTCTCCACGGTCCTTTAGGCAACATAAAAAGTCCCTATCAAGCAAAACATTTTTAACCAGGCCCTTTACGTATGCAGATCTTCTGGACATCTCAACTGACCACTGGAGTAACTGAAAGCACAAGGATTTCACTTAGTAGTTCCTCTCTGACAGTCATCACTTCTAGTTCTGTGTTTTTGAAAAGGTGTTTTGCAAAGTCTTGAGAATTTTGTTACCTCCAGTCAAGGATGTTTAAATCTATTTTGAACCAATGCACCCACCAGAAATTCATTAAATCACTAAAGGAATCATTAGGACATAAATCACACACTACCCAACCCTATCATACATGCATCTCTTGGTTATGCATAAGAACATAATGGCCCATTTCAACATGAAATATAGTTTACATATCCAGGAAAAGCAGAGAGGTGCCACTGCCAATCCTGTCCTGATCTTCTAGAAACATGCAAGTTGACTACCTTTTGTACTATCAAAGTATACTATCAAAATGCAGCAATCTACCTCTTCATAAATCTTCAAATGCTTCTACACTGAAATCTTCTAATACCATCTTTTTTAGGAACTGCTCAAAACAATTTTCATTATTAAAAAGCTGAATTCTTTTCTTCTCATTCACAACATTTTCTCTCTGTTTTCCTTCACTTTTATAACCTACAGTTAAAAACCATCCCAGATATTTCCTGAGATCTAAGATACCTCCTACAAATAAGAAGACATGCAGGTGAGATTTTAAGCAAGTGGGCAAATACATTACAAGCAGATTTAGCTTTGTACAGAAGGAATGAGCTATAGGATTACTTTAGGAACACAGTTGCATAGTGCAGATGTGCTGATACACAGCACCCTATGCCACTCAGGAGCAGGTAATATCTGAGTGGTTTAGATACCAGCATTACTACTAATGATTTCCCACATTGTCACATATGGGAAATACACTAACCAACCATATCACAGTTCATCTGTGAGAAGTTCATGCACTGTATGACTCATAACAGAAGTAAATCTTCTTGAAAATACATTTCTTTTTAGGGATTTTTTTTGCTGCTTTTGTTTTAACAGGGTTTACAGTCAGTGTTTATGACCCAGAATAAAAATTGCTATGACAGCATTGGTTGTGGGAAGCTGTAACTAATCACAAGTCAAAGCTGATCAAATTTTTTTTTGATGAGGCAATATTTTGCCTCATTCTTAAAGAATGACCTTATCGTACAACAAATAAACCTATTATGCACTTTCCCTTCCCCAAAATCCCCTATAAAAATGAAATGTAATATTACGCCACTTGGCAACGTATCAGGACTTCTGGCCTATAAAGGGAGAGCTAAAGGCTGTACCAGATGCTTCTTCATCAGAAAACTAAGACAAACTGGAGCAAGACAGGAGAGGCCTTTGTTATTGCTAATGCTTCCATGTTTGTTCTTGGGATCTTGACACCCTTAGGGTGGAAGAGACCATTACATTAGTTCCTCACAGACCTAACTAACTTACAGGGAGAATTTAAGCTATTCAGCTCACCAGCCAAACCAATACGGCGATCCTGTTATAGATTACAGTCCAATTCATTTTATACTGAAAGAAACATAGGGGCAAACAAGCAGTATCTACTGGCTGCTGCAACTCTTCCACTGGGAGAGTGTTTCTCAATTCCTGATCTTTCACAGACAGCATAATTACAAAGGAAAGTTCACCTATTTTACTCCTGTGATTTCCTCACACAGCCACACTATATTGCATAACAGAGGAAAAATGGCTATTGCTGCACTGTCCTCATCCCACCCGGACAAACTGCAAGCGGAGTACAGAAGGATATCCAACATCTTCCTCACACTGCACAGAGAAGGGATTTGAGGCGGAAGAGAACAAGACTGATGGCCTACTACAGGATTTTTTTACCACCTTGATTTGTTTCACTCCTGACTGCTCAGGTCTCGCCTGCCCTTAGGCCATGCAGTGTGCTGATCAGCACAGCTCAAACAAGATCAAAATGAAAGCTGGAGGTGCAGGAGAGGTAAATGGTAATGAATGAATGGTGGCACAATTTGCTATGTCAAAAACATCAAAGCTTTATATTTTTGGAAAAGTATTTTTCCCTTTAAATTCTCACACACTAGAGGAAGCTGTAATGGACTAGGAAAACCTAAACTTCTGTAAGAAATTTTCTCCAGAGAGCACAAAGTAACTGCTGCCAGGACATTGCATAACCAGGCATAAAATGAAGCAAGCTACTGAAAGAGGCTAGTCTTCCAATTGCTCGTATTTTAAATAGGAAAGCAAAAAGGGGAAAATACCAAAGCAAAGCTTAGTTATCTACTAGGACCTTTAAATACGAAACCTTAATATTAAAATATAGAAAGTGCCCACTACAAAGTGATTTCTTTTACAGGAGCCACATCTGAAGAAGTATGGCCTATTATGCAGTCAAGCTCAAATGCAATCTGCTCTCAAATGTCATCAGAAGAGCAGTGACTTTCCACCAGGTCTATTCCCTAACATACAGCTGCAGTTTCATCTGTTAAATAAAATGACAAAAATAGCCAATGAAGGTTTATTGCTCCTTTTGTCCTGTGAAGGCAATGCAGTTAAGAGAGAGGGAGCAGACATTTACCCTTGACCGTAAATCACCAAAACCTTTTACAGCTGGTTTAATTTCTGCACATCTACAATGAGATTGCATAGTGACAGTTTGGGGCATAACCACACCACCACAATTCCACCTCACAGGGAGAAGATTTGACCCTCAGCAACTTCTCTTCTGTTCTTTATAAATAAAGCCTACTTATAATCTCTCAATTTGCAAGACTGGCAGCCAGGAACAAAATAAAAATGCTACGGTTTTGCTCATTTTAATTGGTTCCTTCTTGTGATTCAGAACCAATAAGAGAGAAAACTGCTCTACTACTGCATTTATTTTTTTTTTTAGAATTTTATGCAAAGCCAGCTTTTACTAAAGTAATGGTACGGCATTGTCCAAAAGCCAAGCAGCCCTGCACTTTGCAGAACTCCATGTGAAAAAAACTAAGCAAGTATCAACCGTTTTCGAAATCTGCCCTATCAATCAGCATAGGCTGGCATGAATGCTTATGTTACGTCCAAAGCTGCCAAAAAAGTGTCAGAGATAACAGATACTCTCTGCAACATAAAAAGGAAACGATGTCAGAAAAAAACAAGCAAAGTCACAAAACCTGCAGTACTTTCAGGATACCACAACAAAAAGTGATAAACCCATTCTACTCACAGTGACTTCAGCTCAGGCCTTTTTCTCCTCAAATCTGGGCAAACTGAAATCCATTGTTTGGCATCAGTGTCAGCATCACGCAGCCAAACCATGCAGTCCACTGTCTGAAACCCACCTTTTCCTTTTCTTCTTTTCTCCAATATAATATTTTTTTCATTTTTTATCTTATTGTCCCTATAGCTTAGGTATTTTAATTCTTCTCTACACCTCTTAGCTAAAGAAAAGGTTTTGACAAAACCAGACAAAGTTTCCTTATAATTACATAGTTCCAGAAGCTTAGCTTGAAAGAGAAAACACTATGTCCTTACCAGCAGTGCAAAATTGCTAGGGTACAAGATTTCCTTAAGAGGGGTGCAGATTACTTTTCAGATCACATCATTTGTAGAGAGGGAAACAAATATCTGACACCAAGTCAAGGGAAAATTAGCCTAATATCTTACACGAATCATAAGAGACAGAGTTCCTTTCCTAAAGGCTTACTGATACTATTTTGTTACTGTTCCAAACACCATTCAAAGTTCAAGTGCAAATAAACATTTGATTACTCAGCTGCTGAAAAATATCGTTCAACACTTGCAGTAAGCATAATGGATTCAAAACAGAAAGAAAGGAAATAAACCCCAAAAAGATACATAAGCAACCACCTCACCAAACAGTATAGATTCTTACTTTAGAATCAGAAGAGATGAATATCACATCTCTCACAATACACCTGTGAAAGAACTTACATTCTTCAGTATGTATTTCACCACACTTTTTTAATTAAGAAATGTAATGCTTCCAAATTTAGGTTTAAGTAAAGAAGAGCTGCTTTGGCACTTTTCATGTGAGCTGTGAAAATAGTAATTTTTCACTGTTTTGACCTTTTCTTTCTAAAGTCTTCATATTGGATTAGGCTTTCTAGTTGCTGACAGGATAGAATACCATCTGGAAGGACAGGAGTTGCCATTTTGAAGCTCTGCTAGGGGAAAAAAGATGGCTGTAAAGCAAAGCACAGGATAAGAAAAGATCAACTCAAGCGTTTTGGAATTCAATTTAAAATGACATACCAACAAAAACTATGATATTAATTGTAAGTGCTATAACATTAGCTTTTACTTTCTTGAGAAAAATGAACAGAAGGAATCTTTAACACATTCCCTTCTCTGGCAACTCTCCCTTTGTTTCTGAAACAAGGTGGTTTGAAATACCCATCAGACAGGAAATACAAGCAGTACATCTTCAGAGCTAATAAATTGTGAAACTATTCTCTCTCCTTGACTACTGAAAAGTCTAACAGCTAGAAGCAAAAGAAAGCTAGAAAGTTAAAAACTAGATTTTTAGGCTTTTGCTTTAAGAATTAAAGCAAATTAATTGCTAAAATAAGCATCATATAATAGGCAGCTGACAAAACTCCTTTCTTCTGGTAAGGAAGAATGAAAGCTCCTAAAGCTGGTTTTCTGAAAGAACTCGAGTGTTTCAACCGCCCTCTAGTGTTAAAATGAATGCATAGGCAAGCCAGAGGAAGGTTGAAAACACGCTTGAGTTAAGAAATTAATCACTACGGTTTCTTTTTAAACACTGTAAAACTAAAAACTATAAATCAGATTTTTAAAATACCAGTGGGCACTTCTGGCTTAACATGAAGCTTTTCAAACCTTTTCTGTAATCTGCAATTGTGCCCCACAGCAGCTGGCTACATGAAACTATGGGAGATCTTTGACTCAACTTCAGCCCTATATTTCTGTGAAAACTGGAAACAGCGCCCAAGGAAAAGTTCTGCTTAATGCTAAGAAAATTGATTTATTAGAATTTTAAAAGAGAAAAGAATCAATCATCTGTTTCCATAGCCCACGATGTAAGATAAGCAAATACTAAAGCTATAGGAGAAACAGCAGCTTTTATAATTCACTTTATTTAAAATAAATTGTGTAAAATACAACCATAACTGAAGAGTTCTCCTTTTCCTCCTCAGGCCCCACATATAAATCTTAATTTGAGTTTAAACAGCATGCAGAACAAGGAAAGCTCAGAGGCAAACCATCTCTGAAGGTCCTAAATTCCCTTACCAGCTAATTAAGTGATATCTTGTTCACCAATAACAAAACAAAGTTAATATGGTGAAAACTGAGAATCCTAAGAATATTAGGTACTTATGGAAGAAAGAGAAATGTTCTAACAGATAAGTTTTATAATGTGGTAAAATAGGAAAATACAGATCAGGGATTTAATGACTAGGAAAAGAAAACACCACCACGTTTGGATTGCTACATCAAGTTCAGCAAGGGTTACTCCTAAGGGAGTGAGGGCCCAGTCTAAAGCTGGATTTAAAGCACACAGTTTATTGGAAATCATCAGAACCATTATTCATGGGTGGATTTGTTCTATGCAATACAAAGCGTTTACTCTGAGCTAGTACTGACCAAATTTGCTGCAGAACCAGTGACAGTGACAGTGTAATCACATCAGGAGAGTGCTGTTCCTGATCTAATTTATTCTGCTGAGAGAGAAGGGTGATTAGCTCAGCTGCAACACTGTGATAACTTCTTTCAGGCCTTAGATAATACCTCCACGTGATACCACAGGTGTGTACAACTTCAGTCAGTAATAACCAGGGATTTTCTGAACACAGTTTATGGTGTACTTCTGTCTTTCAAAAATCAGGGATCTTGGGATCCCTGGGAAATCACAGAATCAAGGAGGTTGGAAGGTGGCTCTTGAGATGATACCATCCAGCCCCCTGTTCACAGTGTCAGCTACAGCAGGTTGCCCAGGACTGTGCCCAGTTGGTTTTTGAGTATATCTCCCAAGATGGAGACTTTGCAACCTCTCTGGGCAACCCATTCCAGTGTTTGACCACGTTCACAGTTAAAAAAATGTTTTTAATTGTGTCCACTGCCTCTTGTCCTGTCAGTAGGCAGTACTGAGTCTGGCTCCCTCTTCTTCCTTTCACCTCCCTCCATGAGGTGTTATACACATTGATAAGATTCTTCCCCGTTGAGCCTTCTCTTCTCCAGGCTGAAGACTCCTAGCTCTCACTGCCACTCCTCATATGAAAGATGCTCCAGTCCCTTAATAACTTTTGTGGACTTTTGCTGGACTAGCTACAACATGTCCATACTTCTCTTTTGCTGAGGAGCCTACAGCTGGGCACAGTACTCCACCTGTGGCTTACCGGTGCTGAGTGGAGAAGAACCACCTTCCTCAAACTGCTGGAAATGCTCTTCCTAAGGCAGTCCTGAATGCCACAAGAGTGCATTGCTGTCTCATGGTCGGCTTGTTCTCAACCAGACACTGCTCTTCCCAGAGGTCAGCCCACAGCACGCACTGGTGCATGAAGCAGGTACACATTCTTGGAACACATTTCTGTGCAGATGCAGATGTTGTTGGTGAGTGGGAACAGTCAACACAGATTCATTAGTGACAAGTCATGCCTGACCAACTGGATTTGTGGACAATGGGAAAACACTGGATGTCATTTACCTCAGCAAGTCTTTTAACAGTCTCTCACAGTGCCTTTGTTATCCAAGTAATGACACTACAGTCTGGATGGGTTGACCAACTAGACAGATAAAAAACTGCTTGGGAGGTTGGGCTCGCAGAATAGTGGTTGAAGTTCATACTCTGTGCTGCAGCCCCAGCAATGAGTAGAGTACTGCATGGGTCTATCTTGAGGCTTATCCTGTTGAACACCTTTATCAGTGACCTGAAGAAGGTCTCTCTCATCAAGTTTGCTGATGACAAAAAACTAGGGGGTGCAGTCAATAAGCTCCAGGGCAGAGCTACCCTTCTGAGGGACCTAGACAGGCCAGAGAAACAGGCCATCAAGAACAGACCTCTGCTGAAATGCAGCAACTCTGGGGCAACTAGGGTAAACAAGACTCAGAATTGCAATGAAGGCTAAAAGCTTACTGGACTATATACACAAGAGCATACATAGTAGATAATGGAAGTGATTGTTTTCCTGTACTCAACACTGTACTAAATCCGAATCTGGGCCTACAGCAAAAGAACGACATTGATAAAAGATGTGGAACGGTTGGAGCGATGCCAGAGGACGGACATGAAGACGATCAGAGGGATGGAGCACCTCTCCGATGAAGACATGCTGAGAGTTAGAATTGTCCAGCCTGGAGGAGTGAAGTCTCTGGGGAGACACAGCAGTCTTCAGTACCTAAAGGGGGCCTGAAAGATTTTACAAGGGCATGCAGTGATAAGATGAGGGGGAACGGTTTCAAACTGAAGGAGGATCAATTTAGATTGGATATAACAAAGAAGTTTTTTGCAATGAGGATGATAAAACACTGGCACAGGTTGCCCAGAAAGGTGGTAGGTGCTCCATCCCTGGAAACATTCAAGGCTAGCTGGGATAGGGCTCTGAGCAGTCTGATGTAATTGATGATATCCCTGCTCATTGCAGGGGTCTGGACTAGATGATCTTTAAAAGGTCCCTTCCAACACAAACTATTCTACGAGAAACCTGAACAAGTCCTGCCAAATGGTCACCAAGTTGCTCAGGGAATTAGAGCACTGGGCCTGTGAGGAAATATGGCTTGTTTCACCTATGAAAGCTTTGGGTAACATAGTAGCAGACTTTTAGTGTCCAAGAGAAGGTTACCAAGAACACAGAGACAGGCTCTTTATGGAACTACCTGGCTGGAGAAAAACAGACAATTGAAGCTGCCACAGGATATTAAAAATCACTGCCCTGAGGTATTGGAAGAGGTGCCTGAGAGGTTGTGGCATCTACATCCATGTAGATTTTCAAGAACCACCTGGGCAAAGCCTGAACAACCTAGTTTGAAATCAGCATTGATCTTGCATTGAGTAGGAGCTGGACTAGATGATCCCTGTGGGTCCCTTACAACCTGAATGATTCTGCAAGTTACATTACCTTATAAACCTAAGCACAAAGGAGTCTGGGGTATCATCGATTCCATGCCCTTTCTGACAGTATCATCACAAATATCAATACTTATTTATTGTTGGGTGCATATATAAATGCACTTCTATGAAGTGGTATTGAAATGGCTTTAACATCTGACATATGCCTATACCAGGGTTTCCTGTTCTACGTGCAATGCATAAGGAGCGCTAGCATATGTTTGTAGCACTGAGGAATGTTTGAGCTGCTCACCCACAGCTTATGTGCTTAGTTAGCAGCATTTGTTTCAAGAAATTTTAAAACAGTGTCCCCACTCCCTCCGTATGCTTCCTTCAGCACAAACATACTGATACGGGTACCAAGATGTACAAGGTCATGCAGACACAAACTTTTAATCAGGCTGGAAGCAAGTCTTTGGAAAGCTTCCACGACACAGATGGTCGCCTTTGGCCTGTGTATCACCCCTATAGTGCCATTACCCTTACTGTATCTGCTCCACGAGAGCCATCATTAGCATGAAGACTGCCAGTTGTAGAGTAGTGTCAAGTATCCCATCACGGTAGTCAGTGATGGGGCCCACATTCAATATCGTTAATCTGGATCAAAGCTTCATGTCAATCACGAGTGAACTTGCTGACACAAACTCTGAGAGCAGCAATAACCCAGCAGGGCCAAACCAAACCACTGCCCGGAATGTAGAGTCTGATGTAATACTTGGCTTCGGGTCGCTCCCATGACTCTCAGTTACACATACAGTAACAGTCACCCACATTACACAGATACTTTTGTTCAGCAGTTTTGTGAAATCTGTCAAAAAATTCAATGCTGTTCACACCAGTATCAGCAGTAGGCATTACATCACAGTAAGCACACTGGATCTTTGAAGCACAGTTAAACATTTAGGAAAAAAAGACAAATATAGTTTTAAAGCCGAGAATTATGTTTATAAATATTTGATTGGAATGTCAAAGTCTCTAAAGGAGACCAGAGTTCATAAAGTACAGAAGTTTCAAAATCACTTTGGTCAGCTACATACTTCCGTGGCAGTGCTGCTGCTTTAAGCACATTCTCAGCATGATAATACAATTCTGCTGCATGGGCATGCTCATATACAACCAGCACATGTACTATCCTTTGGGAATCTCCGAGTTCATATAGCATCTACTCTGACATCCACCCACTTTTACAAAACAACTCATTTAACCCAAAGGCAATTTCCCATCATCTTTGGTGACCATCCCACAGCTGTGGGCAGACTAATTCCCCAGGGGCCTGCAGCCTGTTTCCTTTCATTCCTTTTCCTGACACTCCCTTAATACACTCTCACTTCATGACAGCAGTTACTGAAATGGGAGGAATATGTCTCCATTTTTGCTGAATAATAAGCATACCTCCAATCAAATGTGACAACCTTCAAGTCACATGGTGATGCAGTCATCTTCTGTGTCCTTACAGTACCAGAAGGTCACCAGTTCCCACAAACTTCCTGTTTGTGGGTACTGTAGTCAGATCAGAGCAGATACATTAGGATGCACAGACTGTTGGTGCCTCACTTAAGAAACTATTAGATCAGTCTGGAAATGCTGAGTGCTATGGTTGAACAGGAAGGGACAAGAAAATCCCTAACTGAACTGAATAGGTGCAGAATAGACTTAAGAGCTGAAACCAGATATTTAACATCTCTCACCATGTAGGATTTCTTGTGTACTATACTCGGTATTTGCTACCTAACTGTATGCCCAAACTGGTTTCAATGCACTTAACTCACAGCCCTTGTGAGTCATCACCTTGATGATGACTTCCACAATCTATAATGGTGATACGAGGTATGACAGGAACCGCACAATTTTCTATCAGTGTTTTTACCACCTCTGAATTTCAGTGAACCTCCCAGTGTTTCTTTTAAGAATCTTGGGAGACTACTAAATTAAAAGATAGGGCAGCATGTATAATAATACATACATATATATTTTCAATTTTGAGTATTTCATATGTTTGTTCTAATTGGGTATCCATGGAATTACAATAACGCAAATAAAAGTGCCTAAGGTGAATTAACAGATGTTATTTTGAAACAAGTGTACACAAACAGATCTGCAGCTTTCTGTAAACTGAGTGGAACAAAGAGTGGACAAAGTCACTATGCTACTTTAACCTATACCAGTGTCAAAGATTAGCTTTTTCTCTCTCTTTACACACCCTCCCTCAAAAAAAAACCACCTAAATTCCATGCCCAAACTACTTTATTTCTTTCTATATTCGTCTCATACTTTCTCATTCATCAAAGGTTAATCAGCCTCCTTTAATATATTTCAAATTGGGAGCTCAGGATGCTTTAACAAACAGGAATTTGTCTGAGCTTGGCTGGATTCCCTCAACCGCACACTCATCCACCAGTTGTAGATGACTGGTACTAGCCAACTGTAAACCACTGTTCCTGAACAAGTAACAATTGTTAAAAAAAAAATTAGAGTTTAGGCTATGTATTGTTCTGTGCTGCTATCAAAGGAAGCACTCGCATGAAAATACAAAAGCAGGAAACAGTAAAAAAGTGCATTCTGTGGCACCAGCTCTTTGCCAGCTTAAGTCTTCACTGCATAGTGTATCACACCAATAAATAAAAGGTGCACTGTGAGCAGCTTTAAAGCAAAAACAAACAACAAAAGAACAAAACAAAAATCAAACCAACCAAACAGCCACCTCCCTTAGCAAAAAAAAAAAAAAAAAAAACAAACAAAAACAACCAGCAGACTGAAGACTAAAGCAGTAAACAATTGTGACAAGTAAAAAACCTTAACAAAGGTCAGTGTTGTGCCTGAGATTTTTCTTTTAGCCATTAGCTTTGAAACCCAAACATATACAAATGTCAGTAAATGCAAAGGGCAAAAATTAGTACTCTTATATGTCCATACTCATTGGCTTTCCAGAAATTATCTCTTTTTTTTAATTAAGAAACAAGATTATAATAGTAAATTACAAGGCAAGTTTCCAGCTTGCTGATTTACTTATTAAAAACTGCAAAATATCAATACTCAATTTACTCCTGGAGTCCTCCTCCAATCTTGCGCATCTCTGGAATGACCCAAACAGCATTAAGTGTCATAGGTGTGGCCAGACAAAGACCACGCTTGACACTTTTTCTGTGCAAGGCACCCAAGAGGAAAATATCTCTTAGCACATCTTTACTTTCTAGCAGGTGAACAGAACTTAGAATCACAAGCCACAAGAAAAAAAACCAACAGGTTTAATAACACATATTTTAAGAAACGCCACTCGCAACGCTGTAAGTTGAAATCATATAGTAACTTACAGCATTGTAAGTTTGATGTTAATTGTACAAAATTAACATCAAAACAGTGAAAAAACCATACAGGTCACAACACACAGCCTTCACTGATTTCTTTTTGACTCTTTCTATGTTCTTTTTGACATCAACAAGACATGTAAGAAACAAATAGGCAATGCTGTTAGAGAAGCACATAACACTTAAATTAGATACATAAACACTTTTTAGGCTAAAAATAAATCTCTGGAGACAATATAAACTAATTGTTAGACCTCACATTTTTTAAAGTGTGCTTACAAAAAATCAAATACATTTTAAAATCAAAACCATGTTTAAAAAATGGCAGCTAAAATTACTTAGTTTTCTAGTTTCACTTTAAATAGCACAAACACTTTAAAATATTTACAAAAATTATTCTGACAAAAATATATGCATTATGATGAGTTCTGCTGAGTAACTGATATTAACATACTTATTTTCAGCAGTGTTACGTGACAAATCCATCATCCTTTAGCTTGCTTAGGCTGAGAACAATCCAGAATAACTACAGTGTCAACACTGTGTGTAAACACTCATGTCAGAGACAGAGCTCCTTGCAAAGTCTGACTGTGCTTTAAGCTTACTTTCTTCCCAAATTCAACCTAATTTTTCTGTAAGGATGAATTTGTGCTTTCATAACTGCTCTACACAAATCTGTGTTATCTGTCCTGCTCAGAGTAACAGACATCACATTCCATTTCTGTTCTTAGCCATGCATGGCTCACTCTCCATGCCCACAGCATCTCCTGTCATCCTTACCACTGCTAGCAATGCACAGTCAAGCCTGATTTAATGCGCTTCCCTGGAACAGAAGGCAAAAATAGACACACGAAGGCAAAACAAATGCTAACAACCTTGGGTTCAAATTTTACCCATCTTGCACAGCAGCAAAGAGGCCGCCTCAAAATGTTTACTGCTTTACCTCCTCTCGGTCCGCGTGACAGGCTTTTGTGTCTTTCAGTTTCCATCTGACTTTATTGCCTGGCTTTGTTACTGATTACCTTATCAAAACCCAAAAAGGTTTTGTCAACCCTCAATTCAATCAGTTAATTGAACCGGGGAAGGTTGTGGGATTTGCTTGATGCAGACCACTTGGAAAAGAAGTTTCCTGATGAGTTACTTCAGGGAATCTCTGCAGGAGCCTCTGAAACCCACTACTGAGGGCAAATTAGAGGAAATACAATACAGCAGCCTTTCCATCTCTCACATCCTGTGCTCGATATAGCAATAGTGCATTTATGCCATATTTTTTCCATTAATAATACTCCTTCGCGTTACCTGTCCTCAGATCAAATCCTAGCTAACCGACTATTTGTTTCCTAACTCCCTCATTTTCCTTCTTAAGCATTCCTGGAGTGACAACTTTAAAACAGGAAACGTTACTAGGTCAATTAATCTCCATGTCAGCCTGAGGGCAATACAGAAGCAGGCAGTGAAGGAACTGGCAGGATGGCAAATATAAAGCAGCTGAGTAGCCCCGTTTAGTCAAAACCAGCACAGGGCTGAGCACAAGCTAACAGACTCCCAGTACTGCCACTGTAGGAACACACAAAGGAAGAGTGATTAATTAGCTTGATGAAAGGGAAAGGAAGAGGATTAACATCTATTCTTGATACCTATATATATATATATATCCCCAACTTTTTTTCAAAAGCACCTAACTGTCAGCCCAAGCAATGGGCTTGGCAATAGCCTTGGCAATGACTTCTAAATCCATAATTATACATCATACAAAAAGTATCCAGTGTATCAGGAACTTACTTCTGTGCCTCTGTTAGGGAGAAACCCACCTGCCTGAGGGGCACTCAGCTGCCAGGAAATCTGCAGCAACTGAACCAAAGTGCCAAGAAACACATTAATAAGGAGCAATTTGATATTGGCTCTACAGAGGGCTGGAAAGTTTGTTGTTTTTTCCTCACTGCCACCTCTAACCTCTGTGATACTACAAATGCTTCTGCTCAGTGACAGAAAGGGATGATGTGGGGGAGACCAGGGCTTTTTCAAATGATGGAGGGGAGACCAGAGCACGGAAGTAGTGCAGTGCAGCTCCTGAAATTCACACCTATGCCCACGTGAAGCTACAGATTTCTCTCCTACACTGAAAGAAACCGTTCGGGGATTACAAGAGCAATAATTTCATGCAAAAGAAGAAAAAGAAAGAAAGAACCCACTGACAATGAAAGTTTTGGTACTCTAGTAAGTTCACTTCCTTGGCTCCTAAAAACAAATACACCTGACCATTCATAGCCTCTCTGAAGCTGAGCTACACAAGCGCGATATACCAAGCAGAAATTAATAGTTGCGTAAACAACTTAAATACAGCAGCCAATAAATCAGAAATCTGAATTTAGGATACGGAGAGCCTCCAGTAGAAAATGTTAAAGGTCTGATAGTAGAAAAACTGAAAACTACTGCCTTAAGAAATTGAATTTAGGTCACAGCTGTCCAACAGGCTATCATGTGAACATATACACATCACTATTAAAAATGAAGGGGTTTAATTTCATCACAGAGATGCAGACAATATGCTGCATGCAACAAAAACAGGTACCATGGACCGGGTCCGACCAGAGAGACTCTCCAATTGCTTTCAGAGGCTGCCATACTCAAGAACTGCTTTATGGAAGGCAGCTGCAGATCACAGCTCTGTGGGAGCTTGGTGTCAAGCAACAGGACAACAAGCTAAGGAAGAACAGAAAATTGTACTTCATCAGTGATCACATTCCTCCATGCCTTCTCTCAGATGCTAAGCAAGTAAGAAACAGCCTCACCCTATCATTCATAAGGAGATCTGGTTACATGTCACTAAGGACTCAAGTGAAAATCTTTCTCTTTATTAAAAAACTTTAATAAAAATCCACCCGTGGGAGAGGGCCACAAATCTGATATTCCAAGGGAGCAGAAGTAAAAAGAAAACATGTTAATTAATGACGGGGACAAACATTCCAGGTTCAAGCAACCTGAGAAGAGCCACCGATTAATTCAGCAGTATCTCTGGGACAAATAATTTTCCTTTCCCCATAACTAATTTATCTTTTCCCAGTAGGGTGCTCTCATATATGGGAATTTAAGTTTATGCCACATTAAAATTTAGCTATATCGTATTACTTAGTAACTTACAGGATAGGATCATTTACAATTCTGCCTCAAGACCTCAGAATCCAGTTTAAAACAGAGATTCTGTTTTAAACAGAGACTCCGTAAACAAAATTACCCTGACTTGGCCAAAGGCCAACCCCAAGACCACTGCAGCTTTCTTTTCCTCAGGCTACCTTAGCATAACTTCTATAAATGTTCCTGAAGAGGCGATCTAACATTATCCATTTAATTGGACAAGTTATACTTCTGACAAAGAACAGAGACTGCTGCCAACAAGTCATTCAAATCAGATACGAACAAGGTGTTGGTCCAACTGTGGACACCCCAGCGCGCTTCACACATTTTACAAATATGCACCTTTGGCACAACCGGGTCATCAAGTTATTTCTGTGACTGTAAGGCATCCAGATAAGTTAATGACACTTCTCCTCATACTTCTCTTTTTCACCTTGCTTGTCCGACCTCATTTTGAATAAAACTTTACAGCTTGTATTTGTACAAGTACTTCCCAGGCCCTCCTCTCTGCGCCTCACTCTGCTGGGTGCCGTATAACGAACTTGGGAGCAATGACCTTGCTCACAGTCCAAAACAAAGTACGCAAATGACTTATCTAGAGTGGCTGCCTGCCAAAAACATACCATCACAAAGCATCTCACGAACTGAAGACCATCTCCACTACTCAATCTAGGTCTGAGTTCTCTACTGAGCAGTTTCCTACAACAGCTTTTGTAATACACTGTATTTAATTTTGAGTGATGAGCAGCAGTATTTCACTAAACTTCAGCACCACACGCTAGCAAGGTATTCAATCACTTTATATTAACAACAATTTATTGTTCAGTTTCTAGAAATTCAAGTCTGGCAAGCTTTTTAATATGAAAGAGAATGTTTTGTCAAAAGCAAAAAGCACATTTCCCATTCTCTTCAGCATGCCCAAGTCCTATCTTCTTTGCAGAAGTGGACAACTTTGAAAAGAAAATCCCTGAATTAATGGAAAAGAGTATCTGAAATCTAGTAGCTAACACTGATCAGCAAGGTAAAGAAGGTGAGGTAATTTCTAAAGCACCATTAGAGACGGGATGCTAATTTTTCAATCTGCTGTGAAACTGATTTCAGGAACATAATGGAAAGGGGAAAAAATTGCATATTACCATCAATGCAAAAAAAATGTTTGAAATACCCTATTTATCTTCCCCCTCTAAAGAACGTGGAGTCTTTTGTACTCCTTGATGATGTGAATCACAGATCAGCACCCTGGGAATCAAGCTTATTCCCATTTACCAGTGTAATATGATCATTTGGCATAATTAGCATATGATATTTCGTTACTGCCATGGACTTGGACCAGATCTGAAATGTAAATATTTATCAAACTGTACATCCTAGTGCCCAGTGTTACACAATAGTGTAACTTAAGACACTCACTTGATTTGCTTTCTCTTCTGGGGACAGAGTTAAGGCTGCTGTGGGAATTCTCACTTTCATAACATGAGGCAGTTTAAACATTATAGATAATGTTACATTAATTTCTGCAGTATCAAATTTTAAAGATGTGGAAACAAGATGAAAGAGCTCACAGTACAGCAATAATTTCAAGTGGCACAAGAATGAACAGAAAGAAAACTCCTGGAACAAATAACAACCATTTCAATCTTCCCCAGCTATCTTTTCCCTGGTGTACTCCATCACTCAGCTTTCCCAGGAGACAGGAATCAACAGAGCACCATTCTGTATGATTCAGAGCATGGCACACGTGCAAAAAATAGTCAAAAAACTCATTGCAAGATGTAAATACACAGCAGCCTTAAGCAGAGACATTTTATGACTAAGCCAAGACTCTTTATAACAATCTTAAATTCTACAGCATGAAATTTTATAGGTTCTTTATCTTACATACTGAAACATTGCGTCTCATCTACTACAAATACAGAGGTTACCTGTATCGATGCCTAACACCATCAACTATCTCTTCATTCTTTGTCTTGCCACAGAAATACCTGAAAGCTATTCATGTCCATGCTGGTTTTGTCTGGGATAAAATTAGTTTTCTTCACAGTGTCTGGTATGGGGCTATGTTTGGATTTGTGCTGAACACAGGGTTGATAATGTGGAGATGTTTTTGTTATTGCTGAGCAGGCTTTACACAGAGCCAAGGCCTTTTCTGCTTTTTGTGCGACCATGCTGGCAAGTTGGAGGTACCTGGGAATTGGGAAGAGATACAGCCAGGACAGGTGACCCAAACAGACCAAAGGGATATTCCATACCATACACGTTCAGTATATAAAGTGGAAGGAAGAAGGAGGAAAGGGGGGGACACTTGGAGTGATGGTGTTTGACTTCCCAAGTCACCTCGATGGGAACCTGCTCTCCTGGAGATGGCTGAACTCCTGCCTGCCTGGGAAGCAGTGAATTAATTCCTTGCTTTGCTTGTGTGCATGTCTTTTGCTTTCCCTAGTAAACTGTATTTATCTCAACACACACATTTTCCAGCTTTTACCCTTCCAGTTCTCTCTCCAATCCTGCCGGTGGGGGCGGGGGTGAGTGAGCAGCTGCATGGGGCTTGGCTGCTGAGTGGGGTTAAACAACAATCACGTCCAATATCAAATACATCAAATACGTTTAAGCTAGTTGTATAACTTGTATTAATGCATCTTATTCCTAATTTTTCTCCTGGAAACACATAGATCCTACAAGTGAAATTTTCCACAGCAGTTAGACAATAGAACTATTGCCTTGACATTGAAAAATCCGTCTCGGTATATTTCTCAGTTTTCTTTTCCATAAACAGTATCCCAAGGTTGATGCATCTTTGCCATATGCCCAGGACTGAGCCACTGTGTGTGGCATCACCTGTAATGATGATTTACACAGGTGTAAAGGAAAGCTTCGGCCTTCTTTTATCTTAGCCTCACCTAACGTATTCCTGGCTTTTCCAAATTGCAAGGAGATTCTTTCCTTTCACAGACCATAATCTCTTATCACTCATCCCAAAATATACAACAGCAGATGTTCTTTGCCTGCAGTTGTCTTTACAAGTTTTATACAGCAGCACAGAAGTATGAAATAGTTCTTGGCAAGCCAAGTGCAAGGGTGGACTATTATCTCTCTGCTGCTCTTACTGCTTGGAGTTACCAACTTGCATTCCTTGCAGCCTTTGGCAGAACACATGACATTCAGCAGAGAGGTGGCTCCCACTTTTTATTTTCCTAAAGGAGCAAAAATTGCTTCTACTATGTCAGAAACATAATGAAAAGTAGGCAGTGCCACATCTTCCACTCACTTCTAGCCAAGGCTAAATCCCTTTAGAACACAGAGAATGTAAAAACACAAAGCAATGGGCCTGCAGCTGTACTAAGACAACTAACCCCAGGGTAACAGTGGGTTCCTCCATGATAAGTCTATTTTTCCAACCCTTTATGGAATAGGGTGCTTATAGAATTACCCTTGCACAAAAGGATAAAACTTAGATGGACTAATGAGAGTCCTATCAGTTGGAACCCTGTTTTGTTCTTCCCTGCTTCCTTTCCCAGAAAATGTCACAAGTAAGAAAAGAGAGGAAGAAGAATATTTGCGTATAATGAAGAACTGTCCTCCTCGGCTACATTTCTTTTGGTACTTAGAGCAGCATTTGGAGACAACACCAACAACAACCATGTTAGTGTGGACTCTCTCTGCATTTGTGGAATGAAAGTAACTGATTATGAGAAAATTTCATAAGGGCTTAGTGTTGGACCAACTCATCTCCCCTGAATGTCAATGTAAGCAGTATGAAAGACAAGGTTGACTGACTCCATGTATCCTTCACAGAGATCTTACTTACTTTAGGTAATTGGATGTAGTCAATGAAAAACTCACAGACCAAACCTGAAGGGAAGAAGAAGAAGAAGAAAATTAACTTTTTTGCCTTTTGGACGCATTTCTCACCACAAACATAATTAGCTTAGGAGGACAGAAAGGAGAGATTGAGGGAGAAAAGAAAAAAAAACAACAAACCCAAACAAAAACCAGGAAAAGGTATGTCAGATTCCACCTGCTTCTGAACAGAAGAAGTAAGTCTAAACACTAGTCTCCAGGGCATCATATGCTGATTTTATCCGGACTTGAATTTAAATAATAGCAATAGGCAAAATATTAAAACAGATTTACTAAAGGGAAAGCAGTTGTGTGCCAATGAATTCAGAAACACTAGATGG
The DNA here is from genome assembly GCA_035584735.1 of Pseudotriccus pelzelni. Classification (NCBI taxonomy): domain Eukaryota; kingdom Metazoa; phylum Chordata; class Aves; order Passeriformes; family Tyrannidae; genus Pseudotriccus; species Pseudotriccus pelzelni. The sequence continues at coordinate 28,233,722 of JAWMRA010000001.1, forward strand.
AAACATTCAGTGCTTCTACCCCTTCGAACTTAGGTCCCCCATTATCACCATGGCACCTGATGACCTACCTACAGCAGGAAAAACAGAAACTAAGCAAGACCTTTCCTGATGAACTATCCTACAGTAGCCCCAATTTCTGACTGGTCTCACCTTTGCTTCTGGTACAACAAAACATTGCTGGAGTGAAAATCACACAAATCCACACAATGTGAAAGCACCCCACCTGCTCCAATTCATACTGGAACTTTTTGGGCTGTAACAACACCACCCTAATGTCAGAAGAGTGCTACAAAAATAGCAAACTGACCAGAGTGAGATGAGGACTTTCGCCAGCCACATGGAGGAGACACAGAACAGTACCATCTCTAGTGTTTAAAAGCCCATCAAAACTATTGCAGCTGCATACAAAAAAATGTACAGACTGATCATTAAAAAAAAAAAAAAAGTGATTATTCACCAAACTTGGTCACCAGAAATGTTTCCATTGTTCCACTGTTGTTGATTTTTAAATTAATACTTTCCCATGGCCTGCTTCACTGTATCAAGCAAGATAACGAAACCCTGTTGTTGATTTCACACAGTGTATTTACTTACTCGCCTGAGCACATGGACACCTCAACATAACATACACATCAGTTCTATATATCTTACATAACGGGAAATAACCCTGTATGAGCACTAGGCTGATCACTGATGTCAGACTCTATGTCAAGCACACGCAGAAATCCCCCCAGCCTAACTAGCTCCTAAACGACAGAAGTGACAACAATACAGAAGTCAGATGTGACTCAGCAATAAATAAAAACTGGGAAAAAAAATCAAGAATTAAATAATCCAAGTTTCCCAGAGTTCCACTCACAAATGTTGGCTAGTTAGTCAAACTGATGTCACACACAGTATGCTGTCAACCACATTTAGAGATGAACTTCATTCACCACTGATGTAAGACTCTTACGAACACAGCATGATCTGTAGCAAATGCAGAAACTGTCTGAGAGGAGTACTTCAAGTCATGTAATAATCCAGTGACAGATAGCAGTCCTAACCACATCAGAGATACACTGATTGGCTTGACAAAATCAGGTCTATGCAGTAAAATTAAGAAAGGAAAATTAAATACATGCAAGAAAACTGTTAGAGGAAAGAGATCTTGCTGTTAACATTGACAACAAACTCAGAGAAACAAGAATCTTCTGACAGACCAGAACTGGTGAGATGAAAATTCACAGGCAGATGAACTGAAGAGCTCAGTTCATGTCCCCCAAGACTCACTACAGGGCTCAGGTAGGTACAAGGTTGTTGCAATGAACGATGATGCAAAAAACAACCACTCTGCACATCCTTCAGAAATTTGCATCTTTCACCATGGTGTCTACATGAGTGGGGAGCTGTACTCAGCAGCCAGGCAACCTGTCCAATTCACAGTTCACGGCTGAGGGAACTAAGGAGACAGGTCTACCTTTCAAAGCATAAGTCCTACAACATGACAGCTAGCAAAACCTAGAAGAAAATGTAGATCTTTTCTCCTCTAGAAAGCTCAGCGATTGGTAGACACATCTCCTGACAACTGTTAGGTACATCACCACACCTCATCCTCTAAAATAAAGCATACTTGTCTTTCAGTTCCACAAATCATGTCCCAGGAGCAAGAAAAGTCAGTTTGCTTTTGTAAATGGGTGCCTTGGATTAATGTTCTCAGCACCAGGTAAATACCTACTTTGGCTGCCACTGACAGTTTCAAGTTTGCTATGGCGATATTCTATACCTGAAGTCTGGGATGGATGGATTTCATCAACAAAATTAAAACCTACATGCCTAACCACTTTCAGGTCTTTGAAACAGATATTGCACTGTCTAGTGATCCAAGCAGAAAGAGTCTGATAGTGATCTTCTACTGACTTAAGAAGAACACTGAGCACAGAACATAACCTCTCAGTGTCTCTTAAATTAAGGGACATCTTAGCACCTTCAAAACAGACAAAAGCCTTAAGAAGATTTTGAGAAATCACTTTCTGATTTTAAAAACAAATGAAATAAATACTATTTGTTAAAGCAGAAAGAAAGGTGGGGATTCCTGCACAAAACAACATTTCTCTTTAAAGAGCTCTTTAAAAAGCAGCTCAGAAAAACAGCTACATATCTAAATTACTTGGACCAGTTTTGTTTCCCTTGCTGTAGCCGAATGTAGAAACAGCAAGGAAAAAATGGACTAAAGACAGCAAAACAGAATATGTGATTCTCTTACCATAGAATGAACTTCCTCAGCTTCTCAAAGAGGAATTGATAGCAAACAGAATAAGAAGGAAGAACTGAAGATAGAGACTAAATAGCTGGGAAAATCAAGCTATGATGAGACACAAGCAGGACTTTCTGCTTTCACAAAAGAAAGCAAGATGCAAAAAGGACTTCTGGGGAGTTCCTGGAGAGTAGGAAACGAAGGTGAATTTGTCAGGGAAAACTGACTGCTTTCAAAGAGGTGTCTTCAGAAATTATTTTAAGAAAAACAGAACGAAAAGGGAAGAGTTTCTTGTTTAAGTTTTGGGAGCTACTTTGTGGTGACCATTCACCAGGAAACAGTGGGACAACATGGAGCTTGGAAAACTGAAAGGCACGCAGATAAATTTACACTGGTGTGGGAACTTAAGACGCTGCTTGGTTTCATTTCCTCCTCCTGGTTTTCCCTAGAAGATCTCCTCTCTGCTTCACAGTCCTTTTCACTTTGCCCTCTGTATAACTGAAATACAGAGAACACAATACAAAAGCTCCTATTCACAATGAGGTTTCTTCCTCTACAAATAGTCATATCCCTCTATGGATCACTGGTCCCAACAAGCACTTTTACCACAGTCTTCTTATCCTAATCTATGACCATATTCACCTGAAATACTGTCCTGGGTCTTCCCTGTTACCCACCTGAAACAGGAGAAGTTTCAGAGTCTAAGATTTATTCCATCTTCCATCCTGAGTGGGTGTGAGGGGAATATATTGAAAATTATCCCAGAGCTGCAGGTTTTCCCTCTTGCTCTTTATCTTTGGTGGCATCAAATACCTTAGTAATAGGTATCAACACTCCCTATATCTGCCTGTGCTGCTCTCCACAGTGTTCCCAGGTGCTATGAATGCAAAGTCTTGCCTGTCCTGCTGCTTTCTCCATGGCTGGGAACCAGATCAGCAAGAGCCTTTTTAACACTCAGAGCCACTGTTACTTGGCAAAACTTTGTGAGACAGCACAGCAGCACTGGAGAGATCCAAATGCTCTGATACATGAAAGAGAATAACTTTATTTATATTTGGAAGGTTTCCTTTACAGGCTTTTAAGCCAGCCATTTAGGTTTTCATTTTACAGGGAGACATGCTCCCATCTGCATGTTAGTACAGGTCTCTTCTATTGCCAGAACCATTATCCCATTCCCCTAATGGTATTTTGTCCACGTGTATATAAATATATATAAACAATACTGTGCAGACTGTCCTCCAGTGGAAACAACACACTACACATTCTTAGAAAGTTGCTTTCTATCCTTCAAAACTTCAGCTGCACTTTCTTCAGACAAAGTCAAGTAACAACCCTCATTCACATATCGTTACCGTCTTAAAATAAAATGGAATGCAAAGCTGATTTTGGGATAAGTATATATTTAAGAAATCAAGGAACTGTCTAAAATAAAGCTAGCTGAACATCCTGGGCAGAACCACTTTACACTCAACTGTATGCAGAGTTATGGGTAAAAAACAGCAACAGACACAGAGAAAGGAAAATATGCTTTCAAAAGCATTCTCGAATTATTTAACCTTTAGAAAAGTGCAAATCAAAATAGAAAGTCTCCTTGCCTGTGCTTAACATGAGTTTTGAGCATGGCTGCAATCACCATAAAAGTGTTTGTCAGCACACTGCCATGAGGCACTTGAAGAGACAGCACTGGCCACCCAATTGCACAAGACAAGGAACTTGGGTTAGTAACACTAAGTACGCAGTGCTGTCTCTCAAGCTTTGCCCTTCTGTAGACATCTTCATTTGCAAACTAGTAATGATTACCCAGTCGCTATAGAGAACAGTGCAGCCCCTGAATAGGGCTAGACCTACCATCTAGCTCTGTCACATTTTCCTTTCTATGAGTTCTCTCCACCAGTGTCCTAAAGCCAGGACTCCTTCAGCTTCAAGTCTTGCCTCCCTCAATCCTTCAGGTCAGATTAATTTCATTAGGAGTAAACTTGAAGGACACCAAATACAGGAAAGCTCACAGAGCCCTCTGTTCTCTATGATTTGGACTGATCCCTGTTCCCCGGGACAGAGTCTCAAAATTTTGAGCTAAGTCTCCTTCAGACTTGCTGGGTGTGCCATTTCTGCATTCTGTTCTGTGTACCACCTCATCCTTCCTTTTCAGCCCTTCCTCCCATGGGAGGGGTCCAGGCTTCCTCTCCCTTAGCCTACCGCCTTCTCAAGGTTCCTGCCTCCCCACCCACTCCTCCCTGAGCTCCTTGTCCAGTCTAACCCTGCCTCCCCTTCCAGACATGCCACATATGGATAACGCAGCTCTTGTGGTCCTATGCCTGCATGAGGCTGATATACTCCATCATAACCTTATTTTGAGTTTACACAGACCAGCCCAAGCAATTATAAATCAGTGAAGACTGCCCACAGCAAAGGCAGCTCTACTTGAGCAATATCAGTGTAGAAGCTGAAGCTCAGGTAACACAGTGCAGCTGATTCTAGTGACATACAGTGACTCGGCCTCAAAAATGTAACCGGCTTTTCACTAGTTAATGCAGTTTGTTTCCTCTTCTGCATTTGTAACAGGGATCATGGAAATAAACACCCTAGCTATTAGTCATTTCCACCTTCAGAAATATCAGGCATTAGAACAGCACAACAGTGTTTGCATTAGAAAGGAGAACTCTGACAGCAAAAGGGAAAAGTGCTTTCAAAAGAACTTTAATAAGAAAAGTTTTCCTGTTACACCTTTTGAAACAAGGATTAATTCAAACTTAAAATCTTTTAAATTTATGTTACTACTTCAGTGTAACCATAATATTACAACACCATATTCACATCACTGCAAAGAAATGCTAAGCTTAGTTAATACCTTTGTCCACTTAAAGGCTCATTGGAGTATATGTTTTATGATTTAGTCTGCCTCATCTGCCTGGAGTTACCCCTAGAACCTGCCTGTCTGTTTTATAATCTTGCTTTTAAAAGCTTTTCAACAATAGAATTTTTTCCTTTTCTACTGTGCTTGCAGACAAGCCAAAAGCAGCTGGGTTCTGCCCAAGGATCATGCCTTATTCTACAAACTCTAGCCCTCACGGCTGGCATTGACAGTAATGAATGCAAGCGCTTGGAATATCAGGAAAAAAAAAACAGAAGAAAAGGTGAGGTAGGGTTTGAAAGATATTTAAGCAACAGTGCTGTCTAACTGTGCTAGCAGACAACCCACAACTTTCCTAGAAACACTTGTGCAACGAGGAAAGCATCCAACACCTTTCACTGGAGAGCAACATCTTGCCTCATCACAAAAACACTGCAGAAAACATGTCATTGGACTAAAGAAAGTGACCCAGAAGATGGATTTAATTTTTTTTTTTCCCCGGGAAACATAACACTGACAGAGCAATGAGAGAGGCTACAAGGAGTAGCAGAAATGGTCTCTAGAAGTCAGTTTTAGGAGACCAGGAGAGATAAACAGAAATCACAGAGTGCACTAGTGATAGCTCTTTAGTCTCCAGTAGAGCATCTTATTACACGAGTAAAATACACACAAGGTTGTATCTTCCCAATGAGTACCTCTTCTCAAAATTAAATTCTATCATGCATTGTACTGAATGAAGAGAAGGCACTTCCTCAGCACATCCATCCCTACCTTACAATTTCCAATTTCACTGCCATGTAGAGAAGACAAAGACCTATTTCTGATCAATTCACATTCTCTGGGTATTGACAAGCTGATTGACTAGCAGGATTGACTCATTCCTAAAATCTGTTAAAAACCATGGCAGAAATGGGAAAATGCTCTGCTGAACCTGACATGTTTGTTCTATTTTCTAGAGAATCAAAGAAGGTAACCTTTAGGTAAGAACTCTTCCCTGATCATACACTGTCTTTCTTTTAGCACCTTGTTTTATTGTCATCACACTTCCTACACCAATTTTGAAAGAACATTGTTTTGCCTATTTCAGAAAGCATCTTTAAGCAACGTTATGCCAAAAAGGCACTTTGTACTTCGAGAATCACTACAGGAAAGCAAGTTTTCAAATACAAAGTATCCCCATGACCACACACACACAGAGCAGTTCAGTATAAACTCCTAGCATAGCAAGGAACATTTTTAATTTCATTTTTTTAAATTCCTCCTAGTATCTTAGCAGCACATCAGCATCCTAAAACCTTTCTTTATTTCTTCATCTGGAACACTTACAAGTATTGCCACAGTTTTACAGACCTCCTTCCTTCTCAGAACAAATGGTTGCTTGATCTCAGGATCAAAGAACTGATGCTGGAGCAAGCCTAAGGGGGTTCCATTCTGCTCTACTCTACATAGGGCTATGTAGCTATGAGATCCCAGCAGGACTCTATTCATTTTAGTCTTGAAAACCTGTGAGGGCAGACAACTGGGCAGCCTGTTACAACACCTAACTGTCCTCATTGCGGGAAAGACTTTCATTATGTCTAGATTGACCCACTTGTTTCAACCTGTATTTGTTGACCCTCACGCAGTCACCACGTACCAAAGTGAAGAGCCTACCTCTGTCCTCTTGAGAACCTCCTCTTAATTGCTGGAAGGTCACCGTAGGTCCCATCAAAGCCTTCTCTCCTCCAGCCTGAACAAGCCTAGTTCCCTTGGCATACGATCCCCATGCGGTACCAGGGCTCTGAGAGCACTGAAAGGCCTTTAAATACGCTCATCAGCCTCACATCCATCCCTGCTCTCTGCCCATGGCATCTGGGGCTCCATTTAAGCTCTGCCTGGGGCCTTCAGTGCCTGCCCAATGTCGCTGTTAAGTCGTGACGGTCAGTAAAGAAAAAGTCAGAAGGCTTATTCAGGGCAACATAACATCGTCTTCCTTTATTCTTTTCCCACCACCTTTTTATATCGCTTCTAAGCAGCAAGCAAGCAACAACGTTTTAATTGGCTAGCCATTATTACTAATACATTTGGCAGTAGTCGTGAGACACCTGGAGATGTTCAAGGTTAAACTATGATTCTCACACTCCCCAACTTACGGATCCACAGGCCGACTGTGTTCTCTAATTAGGCTGTGTACATAACTTACTTATCTTTAAGGATACACACGAA
>JAWMRA010000001.1:28241113-28532196 GCA_035584735.1 Pseudotriccus pelzelni
TGACTGTGTTCTCTAATTAGGCTGTGTACATAACTTACTTATCTTTAAGGATACACACGAAAGTTTCCCAAGTCAATTTCGTCTTCCAGGGAGCTAACAGACCCGCTGTTAACCCCTTCAGCCCAACATATGCTGTAGGTGTGCCTGTCTCCAACCATGCCTCTCTGTATGGCCATGGATCCTACTGATCCAGACCCTGACCCGTGGTCTTGCTTCCCCCCTTGACCTCAGACCTGCTGCGTCACTGTTGACCTGCTCAGTGGTGACCGTGTCTGGCCCTAATCACCATCTGTCGGCCTGATCCTGACCTGCTGACTCACTTCTGACCTTGATCTTGGACCTGCCTTATCATCACAAACCCGCCTAGTGATCCAGACTCGTGCTTGGCACTGGCAAACTCGGTACCACGGGACAAGGCCCTGGCTGGTGGGGCACCTGCCTTGCCAGCTGGGTTACCACACTCAGTTCCCAGCTCCCCGTCCCTCACCAAGGGCCAGCTGTTATATGACATGCTCTGGCCACTGATGGTCCTAGTAGCCCTCCACCGGACTAGCTTCAGTTTATCCATACCTTTCTAGGCTCTGAGGGCAGAAAACTGGATGTAGTCTGTTACACTCTGTATAACAAATGTTAAGTGCATGGAGATAATCACTTCCTTTGGTATACTGGCTGCAGTCTTACTAAAATAGCCCTGAGTCAGCTGCCTTCGTTTCCACAGCACACCACCAGCTCATGTTCAGCTTCTTTAAAGCATCTCATCTCTTTTTCTAATGCATCAATAAATCTAGTGATATTCCTGCAACATAGAAAACTAATGGGGCATCAGTCACTTGCAAACAGCACAATTCTGAGACATGACTAAAGTGAAAAACTGAGATGGGTTTTCAATTGTTAAACCCGAGTGCCTCAGGTATGTTACCATACTGCTTCTAAAACAAGCAGTCTCTTCTGCTCAGGGCCCAACTAGCTCCATACCAGCTCCCACAGAGCAATACCAAGACAAAGTTTTGGATTCTTGAGTGCAAACTTGCTAGTTTCATATGTGACACAAATGTGAAAGTAACTACTCCAAACAGAGCTGCTGCCTTCGTGTTGTTTTGCTATTTTAGTCTGTGGTCTTTCAAGTTTTACTTTTCTTTTGCCATTTTTAGTTTGTGCACTTGAGGAGGAAGGGGTTACACACTAAACATACAGTTGTGTTGGAAATACCCTCATGGACAGGCTGAGGTTTGGCATGCTTTGGAAGAAAATAACTTAAAATAGCATGAAAAGCAAAGACTGCAGGATATGCATCTCGGATAGCTATTTTCTGTTAAAATAACCACAATAACCAAGATAACACTGACATTCACAGTTAACCCTCTACCCTGCTCAAGAGACATGAACAGAATCATTCCAACCTCAGAGCTTTGTCTAAATAATGCAGAAGATTCTGCATTAGTTACGTTCTGACCCCAAGGTCTAATGCAACTTTATGCATGAGAATTAGGTTTAAAGAAAGGGCAGGCACACAAAACCAAGTTTGACATAAGTCTTACGTCCCCATTATAGAAAAGGCGTTGTATGTAGGATTTGCAATTTGATCATCACAGGTCTAAAAATATGAAAGGGAAAGATCTGGAGGCAGATGCTATATTAGCTCCTTGAAGCTTGGGAAAAACGCAAAACGGAAGCAAAGGACATAGTACCATGATGACTGATTTTTTTTTTCCTTGCTGTTTTCAACCTCACATTGCTAATTTATCTTTTGACATTTTTAAAGTTATTGAGTGCTAACTTTGGGTCCATATTCTATGCCAATAGAACTCATATGAATGCATTTCTTCAGTGGCTATTATCCTTTGCAATTATTCGTCCTGACTACAAAGAACTCCATCTATGAGTTTAACAAATAAACCATTAAAACTGTTTGTGGCACCTATTACTAAGAACTTTGCTACAGTAACATGTTAAGTTTTGGCTTCCACAGGCAAAGTTTAGGCCCATCGAGGAGTAACAGTACAAACAAACTGTTTGATTCTATTCTCATGGCTGTCCTGGAGAATATTCAACTTTTTTCCCCAGACATGTCCCAGGTAACTTACCCCCGAGTCTTAAAATAGTTCAGTGCAGTCAGGTAGAAAAATCAGGTGCCCCCATTCCTAGCACTGTGGCTCAAACCACAAAACTATACAGAGTAAAAGCACAGAACAAGAGAGTTGATAAAAGGATTAAGTAGAGAAATGCAGCATTATTCACCCTTGTAGTCTAGTTTTTCCCCCAACTCAGCATCCCCATACCACTTCCTCCTCTCTGCCCATGAGAAATCTCCGGAGCTAAAGGCCTTTTCGAGAGCCAGACCTCACGGAGCAACCACCTCTCATCAGGAGGACGGTGACAGGCAGATATCCAAGATTCAGCGAGAAAAGTTTCCAAAAGCTTGAACGGGAAAAGGCAAAGCTGGAGTCAAGTTTTACATAAGAAGGGGGAAGGCAGGAACTGCTGGCACCACCTCCGCGGGCGGCTGACGAGGAAAGCTGTCAGCCCACCGTGGGCTCTCTCCCCATCGCATCCCAGACCGCAGCCTCTCTCCCGCGGGGACATCTCCGCGCTCCCACCCCCTCACACCCCGCTGAAGCCAGAAGAAAGGCAGCCCCCCGCCCTCCAGCAGCGCTGTTCCAGGCGTGCTTTCCCCGGTGGCGGGGAGAAATCAGTCCCCAGCCGAAGCCATCAGCTCCAGTGCGGGATGGGCACCGCGGGCTCCCCGGCGCAGAGCAGGACCGCGCACGCAGACGCCGCTGGGCTCGTCTCATCCCACTGAACTAACTTTCCTGTTTCCGCAAAAATCACACAAGCACCGGAGGGGGGTGGGGGGGAGGAGGGGGTTACTGTTTCCACCAAACACTCCTCACCCCTACGAGCCACCCGCACCCCCATCCCGCCGCTTCCCAGCGTCCCCAGCCGCCGGGCCGGCGACCCCCGGCCCCTGCCAGCGGCACCCCCCGGCACGCCCGCCAGGGCTGTGCCCCGCCATCTCCCATCATCTCCCATCTCCCGCGGCCGGGAAGCGCCCGCCGGTGCCCGCCGCCCCTCGCCCCCCGCGGCGCCGGGGCTCACCCGCGCGTCCCTGGGCCGGGCCGGATGGGGCCGAGTGGAGGGGGAGCGGCGGAGCTACGGCAGGACACGGCTCCGGCTCCTGCCAGCGGAAACGGGAGGAGGGGCTCGGACCGGCGCTACCGAGCGGGGAGGAGCTGGGGGCGCTGCCCAGGGGAGGCTCCAGCCCCGCGGAGGGAGGGAGCGCTGCCGGCCGCGTCCTCCGGCGCGCCCCATCCGCCCCACCCGGCGGAGACCCTTTCCCCGAGCTGTGCCCGGAGCCGGCTTTCCCGGGGTTCGCTCCGCTCCCTCTGCCGCCCGCGGGACCCTCCAGGGCCCCCCCCCCTCGGGTGGGCGCCAGGAGCATCCCCGGCGCACCCTCCCGGAGCTGGAGGGATGCTCCCGGGACGGGGGGGCACCTACAGCCTCCCCCTCAGCTGCCCGTCTGCGCTGAGGGCCCCCCGGGCTGAACGTCTCCTCCGGGCTCAGAATGGCAGTGGCGGTGCCCGCGCCCACAGGACGGAGTGGGAGCAGCCCGCGGGCTCCTGGACCATTGCCGCAAACGGCAAACCCAGGCCAGGATGCTCGGTGGTGCCAAGCCCGCCACGACTGCCAATATATTCCTACGTCTTCTAGCACAGAGGGTAGGCATGTCAGAGTGCTCGCCTGAGCTTTCTGCGGTCGCAGCAGGAGTTGTACCCAGGTGGAGGTAGGTCTCTTCTCACAGGTAACAGGTGATAGGACAAAAGGAAACAGCATCGAACTGTTCCAGGAGAGGTTTAGAATGTACGTTAGGAAATATTTTTTTCACTGAAGGGTTGTTCAAGCATTGGTACAGGCTGGCCAGGGAAGCAGGAGTCACCATTCCTGGAAATATTAAAAAAATGAGTAGATGTGGAGCTTAGAGACATCTTTTAGCAGTGGACCTGGCAGTGCTGGGTTAATGGTTGCAGTAGATGATCTTAAGAGGACTTTTCCAACCTTACTGATTATTATCTGTGATGCTATGTGAGACAGGGCCATGAGGGAGATCCTTGGAGATCATGCAGAAAGTCCCCACCTGCCTTCCCCTGGGTGCCAGTGGAAGTGCAACAAAAACTTAACAAAGCCAACTTCAAACCCTGCGTCCAGCAGAAAAGTCTCTCAAGTTCTCTTAACACAGCGGGGGAAGGTTCTGGCACGGACCACTAAGCAAAATATTGCGTGATGGGGAAATGGTCTAGAGTTGGGGCAGAGATGCCTACAGAAGTAGACCAGTGCGGTTATGGACGTGGGCCTCCAGAGAGGAACTGTATTTTACAGTGTATGAAGAGCAACTCAAGGCTTTTCCAGAAATGTTTTTGCAGAAGAAAGATCTGTTTCACATTCAAAGGTCCCCTGTGTATTCTCATTTCCTTCTCTGGTGCTGCTGCTGCTGTCACACTTCTCAGTTCAAGGGCATGTTCACATCAAATACATTTTCTCATACCTCCCATTCTGTCCTAAGTGGATTTTTATAAACTGCCTGGGTCAACACTCTAAGCATCCTGGTGGTAGTGCTGCCAGCAACACAACTGTCATCTGCTGCATGTTTGTTTCTTTCTCCCCGTAAGTATGTGCAGCAGCTCTCTGTTCTTCATTTATTTATGTACAAAAGTACACAAATGTTGCTGTGTGTTTGCCTTAAAGCAAGCAATGAAGGAAATATGTCTTGCAATGCAGCAGGATGTAAAAAGGTCTGTGGAGAGAATTTTACTTGATTCTTTGGTTCTAGACTCCAAAAAAAGGTCAGTCTTCTGGATGCTCCTCTAATACAGGAACTCCCATTCTACCTGAGAACTGAAGGATCTTCATTTCAGAATTGTTGTCAATCTTTAAGGAACTCACTTTGGAGATAAACAGTTACTTCCTCAGGAGCACAGGCAGTCAGCAGACAATGAGAACATGACAGTTTTGGTGGAGTGTTATTGTTGTTTGGTTGTTTGTTTAAGAGAAACAGCATGGTGTTGTGTTCTTCACCTGTTGACATAAGCACAAGCAGCTTTTCAAGCAGGTACATGGGATTTCTCTAGTTCAAGTCAAAGCAAAAATAAATATGTGAAATCAAGTCATCGTTTGGCACCTACTTTGGAAAGAAGGTAAAAAAATGCACAGAAAAAAAGATAAAAGATATATGGTGCTTTGTATGAACTTGATCATTTAGGGAAAAGCTTAAGGATCACTGTGAAACTGGGGACTGGAGTGGCTGGTACTGCAGCTGCATTTTCTACCAAGGAGACTGCACGAGTCTGCAGGTCTCTTCTCAGTTATACCATTAAGTTTAGGAAAGTAATCTTCGTAGACTTGTGTTTCAGCTTCAGCTAGCCGTCTTCCACGTGACCAAATCTAACACGGGAACACTCTGATGTTGCCCATACAGTGAGGAACAGAAAGAGTTGCACCTCAGCAGCAGTATACTTGAACCCATGGCATCTGACCAGCAAACCTAAAGGCTACATACAGCTTTTGAGAACAGCTTTAAGTAGCTGAATTTGAAGCATCTAGAAATGGATACGCATTTTCCAGTGTGACTCAGAGGTCATACCCCCTCTACTGTAATAGCAAGTCTATGGCTTTGGGTCCCAGCCACTAATTTTAGATGAAACAATAACATGGCAACAGTGCTGAGTACTGTGGGGAAATTAAGAAGGTTGATAGTCGTCCATGCTTCTCTTTGTAACAGAATGAGATCATTCATCTAGACTCTCTAGCTTTGCTTTATTCAGGTTCTTTCTATCATTATTGCTATATTGTCCACTTGAAGGTGGTGAGGGTGCTTTTCTTTAGTGATGCTCTATTTGTTTTCCCCAGAATAAGCACCAATTCTTTTGTGGCCCATTTAAGAGGCCAAAAACGGTATGGATCACAGATCTGGAGTCTTGACTGGTTGCTGAATCAGCATGTTAAATCACCCAAATGCAGGCAAACATGGCTGCCAGTGTAGTAGATACGGATCTGGTGTCCAAGAGACAGAGTGGGACTGCACCCCAGTCTTTGAGGTCACTGACAGAGCTCTTATCAACATAAGCTTCTGACTATCCTCCCCTTGTAGAGAGTATCCCTGATCTTGCTGTCCCATTACAAGTATGTAAGTTGTCTGTTGCCTCTCTGCTTGATTTTGACGTAGACTGTGCTTGCAGGACTGATGAACGAGCATGACTCCTGGGCAGCTTCTTGGAGGCTCAGCATGTGTTCTTCCTGCCTCTTCTACAGCCCTAGAGCAAAACTGAGGGTGTTCTTACCTGTCTGAATTAATTCTTATTCTTTGCTGTCACCACTCAAGTTACTCACTTCCTTCATCTGGTCTGAGATGTCAAAGAACCAAGATAAAAATGAGCAAGTAAATGGGGAAGAAAAGGTCACCAAGAAACCATTGCACCAAAGGCTAAACCAAGTGTAATACTCAAGGAAATAATGATCCTTGGATCTAGATTATGCAGTAGAAAGAGATTTAAATTCAATCCCTAACTTTGCCTCTAGGCCTACCTACATGTTTTCTTTGTTGGCAGTGTCAGCTTTAAGGAGTTCCCACCCCCTCATCACAGATGAATGAGGGAATTCAAATGAACTTGTCTTACCTGAAGTGTTTCTTTCGGCTTTGAAGTAAAGATGAAGGGAGGGCTCCTGTCTTACCTAGTTCTGTGTTGTTCAGACCCATAGTGTGTTGTCTTATCACAAAAGACTATCTTTAAGTGAAATCATTTTAGCAATTCTGTTTGACATGATTCCACAAGCAGATGTAGCTGCACAAATTAGGGCTGATAAATTGAAGCATGTACATTAGGAAAAAAGGCTGTCACGGTTCAATGGAAACTTTTGAGGCGCTTTCTCATAAAGAAGATATTTACATCCATGTTTTGTCACTTTATCTTCTAATGTCTCAGCACTGTAGCTGTGAAGTGACCCAGAGAATCAGCTTTTGCTGTTTAGCCCCTTGATTTTGCAGCAAGTTCTCACAGGCTAAGGTTAATATTTCTGGTATTTCTGCCGCAACAGAAACTAAACTTGAAAATCTGATATCCTCATTTGTTGTAGGTTCTTTAGAGTTCAATTTAGCCATTCCTCTTCAAACTAGGCTATCTTTTTTTTACCTATGCTGCTTTTTGGTGTTTGTTTTGCTTTATTTTTAGCAAAATTGCAGCTGGCTCTTAGTTCTGATGTACTGTCTGATTTCTTCTGGTGAAATTCCAAGAAAGGAAGCCTTAGGGACAGAGATCTAGAGTCCTTTCAGTCTTTGAAACATTTTTACATGTATCTCACCCATTCTGCAAGGGGACAAAAGCCTTTTAGGCCAGGCCAAAATTTCCAGTACTCCTTTTGCCTCACAGCTTTATTAAATCTTCTTCATCTGGTAGCCTACATAAAAGCGACACATGAATTTTCTTTTGGTTTCTCTGCTGAGTTCGAAAGGTAGGTAGATGTCTCTTGCTGACCGTGGTTATTGACACCAAAGAGCTGTAAAGTCCAAGTGCAAGAGTAGAAAGGAAGAGTGCCAGGGATAATCTTTCATTGTTGTTAAGTGGGGGGAAAAAAAAAAACCTGCATGAGTGTCCCTAAATCAACTGTCCAAAGATTCCATGTGTTCCTCAGCCTGTTGGCTTGTATGAATTTTTTTGATAACATCTTAAAACTCTGCTAATGCAGTTTTATTCATGATCAGCTGAGGAACCAAGTGGACTTCTAGGGCTCGTCTCCTTCAGGGACTATTCCATGGGGTCTGCTGTTGTGATCTAAACCTGAAGTGGATGCACGCAAGATACCAAGCTCATGTTTGCAGCAGAGTACCAGTACACATCACAAGCAATTTTCCATCGCTGGGGTCTTTCTCTGTCCTGGCTTCATTTCAAAACACACTTGTCTGCGTCGGCCAAAAATACTTTTCCCAAGAGTCAGTCTGGTTTTTTCGCTAGCGAGGTTTTATTTGATTTGTTGTCTGCTCCACACATGGTTCAGAGGTCAGGAAGAAGATTGCGTAGGGCTGAAATAGGCAGGAGTGTGCATCAGTAATGGACTGTAGCCAGTTGGTGCTGTTCATAACTGTGTGGCCACACTGGCTGGCTGGTTTGCAGAGATGCAGTTAGTTCACTCCTGGGTGGTTTGGTCACTTGGCTGTGACTAGCAGTAGCACCTGATGGGCACTGGATGGGCAAGAGCAGGCTGTGCTTGCATGGATTTTTCACGTGTAGCACAGAACAGCAGGCATTTTAAGATGCTTTGTTTTCTAGGTCTTTAAAGTACTTGGCTCGTCTTTCTCCAAAGTTAACTGATTCTGGTTACCAGCCATGCAGATCTTATGGAAAGCTGCTGGCATCTGTGTTCTGTATTGCTGTTTGGCAGTCAGTACTTGAAGGCATTTCTTTGTCTTGGAGAGAGCAGGCAGAGCAGGAACTTTGTGTACAGGATGAAGGTGTAGATTTTGCTCAATAGGTGCAAGCAAAATTTCTGTCCGTTACCATCCACTTCTAGCTCCTGCACAGAGGAGGTTAACAGCACTAGCCCTGCACAGTCCTTAAAAGCAGCCTCTGAAAGTGCAGGGTCTGCAGGAATGGGGGGGGGAGGAGGGGAAATACTTCATTAGATATAAAAAATTAGTGGAGACCTTTTCCTATAACAAGAATTAAAGCATCTTTCTCCAGCTCTGACTTCATGGCATTGCCTTTGCTATCCTCCTCACCAATGTCCTTTCCTTTCCATGTTTCTGAGCACAGGTTATGACTTAAACACAGGCCAGGAGCAGCAAGGTGCAGTGTGCATGGTAGAGGCAGTATGTTCCACAGTAATAGCTGTGAGGGACCTCCTACATGCAAATAGAAATCTGCACTTAGACAGTTACAACAAATCAACTGGCTTAATGAGGAAATGAGTCATTTAGTCCCCATTCCACATCAAATTGTTTGTCCCAGCCATGGGACTGTGCCTGGCAGCCCAGGAAATTTCCTGTTCAGTGCCTGCCAGAGAGCATCGTGCAGCCCACCCCTTCCCTCAGTGTAACATGAATGGTTGGTTCTTCCTCCCACCATCAGCAGCATTGTGGGGACCAAGATTATTGCCTCTCAGTGACTCTTGAGTAAACAACCTCAGTTTACAAGTAAAGCAGAGAGGCTGTGTTTGATTGCCTTGGAAACATGGAAAGCTAACCTCTTTCACTATTCTCTCTCTTCCTTTTCCTGCCGTTTGCTGGCCAAGTGGCATTCTTTACAATACTTCTGCATTTCACTGCCTGCAGCTACAGGTAGAACAATTTTGGTAAACAATTATTCTACTGGTGCACAAGAAAAGAGTACAGCCTAGCTCCCTGAGCATTGTTAGCTGTGCAGGGAAAACACAAGCAAAAGCAGCAAGAATTATTTTAGTCAAGTCAGCAGACTTGATGCATAGACGAAATCTGCTGAGCAAGACAACATGATTTAACATACCCAATCTTCTAAGCATAACTTCATTTAAAAGGCAAAAGAAGGGTTGGTCTCTCGCTATCATGCATGGAAGAGGGAAAAAGTAACCAGACTCTAACAGAGGAGGTCTGAATGAGCCTGTGACTGCACAGCTGCTAATGTGGACAGCCAGCAGCTGTGTAGGGTATATGTGCCATCTCTGTACACACGCACGTGCCCACGTGTGTCTGACATCTATATAAATGTATATATATGTTATACAATAATCATGTCTGTGCACAAGTTGACCTACAAATGAATGTATATGAGTGCACACACTCAGACCAGATGTAGCACCAACATTTTCAACCTGTTCATATGTGGTGAAACTTGAGGAAGCTGCTGCCATTGCCATACCTGTATACCCCGATGCATGCCACTCCTTTTATGTGTATGATCACACCCTGTGTGTACTCTTTGCAAAGTACTTTTCATAGGATGATGTTCAACCCTTAAGCAGTCATTTATCTGTTTCTTTGACTCCAAATCTTTTTCCCATTGGCACAAACCTGCAGACAGAAACTTGACTCTATCAATCACAAACCAGCTCAGAGGTACTTTTCTGAAAATACACAATATCTGCAGTTTATTTTTCAGTTTGGTATGAGGGGGCAGGGGTTGTTCAAGCACAGGTTTTTTTCTTATACATGCATTCCATGGACAACTCAGGGCAGACAGTCTCTAGTCCTTCACCAGCCGGTAGATGTGATGTTGGGCACCATGGTCACTAGTTGATACTTCAAAAACATATGCTATGCACAGCAAGGTCTCCTGTGTGTCCCTGTTTGTCACAACCTAGACAGAAAAGGAGAATAAGCTGAGGTGGCAACTGCTGTTTCTCTGCTTACATATTCCAATACATTTAACCTAAAGCAAAAATCAGTAATAGACAAAGAACAGAGAAGCACAGGATTGATATGCAGCTTGGCCACCACAATGGCCAGTCTGTGTGCCCACACACCAAAGCAAAGCACTTTCACAGTATCTGAATACACGGCAGTGAAGAGACAGGAAGGTGAGCAGAGTCCACTGTGGAGAAAAGTCCACTGTGACCCAGCAGTGACCATATAAGTGGAAGCAGTTCCACTAGGTCCTCTACTCCCCAGCCCCTGGCGTTGCAGATTTCAGCAGAGGGAAAGCATTTCACGAGAAAGCTCTTGTTGCTGTTTGTTGGGATATAGAGAAGCCCCCTCCTGTGGCACATCCAGTCCTGCTCACATGTATGTTGATACACCACAAACAGTTCTTTCCCTCCATCTGCTTCTGTAGACACAGACCACGAGGATTACAGAGTATACCTCATTTTACGGGAGACTTATAGGTTTGACTCCATTACACATTCTGTAAGAATGCATGAATGTAGCAGCTATCCTCCTTCATACACTGTAGATCTCTGGAGGATGGCTGCTGCATTCATGCATTCTTACAGAAGCTCCTTTTTTCCCACTTCTTTTTTTAGGGTCCCTCAGGAACCTTAGCAGGAACTCTACAACGTCGATCAGTGTCAGGAACATGGTAAAGGAGCAGTGTTGTCCAAGTTTCAGAAGCATGCACTACATGGCAGGGACAAAAGAAATACTGCACCCAGAGCTCTTAGATCAGCTTCCCTCTCTTTCTTTCTGTCACTGCACAACTTTGCACACTGTTGTCACCTGAGTTTGTGCTAAAGTTCTCTCCTGCTGGAGGAGACAGATTTTTATCAGCAGTAGCACCAACTCAAGTGCAGAAGAAAAACATTCCCAACAGAGGCTTGAACTGTACCAAAGCCCAACTGGTCTTGTGAAAACAGAAAGAAAATAACTGTTGTCAAACTTGTTTGTTAATTTAGCAATCTGATTTAGGTCTATTCTATTTTCTTTTCTTACTTCATGATTGGGTTTGCAGTTAAACTCCTTTATTCTGCAAGCTGTGATGAGTTATACACATCAAGATGTAGTAAGGCACCAGACCCTTTTCTGAAAAATAAGCACTGAAATCTTGGAGTGCTAGATCAAGAGCAATGTGCAAAGCAAAATAAATCATGCATGTAGGATTAGGGGTATCTAAGCTCATAAAAGGGTCTAGAAAAAAATACAATTAGACTTGCCTCAGAAGCTGGTAGTGGGGACTGAGGACTAGCAACATGCCTTACATTATGCATTTTTCAGTTTCCCTGTGGGGAGTGGAAAATGCTTAGCCTGATGCTCAGGGAGTGGAACTGCAAGGCAATGTATAAAAGGCTGTGCCAGCACCTGCATGAGACATGCTTCTCTGTGACAAAAGGTAAGGGGAGGACATGAGATTACTCAAAACATAAAGCCCCAGAGGAAGTGTAACTGTGTGACAGCTTTTTGATAGAATTTATAGGAAGTGCTGGCCTGACTGAGGAATAAAACTCACAGAGAGCAGTCACAGTGTTCCTCAATTCAAATTACAGCACACAGACCTTCCGTATCTCTGTCCCCGCCTGCTTCATGCTTTTGCTCATCTAAAAGAACTCTCAGCATTTATACTCCTCCTTGCTCCCAGATGTTTAAAATCTTTGCACAAACATTAAAGAATAAACTTCCTAAAGCTCTGTGAGGTATATTGTTAACTTTGTGTTATATAGCTGATGTACCTGAGCCACAGAGCAGTGAAATGAGTCACCTGAAGTTCTCCAAGATCTCCAGAGAATAGAAAGAAGACCACTTGATTTCCATTCAGCCACTAGCATCTCTTCTACTTACCCAGCCTCAGGTTCTCTGGGCAAAGATCTGTGATGCCTTTTATAGAGGCAAACACAGAATTCAGTCCACTAGAAAAATCCACGTTTTAAGCTGCCTGCCCCCTTCTCATTTAGGCTGCATCTGAGTTTGGAAAGGCTCCTGGCTAACAAAACACCAACGCAAATCTAGTTGCTGCAGCCTTGTAGTACTGCCTTGCCTAGAGGCTGCAGTGCTTCATGTGGGTGTCACAGAGCTTCCCCACAACATGCCCCTTCCTTTACATGTCTCTAGATTCCTTCTAGGTCCAGGATGGTCCTGAGCAAACTACTTCCCCACCCCTTACCCCACCTCAATCTGGTCAGTGAAGAACTCTCCCCATAAAAATGTTTTATAGCCACTCAGCAGTGCTCTTGCAGTATTTTTACCTTGCAAAAAGGGCCAGGGCACAGAAAGGATCTCAACATTTCACCAGTGTTGGAATAAGCATTTCCTTCACTGTCTTTTTCATCATTCTCTTTCATTTATCTCTCTGCCTCATGAAATCTCCCTTTATTTTTCTTTTTCCTCTCTCTTACTCAGGTCTCTCAAATTCTTTTGCTACTTCTCTGCTTGAGTTACTATCTCTAGAGCTCCATAAATGGTCTTGAAGAGCAATACACATGAGAGAAACTAAGTTCAATTAGATGCTGAGCTGTAAAAGGGAAACTGCTTTGACTCACAACAGTGAACTCCTGCACTGGGCTTACGTGTTGCCAAGCTGCAACAAAAACCGTTGAAAGTCCCACCTGTAAGATGGTAAAGTTCTCCAGCACACTGTTCATCATATACTTCTCAGGAAGGTGCTTGAGTTTATGAATGAAGTTTATCATGTATTCGCAGAGAGGGGAACGGTGAATGCGATAGGAATAGTGTCCATTTTCATAGCGTGCATACTCTGTCTGCAACGCAAAACACAAAAGGGGCATGTGGGGTTATGTTGTCACATTAGTAACAGAAAGGGATTCAGAACAGAAAAATTACGGTGGTACTTTCAACTAATTTTACTAACAGTAACTACAGTACTTTGTACCAAGGTCGGTCCCCTTGAGAGCTCCAATTTCTTCAGCGTGATTTTTTTTTTTTTTTTTTTTTCAGAACAGTGGGTTCCAGCTTACAAGCAGCAAACGTCAAGGAGCTGTGAAAGGTAACTAAGAACAGACTAATTGTCATCTATACTAAGGTGAGCATCTCTACTGGAAAAACGTTAGGTATGAATACACTGAAAAAATTAAGAACTACTCCTTTAGCAAGATCAGGAAGCTCCCAGTATTGATGGCGATCATATGCTCAGGATGCCTTACAGCTGAAAAAGACTAAAGCCTTTTGGTACCTGAGAGAGAAAACACAGTATCTCTGCTCCTCCTCTTGGGAGAGGGTCTGACCAATCTTACAGAGAGGGATTTTTTTGTTCACATTCACATCTTAGCTCCTGTATATTTCATGTTCCTTTGAACAGAAGCTGAAGCCAGATTCTATCATTTCACAGCAGACCCTTTAAATACCTGTTACTTCTTTCACCCTAGGAGCTTGGTCTCTGTTCCTGTGCACCACTACACCTTCCTTTGCCCTATCTATCCCATCTGCAAATACTTAACCAGACCTCAGGCATGTCTGTCATGTTACTGGAAATTTTGCCTTGGAAAGGATACAGCTTAAACTGACTGCTGACATGAGAGCACCTGGTGTTCTGCATGTAGCTGCTTCTCCTACATCTAAGGGGTCCTCGGGAAGGAAAGCAGCAGGATGCATGTCAAAGCAGCTCTCTTAGCAGATGAATGTGGTATCAGAAAGAATTTCTTCAATGCCAGATAATTTTGCAGCATAAGCTGTAAGTGTACAAGCTCTAAGTCTCATAAAACCATAAGACTATAGTCTGTAAATTATTACAGTCTATGAATTAATAGCTATAGTCTATAAACAATCTCTTTAAAAACACTAATGAGAGTGAGGTGTTGCCTCTTTGTTTTCACCTTTCTGGAGTTCAAAACAAGGGTCTGCTTCCTAGTTTTCTTTTGCTTCCCCTAAAAAAAGCAGAATCACCAGAGCTAAGAGTCTTACATACTTGCATATCTTCAGAAACTGAGATGTAAGGAAAAAATAACAAACACTCCCAGACCTTCAATGAACTCCTGAGACAAGGCCACGCTGCAGACTGGAGCGATCTTACACCTGCATGTCTCAGAAATAATAATCTATGGCATCCATCTCTCTGAGAAGAAGCATGGGATATATTTTACCTTGAGATATATACAGGATGCAAATACTTGAAGTGAAAAAACAGTAACCAGGGAGAACCTTGCACCCAGGTGTCTGCTTCTTACCTCTACTTTCTCTACCACCTGCTTTCCAAAGGAACACACTTTGGTGGAACAAGTAATGACCATGTTTTCTGGGCTCTCATATTGGCTGGAAACACCATAGAAAGACCTAGATTCATCTTCAATATTGGTATTCAAATCAGCCTGCCAAAAAAAAAGGGGGGGAATAGGTGGTTATCAATAGCTGGTTGTGGCATTTTTTCACCATTACTTTACGCAGCCAAGATAGTTAAGTATTGGAGTGTCCCAAGCTCCTTAACAGATCAGTGTGCATCAGAAAATGATGGTGGGGATTTGCATATACATTGAAATATCCTCTTAACATTAAAAACATATGACACAGCTTGGAGGTACTCACAAAGCATGTGGAGAGCAGAAAGGAGGGCACTGCAGAGACATAGCAGTGCAACAGACAGGCTAGACTGGGATGCCTCACTAAGGAAGGAAAATAAGGGAAAAGCAACAGTAATAAAGTGTTTCCCCCTTAGGTATGTGTGTAGGTAAGGGAAAAGAGACAGCAGAGAAAAGGAATGTGTGAATACACACACATTAGGCTCAGGTACTGTGAAAGAATGCAAATAAACAGAATGCAGTAAGGAATGTAGGTTGCTGATGGATCTAGCTCAGTTCCACCTGAATGCGAACCCATCTCCATTAGCAGCCGCAGTTTTCAAATGTGGGTGCCTAAGGTAGGCCAACCAAAGCCTCCTATTGGGACCTAACTCATAAAAATCCTGGCTGTCTGAAGCTTCCACCAGGGGTCATTCAAGCCACAGTTATGAAAAGAAGAGATGGTTCCCTTAAGCTCTGGAAATACAAATGGGTGAGGGAATGCCCAGCTCAGCTTTCTTACTTTCAAAACTGAAAGGGCAGAGCTTCTCTGTGCTCCACAAGCCCAGGTACTAGTTTACATCAGCATAAAAGCAAGAATCAGTTCCCATAGGCTACTTCAGACTATTTTATTCCTCCAGATGAAGCAAGGGAAAGAAGAAATCGAAGAGAGTATGTTCCTGCTACAGTAGATACAGTGTGAACAGGACAGCATTACATGCCATACTAGCATGCTTTCCTTAGCCAATGTCAGTCAGGGGTTTTTTTATTTAAGACCTAGAGCAGCACTTAGGACAAGCAACGCTAGCACTGGAATAGGATCAGCACAATAATGAACGCCCCCCTTTCTCTGCCAGGCAACATACCTGTCTCTTCTCTGCCATGAGATTATACTGTTCACTAAAGGTTTAAGTCGATCTAGAAAGTGCCAGTCAAGCTTTCTCCTCTTTTGTAGACATGTGAGCTTGCTGCAGCCTTTGTGACACCACAGAAGTTGAGGGCACAAGGACAGCAGCATTAGGGATGGACATGGCTTTCACTCTACTCACAGGGTTCTTAATGGAGAGCATAACAGCATAAAACTTGGAAACAACAGCTAGAGGAAGATTGGAAGGTTGTACATTGCCATGACCACCTAAATGACTGTAATGAAGTGTTCTGCTTCAATGGTTTGTCTACACTGGAAGAGAGTATATGGACAAATCCAGGCTGGCTTTACCTGGTAGCTCACGGCATAGGCATAACAGACTTCATCGTAATTCAGGATGCCAAGGGAATTATTATGGTCATGCTGAAGACCTTGATATCAAATAACTATAGTTATGCAACTACTTTCTTTGTACCACAAATGTACCTGTATTAGAGAATAGCAGTGCTACTCTATTCTGGTCCAGGTTTTACTGAGTTGCTGTAATACTGTACTTTAATACATTAATACTCATTTCCACCATGTCAATGCAAATAACTGGATTGTATATTTCACCCACACTCCAACTGTCTGAATAAAGATTAATTCCTTCCCTTCTCCAGTGAGGAACTAGCCTGAGAGTCCTTCGCAATATTTTTCAGCTATTTCCCTTGGGAGTGATAAAAACAATGCGTGGACCTGATTCTGCTTTTCCAAAGAAATTGTCCCACGGAGTCAAAAAGAACAAAGGGTCAAGGCTACAGAGGCTTGGTCAGACCACTGCTACATAAACACAGCAGAAGCTCTCACTGCAGAACCAGACAAACATTTTCAGGGTCTCACTAGTAAAGTTAAGGTTACGTTCTTCTTAAGACTTACTGGGAAATTAAAAAATAAATGTAGTCAATATGAGGCAAAGCAGAAAGGTGCTAGTTCCACTTCATGAGAAAAGCTTCACTAGCCCTAAGAAGCCACTCTAGGTGCCTCCACACTTTGACAACTCTTCTATCAAAAGGCCAGACTAGAATTTTGCAGGCAATTAATATCCAATTAATCAACATTAAACTACTTGTCAATAGGAAAAATTATGGTAATACTATTTGAATTAAAGGGTCATCACCATTCACCGACATTATGTATAATCAGATTCCTGGAAGTCCTGTTGCAGTGAAGCAATGGGATCAGGTTGGAACTCCCTGACATTTACACAGCACCTTTTCTTCTAAAACTTGTTCCATACTATGGGCTAGGACCATCAGACAGGGTGGTGAGTCATCAAGAGCTGTGTACCCACCTCCTGTCACCTCTGAAAATCTCACATCATAAACATACATACCTGGAATATCAGCAACTCCGGGGAACGACAGTAGCAGCTTGCTGAGGGCTCCAGCCCATGTTTTACAGGACAATGGAGCTGCAGCACCTCAGATACACGCTGCTGGCCTTACAGCTTATTTACTTATGGTTCCCACTCTCTCAAGGAAGGTACTGTGATGTATTCAATTTGCTGTGCAAGCTCAACACAGATGACACGCTTATCCATAGCTTGCCTGATGACTTCCAAATATGCTGAAACTATAATCACTGAGGTTATCTGTGATACAGAACATCAGAGATCTACATATGACATGCAAAAGTGGACCTACTTGCTTTGGGGGAAACACCTGAGATTTTCTCCTTTACAGAAAAGTAAGCAGAACTTTTAAATACCTACAAGACAAGATTTCTAGACAGAAGAGAAGGGATTTGTTCAGGGAAAAGCATAGTATCCCTCAACAAGTTAGTACTGCTTTCTATTTTTTTAAATCTTTGGTGGTCTGAGCCTTAGCAATTGAAAACAGCTCTGATGAGCTTGAGTATATCACGAAACTTCTGCAACCCCAAGAAAGAACTACAGAAAAGCTGGAACTCTGAACTGTCCTAACCACACTCTGAACTGTCCTAACCACATATTAAACCAAGATTTTTGTCTGTTCTTTGGTGGGAGTGAGTTTCACAACTAATTACTGAGAAAGGCTTCATTCCCAAAAGTTCTTTGAAACTCCTCACAAAGGGAAATGTGGCCTTTGAGAATCAGCCTTCAGTTTATCTGAGGCTTTGAAAAGCAATGATTAGACAAGAGTCCAGGTGTCACTAAATGCCATGAAAAACAATAGGTTGCTGGTATCTTGCACACACATTCCATATGGTCAATGGAAAGGCATACGCTGAACAATTCTTAAAGAACAGTGCAGAACTTGAGCCATTGCAGGTTCAGCCTCTAAAAAAGTGGGAGGAGTTCCCAAGCTAGCCAAAGATAGCCTTGCTAGCAATATGGGGAGTTGCGACTTAGCTGGCCCAGCAGAATTGTGCTATTTTGATATCCAGCAGATAGATTTCCTCAGCAATTCAATCTTTCAGTCTGCTTTTTGCTGCCAACAGCCTCTATACTGTTGAACACTGTGGGGAATAACTCTGATGAAAGAAGGGCTATTGGCAGAGTCCCCTTACATAGGGCAGCAACTGGAGGTGATGGCAGGAGAAATTAGTGTGCACAAAGATCATAAAAATCTCTGTTGCTGCCTTGTTTGCTGCCTCTGACGGAGTACCAAGGACAGAATGGACATGGGCACTGAATTGCCATCTCCTTGCTCTCCAAGCAGTTTCTGCCAGGTCAGGATTGAAGACATACAGTGGGCAAGGCAGGGTGCCAAAGGGAATTTGCACTGCTGCTTCTTTGACAAGATTTGCTTGCGACAGGAGAAAAGCCAAGTGGAGAACATCAGTCTCCAGGCCACCTCTTCAGCACCTTCCACAAAAGCATAATATATTTAGCTGAAAGAAAACACTCAGTGGTTTGACTGTTTCAGTTTGCCTATCACCGAGAAGAAATTACTACATATATTGGCAGGACTTGGCTCTCCCAAGAAATTCCCCTGATCCACCCTTCTGCAGATGGCTGCTCTGTACAAAGTACTGCCTGTCCTGAATTCCTGGTTTGTCGTT
This sequence comes from Pseudotriccus pelzelni, assembly GCA_035584735.1. Lineage (NCBI taxonomy): Eukaryota > Metazoa > Chordata > Aves > Passeriformes > Tyrannidae > Pseudotriccus > Pseudotriccus pelzelni. The sequence goes on from JAWMRA010000001.1 coordinate 28,259,901, forward strand.
TTCCTTCTGACCTCCACCCAGAGTCTCACAACTACTGAAAGCTTTAAGACGCAAGTGCACAGTTCCACTAATGTGCAAAGCCCTGAAAACGCCTCTTGCCCAAACTATTAATAACGATGCATATAGGAGGAGTTCAGGGGGAGAGGCAAGTAACAGGTGGTAGAGATAATATTACACTGGAAAAGAGCAGAGCTGCCACTGCCCATGTGTTGGGAGGCTAATGTCTCACATTAATTGTCATGTGCTAGAATGCACTTGGAGCACAGAGAAATGTCACACAGATGTCACACACAACCTGCCAATCCAAGTCCAAGAGACAGTTCATTGTACCAAATTCCCAATGCCAAAATCAAGGAAGAATTATGAACACGGCTTTTGTTTCAAACTAATCAACTTTTAACTCTTAGCTATTGTATAAATAACTTAAAGCAACAACAGGAACACGAACATCCCTTTCTCGGTCATAGCAGATCCTAAGTGCTACCAGTGATGTCAAGAAACCCCAACCCTGGTGTTTAGAGTTAGGTTTCTGGTGCACAACAGATCATCTGGTATATTCAGTACTTAGTGTTGCAATGGCAGGTTCATGCCTCACCTTCTTCAAGCCTAAAACTGCACATATACAAACGCAACTTATTCACTCTTTGTGGTTTTAAAGTCTTTGTCACCTGCAACCACAACTTTAACTCAGAACCTTTGAAAAATCATTCATAACTTCATGTCACCAAACACCCCTTCCAGTATGTAATTCTACTCACCAAGTTTAAGGTTATCAGTAATTTGCCTTTGGATAATACTTTTATCCTAAAGTGATCCTATGAATTCAACAGTGTAGTAGTTACTTTATTCAATGCATCTTTGAATATCAGTAGCATATTTGTATAGTTGTCTAGAGCTATCAGGCAGCAAAATTAAAAAGCACCCTAACACATACTACTACAATTATAAAAATGCAGAGGGATATTTCTGCTGAAATCTAGTCTTCTTCTGTTATTTTCTTTAAATCATATTGCCTTATCTGTGAAAAGTGTTTGTTTATTTATTTACTTCTTAAAAGGCTTAGAAACTTCCATTCAACCAATGACTTGACTTATAAACTTTCGTTTTTTCTAAGTGACAACTTGTAATGTTGCCACCAATAAAATCCAGTGTTGACTCCAGACGGGATTCAACAATGCAAGGCTACCAAAAAAAGAAAGTCAAAATATTAAACCAAAGCCAGAAATATTACTGTCCTTACAAGTGTAGAATTGCAGAGCCCGACAATATCATATATACATTGGAGTAAATGTCTTTCAAATCCTATGTCACACCTCTTTATGCAAGTCAAATTCCAGTGAGTTGATACCCTCTGAACACCAGACACCTCACATGGGCCCAGAAAGAGTCCAACTTAATTACATCCCACCATGTAAATCTTTCAAAAGCCTCATATAGGTTGGTCTGACATGAAGCATAGGCCACATTTATCCTTCAGATATCGAGAAACAAATTATCACAATCCCCAAACCGAATCACAAAAGCAGAAAAGTACACTGTCAGTTTTGATAAATTAAATCACAATTGCACCAGACCACAATTTCATTACGATTTCTTTCTCTTCCAGTCAAGGAATTCAAAGTGTTTTATTCTCTCGCTAGGTAACATCTCCCTCTAAGCTCTTCCTTTTGGTTCCTGAAACTTCCGAAGCACAAAAGGCAATCACTACCTTTCAAAGGGTACCCTGTCAGAGGATATGCTTCTCAGTAAGGTGCTGCTGTCTCTCTCAGACAGAACAAGAGTTGATCTTTCACCTTTTGTTTTGATCTTCCCAAGCAGGCCTTGTTGTACTTTGACAGAGGCTAATAATCCCATGAGAGGCCCAACTCAGTAGCACACAGTTTGCAGATAGTAAAATTATGTGTCTCCAAGAATCACCAGGAACCAACACTCCAGGCACAGACACCTGAGAAGCAGACTCTCAGCCAATATTCTCCAACTCATTTCTGGAAAGGCTAGGCTTGGGACAGCTGGGGAGTTGCATCTCAAGGCACTTAAGTTAATTCTTCCTCCTGAAAGCACCAGTTAGGAGGCTTTCTAGCACCAGTTTGTACGTAGAATATGTGACATAAAAGCTTATTGCTCATCATTTCACTCCTCATCTGAGGATTATAAGTGCTAAACTTATAATATATCCTGAATTATAAGTGGTAAACTCAAGGTGAAAGCCTCCAAATCCCATTAGACATTCCCTCACCCATCTAGCATGCAACTGCCCCAAGATGTTACTATTTTTAATTTTGTAATACTTATGATAATATCGGTCACCAAAGCTATTTTGTTACTACCCTGAAACACAATTGCACAGCTTTGCAAATTTCAGCTAAATCACAAATATCCAAATTCAGTGAGTAAGCTTCTGCCAGGCTGATTTCTTCCAACTTACCAGAAGTCATTTCAATAATATATTATCAGCAGAATCCAATTTCATTATATGTCTCTTATCTTTTGTTTGTCCTAGTGCCAGCAGTAAACACGCATCTGTAAATTATTAGTACTTCATAACACAAAATGCAGCTAATGAGACCGGAGAAGAGATGGAAAAACATTGCTTCTGACTCAGAAGTTACACAGCACTGAGAGAAGTGAACACATAGGAGTTTGCAAAGAATAATTTCCTCTGAATTCTTTACTTATACATAAATAAAAATTCTAATGATCCCAAGTCACCATTAGCAAATAAAATCTCCAGACAGCAGTCAAGAACAACTCTAAATATGACAATGTGAAAGATACATCTTGCTGCAGGCCAGAAAGTGTGCCTTGTGCAGCCAAGGAAAGATCTCCAGTGACAGTCATGGCTGTATTAAGTTGCCTGCATAGGGAAAAAAAGACTGCCAGCAGCCTTTTAACAACTAATGAGGTCACTGCCTTTAAAGTGGGAAATTCACAGCAAATGGGTACCCTACAAAGGGTCCTTCTCTTACCCAGAATTTGACAAGGAAGAAGGCATTAGCTGGCCCCCTTTCAAAGAGCTCCTTCAGGCCCCCTTTTTTCTCAGGGAACTTGTCATAGATCTGCCGGATATCCACTGCCTCGAGGTAGGGGTCATTGTAGCTGGGGCTTGACTGCCCAATGTGCACGAACAGGTGTTTGTTATACTGCAAAAAGAGGAAAAACATGGATTTAAGGAGTTGTTCAGTACATACTGAACATTAATTGTTCCTCACGGAAGACTACGAAAGTCAGTAAAGATTTGATAGCATTTTCTAAAAGTGCAGAAGAAATTAACAGAAATATCTCTGCTAATACCAGCTCATGCCGTTCTTTCCTTCCTGTCAATACATTCATGCTTCTCTGAAACATTATTGTTGGGTTTTTTCATTCCTACGCTCACTCCTAAACCATTGCCTCATGCTACTGCTGTATAGTCTGAAATTACCTGAGATACAGAGTGTTTCCTCTGACTGGTCACTCAGCCAAACATCAATGCTCCTGTCCTATGAAGAGCCTGAAATTCCACAGCAAGGTACCAGCCAGATAATATTGCCTTTTCTGAACTTTTCTATCTCAGCCCATCAGCAAAGTGCATCTCAAGATGCAGTACCACAAGGTTTAGTGAGACAGGAAAACCTTACTGCTTCCATTTTATAGGTGGCACCGTAGAAACCCACTGATGTAAATTCATCCCAGGTGCCCTCAGTTTTAAGTTCCCAGCAAAGCAGAGAAATACGTGGCTTTATGTGATCTTACCATCATCTGATTTTGGGTTCTATATTGGAATATTTCTTACAAGGCTGAACAGGACAGCTAGAACAGCCCAGCAGGGGCTTATGACCTCAGTGCTTTGAGCTCTGGTGTGTGAACATCCCTGACACTGGAGAGGGAGGCCAGAAGCACATTGCACAGAGCTGGCTCTATGACTATCTATCCTCTAAAAGAAGGATTTGTGGTGTTTCCCAAAAGTGGCTTTCCATTCTCTGAAGAGCAATGAAGCAAGTGTTTCCATAGACATGGAGTAGTGTAACATAGCCATGACGAGATGAACAGGAGTTATCTGAACACCAAAAATGAATGAGGGGTAGAAGTCAGGTGTGTTTCTTACTGTGTCTTGGTCTTGTTGTTGTTCCAAGAATGCAGAGAATTCTAACATCCAAAGTTTGGAGCTAGCAACCCTTCGTCCTTGCCAAGCTGGTGCTGATGGGGAAGGCGAGAGGCCGGTAGGAGACTCAAACCCTAAGCACACGGGATTTATATAACACAATTTAGAAAGAGAAAAGTCAGTAATAGCTTTCCAGCAGAGCACCTGATATCAAAGCTGACTCATTACATTTTCTTATGACTTCATTCATCATGCAAAAACATCATTCTCAAGGTCTTCAGTCTACCTGTGCTCTAAATGGCTTGTCAGTTGCCCTCTGCTAAGATAGCACTATCAGGGTAGGTAATGATGTAAAAGACAATCTACCTGCGTTTTGACATCAGAGAGAAAAGATTTTCAGTAATTTTAAAAGGACCTAGATTGAGCCCTAGAGGAGCAGTGAAATAAACTGCTTAGTATCAAAATGAAGTGTCACCATTAACCTCTCAAAATGGGGAAGCTGAGAAGGAAAAGACATTTGTTATTCCACTTAATCAGAAATTAGGAAGGCAATCATGTGATGGAGAAAAGTGTTCTAGAACATGAAGCATGGTGGAAGAGCAGTAACCTTTTATTTTCTGATGAGCCAGGAAGAAAAAAAGAACAAACCCAACCAACATAAAGCAGGGAAAAAGTTTTGTAAAATAAAACAATATTAAAAAGCTTCAGCTCATTGAAATGCTTTAATAGGTAATTTTTAAAATTAATTTTCAGGCTTTTTTAAGTGTTGGCTGTTTTTGGAATTGAAATATGCTTTCAAAAGTACTACATTTCCTTACCTACCTGGTAATGGAAGTGGAGGCTGTACAGCATAAGGTTGTTGAGAAAAAGGTTTCACACTACAGAAGTACACAAAGAAAGGTGGTTAATAAAAAAAAACAACAAACAAACCAAACAAAAATATTCTTGACCAGCTGTTTGCACAGATTAGATCAAGTATTTCTTCTGAGAGAGAAAGTGGCATAAGTGTCTTTTGGAAATTATTTTTCTGTGTAGGCAAAATAGGGTCATAGGGAAAGAATCAAAAAACAGTAAGGGACCAGGACTAGACTAATTAAGATTTCCCTGCAGGTGTTCAACAGTGTCTCCCACTCATATTTGTTTTCCTGAGATCCGTTTATCAGCCTCTTAATATGCTGGTGCCCATTTACTTATCCTTTCCTTGCACATACAAATAGTTTTAAATTTATGCAGGTGGATATAGTTCTGGGCTGGATGCCTTTTAGACTCAAATTTAGAGATATTCAATATCAACACCCACAACTGAAGCTAGCTTTCAAGACAGCTCAGCTTCATTTTTTTACTCTACTGCAAAAAAAAATGAAGATCTGGAGACATCATCTGACAGCAGGGTGGCAGATACATCAGCCTCTAAAAGAACTGATGCTTCCACGTTTGCTTTCTAGCGTAAGGTATAAAACCTACTTATCATTTCTCCTCGGATGGCTTCCATTCCTTTACTAGACATTTTCCCCACAAGATATTTTTATAGTATCTGTTTCCTGATCTGCTCCACAAACATTAGCAATAGTACCTCGAGAGACAAAGAACATATACCCTTTCAGCTGCTTGTCCTTAAATTATAAAAGCTGTGCCTCCACACAAACAAAGGAGCACAGGGAAACAAAGGCAGGCAGAGCAATCTGAATAACACTCTGACACCACTACACTCAGGGCCATTAGTAGTGAACCATCAGCCCATTCAAAGCTCATCTCCAGCTGTGAAACCCACCCAGTGAGTCAGCTGGGGAGCCTCACAAACCAGTCACCTTATAAACTGAGGGGGGTCACTGCCTGGATGGTATGGGACACATTAGGAATGCAAAGGAAAAGCATTTGGGGATTGCACAAGATTTGTTATGGGCATGTTTAGGGAGAATATGCCAATAAAGGGTGCCAGTTGCCTGTGCATGCCCCACACCTTGTCAGTGCAGTCTTTCCTATCGAGTCACTCAAGCCTATTCCTACCTGTTTTATTCCTCAGGAGCTTTCAGTTACAAGTGACTGTTTCTGGAATGGCAGCAGCAAGTGAAGGCGTGATCACTTGCAGTTATGAAGCCAGACTAGACAGCAAGTACATGATTTGGGAGTCAGCTCTGTGTGTCTCCAGAGGTTAAAAATGCTTTCAGAGGCACCGAGAGGTTCAGGCCAAATGACAGCGTGGAGTCTGGAGGTCGGCTGAAAGAGGAGTCTGTGCGTGCATGTTTGTGGGAGGCAAACTGGGGAAAGTGAAGATCCAGCTAATAGGCGGACTGTATATCTAAACCCAGTTACTGGAAAGATTCACAATGAGTGTTTGGGGGTGTGTTTATGCACATTTGTGTGTGTGAGTGAGAAGCCTGCACCAGCAACTGGAGTGGGGCTGTGGCTGCAGGGGCTCACCTGCCTGGGTGCCACACACTGGGCGTGAAGGGAACCCGGGGCAGCTATTGCATGGGTCCACAGCACACATTTATTTCCCAGGAACACACCTTTGTTCTCATCAGCCAGAGGGTACAGGATGAGACTGTAGGTGCTGTTCGTATTTGTGGGAGTGCTGAGTGTTGTCTGCGCTGTTCTGTGCAGCCAGACGTGCGTGTGTGCGCACACCTGTGTGTGTGTGCCTACTGGGAATACATGTTCAGTCTTGCTACTGGTTGAATTTGGGAGCATGGAGCTGCAATACCCTCACCTCCAGCAGGCTCCTAGACTCCACAGATTTCTCTAAAATGATCCATTTTAGGCTGCCTGAGTCATGGGGCATATTAAGGCATGTAATCCATGTTGAAGGTATGATATGAAGACATAGGGTTTTATCTATTTAAGATTTTCTCATGACTCTCAGTTTGTTTTCAACCCTGAGCCTTAAGTCTCAGATCCACAGTCAAGGCACCTGCCTTACTACATTATCAGACTCTTCTTTCTACATTCCTGGTTTCTGCAGGTACTGACTCACTTTTGTTTTCTTTCTACACATTGCTACTGCTAATGGTGTTCCTCAGGCAGCAGAGAAAGCAGCAGAAGCATCTGCTTTGGATGTTCACATGAAAGAATACTTACTCTTGGGAAGATCCAGCTTGGCCTGTCAAGGTTCCTTGCCAAAACTGCAAGAGAACAACGTATAGAAAAAAGTCACCATTCTTAGGAAAGACATAAAAAGCAAGGCTTGCTCCTTTCTGAGGAAACAAACTGCAAGCTCCCAGACTTTTAAATATGTGACTGAGCTATATCTCTTCTTCCTGCATTCCTGGTTTCATTCTTCTGGAGGTACTGACTCACTTTTGTTTTCTTTCTACACACTGCTACTGCTGACAAGCAAGAAACTGATAGCGGGCTTCAGTGTTAGATATTATATATGGACCTTGTGCCTCCATCCCTAAAGTTTTAATGATACTCACCCTCTTGAAAGGACCATTTTCCCCAGCAGAGCTGGAAAGTATTTCAGCAGAAATCAATGCCCAGCAAAAGCACACTAGGCCCTACTCATAGTTTAGAGGATGTTGACAGGCCTTCTCCATTAAAGATTTTATGTAATGGCCATCTGTTTGTTATCATCTTGCTTAGCACTCAGGATGAGCTTGGAAATTATCATCTTGAGAAAGGATCAGGATGGTCTAAACTGGTTTAATTCAACAAGATTCTGTACTAAGAAAAGTGATACAGACACCTGAAAATATTTCAGGCAGATGAAAATCTAAAGGAACTGATTGTTCTTTCACTTGTATCATTAAAAACCATATATAGTGAAACCTTGTTGTTTTACATCAGTGTGAACAAAGAATCGGACCCAAACTGCTGAAACCATATAGCAGATTTATTTTACAAAGACAATGCCTTTTGGCCCATTCTGTCTGATGTTACCAGAATTTTCCAAAGCAGGTCCCAACACCCTTTCAAATATTCAAATGTCTTCAGCCAAGCTCCACCAAGACATTGATTCACTCACCCCAGAAACAGCAGGGTAGGCTGGTCGTGGGAGACCAGGCAAGGCCATTTTACTATGGAAGGCAGTTGCAGAGATAATCTGGGCAGATGACATTGTAGCCATACTCTGCATGGCTTTATCTTTAGCTGCCTGATCCTATGGGCAAGAGCAGAAACCAAAAAACCAGTTATTACAATGATTAACAAGTTGCCTGCTCTAATGCTGTATAACCAGGATTCTTTGTTGGGAACAAGCATCTCTGAAAACCTGGGCAGCAAATTCACCAATAACTGCCCTAAGAACACTTCAAACCATGTAATTACGTCTTTCATTCATTACTATAGCTTCATATGTGAATTATCACCCTTTCTGAAATGCTGGTTTAAAGACTGCTGAGCATTTATCCATTCCGTAGCTTTCAGCCATGTAGCTGAAAAGTTTTGTTGTGGAAACTACAACCCTAGTTGATTCTTATGTTTTAATAATTGGTAAAAATATTCAATGGGAAAGACTCTTTATTATCAATTGAAAAAAAAATCCCTCTAAAAACAAGCTCACAAAAAGGGATTGTCATTATCACTGCAAAAAAGACTACCTTAATGTGTGACTGCATTAGTATCAGGTAGAGTTGATCATTTTATTCCCATCTCCAGAGAAACTTGAAACCTTTATAATCTCTAGAGCACATATGCAAGGCAAGGACCTTCCCTTTTTTATTTTAGCAGGACTGTGAATTTACACACATTTTTTATATGCAATGACAGCACAACCACTAGTGAGTGATGCATGTATAAAACAAATGGCATTCTTCATTTCTTCTTTCAAGGAATAAACAGGCAAACAGAAGCACATCCCCAAATTCTGCTTTTACTTCAACATTCCCTACAATTAATCTTCATCCTTCAAACACTCCACAATAATCTGTGACATTGTAATTACAATAGCACAGAAGAATTCATAGCTCCTAGAAACTGCTGAAAGAGGTACAACTCTTGCTGTCTTTTCCAGCAGTTCTCACTTCCCACTTGTAATCACTGAACTGCAGTAAGATCTCACCCTTGGATCCTTATTCTCTCTTAACCCCTCCAATCCATCTAAAATTTTCTAAAGTTTAAAGTCCAGGGATTCTAATGCACCAAACACCAAAAAAAATTCATGTGGAAGAGGCATAAAAAATAAATGCTAATTTCAAGTAGAATGATCAGTAGGAATGGGCAAAACTTATGTATCTTCTTTTTTTAGAGCATGTTACCCCTGTGAGTACTATTCAAGAGAATGAAAGGGAAACATTTTAATTGCTAAGAAAGTTCCTAATGCTCTTCAAAGCTATATGAGAGTTTTTCAGAATCCAGTTTAAATGATGCTTTAGGGAATAATTCAAGGATTACCTATATTTTTAAGAGAAATTATTTTTTTCTTTTTTTTCTTTTCATAACATATACCAGGACCATGTCCCAGTTGCCATTTTTTTCCTTCCCTTTCTTGTTCACTGGAAAAAGTGTCTACCTGAGTTTATACATGAGTTTATAGGGAAGATGCATTTACTTGTGCAGATATTAAAGTTAAAAGGGGGAAAAAAAACTAAGCAGGGAAAATATTTTACCTATTAATCCCTGTTGTGATTTTCTGTTTTGTTTAAATGCCTGACAAACTGCTGGAAAGAGCATGCTTTTGTAAAAGACATCTTCTTTCTGTTTCAGCTACCAGCTCTGTATTCATTTTACATGTTTCCAGGAAAAAAACAAACAACAAAACCAAACAAAACCCCAAACAAATCAAGAAAAACTTTTACCAAACATTTGCAATGTTTGTATTTTCTTCTTGAGATTATGCCAATAATAATAATATCACCATACCACCACAATTTCCCACTTTTTCCTTAGTACAGGTGATATGTATTAGCCACCCAGGGCTGGAGAAACTACTGACTTCAGGGAACAGATTTTTCATCAAGTTTTACCGTATTTCCAATCTCTATCTGTTATAGACAGTGCACATTTTAAAAAGACAGCCCAATTCGTGTGGAGACGGAAGTATTATAGTAATCGCTCTGAAAAGTCATCACATAGCTGCTCTGATCTCTAGGATATAAATATGAAAACTTATACTTGTATGGAAAGTGAGCAGTGACAGAAGAACACAGAGCTATCAGCAGGAACCTGGAAGAAGGGCAGCATCTTTCATGATTTCATTTCCTTGCTCTATGGAAATGACCCGCAAAAGCAAAGAACTAAATGAGTCAAATCGGTGCTACCGACTTGCCTCTGCAGGCGGAAAGGAACAGCCTGGTACTGGGGAAGGGTTCACTGCAGGCAGCTGGGCAGAGCTCACAGCATGGCCTGGGTGGTGTAAAAGGACAACAGCCAATGGCTCCATGGAGCTCCCTGAGACACCTTGGTTCCCTGAGAACAAAACCAGCCAGCTCCTGTGTGCTAAGTGGAAACAGGCTCGGCTGACTGGCTTTTCAATCATGCCAAATCCCAGAGCTGTGACGCTCGAGGAACAGAAACAAGGTTACAGATATAAGCAGCAGTAAAGCTTTTAACACCCTGGGCAGTTGTTGTTTCCTACTCGCTCCAACTTGCCTCTCGAGCAGGCCTCCACCTGAATTGACCACTTAACAGCACCACAGGTCTCAAGCTTAGGCAGCCCTACCTAGGTGCACTGAATTAGGTAGTTGTAATTTGTGGCTCCTTCTCTTTATCAAAGCAGCTGGAAACACAGCAGGCTAATAACAGACATAGCACAGCTTTCTGAAATGTGGCTGGGGATGGGATGGGGGGTGCAGTCATGGTTTAGAGGTAATCACTTCTTGCAAAAGAGTTGCATGCGCTTCAGCACCAGTCAAGACTGAGTGCCAACAGTTCACTCACAGGAGAGCCTGTTTCCGCTGCTGCCCAGAGAGGAATTGCCCAGACAGCCAAGAGGAAGCACATACTAACAGCCATCCACTCAACAGTCAGGGTTCGAATGGGCTGTCAAGATCATTGCCACCTGAAGCACTGAAAATCAGGAAAGGCAACACCCTTCCAGATTACTAACTGCCATACCAAACAGAAAGGTCAGCATTCACCTTCCTTCTCTGGCTGTCTTAGTGAAACATAACAAGGCCCAGACATCACATCCTGCTCAGCAAGACCTTTCTGGATAGCTCACATTCTAATGGGGGACACCCTCTTGTGCAATTGTCACACACACTCTTGACCTTCTCAATATTTCTGGCAATTCAGTCAGAGCACATAAACCATCTCCCTGCATCAAATGTGAGTGGAAATAAATGTCAAGAGGTATCAGTTCATTAGTGTGATCTCAGAGCTTTTCCTATAGAAATGAAAACACAGATTTTCTGGAGCAAGTAGTCAACCATTTTCTTTCTCATTAGCCCAGGCCTCTTCAAATCAGGTCTGAATTAATCAAGGGGATAAAGTCTATTCAGCTGGCATCACTTTACCTGAGAAGATGCCAGCTGGCATAATTATTGCTTCCTCTCAATGGACAGCTCCACACCATTACCTCTAGTAGAATCAGAACTAGTGCTGTAGGAACTATAAGGACTAGTGCTGTAGGAACTATAAGGCTACCTTTTCCCCAGGCCACCATAACACCAAGGACTGGTTACCGGTCAGCATTTGTAACCATAAACCCCTCCTTCTTGGTTAAGCACTCTTTGCATACTCTTAAGTCTAAGGGTCTTTCAGACTTGGATGACAACAGTATAAACTGGAGGTAGAAACAAGACACGTGATATTTAAAAAGTTATTGTTTCTTTATTCTTTAAATAGAATTGCTCCAGACGTCACAAAGCTTCAACAATAATTAATGTTTGCATAACACTTCCTGGAAAGTACCTTTTCCTCTCCAGCTTACTACAGTTCAGTGACTAATCTCATGCATTTTTAAGGGAATGGTTGACTCGAGGGGCTTGTGTGATATGTTAAAGGATACCCATCTTACCTTGAGCTTGGCTTGGATCTCTCTAGCTTTCCGCCTTGCCAGGACCTGGATGTGACTAGATACCTGCATTGAAAGACAAAATACATTTTCATTCCAAAGGAATACTCAGTAGCTTCTTGTAGAAGTGAACATACTTAAGGCACCTAAATTTAGGGTTGGAAGGAGAGACGTTTGAGGGTAGCAGTGAACTGCTTTTCTGAACATAACTGAAGTTATGTTCAGAAGTGCTGTGAAATGTGGTGGAGAGACAGTAAAGATGGGCCATTTAAGGCCTTTTTCAGTTCAAATGGGTTTATCAAGCCATAGAGCTCCTCTATAAAAAAAGAACCCATCCTTAAAACCTGGGACTGGGAGTTCTGATCTCTTTGTTTTCCAATTTTCGCCTCCTCTTGGAAGAAGAGAAACCTCTGCTGCTGTACAATGACTCTCATAACTTCTCCATATCTAACATGGGCTGAAACACATTATAGAATAATTTAGGTTGGAAGGAATTTCTGAATGTTTCAGCATAGCCTGGACTGTCATTCCCAAATCACAAAGGTTCCTCTTTCCCGTCTTGTGTAACCGGTATTTTCAAAACCAGCATTGCTGAGGGTCTGCTTGGGCTGAACAAAGAGTCTTCATGTAGAGAACCACTGATGTTCACTGAAACATTCAGTAGTAGAACAAGGAAATAAAATTACACGCTGTTGAACAGTAGAAAAAAAATTGTGGATCCTTATGTGGTTGGGAGACATAAGCATTATAATCCAATTGCAAAATGCCTGAGCTGACTCTTCCCACCACTTTTGTCAACCAGTTCAGGACAAAAACCTCTTTCCAGCAAAGCCAGAAACTAGTAACAAGTGAACAGTAAGCTGTTTGCTCTCATTAGCCCTCATAATCTCTAATGGTCCAAAGAAGCTAATGCTTACAGGGAAAACTGTGCACTTACCTGTTTCCTTGTGCGTGTTTTCCCTGTTCTGAGCTTAATATAGCGGGCAATCAACTCATTTCGGCCTGAAACAGAGAAAAAAAATGCAAATACAAGTTTAGAAAGGTATGACCCCAGTGAAAAATATAGATAATTCCATTGTGTATCTATAGAGATCAGCAGTGGGATGATTCTCTGTCACAGTATTTTCTTTCTTAGAAAGGAACTTATTAGTTCACATGGCAGAAGTTTGAGTTTTATGAGCAGTCTGCCGTAACATCCTTATAGGCAAACTGACAAAGTATGGGCTGGATAATTGGACAAGGAGGTGGACTGACAACTGGCTGAACAGATGGGGTCCTGGTTGACAGTGAGCTGACAATGAGCCAGCGATGCACTTTTATGGCAAATCCCAGTTTGCATAGGAAGATTATTACCAACAGGTCAAGCGATTTGATTCTTCATCTCGCCTCAGCACTGCTGAGGCAACAACTGGAATACTGTGCCCAGTTCTGGTCTCCTCAGCATGAGAAAGATGTGGACACACTGGAGCAAGTCCAGGAAAAATTTTTAAGATACTGGAGGATCTTTCACATAAGGAAAGGCTGAGAGAACTGGGTCTGTTCAGCCTGGAGAAGACTCAGGTGCAGATTTTAATCCATGCATGCAAGTACCTGGGATGGGAGTGAATATAAGAAAAAAGGGAACAACCCTCCTCTCAGTAGTGCCCAGCGATGGGACAAGAAATAAATGGCACAAACTAAAACACATGAAATTCTGTCTAAAAACAAGAAAAAAAATTTAAAAAAAAATAGTTAAAACCCAATCTTTTACTACAGTGGTAGTTAAACACTGGCACAGGCTGCCCAGAAAAGTTGCAGTCTCCATCCTAGAAGGACAGTCACAGCCTAGTGGACAGAATCCTGGCCAGCCAGCTGTATCTATCACTGCTTGAGCAGAAGGGCCAGGCTAGGCCACCTGAAGAGATCCCTTCCAACCAAGAGGAGTCTGCCATTTTGTGAAGCTAAGCACACGAAAATAAACAGCAATGGGGGAGTACATGGAAACAGTTACACAGAATTTATCAGTGTGACATGATACAGTGAACTACAAGTGCTTTCCGGCTCTTGTAGGCAGACTATCCAGGTTCCATACATTGGCTCCCATATATCACACCTAAGCAGTCACACAGATTTTTTTCTCTTCCTGAAGATGGAGGAATAAACAGCAGAAACATAAAGGCAGCAGCTACACATCTGAACTCCAGGTTGGTTCAAGGCAGAAAACATGACAGGAAGAACAGGCTCTGCAAAATAATACATTTGTGGTGACCACACTAGTAGCAATACAGTACCTCAATAAAAAGTTGGGAGTGGGAACTGCAAGGCTGTGAGACATTTTTATATGGCTGCAAGTGTTTGCAGAACGAAGTGGGAATGAACTGGGAAGCAAAGCCACAGCTATTGCGAAGTTTATAACAAAATTATAAAAACTCCAGTGTTGTCTATGGAAAGTTTACGGGTTGAATGGATAATTTATACTTTAGGACACGAGAGACATCAAAAAGCAAGCAGTGAAATCAAACGCAATATTTATTCCAGTGGTTTAATATTCCATGGAAAAGTTGACACTTGTTTTTATTTTAAACTCTTATTTCACTCAAACCTGAAAAAAATTATGCAAGGAAAGACTCTATGCTGAAATTGACCACTCAGCCTTTTGGGGAAGGGCTGGCAAAGCTCCTACTTCCATCTGTTTCTGAAACAGAAGAATGCAAATGTCCATGACTGCACTTAAGCCATGTTCATGAAACATAACCAAAGCACACATAGGGACAGGAAAGCACTTTACATGTACAGATCTTAATGTTTTCCTAATGGTGTCATTACAGCAGGTCTCCTTATTCCCCTGGGAGAAGAAACAGGTCTGTAGTGGAGAACTCAACTCCAGCTCCTGTATACACAAATTAGGAACTGTTTCTGTGCCAGAAACACAATGCCCAGCACGTAACCACTGACCTCTTCAGTTCCCACAGTGTCAGCATTAGCATGGTGACATGCCCAGGAGAGTTTGTGGGAGCAGATGTTATTATGCTACCTTCCACCTGGCTGCTCTTCCAACCCATGTAACCATTTTTACACAGAGCCGAGACCAATTACTAGCAACACATATCCACACCACCTTACTCTAGTGCCAACAGTAATATTTATGGCTTTTCAAAGCCTCCATCTGTTAGACATGGATCCAAGCTGAAAGGTATGAAACAACTGAAGTGATTCTTCTCACACAGATGCCGACATATATGAAATTTCAGAAGGACGGTTCGACACACATCAGAAGTGGGAAATGGGCAGAACAAAACAAGGTGTTCAAGCCCTATTACCTACAAAGAAATGAGAACAAGAATTTTTGCACACTAAGAGGACACTTTGAGGGGCAAGGGGAATGAGTTAGTGTAAGAGAGATGAAAAACTAGCCTTGAGAAGAAGTGGATATAAGAGGATTGCAGGCAAACTTTTAAAGGGTGCAATATCAGGCTATGCTGAAAATCTGAATATATGGGAACTCTTCAGACATTGGCTCAATTATAGGTCAGCCTTGAAAAACTAATTTCAGTGGATTCTTAACAAGATATAATAAGAGTTAAGGAGTAAATTTATCTTTGTTGTGTTTCCGTGAAAGTAAAAAAAAAAATCATACAGACTGAGCAGTCTGACAGAGCACTATTCTGCTTCAGCAACAGAGGGCAGAAGGAGTAATCTGTGTGAGAGGATGCCATGAACAGCTCTGTGACAAGCACACTCAATTCCAGCCATCCCCAAACTGGATGAAAATGACAATCAATCCATTAGAACCTCAACCAGTCAAAGAAGCACAAGCTACCTTTGCTCAAATATATTTTGGAAAGGGCAAGAGCCAGTAGGGACATGAGACACATGAGGAGACACAAAAGGAACCACAAAAGGAGACATGAGGATGCACAGAAGGAAAAATAAAATATATGTAAAAAGACAAATTTGGAGAAAAGGAGACATGGTTGCTGAGGATGTGGCTGGAAAAGTACTCTGGGAAAGAGGTGCTCCATGACAGAAGTACCCTTTGAAGCAACTGCAGCACCATGCCAGAGCAGAGACAACTCTGAAAGGACTGCAGCCCATTGAAAATCCATGTAGAGAACAGGAGAAGCAAGAAACAAGGAGCACCAAAAGGGAAAAAGAAAGAAACAAACAAAAAAAAAAAGCAGGAACTAGCAGAAAGAAGAGACCTTTACCAGTGATGTCAACTTTCTGTGTCATTCAGCACCTCAAAGAATTAAAGAGGGACTAAGTGGTAGAGAGGACAAAACAAGGGAAATAGGGTAGGAAGCAGGGAGGAGAAACAATAAACTGTATTCAAGCCTGGGAAAGTGGGAGGTGTTTCCGTAAGTGTGCATTTAAATGTTTCTCTTTGACAACATCAGCAAAAATTGCAAAGTTCTCTCAGGCCATGTACTTCAATGGAAAAGACTAGTGGGAGGGGAAACTGTTGTACAAATTGCAGCTATTAGGTGCCAGTACGGAAGTTCTCTAGAAAGAAACCCTCCACAGAGAGCATTTAATTGTAGATCCTGAAATTGTCCAGTTTTAGAATTCACTTCCCACTTGCTACCAATTCTCATTCAGTCTTCCTCTTCTACAAGTATGTCCTCAGCCAGAGAAAAACAGAAAAGTGGCAGGTTATATTAAGCTAATAAAGGTACTGGTAGCACACACAAACCTCCCCCTCTCCCCCCCAAACCAATAAACAAACAGATCACTCTACAAAGACATTCATCACAGGGATTACTAAATATAGAACAGTGCAAAATTGCCAAGCCCAATAAAATGCAGCAAGAACGCATTAAATTACCATGAATCAAAACTGCAAGAGAAGCAAGTCCTAAATGTCTTTTGTTTTTCTTATCAGAAGTCAGATGCAAGCAGGTATTTTGTGGCTGGAAGTCCGTAGGCTCACAGCCTCTGGAAAGCACTTTCTTTGTTTCACAACCCTGGCTGCAGGGTCAGCAGCGACTCCTCACTTGGCTGGAACAGGCAGAGCTGTCATAAACTGTCAGATGGTTCATTTTTTAGAGCCATGTAAAGTGCCCCTCAGTAATCTGATCATATGTTGTGTTCTTAGAATAACTCCCGCTGAGGTCTGCCACGGTCACCAGAACCTGCCAACAGTTGTGACTCCTCTGTCGAAACCTCGCATTGGGTTTCACGGAGCTCCGGCCAACATACCAACTGCAGCACAGCACCTTTATCCTCCCTGTAGCCTTCCCCTTGGAAGCATGGCATGAAAAAAAGGAGTAAAGAGATACTCTCTTGTGCTCTTTACCTCTCAGTCCTAACAGATAAATTTCCAAGGGCATCACTTTGGCTCTCACTCCGTCCTACGCTACATCGCAAAAACTCTGCATTCTGTAGTTATCTAGGAAGGAGTTGCTAGGAGAAGTGAATAAGGAGGCTTTTTGATTCTCCATTCTACACTTGTGCACCTTTCAGTGTAACAGTAGACAAGTGTCTTCCTGTAGGGAAGGGGGATAATCAAGGGAATTTCCATCACCATAGAAAGCATTTCCCCAGTCCTACCTTGAAGCTTCATGATGGCTTTCTGTTAGTAAAGATATGGTAATTTTTCTGCCTCTTGTAAACAGCATCTCTTTAAGACTTTTACTTTCTCGCACCTGTTGCAAAGAAAGCAGAAGAACCAAAAGCCTCCTTTCTGTGATAAGGTGAGAGCAAAGTGATTTCTGCAAAATCCATTAGGATTTTTGCAGTGATTTCTGCAAAATCCATTCGTCAGGAACTGCATGAAAGTATTTGTGTCTTAGTAGATACTGTATCTTTTCTATACCCAAAGCACACATATGCAACTATCCATAAGCAGTTCTTTAAGAGAACTACAGAAGTAACTATCCAGCTGTATCCAGTAAAAGGTTTAGCAAAGTGAGGTCAAGAAAGCCATCTCAGCTATCATTTCTATTTCTTCATGTCACTTGATACCTCATGGGTAGTCAACTGCTGGTTACAATTAACACAAGCATAATGAACTGTGCATCAGGCAAATAAATATAGACAAAAGAAGGAAGATAAGGACACCTCATCTGTCCATTAAATATCAATGTTTCCCTATGCATACAAAGCAAAACTAATTGACAACCAACTCTTACCAGAAGGACACTTAAGACAAAAGCAGTGTGTGGTTGGTTGTGTGTGTATATGGGGCTATCTGGTCTGCCCCATCGATAACTCCATGCACAGCCTTACTTTCTATGTCTCATTCCACTGCTTCCTCCTCTCAGCCATGCTA
Source organism: Pseudotriccus pelzelni (assembly GCA_035584735.1). Lineage (NCBI taxonomy): Eukaryota > Metazoa > Chordata > Aves > Passeriformes > Tyrannidae > Pseudotriccus > Pseudotriccus pelzelni. Next base: position 28,278,126 of record JAWMRA010000001.1, read on the forward strand.
AATGTCTTCCTGGGCATCAACTGTTCCAGAAATATGGCTAGATGTGTCAGAAAACACATTTTTGTTTTTCTGATGGCTAATCCCGTCTTTTCCTCAAGATGCAGAGACAACTCTTACTGACATAATCAAATTTTAATCCTACCTTCATCAGACTTTCCCTTCATCACAAACAAGCTTTTCTTACTAAAGCCTTGATGAGAAGCCTTTGTGAGGTTCCTGTACTCAGATCCCACTGTGACCATCATACTGTGATCATTTTCCATGAAAGAGACCATTTTACTGCATTGCCATATCCTCTGACTCTACTGAACTTCAGTGCTCAATAGTCAGGTTTGAGTTCCCACAGCAAAGTTACACATAGCAGTGAATTATTTTTAGATTCAGCTGGGAGAAGCAAAGTTCCTCACTCTGATCATTTATTCTGTGCTTGAATTTAGGATTAACCCTTCACAAGAAGATTCTCTGAGTTTATGCAGTCCCTACAATAAGGGGATTTTAGATGAACAGTCAAAGAAAGATGAGCCAGTACTTCTGAAAAATATCAACAGTCAGATCCCTGAAAACACAGTTTAGAAGTGATTAGTACCATCACATTGTCAGCTCTTCCCCAGCACACCCGTTTTCATCATTTAACTGCGCAAGTTCTGAGTTCCTTCCTCTTCTAAAATGACAAAGCTGAAGCTTCATTTGCTGGGCAGAAAGTGCCAGTCAAGCCCCTCACATGGAGAAATGGCAGTCAGGTGATTAGTCTGTCTGGCATCATAAAACTAAGTTGTCTGATTTACCAACTCGTCTTTAGACCACAACCCTCTCTTGCCTAAAAGTCCTTTTGCTGAAAAAATTAGTGTTTACTTCTCTCCTTTTTCAATGTATAACCTGAATTCACAGTCAGACACACAAGAAATGCTACCACCACTTAGAAACCGCTGTTTCTTGATGGTCATTTTAAGATGCTCCACACAATGGTGTATGGCTAAGAGACAACAATTACAGACCCCATAGGTTTGGAGAATCATCTTATTGGTTCCCAACAAGGAGTGGAGATAAATGAAAAGTCAGTCACTGCGGGGGTACTTACAGCAACAAATTTTTCACAAGCAATACAATCTGAAGAGGTTTCCCTCTTCTTAGCTGGTTGTTCTTTCTCTGTCAACTCCTGTGGGCAGCTGTACCAACTAAATGGAAGAAGGAGAGAGGGGGGCAGAGGGGAAAGACTGGCATGCACCACTCTAATTACCAATATCAAAAAATAAGCCTATCCACCCTATTTGGGTTTTGTTGGTTTTGTTTTGTTTTTCCCCCCGTCAGCCTATTTTTAATTGAATTGGTGAACTAGTTCATTTTGTGGTCACATTTACCACGGCATTGGCACAACAGAAAGAACAGAGAGAGAATCAGTGCAGAACTTCTTAAACCAGTTTTACCACCAGAGAAACACCAGGAACTTTACTCCACCTAACCCTCACACTCATACAAGCTGGTAAAAAGGTGGGCAAGGCACTTCCCGTGCTTGCATTATTTGTCTAAAGGCTAAACATCGTTAAAGTGTCTTCTAATTACTGCCCCAAAGGCATATGGATTTGTTCCTTGTAAAGATGAGCTTTAACTAAGTACAACAATGTATGCAGGCAGCAATCCCTCCCCATCAGCCTAATAGGAAGCTCCAGGCTATGCAGCTCTTCACCACACCTCAATCTTTTAATAGTACTTTCAAGCACATAAATTGAATGTCCTCATCAGCTCTGTTTTCCCACATTATCACCTCAGGCCATAGAATTTAATCCATCCAGTAAGTACTCCTCCATATACACAGTAAGGCCTGCAAAAGCAACAGAGTCGGGACTTGTTCTGGTGCTTTCCAGAGTTAAGACTGATGAGAATCTTGCTAAAAATGCTTAGATTCAATTTGTCTGGAAAATCCCACAATCACACCAAAGCAGCTGCATATACTAATGAGTCCTTCATATGCTAGAGGGTATCAGATAACGCCTGAAAGAACCAATAACAATTCTACATGGAAAGGCATGTCAGACTAACAGCTTTCAGTCTCTTAGGACACCTGAGAATGGCCACTTTATATAGGCACAAAGATACTTGACTCACTAATGCCCACGTTCAGAGAAAATGGCTGTTGAAGGTAGCACTGAAACCAATGTTTAACTGTAACAACATTCTCCAGTTCCCATTAGTCCAAGTCCGACATTACAGACCTGGACATCTGCTAAATTCTTCCTTAGATCAATAGATGTCTGCTTCAGTAACTTCCAGTAGCTATAGGGCATCTGAAAGCAACTCTCAACACCACTTTGGTGATGTCTCCAAGGACAGCAAAAACTTCAGCACCTCTCCTCCTCCTGATTTTCTGGTCAGCTGACTCTGCCAGTACCAATAGTACAGAGTTTCTGGCAGATTTCTGCCCCAAATGTTAATTTTATGCATGTGCCCAGATGACAGGCTGACAAAGTACTCAAAGTTCTGGGCCATGACAGAAATTGGAGCTTCTTAAAAGGGCCTGTGAGATCTATGCAGATGTGCTGCATGACTGGCACAGACCATGCAGTTTTCAAGGCAGCTGGTCTGGTCTGCCTTATTCCTGTGAGGAGTCATGACTTCTTCATTTAACAAATGACTGAAAATTACACAGCAGCTTCAAGAAGAGCAACAGAACCCAGAGACTTTTGGGTTCTTGCATTGTATGAATAAATGAATGTTGATTTTTTCCAGTGGAATGGCTGCCACCACACAGCTTCAGGTTCTGCCATCATAATTTATTTAGAGTGCAGTCATTCTCCGTGATTACTTTAAACAATCAAGTTATAGCGTCAGCTTAAACAAATAGCTGGACACTCCTGAAAGAAGTGATTGCCTTTTCCCCAACACACCTACCTACCTACCTCTCACCAAGATCGTTCCATGGGTCAGTTCAACTCCCTAATCTGGCAGAAATCTGCCCAGCTCGTTTTGCCAACATAGTCTGCTATCAGTTTAGGAAGCTAAAATGCATCTGCAAGGAGTCTGCTAGAAACTGAAGCTAACCTAAAGGAACAGGAGAACAAAACTGGAAGCAAAGCAGGGGAATGAGGAAACAGGAGTGGCAAGTCCCTCTTTTTTTCTGCAGTGAACTGTTAGGTCATCTCACCATTTCTGAAAGAAATATACTCTTGGTCTCAACACAGAACAGTTTTACACCATCCAAACACAAGCAAGAATAGTTCTTAAAGATGTCATGCTCTGTAACAGGTGAAAAGAGGATGTAGACAGCAAAGTCTAGCAGAAGCACAGTCTTCATAATTGAATGGCTACCCAGGAACTGGTCTGGATAATTACTGAATTCTTCCAAGCTCATAAAATTTCCTTACCGTGGCTTGGAATATTCCCCCTTCCTGCCCCACTTTCTTCTTGCTCCTAAACACCAGCACAGTTCTGTTCCACATTCTTTAAACACCTGTTCCCTGAGTGAGTTTACAGTGTAAGTCTGATTCACAGCTGGGCAACTATGATTCAGGCAGTGACAGGAGAGCAGGAACAAGAGGATGACAAACTATTTAAGCAGCAGAGATACCTAAAAACTCGTATGGATCTAGAAAGAAATTTGCAAATATCTAGGTGCTTTAACTACCTTCTAAATAAAAGCTGCTGTATCTAAAACTGCCAAATCACTTTCCCCCAAGCTTAGCCATAAAGGATCAGATTAGACATGAAAGGCTTAAGTGAGCTGGCTTTGCCTCTGGGCCCAGAAGCAGATGATGAGATCATCTTTGAAGGTTCACTCCCAGCACCATTTTCTACAATTCTACAGCTGAAGATGATGATGCAGCCTTTACACACAGGAATGCTCATAATACCCAGTCAAGGTTGAAGGCAACATTGTGCTAAATGCCACACATGCATGTCTGTGTTTCCCTGTAATACCTGTCACACTTAGAAACGGGCCTGTGCCTACAGCACTTGCAGTCAACAGCTCGGAGCATTGCTATTGGGTTACCTCATCAAGCACTCTTGGAGCTCCAGCCCACAGACTCCAACCTAAGCTCCCGAAAAGGCATTTGCAATTGTTGTACAAATCACATTCAAGAGGAAAGAAGAGTGATTCTAAAGGCGTTTTACGTGAAAACAGTGTCATTCCCTCTTCAAGAAGCCAGGCACAGAGGAAGGCTCTGCCTGCGTGTGTGCATGGAGCGAGACTGAGAATGCGAAGGAGTACCCGGATGGGTCACAAGTTCAAGGTGACAGCAATGAGGGACAGCTGCTGGCTATGCACCCTTCGGCAGCAGGTGTACCCAGGCCCCAGAGGTTTAAGTCAGCTCTGCCAGTGACCAACAGATTTACAAGACCATCTGTCTGGGCACAAACTGCATGCAGCCTTCCCAGTTTTGCTGCCCAGATCCTCACCACACACAGACAATACAGGGTTTGTTATGGACTAGTTAATGAGCAACTGTTTAAACCAATAGACAGTCCTAGTTCTCCTGTGCTCATTATCTGGATCCGACGTGAATGAGAATACTGCTGCTTCTTCTAGCTGTAATATCATTGTCTTTTTCTGAACAAGCAGCTTTCATCCACTTTGGGGCACCCCGTAAGGCACTAGAACCCAGAATGCTTGTGTTGTCTTACACTGGTTTTGCTTAAGGAATGCCTTTGAAAGAGACTTTAAAAGAGAGCTCATATAATAGGTTTTGCTTACATGCACTGTGTAAATAAGAAAGCTCCTTTTTTTCCTATGCCAGGTCTCCACACAATCAGCATATTGGCATTTACCATGTATAAGCACACCCTTTCTTGAGAATGCTATCACCCTTCTCTACCCAATGCTTGGCTAATCAACGCAAGGCAAATTCCAAGAAAGCACTCCTAGTGTTTATGCAGAAGTCTGCTGCTTCTGTTTTGGGCCTAAGAAAAGGCTTCTGTGTCAATAAACACATTCAGTCTCACAAACATATTCATGTCACAAAAACATAGGTAGTATGAATCACAGTGCTAACAATTTAGAAAAAATCTGCTGATATTTACAGTGTAAAGCCACCTAATGCCCACTGTCCTCTTGTTTCCTGTGTAAAACCATAACACTCCTAATCTGGAATCCACCTCTCATTCATATAAAACACAGACATGAGCATACACACTCCATTCCTTGGGACTCGCTGTACAAATACAATCCTAATAGTTTTGTCTGATATAATTGTTAAAGTCCCCAACAACAGCATTTCCATTCTATCTCCTTACAGATCCCTCAGCACTGAGCACCATGCTGTTGTGAAGTCTTTGCTGATATCCATCCTATATTCTTTCTTTCTCCCCCATTAATCCTAGTCATGCTCACATGTTCCACATAAAATCCCTCTCCCTCCTAAATGTTAACACCCTTCAAATATTTTTAGACTGTTATTATGTGTCCCCCCACCCTCCACCTTTCAGTCATCGCTTAGCCAAGCTATGTATATTTAGCTACTTTAATCTTTCCTCCTAAATCAGTCCCTTCAACTCACAGAGCTCAATGTTAAGTCTGGTATGCTTGCTGCTCTTCTCAGAACTCACTCCATGTTTTTGAGATCTTTCTGGTAATGTGTTTGCAAAAACCTGTCCAGACGAGAGCCTTACATGCACCTATTTTAAAGAAAGAAGAAACCCAAAACACTGAACATTATTAATTTTCATTTTCCATGTCTGATTTCGTTCACAGATTTTTCATTCAATCCATATTTTTAAATATCAATAAACATCTGGCATAAGAGCAGATTAGCAACTGGTAATATTGGAACCCAATTGTGAAAGAATGCAGTAGGTTTTAAAATGTAGAAGAACACTAAGGCTTTTTAACTAAACTTTTCAGAAAACCACTGGAAATGCATAAAGTTATCCATAAAAACCAGAGAAGCAAAACAATGACTTGCAATAACGGAAAAGGCTGACAAATGAAATAGAAAGAGTCTCTCAGTTACAAGGCAGATGAGTGGATACATCTACAAAACATAAAGCTGGTTTACTAAATTAGAAATTAATTAAACTGGATGTGTTCTCTATAAAGCAAAAAATTCAGACCAAGTGCCTTTCTGACAATATACCACTACCAACCAACTTTATCTTGGAGAATTAGTAAGCATTTGAAATTTAAAAAATTGAAAACTTAGAGAAAGAGCCAAAAGGGTAATGCAATGTTGCTAATGAAGGAAATCACTTTAACGTGATGAAAACCCTGTGACTGCAGACATACCATGAGAAAAATGTAGTACTAAACAGCACATTTGGTTTTAAGCCTGACAGATAAATATGGGACTACAAAACTGCTAAAAATCAAAAGGGACAGGAAAATGTGTGTGACCTTTATTGAAACAACAGAAGGAAGCCCCTCAAAATAGTCACAATTATTTTGGTAACGTGTAGCACACAATAAAATTGATACTCTGTTTATGTTCAGTACTAAGCATGTTAAGGAAAGGTGCCACAGCCAGATCTATTAACTCTAATAACTCTAACAGCAAGCAGATGCCTGGTTGTTTGGCATTACAAGTGGGAAACTTCTCAATATTCAGGAAATGCTTGGAATTCGTAGAAAAATATTTCTTTTTATGTTTGCATGGAGAAAACATCTGTTAAACGGACATAGAGTTCAACACAAAGAACCCTAAACTCTGCTTACAAAGGAGATAGAATGAAAAACATGACAAACTCCAGCACAAGTTTAACCTGCTGCAAATATCTCCAGAAATCTGGCTTCATCTAGTCAACAACAATGAACTAGAACCACATAAAAGCAAAACTGAGAGATGACGGAGCCAAACAAAACTTTGTTATTAAGCAACCCTGAAAACATCACCTACCACCAGAGGGGAGGGCAAAGTCTGCATCCTGACCAATTTTCCATGAATCCAAGTTTTGTCTACCCTGTAGTGTTTAAAAGAGGAATTTTATTTCTTTTTTACCAAAACTGTAGAATAAAGAGCTGTTCTACAGTTCACTAGGTCACAATAATGAAAGGCACAGGAACTTCAGAAATATCTCTCTGAGGGATATCACAGCTGAAATATCAATTTTGCAATTACCTGGACCATACAGTTCAGTGTCAACCGAGCACATTCTCAGCATGTTTCAATTGCTTTGACTGAAACACCATCAGGTGAGATGCTAAAATACAACACAGAAGAAAGCATTTGAAGACTGACACCTTGAAGGTTTGCATATTTTGAATAGCCACCACGCTCCTCCCTCGCATCAAAGAGAAGTGTTTAGGAACTGGGACAGGCAGTGTACGTTTTATGCTTCTTCAGGTTTATGTGTTTGCTTTTCAATTAGCTAGTCACTTCAGAAGAGCGGTGGGAGGGACCGTCTGTGACATGGCAGCTTTTGGCATCAAACTGACCTGTTATCCCATCTTAATTCATGTTGCAAGCTCAGGTCTTCATGGTCCACTGCCTGCTCCAAGTTTTAACTAGTAACATGGTCAACTATCCTTCTATCACTCAGCCTCTGAGCTTTGGACATCTCTAAGTATTTCCTATCAGCAATTCACAAACAGATGGCACCAGCCTGGGAGATGGATGACTGCTCCCAGCTGTCTGCCCCTCCCTGCTCAACACAGAAATGGCTGAGCTGTTTGTAAAGCAGCTGCTAAACTACTTACTGCTTCAGAACAGCAATCGAACTAACCGTCACCAATTCTAGCCCTCTTGCAAAAAGGTGCTCCAAGACAGGTGCTGGTGCAGCAGGAGGCAACACTGGATAGTTGAGGCAGTAGCTACTTTCTTCTAAGCTTTTGCTATCTTTCTTGTGAGTCAAGGCCCTAGTAGTGTTTTGTCAAAATAAGTATCACTGTGCAAGTTACTATTTTTAATTTCTCTGCCCTCAGTAGTGTTGGAAAACCTGGTCTATTTAGCACCTCCATGCAAATCTCACAAAGTTACTAAGCTTTTTCCCTCTGCTTTCTCCAGATCAGTACCGAGGATGCCAGGAGATAATCTATGACAGAGTTTGGTGTTTGGGATTACACACAAATACTACAGTTATTATTTTTCCCATGATAAAAAACATAGATGGAAAATGTGAACAGCAGACTCGTAATATCCCTATTTTATTCTAGCAGGCAACACACACCAAAAAAAATTATTCTGCAAGACCTTAGTGGTACCAGAAGGCATGAGACCAGCAAGGCCCCAGACTCAATGCTTCCAATGTCAACACAATGATTAGGAGAAAGGACAGCATTCCATGTCAGACAAGACAGCTGCTTGTGCCTTAAGCAGGTGGTAAGCAAAGACTGCTGGAGAGGACAGCGAGGGCTTGCACCTGGAGCTGTGCTGCGGTATGAGCTTATTCAGCCAGCATGTTGCCTCCATGCAGAAATGGAACATGTCTAGGACGGAAAAAGATAATGAAAGAAAAGGCAGCAAAGGCATCGAGACACAGATCATCAGTGTACAGAGAGGAGATTGGCTGACTTTCAGCTGAAGAAGGAACCACGTCCACTCAGCAATCAGCAAAGCGTTGCCTGAAGAGCTCTAAAGCAGCCAACTTTGACGAGTCACGGAAACAGTAGCATGGAGCCGGTGCATAGGCTGAAACACACCTTTCTGTGCATTTTTAAAGGTATTTAAGCAAAACAGTGGAAGTTCTTCATACTGGCTCAGTGCATTTTAGATAGTTCAAAATACTTTCTGGTAAAAGCTACTAACTTTAAACGGAAAATAGGTTGCCTCACAACAGGTGAGAAGTACATAAATTGCACATAGAAGAGATACTGGAACATCTTGCCAAAATACTAGTAAAACAAGAGCCACTCCTTACTGGAAAAAAGTGAAATGGTCCCAGTTTTGCCAAGGAAAAGGGGCATATACAGTTCTGTGTACCACCTCACCCCTTGGTTCAGCAAGCTCTGTGCAAGTCAGTCACGGGGCAGCTAAACAACCATCCCTTCAGAGGCAGGGCCAGCTCCACATTGGGCTTGTTCTGTTCCACCAGCTGGCTTTTAAGCAGTGAAGATGAAATCAGGGACTATATTTACTCTCCCTGCCCGGTCATATCTTTCTATAGATCCCAGGCTGGGCCCTGCTTCCTTGAACAGGATCCTGGAGACTAGTAAGCAAAGGAGGGCATAAATCATTGCCTCGGGTTCTGTCAGAAGCACACTGACCCAACCATCCATACTTGGAACAGGTGCACTGGAGGCAAGCAGGGACACTGTCCCTTTTGGAGTAGTGGGGGAGGGCTTGCAGCAAAGCTGTTCTTCTCCTGGAGCCTACTCTTAACTTTTCACCCTGCAAGTGAGTTATTTACCTTCTGCAGCTCACCAGTCCAGTCAACTGGATGTGTTCCACTAAACACCAGTCCACGCTAGGTCAGGTCCCAGCTAAGTTCCATTGGTTTCCCTACCTTGCTTCTGCTCTCACTCATTTCTTTTGTGGTTCATTTCACTCTCTGCTCTGACACATTCACTGCAAAGCTGAAATATTCCAGGGACCATGCAGAATGTTTACTAAATAAATATAGTCTTAAAACACAACTGTAATTTTTCATCAGTAATTTTAAAAGTCACCTGTCATGAAAAGCAATGCAGACATAGAGCAACAAGGACTATGTTACTAATTTACATTTAAAAACCGTGGGGTGGACTCTCAAGTTATATTTTAGTTTGAGTAACGTTTTAAGCAAGTACTGATCCCGAAAGAAGCAGTCTTACCCTCACCTCAACCATGGCTGCTCATTCCCACTCTCATCATCCTTGTAAACCCAAGCAGCACAGTAGCATCCAAATTGAGGTTCACTTTTTTCCCCTTTCTGGCTGCGTCAGTTTTAACAGGATCACACCCCCCCCCATCCCCGGGTTGATACCATAGCACAACCATAAAAATGTTTGTGCCAGTAGAGAGCCGGAATTGATGTCTGGCTGAGAATGCTAACACTTGCTTAGCCTCAGGGGGATCAGCGTTACCCAACGTATATTGCTCTTTCCAGATACAATGAAGTGTGTACCCAGTAAAACCATCCATTGCAGATAAGGCCGAGTAAACAAGGCCCCACCCATGCCCCCACAGTCAGAGCAATCTATTTCCTTGCTCAGGGAACAATGGCCTGATGGATGGACAGAAACTTGCAAAATGACTTGTGAAGTGCTCCATATGAAGCTTCGGGGCATGCATGGAGCATCCCCTGATGGGGCCTGCAGAGACAGCAGATTCCAGAGTAGGGGAAAAAAAACAAAACAAAACACAAGCACTGACTAGGTAGTTAGAGGGCTGCCTTCCATAAGATCCTTGCTACTCCGCTTTGAGAAACAGTCCACCTTGGGACTTGCAACCAAATACTGGGCACTTTGCCTTTGCTTTGCTTTTTAGTCACAGAAGTACCAGGTGAATTCCAATGAATGCTAAGCTAGAAAATCCAGGCCAAAACGGCTTTTTGTGGGAAAAATCAAGACAGAAATTTCAACTGTGGAAAAGGTCAAAAATCAAATTCAAAAGCATGACTACCACCTATAAAGTTGAATTCTGCTACAGCTTCAAGCCAGTGCTCCTCTGCGTTCAGCTAGCTAGATGAGAAGAACGCACGTGAAAGATATTTGTGTCAGGAGTATGAGAAGGCAAACTACAACAAAAAGGGAGTAGACAGAAAGGTTTGCTTTCTGTCCTTCTTAAGGTCTGAAAAGTGTAGCTACTTAGCAAACCATAGGTGTTCACTCATCAGCAGAACTATTCAGTTCAGGAGCTGAACTTCTGCCCTGTAGCACCAGAGGTGCAGACCTTTACCTGTTCCTACCTCCAACAAGAATGATGGAGACAGCAGAGAGAGATACCATAAAAAACAGACTTGGCATATCATGAAGCCACTAGGTTACATGTATCTAAAGATTAGTTCAGTAGTATGCCCAGCTCTGGCATCTACCTTATGGATAGTCCCTTGAAAAAGACATCCGTAACTCTTTCTGGTACGTGAATTTTAAAACCTTCACCAATTTTCCAAAAGACAACTTGACGCAACCAGCTGCATCAGCTTGGGAACGCCTGAGAGAAGAGAATTCATTCAAAACGTCTCCTGGTACAAGACAAGGGGCTTGCACGGGGCAGGCTGCCTGGAGTATCGTGATGTGCCCTTTCCTTCTCCTTACCGTACATCTTGCCTTCGTCTGACAAGATAATCTTGCGCCGACCACATGGCGGGTAGATGGCTAGCGCTTCCTGGAAGCTCTGCTCGATGTCCGGACTCCACACCCCCTCAGCGTCATTGTCAATGGGTTTGTCCAAGGCCTCGCTGCCCCCCGAGTCGTTGCTCCCCTCAGGGGAGGTGGGAGAACTCCACTCGTTGGAGGTAATGGTGCCAGCTAGAAACTCCAAGGCGCCACGTGGAGAAGCAGACTCAGAACCTGTAATGGCAAGCACATCGCATGTCAGTTGGAGATTTTTCCTCTCTAGGAAAATGTGGAGACACTAAAGGAAAAAAAAAAGAGGTTAAAAAACCTTAGTGAGGGGAGGTATTACTCCAAGTTTACCTTAAACGGTAACTCAACCATGTGCTTGATTTCTATTTATGTTGAGATGAAAATCTTTTCTGACAAAACAGCCTGCTCCAATCTCTCTTTGGCTCATTAACTCTCTGTCACTTCCCAATTCTCCTCAGATGTGCCTTCTTGTCTGTGTCTTTCTCTCCTTATTTCTTTCTCCCTCTGCTGTTATTATCTGCATAACTGTTATTTAACTTTCTGAAGCACACATACAGGGATTCAGTCTGTGTGAAAGACTATACAAAATACAGCGGTGATGAATTATCTAGTCATCACTGAGCACTGGGGTTGAAATTTTCTTAGATACTGTTTCACTGGATCAGAGTTAGTAGTCGGTGTCATTTCTAACATTGACATTTCTTCTCAAGGATCATCTGCACTTTGAAAAGCCATTCCTGGAGCCAGACAGTTTAATGCAATGTCTCCCAAATCTCAGCACCATATTCTGGCAGGAGCAGAAAGCACCACTGAGCAAAGGCATAACAGCACTAGGTTGCAGGTCAAGAACCCGGGTGCTTAGCCCGTTCCTACTGCTCATCTTAAAATCGACCTTTGGCAAATTCCTTTAGTTCCCTTTGCCTCTCTGCCCCCTTACTCTTTACCAGTCCCAGGCTATTGGATTTGCCACTGGGCAGGAGCAGAAATTGGTTTCTCATTGGACCTAAGCAGGCAGCTGCGAGATCTTGGAAACTACAATAAATTACAGTCTACTTATAAATGCCTACAGTAGAGGCTGAAGCCACTGAGTGGAGCTGATGAAACACTCACTGAGAAAGACTTCAGACCACACAGACACTTCCAGTCAACCATCAGGGAGACAAATGCTTTCTAAAGACACAGATCATTCCCCTTCCTTAATCCCAAAGCTGTTTGTTTACCATTTTAATAGTTTTGGTTATCTGGGCTACAAAGGATGTTCACAAGCCAGCATTTGAGAATCCAGGCAGAGAGTTCAAAACTTCCCTGTGTATCACCACACTGAGCTGCATAGCAAGAAAATCAGAATAATGATTTTTTTTCCAAGAGCAACAGAATCAAACCTGTTTTGAAAAAGAGTAAGGAGAGGGCTCTGACATGCCAAGTCTCTAGCTCAGAAATATCACACTAAAAATATAAAGTGGGACCCTGAAGAAACTGGAGAGTGGTCTATGTCAAAAACTAGATAGAAAATAAAACTGTGCAGTTATGCTATGCCCTAGTTGATAAAAAGGAAAAGGAAGTCCATTTGTTACACTTCAGAAGTTTAAAAATTCAGGACTCCCGGCTCCAGAAACTTTTCTGACACTTTTTTTAAGTCTTTGGATTTTGTGTTTACAAAAATCTTCTCTGAGACCATAAAGACAAGATTTTATTTTTTTAAGAAAAACTTAAATTCTTTAGTAATTTTAACATTTCAACAGCTGAAGTTATAAAAGGATTTGACAACACTGGCTTTCAGAAAGTTTTTCTGCTCCTTAGTGACTTTAGGCAGCAGCAGATACATATTTCATGCCTCCATAACCCACCAAAAGTTAGGGAAACAACTAAGACAACACCGGGCCTTTTAGTAATTTCTAGACACATTGTACTGTGCAGCATTTTAACAACTGCTTCACAAAGACATTTAGAAAACCCAGTATACAACTTATTCCCTGTTAGAACACATGAACCACTCCATCCATCCATTTCAGCCCCTATATCAGATTATTTCAATCTTCTTGACCCATAGTATATATTTTCAGAACTCTAATGAATGAAGAAAAATTAAATGGGAGGTGAGTGGGGCAGGGCAGAAAGGGCAACTCACACTTGGCCTTTACCAGTGGGATAGGCATCCCAAGCACACTGTCAATGGCACCAAAGCAGACAATGTGACTTTAAGACACCCCGAAATTTAGGGTAACAGTTGCTTCCCATATCAAGAATCTACAACTAACACATCACCTTTCACTGACAGATGCTAATAAAATATTACATGGGTATCCAAGAGATTGTTCTGCTGGAGAATTAGTGTTGAGGAGTAAGCTTTCCATGGGGAGACTCACAGACAAACAGAAGTTACGTGTTCCAAATGTTCTTCTTTTGAAATTTCCCCAAGCATCCCTAGTCCCTGGAGGCTCTCAAGACCTCCCATAATTAATGTACACTAAAATCTCCACAAGCACAAGGCACAGACTAGTTTTAACTCAGGCTGACACACTGAGAAATGGAAGGGTTCGGAAAGAATCCTAAGGTATGACAGCAAGTGTATTCCTCCTACCACCTGCATTGGGAGCTGCAAGTCTCACAACAGCCAGCAGGCTCCACACGAAGTGAAAACATGCTCTGCCTGCTCAACTGTGTGACTCCCATAGCCATGGTCACTGGAAGCTACTCCTCTGCTGTCAAGCCAAATCCCCTAGCAATGCATACAAGCAGACAGAGTCATCTAGGGAATGAAGGACTATCATGACCATACAAAGCACCTACTTCGAATCCAGTTATTTTCATCTCCTTAATGTCCATGCTGACACAGATGAATACCTAGCAGATGATTTCATCATGGCACACTCCTAGGTTGAAACTAAGTAAATATATCTGAAGCACAACTCTCCTCCTCCCACACTCACGCCCTAGGAGTCGTTGCCCGATCATTTCATGTTTTACAAGGCTCTGCATCTTCACTAGCACTAAGTGCTTTTGGTGACAAAGCAATCTCTGGGTCCTTTCCATCCCTCCAGAATAACGGGAGGAGAAAACACACTCTACTGAGTTTAGTGTCATCTCTCCAGACTCTCTTCTCCAAACATGAAAGAAAAGTTGCACCAACTTGAGCAGATGTCATTTTTACATTCGTGGAAGTCCACCAAGCAAGAGACTGAATATTTGGGCTTTCTCTCATATTGGTGTAAATCAAGAGAGATATGGAAGATAATAACAGTGACAAAAGAAGTTATATAAATCTTGAAGTGACTAGATATATTTTTTTATGCTTCTTACTTTTTATGCCTTGACCAGCACTGCTAGTCCTGTCCCAAGCTACAGCTAGGTCAGTAGGAACTGAAATGTGCTATTGTGGGCAATCCCAACTTTTCTACATCTTGGGGCCTTATTCTGCGTTCCTTCTTGGTACAAAAGCTATTCATGATGGATTATGAGAACAGCGGAACTCTGCAGACTATAAAATCAAGGATGTTTGGCCATTTCCAGCTGAAGACTCTGTAACCACCCAGACACTAACACAAACTGGACTTTTTTTGATAACTTCTGAAGAAATTCCATAGACTGAAATGGCCATGAAAATCCTTATAATTCTATGCCTCTAGAACAGTAAGATGCCAAGGGCTGAAAGGGCCTGTAAAGTTTTCTTAAATAATGTTGCTTAACTAGCATGCTCAGAGGCAATAAACAGTAATTCAGGGAGTCCTGGTTGGGTGCTATCTGAGGTCTGTGGCTCTGCTTTGAACACTTCAGGCCTTCTGTTTCCTGCACTGTTGATGCCACTCATTAAAATAAGTAAAGCAAACTAAAGAATCTGGGGGCTAAACCCTGTGGTAAATGGCTTTATTAGTACGGCAAATTGAAAAACTGGCAGTGGAATCACTTCCCATGGAATAAGCATTCTGGTGAAAAGCAGAGCGGTTTTTTTCAGAAACATGAGAATGTTGAGTGTCTTACTCGTAACAAAGTTTTGAATAATATTGATGAGTAACTACTTTAACAAAGCAGAAATGTTTCAGTTAGCATCCCGTCAATAGTTGCTTATGCATACAGCTTGGTTACTCTAATGGTGATTTCTATTACTCAGTGTTCTAATATTGCTAAATATTTTAGTACTTGTATTTTTTAATTAACTTCTGCCTGTGCAAGAGTTTGTAATCACAAAGCTTTCTTCTGACATGGAGGGGATTTAATTCTGAAAGCACTAAACAGACATCCCTGACATGCTCAGACAATTCCTTCCCCATCTGAATTCCCTCAACAGGCACAGTTCTTAAGATCAGAGGAGCCAGAGGATGTTGTCCCATTCTCATAATAGCAAGTTTTGCCAGAGGTCGTAGGACTAGGTGTTTGTTCTCTTCAGATTCCCTCAGTTAAAACTTATGCCCCATTCCTCGGCTCTAGCATATCTGCAATTGTACCTTACAGTTTTTCTTTTTCTGATCCCACTCTTATTTTACCAAGAGATGATGAATAATCTTTTTTTGTGGGGTCGAGTCCTGGGTTCTCTCCCAGGATCAAAGACACAAATCTCCTCACAGCACATCCACCTCCTCACCACAGTATCTCTATTTCCATCTTATTGTTTCCCTCTGTCAAATTACTGTTTCTTATTCACTCTTGTTCCCCATTCTTCTTTCTGCCATGGCCCGTCTCTTAACGAGTCACTCACAAAGGCAGGGTTTTGGGTCTGAGGAAAGCAGAAACCATGAAGAAAGCACAAAAATCTTTCAGCTCCAGCAGCTTTGGTTTAAGTATTCCAATTTTGGTAATTTCAACACTAACTCTCTTCCCTTTCACACATGGTATCTCATTGAGATTCAGAGATCCTGCAGGGCTAGACAGCTGCCAAGAGCCCTTCAGCAAGGTCTCATTGACAGGGAGCACATCTTTAACAGACTCCATAGTCTGACACATCTGCTTTCTAATATTAATCCCTCAGTCATTACTGTTGGTAACAGCTCCCTCTTAAGTGTTTGTGGCAGCTGCTCAGCACAAAATCATACTTTCCTGAGGATCTGAAAAATTGCAGCCAGCTGTCTCCAGTTGTTCAGTTTTCTTAGAGCTGCTCTGTCCAAAAAAACTCCCCCTACTCCATGGCCATCCCCTTTCCCTGTTGGAATTGATCACAACACACTAACCAGAGAGGTCCCTATTCACTCACCCCTCCAAGGCAGGAACGCTTGCCAGCACAGCCGTGTGGCGTCTGACAGTGCAGTTCCACTCCTGCTCCTGAGCTGGCTGCGCTCTGAGAAACTCACTGTGCTTTACTGAGAACATCCCACCATCCTCGGTGTCATTCAATGGAACCGCAAGCTGTGGGGGCGGGGGCTGCTTCCCCCTGCAGGTATTCCTTGGTGTCATTGTAATGCAAACAAAACCAAACAATTCCGGTATTCACTACCTTGGTAACATCAGCCAAATACTGCTGCTACAGTGGATCTGAACTACAACGCTTTCGTATCTGATCAGCAGTCAAACTGCGAACTAAAAAAATATTCAGCCAGAACAGATGCTCAAACCACAGAGTAGTTTATAACAGTAAGAAAACCTGGAAACAGGAACAACCTGTCAATTACTTCTATCCAGAACAGCTAGCAAATGAACGTACACAATGCAATCATACAAGGAGATTTGGGTTTAGGGAAACAACGATTTGGGATACTAAGAAACCTACTGCACAAGGTACAAGATGGAAGAGAGCATTCCAACTTACCAGAGGAAGAAGACTGGGAAATTCTATGGGACACTACAATAGTATCTTAGTTCCTCTGAAAGAGAAGAATGAGTGCAATCAGTAGATGAGCAGCTCCAAGACAGTTCAACTCAAAGACTGCAGAAAAACATACTAGAAAGGGGAAAGATGGGAAAACAGCTATTCAAATCAATAAAAGCTGGCAGGCATAAGAGGAAAAAAATCACGGACGTGTTTACAGAGAAAAATAAAGATGCAACTGTAGTAGGACCAATGAGCACTGAACTGTATCTAGGAAGGTAACAAACCGCATTTTTGCAGCACCAGACAACAAAAAGTTTCTAAGGCCCCTTAGGAGCTGCACTCCCATCATTAAACCAGCCTGGAGCCAGAGCAAGTCAAGTTTCAGCAGAAGATCCAGGGACAATGGAGATGGATATAGGTGCAGTTCACTGAGCCTTTTGAGGGGTCTTCACTCAAGCACTCCACAACAGCTTAGCCAAATGCTGAGCCTGGCTATAGTCTCTCTTTTTGCCCAGAGCATCCTGCAGTCCTGAGCCATGCTGGCTATTCCCTGTGAACAGCCCTATCCACCCAGGACACCAGAGTAATGCTGCATAATCCAATGAATAAAACCAGTTAAGGTAAGTGTTACTTGCTGTAGGTGAAGTAAAAGCTCTTAGCTGGCAGCGGTGACGACAAAGAGGAAAAAACTGATATTTTCCTCTATGCACTGGGCAAGGTAATTTACTTATTACATCTAAAAGCTGCACTGTGAGATTTCTGCCTCTATCTCACCTCTGAATAAGACTGATTTACAAAGGACTAAGCACTACTAGCCTCAGATCATATCCAGCATAAGGTTGGGCTTCAGCTGAATGGTTGTCACTGCCTAACACAAAATCAAGCTTGGTTTGTTTGCTACACCAAAACTGCCTGCAGCAGCTGCTGTTCAAAAGGCACCTGACTTCCCGAGCAAAGCAAAACAACTCTTAAATTATTGCAGTAGCTAGCTCTGGCTGAAACAGAGAGAGGATGTAGTGTCCAGCAGAGCGATATAAATCAAAGCAAGGAGAGAGCAGAACTTCTATCAGTGCAGCCCTGGATAATGCAGTCAAACAGGATGTGATGAGATAAGGCTGTGTGTGGCCTTGCACACCATCCAATCAGTTACATTTGCTGATAAAGGAAACAGAGCACAGAGGCTTGCTGCCCTGAGGAGGGAAGAAAAAATACCCCACGGAACAACAACAAAACCCAAAGGCTGGTTCTGATTGCACTAGTCTAGGGGTGGCCAGCATAGGGATCAATCCTGAGTGACGGGTAACTGATGCACAGCTCCCAGGCACAGGCCACATCATAAGGCCGCCAGCCTTGGACTGACAAAATGACTACTGTGTGATTAATGTCTCAGCTGGGAGGGAAAAACGAGCCAGCAAGGACAGCAGAGATTGACACTGCCAGGTTGTCCTGGGATTGATCCACACAGTGGGCTGGCCCCAGCTCTCAAAGGAACAGTGGAATTCCTAGGGAGTCACTGTTGTCTCCCATGTGGGAACTGTTCCCAGAGGTCCCATTCTCCCTGACTTTCCAAGACATGTGGCATGTGTTTCACAGCTTCCCAAACAGATGAAGGTTGTGGCAGGGTGAAAATGGTTAGTCACCCTTGTGCTGGCAGCAGCGGCGACCAGGAGTCATTCTCCCATTAAGCACAGAGCTGGTTAGAAAGCAAAGACCCAGGAGGAAGTCAGATAATCATGTCCCTTTTCTATCACAAAATCACTGGTAGCGTTAGTTAACGTGTTAAAATTATAACTGTCCCTTTAAGTACAGACAAGTGTAGATATTGACAGTTTAAAATTACTAGGGTCTTACCAAACCAAGCTAGAGACAGAACTAAACAGAGCTGAGCATTTTGCCAAAGAGTATTATTCACTTAATTATTAGAGGATAGGGAACCTTTAATAGCAACCTAAAAAAACCCTTGCTCCTAAACCCACCAAAACTCAGTTGTCCTCAAAAATCTCTCCATCAGGCTCAAAAGCCCCCATTTTACCTATGGAAAAAAACACAGCACAAAGATGTAAGCGAACCACCCGACAGCAAAATCAGAGTGGGATTAAAATCTAGACAAGAACTTCAAGACAAGAAAGGGTTAACTTTAAAAGCGATTTGCAATTGCATGTGGTTTAACTTCAGAGGGACTCGTGCTCAACACTGTCTGGAAACAGAGCATCTTTTGAGTATTTACTGGCAAGTAACACTAAATTGAGACTCATAATGCCCGTTTTATGATATCCAAATCAAATCCTTATTTCCTAATCCAGCCTCCTCTTCATGACATCTTTCAATCTCTTGTCTAGAACTCAAAAGTAACGTTCCAGAAAAAAACTCACAGCTGTGACGTACTTAGCTTCCCACGACACTAATGGCAGAATTGCACATGAACTCAGACAGAAGACAGATGTTTGCAAATCTCATCCAAAGCAGTGAAAATGTTCAGTCTCCAAGAAATTAAACAGGTGAACCTGGGCTAAGAGACCTACAAGAGAATAGAGAGACACTGACCACACAACCTGTGACTTCCACTTCTGCAGTGTTTGCAGGTGGTCTGTTTTGTGGGCATGACCTGTCTGTCCAGGGCTAAGCCCTCTACTAAAGCCTCAAGACAAATGCAAGCCACAGTCAGGCACAAAAGATATATAAAATGGGAGCAATACTTAGTGCTCCCTTGACTTTTCCTCCTTCGGTCAACCAATTACACATGTGCTTTAGTTTTAGTAGCAGTCAGACATGAGCTTAAAGGAGTTTGAAACTCGTGATAACACAATGACTAAGTAAAGAACACCCTTGATGAAAGACCTTCACCATATGAAATGAACCCTACTCATGGCTACCAAACAAGCTGCACTCTCTCGGGATATTCGGACACCACCCCAGCTCACTTTTGGAGCACCCACTCCATCTGGAACATGCAGCAGGAGAACATTCACAGCTTATAGCAAAGTTAGTCACTTCTTAAGGCTGACACTGGGGAAAGTCAAACAGATTTGGTTTCCTGTAAGAGTCTGAAATTTCTTAGCAGACAAACACACACCAGCCATTTAAATCAGATTCCAGTTCTCCTACTGGTTTGATACATGGGACAGTAAAGCTGTCCTCAACTCAGACTAGTGTAATTTTGAGTTCAGAACTCTTTCCCTCCTCTAAATGTGGCATAAACAGGCTGTCATTTCCAACCTGCTGAACGTAGAGCGATTTTACAGAAAGCAAATGAAAATAATGAGTATCTGTAATTACAACCCCAACCTTCAAACAGGTATCAGTAAGGGAAAAAAATATTATAAAAAGAAATGCCAAAACTGAAAAACAGTTAAACTCGTCCCCAGATATTACAGGAAAGCATGAACCTTCTAAATTATCTCTTTGCCCTTCCAGACCCTTCTCGCCAGGAAGGTCAACAGGTTATATACCTTCTGCTGGATTAATCTACAGGAGAACAAGGGCAGCTAGCCAAGCAAAACTAGATTCTTAAAGGGACACAGCCAACAACAGACTACTCCAGTTTTTAAAGCATGTTCTTATAAATAAAACCTGTGACCAAAAGCAAGGGAAAAAGACACTTCTCTATTTTTCAGTTAGCTTACAAGCTGGATAGAAACAGAGATTTACATTGTTTCCCCTGCACAGTTATTTTTTTCTGACCACATAGACCCTTCACAAACAAATAGGGCAGAGAAACAAATAGGATTTTATTAATTTATTTTTATAAAAATTATTCAAAGAGCAGTGAGTGTGCTCGGAGATAATCTTCTTATACAAACCTCTCTTTTACACTTCCCCTTTTTTTTTTTCCCTAAGCTGACAAGATTTTCAGACCAAAAGACCAGTCTAAGTCTGGCTAATCTGGTACCAATGAGCTTTATTTTGAGGACCTGCTATAGAGATGTATGATCAGGTGAAATGAACTTAAGACACATCAGCAAATCCTCCCTTTCCATTTCAGCACACACATGCTCTGTGCTCTCCTGACATTTCCTGCTTCAGTTAAAGCAGTCCTGGTTATAAGAGATTAGACTTTACCTGGACATCTGTCATTAATGGTTACCATACTGTTGGAAAGGAAGCACTTTGAGGACTACACTGATTTATTTTCTCTTTGGCAACAGCAAAGCAGATGCTTCAAAAGCTTGTACCCAGGCTCTGAAAGCCACTGGCACTCATGTCTTAGAAGTAGAGCAAAGCAAAACACCTACCCTTTGGCAGTCACATTCTAACAAAGGTAAGAACAAGGTAATTATAAATCTACAACAGAACAGAAAAACAGAGCCAGTGACTCAGCCAGTGGCACCAGGAACTGGAAAACCTGCCCCTCCCTAGCAGGAAAACGTCTAATTCATAGGGTGTTAAAAACAAAGGGGAGTGACTGCATCATCTCCAGAAAAAGGAGGACCCGAGGGGCAGGAACAATAAAAACAAAAACCCACCAAACCCTCCCCCACCAAAAAAAAAAAAAAAAAAAAAACCAACACACCAAAACCCAAGAACCCAAAATACCACCTCCAAACCCTAAAGAACTCTTTCTAATCATGTAGTCCCAGAGCTTGTAAAGAGCTCCACGCGTGCAAACTCCTGACTTTTTTTACAAGGCTCTACAAAGGAACACGTTGGGCATTTATTTAACATGGTGGTTGACAGAAGCTGGAGAGAGGAGCATCCATTACTATGAATCTTAATAATAAACTTGATTGCTTTTCAAAGAAGGATAGAATTGCCGTGCAGGTAGAAAATGGAAAGAATACAGTGCACAACGTAGTAAGTGGAGACTTGTTATTCTTTAAGGAAATCATAGCTAAAAATTGGCTTTGGTTGTTTATATTATTAGAAAATTAACAGCTTCAAAAAGAAGCATAATGATATATATGTTATATAATATAGATATGATGTATAATGATACAGAAACAGAACCAACAGGTACAGGAGGTGTGCATCTACTGGGTTGCTGCTGGGATCTTTGCTAGTTCAGTTGCCTTCGGCATCTTAAGTAAAGATCTAAGACTGAATAAAGGTAATGTTAATGAAACTTGCACGATACAGAATGACATTTAAAAACACTGGTGGATAGAAACAACTCCAAAGGGAGTTAGACAGCATGAAAACAAATGAAAGAAGCAAGGGAGACAAATAAGCAAAGGAGACTATGTGGGAAAAGTAATGCAAAGAAAATGAAGAAATAACAATGAAAAAAAAAACCAGAGATAAAATCAAGGAAAAAAGCCCGGCCAGAAGGAGGACCTAAAAACACGCAAGAGTAAGAATGGTGAACAAATGACAGAGTTGTCTGCAAAGCAAAAGCTTCTGCAAAATGACCAATGTGACTTTAATCTGCCTGGGCTCAGATATCACTTCAGGCAACAAAGAGAGATGAATCACCTCCAATTCATGCAATATCCTATCTCATTCTGCAGAAGGAACACAGATAAACTGGAGAAAGTGAAAAGAGTATAAAAAACCCACTTAGGACTAGAATAATAGACATTGAAAAATATTAAAATTTTAGCCTCAGTAGTAGGTTTAGGAACTTAGAAGACGCAAATGCAGAGATAGAGAATAAACAATCATTTCAGAGAAACAGCAAGGCAAAAACTGTTCCAATAAAGTAACAAAAACTTTCCTGGTGCTAAAGTACATTGGGTGACGAAAAAGTTGCCCAAGAAAATTTTTACCTAGTATTTGAGGGGATGGGAACCAAACCAACAAATGAACAAATGACAAACCCGAGTTAAAGCGAAAGTATAGTAGATCTCTAAAGAAAGGTACAACTGAATTTTCACTTTCTTAAGATAACAGTTGTGGCCAGAAATTCATTTCACTATCACAGGAACTACGGTAGACATGGTCCAAGGAACTACTTCAGGTCTGGAAAAATGGCGATGTTGCTAAGAAAATACCCCGATTCTTCCCCGACTGCTCACCCTCTAGTCACTGCACCCCCTCCTCCAGGCACTCCAGCACATGACCGTAAGATTAACTTGACTGGCGAACAGATGTGGCTGAAAACTAACTTGCTAAAAGAGCGTGTTACTTTTGATCTGGATCAGCCCCCTGACCCGAGCCAGTGAACAGCAGTGCCAGTGTCCCTGCCAACAACAAAGCACAGAGGTGCGACAAGTAAGGAAATGGACGGTTTGAGGCTGTGTGGACAGGTTCTGTCCACAGCAGTGCCAGCCTCAAGTCTTTGTGGACCCACCCCCTTGGGTTACGCTGGGACAGAACCAAGAGCTGAAAGATACAATCAGAAAAGGACACATAATACTAAGGAAGGAAAGATGTGAATGAGCATAATGTTGCTCCAAACAGAGATGAAAAGCAGGATCTCTTGGAGACTGTACTTTTCAGCAACCCTCTCAAAACTCTACTTACTGTATTCGAATTCCGTGAAACAAACAGCTGAGTAAGAAAGCCCACAGCAACTGTGATTTTATGTAAGCACAAGCAAGATTGGGTGCCACACAGAGCCCTTTTTTTCTCTTTAAAATTTGGTGGTACTATTTTCATATCATATTTCCGCAAGTGTTCTGTAAAACACCGACATAAAACACTTGCCACAGTAATAACCTAATGTATTACAAAGCCGTTGGTAGAACTAATTTAAAAACCCAAAAGAGGTAGCAGAAACCAAGACAGCGAAGAAATTCCTAGCACCCATTCTCATGCACGCTTATTTGCTTCCAAGATCACCTCCAAGAGGATACAAACAATGAGCTGATAGTCCAGTTTAGAGACTGATAAACTTTGTTGCATGCTTGAGTTTGAGGGAGCCATCCACAGAGTGAGTTAGTAAAAACCCAGAGGGTGACTGCACCCACTGGCTGGCTGACCTTCACTCTGGCAATCCAAGTTACAGAGAAAACTGGAGTCCCTCAGCATTCAGCAGCCCTAATAAAAAAGCCCCCCTGTATTCGCTACAGGACGATCCACGCTATCAAAACCAAAAGGCTTTAACTGCACAGGTGGTAACACAGCAACCCAGCCCTAGAACTTGCTATATATCCGCTCTGCTTTCCCCCTTGTGCTGTTCTCCTCTCGCTCCTCCCCGTTACTCTCTGCCCTGTCCTACTGCCCACTTCCTTCTGCAGCAGAACAATAAAACCTCTTACATCTACACAGACAGATGGACAGACAGGTGAACGAATGCTCCGCTCACTTTGCACACTGATACCGCAGTAAGGTCTTGGGGAAGCCGATCTGTTCGCAGTAATAGGAAAAGGGGACTTAAAAAACAACCAACCCCTAAATCTCCTTCTCTCCCACCCAGCCCTCCGCGTTTGAAAAAGTATTTTTGCTGTTTATTTGTAGAGGAGTCGCAGAACTCAATTTTTAAGGCTAGAAAGCTACATGACAGTAACTTCAGGTTAAACAAAGGCAAAATTGGTACTTAGTTGTGGTTAGTTCTGGGGTTTTGTTTGTTTGGGGGGGGGATTAACTTATATATGACCATTCACTATAAAATACTTTACAGAAGTCCTTAAGCGCGTGGAGTTACATTCTTCTGCAAAAAAGCCCCATCTTTAGCATCCCATGCAAGAGATTGTTTAAACGGAATTATCTACATAAGATAAGAGATTCCTTGGGAAAGCTTTTATTTGGTTTTTATGTCTGTTTGTTTGTTTGTTTTAATCCTTTCCGATGGCATGCCACTAAAACTGAACCCTTAACTTCAGAAAAACTGAACTGGAAAAAACATTATGCCCTCATCTTTTGGTAAATACTCTGCAACAACCCACACTCCATCTCACAGATAGGCTTCCTTACGAAATTTTGTTTTGTTTTTCAAAAAAACATCTTTCATAATTTACATTAAAATTTATTACGGGAAGTACTGCTTCTCCTCTCCACTCTCCCCAAGCACATCTTTACGAACAGTACAGAAACCTTTTTTTTTTTTTTTCCCACAATAGCGCCGTAGTTTTCAGCCGATGCGAGAAGAGACCGAGTTCCCGAAGTGCCAGCGCCGGCAACCCCTTCCCGACGGGAGAAGCCGCCGGAGCCTCCATTGAGGATGTTCCCATCGCTTCCTTTGTACGCCTGTGCCTCCTCTGTCGCACATGACCGGGTCCGAACCCTCCCTTCCAGCCCGTCTCCCGCAGGCACCCGCGCCCCTTCGCCCCGCGCGAAAGCGACCGTGAAACGGCGTGTCCTGACCTGAGCGAGGCAAGAGCGGCTGCGGTTCCGTAGGGGCAGCGGGGACCGGCTTCAAACCCTTCTTCAGCTCCAGGACTTTCTGCCAAAAGAGCGCCGAGCGCTGTTAACTGCGCGCCTGCCCCTCGCTCCCGCCCGATCCCCACCCCCGAGCCCGCAGGGGTGGGAGCGGGGGCTGGGACAGGGGGAGCGGGCGGGTCAGCCTCCCGTTCAGCATCGCCGCCGCGAAGTCCGAGAGAAAGAAAAAAAAAGTTGGCGAGGAGCGGCTCCGGGGTGGGCCCTCGGGGCTCCCCTTTCCTCGGTCCCGCGGCGGCGGGGAGACGGGAACAATGCCGGGGCGGGCGGGCGGCCGGGAGTGGATGGGATGGGATGGGAGCGGAGCGGGGGGGCGGCCGGGCCGCCGGGAGCGCAGGCACAAAGCGCACACTCACCTGAGGAGCGCGGAGCGGCCGGCGGAGCGGCGAGCGGGGCGGGGGGACGGCCGGGCAGGAGTTTGGGAGGAAAAGGGAGGGATTTTATTTCCCCTGGAGTTTGAAAGGAGGAAGTGAGGAATGCTAGGAATGAGAGTTGGTATGA
Organism: Pseudotriccus pelzelni; assembly: GCA_035584735.1. Taxonomy (NCBI): domain Eukaryota; kingdom Metazoa; phylum Chordata; class Aves; order Passeriformes; family Tyrannidae; genus Pseudotriccus; species Pseudotriccus pelzelni. The sequence goes on from JAWMRA010000001.1 coordinate 28,303,769, forward strand.
AATGAACGCGGCCGAGGGAGGGAGGGGACTGCCGGCTAGCGCAGGGGCTGGGACGGGGCTGGGAGGGGACTGCCGAGGGGCGGGGGGCAGCGGGAGAAGGGCCGAGGCGGAGTTGGGAACAAAACCCAGCGGGGCCGGGCGGTCCCCGGCCGGGGGCCGTGTGTGACCGGGGCGGAGGGAAGGCGGGCAATGGCCGGAAGAGGGGCCCGCGGGGGCGGGGGAAGGAAACTCCGGGAGCGGGGGAAGGGGGCGGCTCGGGAGCGCTGGGAGCGGGCGGGACGCGGCCGCCGCCTCCAGGGATCGAGAGCGGGCGCGGTGCCCGGCTCCGGGAGAAGCTGGAGTCTGCGGCCGCGGAGGTCCGGCATCAGCCGGGGGAAGATCCCCGGGAACGCCGCCGCTTGCCTGGTGCTTTTCCCAGGAGCGGGACTCCGGCCGAGCGCCCGGGAAGGGGGCTCCGGTGCCGGGGACACCGCCGCCCGCCCGGGCAGGACACGGCTTCTCTGGGTAATCCCTGCGAGCCGGTCCCGGCCCGCCGGCAGCGCTGCTTCCAAGCCCCTTAGAGACGTGCTGTGATTTCCACCCAGCATAGCTGAGCCCCTGCGAAACAAGCAACTCAACCCCAGCAGGGCAGAGGGGCTGTCCCGGAGGCATCCCAGGCGGTAAACTACTCACCTAACAAGCAATGCCATGTCCCGTGTAGGTTTTCTCAGTCTCACGTCGAAGCTGTTGCTATTTTCCTGTCTGTTCATAGAGGAGTGCCGGCGTGCTGCGCTAGAAAATGCTGATACCAGGCTGAGAGCCACGTTTCCCAGAACAAAAGCAAGTTTAGTAAATGTAACTACCTCCTAGTAGCAGCTCTGGGAACGCAGCTACATCGGCAAAATAAACTTTTCCACGCTGTGGCAGGTAACTTTTTCACAGGTGCCTCGTGTGCACATAACTAGCTTTCTTTAAAACTTCAGTATACTGCAGAAAAAAAAATCTCAATTTTTGGGAAGAATCCAAAGCTAAAAAGTTCATAACTCTTTCAAGTTGCAGAGAAAAGACTGAAAACAGGTCCTAAACGTGGCCTAAGGCCTCAGAAACCAAGTGACAAACCCCATCAATTTCATAAAAATAAGGTTTTCTGATACAACTGTAGGAATTGAGAGTACATACAGTATAAATAAGATAATGTTACAAAATTCAATGAAATTATTTTGAGGGGTTTTTGCTTGTTATATAAAGCCCTGTAATGGTTTAATCTAGCCACTACTTCTAGTAAGGCCTACGTGAAAACATGCAGTTTAATAAAAAACATATCTTTGAAAGGTAGTTCACTTCTCATCACATATATTCACTATGAACTCTCGGGTAGGTCTCATAATTATGTGACTAATGTATTGTTTTGCTCCCATTTCCTTGCCAAATCAACACAGCTCAAAGAGAAGGAATTGAAACCTATTCCTTCCTATGAATCATCACACAGATTGTTTGCAGGACTCCAGTCAATTGCAGATGGAAACTCACTCAGGAGAATGCGAGTTTTTTACTGGTGGGTTGTTTGTTTTTTCCTTTACTAGAGGTAATGTGGAAGCAAACTATTCCACTTACAACAGTAAGCAGAGAGAGTTGGGCAAATTTAACAGACTTAATTGCCCAAATCTATCTGTATTCATTTGGAATAATTTTTTAATGCAGTTTATAAAATAAAGCCTTTTTTTCCCACAGTAAATTAGTATTGCTTTTCCTTTAGTAAAGGGATCAGTTCAATTAAACATTAAAAAAAAAAAATCCTTTGCTTTCTTTACAATTTTCAGCTGTTTTGTTACAGAAGTGCAATGGTTCGCCTTCTTGGGAAATGTTAATTGAATCAATGTAAATGATCACAAATTCCAGCCTCTGGAATACGTCCACCCCTTTATGTAGTCTCTAAATTGAACTTGAAATTACCAGAGCAGGTTACGGTTACCATAGCCTTTACCTTAATGCATTCTGGTGAAGTTAGCTTGCTTCTTTTGTCCCAAAATGGGAGAAAAAAAACCAGAAGTGAATTCCAGCTTCCAGTGAGAAAATAATAAGTCCATATAGAACACATTAAGGAACGGAATGAGATGACAAACTCTATAGACTGTACATTTAAAGAGATACAAGAGTGGTACAGGGTCTCTGCCTTCCTTCCTGGCAAGGCTTTCAGCCCCAGAATAACTTAAGGGTCTTTCTTTGTTCTGAACTAGTTCCAAACTGCAGTTACGTACAACAGTTTGACAGTGTAGCAGAGAAGATGAGATTCCCGACTCTACCAAAAGAATCTATCCATAGGTCCATTTCATAAGACTACACACAAACTCGTAGCTCAACTTGTAAATCACAGGGAAGACTTTGCTTGTCTTCTGTACCAGGAACAGGAAACCTAATTCAATGTCAGATGAGAGATTTAGAGAGCTGCTAATACCAGCAAGTAGAGGAGAACACTAAGTAACATATAATAATTATGCCAACAGTAACAAACCCCCACCCTACTGCTACCAAATTCAGCAGCGGAACTTCAATGAGAGTGAGACTCGCCCCTAACAGCACAAGAAATCATTCCCTGTCTTTTATGTTTCTTAACCAAAGAGCCTATGAGCTGCTTCCATCCACTAGGCCTACCTTTAGGATTCATATTTAACAGTTTATTGTGCTTCCATCTTTATTTTAAGATCTCTCTGGGATTTCAAGAATGTTGTATTTGCATGTATGTAACTAATGTTACTGCTTTTAAGAACAAATGCGCAGTAGTATTTTCTGCTTAGTTTCTCTCCCAACTAAGACTAATTTGGCTGAGATCAAAATGGTGGGAAAAATAGAGGCGCACAAAGAATAGGACTTACACATTGAGAGCTGTGCCAGTTCCTGATTATCAGACCTGCCATATCTCCACTTACTGAGGTTTATACATATCTCAGAGGAAATAGGAAAAAAAACCCAGCTTTGACCTGATGTTCTTCCTTCCCTTGTATTACTTTAGTTCTTGTTTCAGAAAAAATCTTATTGTACTTCAAAGCTTGAACGGGTTCAAATGGAAGGTAGGAAAATGCATTAAGAACCATCTCAAATGCTTTAACTGGACACCGGGAAAAACAGTAAAAACATTGGGCAGAGAAGTGGAACTACCTTAGAGAATCAAATGGAAACCAAGAACTTTAGGGGAAGACCTGGTAATGGGGGGAAGGGGGGCAGGGAACGAAGTATTAGAGAGGCTAATGTTACATTTATTCCCAGACTTCTAAGGATATGAAATTAAAACCAAACAACACAAAGAAAGAGAACTAAGAAAGGACAAAGGAAATGATTTAGAAGAGAGATGAGATTCAAGAAGATGGGAAGAAATTGAGGTAGTATCTCATACAGAACGAACAAAGAACACCCGTAAGTGACAGCAAAATCCTAAGTAAAATAAAATAAATTTAAGAAACACCCCAAACCCCAAACAACTTATTTAGAATTAAGGATTTTTCAATATATAAATTAGTTTATTTTCATTTAGATATAAAAGTTATAAATACAATTAATGTAAAACAGTATCTGATAAAGAGCACTGAATCAGTTCATCTGTCTGTATAATTTGACTGAGAGGCCCTGACAGGATCATTGATGTCAACAAATAGCTTGAAGAGCCACTTCTGACAGGCCTAATTGAGTGAAGGGATGTTACTGTGGCCTTCTGAGCACACAGAAAATCATCTTGAGTTGGAAATTAGCATTCTACCTTCAGGTCATCCCAAAGTAACATAAGGCAGTTTCTTTCACACACTCCTAGTCAGAAAAATAATCAGACAGGTACACAAATGGACATCATATTTCTGGATGAGTAGCAGGAATGCAGAACCATCAGCCAAGACCTCAGAAGAGCACAGCTGGAAAGCACTACCAGGTCTGGTCCCCAGCCTGATGAGCAGGAAGTACACAAAGGCACAAAAGAGATCCATCAGGATTCAAGTTCTCTTCACTGACTGCTTTTCTGATGAGATCATCTCAAGACAATGGCTCACCAGCTAATGCAGAATGGTCATTTGAGAGATACCCGAGATGGACTTCTCAGCATCAATTCATAATTTACAGTTAAATACAGAGTTTACACATGATTACCATAATTACTTTTTTCTGGCAATATCAGAAAACGTCTCCACAAAATTTTGTTAATTTGAAAGAGAGAGTGATATTCACCACTACAAAGACTCCAGAGACCAAAAGCAATCTACCTGGCCTTTGTAACTTAAAACAGAGTTAGTCTGCTGACAAGGACAATACCCAGAGCTGAAGCACAACTAGTTCTTGTCTCAGTAGAAGGATAGTCTTTTCCAGGACCATCATGAATATGTGTAATGGCCATGAAACAGGCAAGATAGGATTGTTTCAAGACAGGATTGTTGCAAGATTGTTCTCTGCTTCAGTAGACAGCAGGTGTGTACACTCTGAGGCCTCAATGTCACACTGTGCAGCAATCCACTCTGATGAGTTAAGGCCATATGAATCAAGAGGTGTTCCATACTGTGATCTACAGACTCCATACTGTATGTCCAGTATTAAAAATGGAACACTTAAGAACACATTGCAAAGCCTCGTGATACAATTGCTTTAAACTTACTGATACCTTTAAAAATACCTGTAATCTCTTTCTGAGGTAACTCCTTATAGTCAGGTTAAAATTATTTACATAAAATCTACTTTAATATGTCATGACTTGAGATAACCTCACATTAAAAAAATTAAATGGGTCACAAACCTATTCCTAGAAATGTAGCAAATTTTATGAACAATGGACAATTCAATCACAACATTGCTTTTCGGGAACAGTACTGTATATTGTTACAATATTACCTTCTGTCAAATTCAGTCAGATTCTATCACCTATTCAGCCTAATTTTAACAGAAGCAGCAGTGATTACAATATCACTATCTGAAAAGGCAGTGTTTGAGATTTGACTGTTCTTTATTTGGTAAAAAGACTGTCAAGGGGTCGAGAACAATTACAATACTGAAAGGGAAATGGATTATCAGCCTTAACAGAGAATCATCTCACAAACTAAAAGTGTTGCATTAGAGCCAATGTCTTATTCCAGCTGTTCTCTTTTTTTCTGAATTCATCTGATCAGAAACTCACGAGTAGCATCATCTTCCAGGCTTTAAGGAAGTTTCAAGGTATACGAACACTTAGCCATTATTTTTCTGTCCTAGATGAAAGGAGTTCCAATTAGTGGGCTTAGCCCACTGTCATGCAGCACCTGTAAACAAAGATTCTGAAAGCAGAATCAACTGATGACAAAATCATCACCTATATTTCTTGTTCTTCCACAATGCATACAGAGGCTGCTCCCAAGACGGTCTACTACCAACACTCACAATGTTCTGAGGGCTGGAATGTGCTTTCTAATAAGCCTGTAGAAATCTGTCCTCCATTTCCCTTCCAATATGCTCTTCATTACTACACCTCGAACTCCTACAAGATGCAGGCATGGGAATGAGTTCCATGTTTCAAGTCTGTTGTCTCATTCACAGACCAATTTACTGTCAAAGCTGGAGAGTCCAATAGCAAAGGCCTGAAGAGCACAGAGGGGATAATTATAGTCCAGAGTGAACACATCTTCTGCTACACGGCCAAACTGCATCACAATGTAGTCAGCTGGGGAGAAAAGAAAGATTCAGAGATGAACAACTTCACAGCAAAGTAAAAAGAAAAAAACCCAAAAAACCCCCAATAAACAAAAACCCCCCAAAGTGAGACAAAAAAACCCCCAAAACAAACAAACAAACCCAAATACAAACAACCAAAAAAAACCCCACAAACAAAAAAACCCCAACCACAAACAAAAATCTGCTCATCAGGCAGTCCCAAATATATGTGGTTGGTGTTTCCATCCTTTCCCAACAGAGTGGCCTCGAAATCTGTTCTCTAGAGTTAGTGTGCTGTTCTAGAGAGTACTTTTCTTCTCAGATCCAAAGCTCAAACCACTCTTTTGCTAGGCTGAAAGTGCTGTATTAATCCTTTTCCTTCCCTTCAGGAAGTTTGCATTTGCCCCCTCTTCTCCTGCAGCAGAGAGCAGTGTCTGCACCCACCCCAGAAAAAAGAAGGCCTTACATAATTTTCTCGACAGCTCAGAAGTCCCCAGTAATCCTGACCTAAATTCCTTCACCCACTTTCCCTTCTCCAGGAAGTGTGTCCTATTCCTCCCAAACCTCATGAAATGAATTGGGTTCTCCCTGTTCAAATAAGTCCCACACACTCTCCATCAGACTCTTACGGTCATTGTCATGGACAATCTGAAAGTTCTTCACTGAGGCCTGAGTGACTCTCCCATGGAAGTTTAAAACATAGGACTGAGTATCATCATTCCAGACTGGAGCTTTGTTGTGCAACTCAATGAGGTTCTCCAAATTTTTGTTTTGCCATTTTGACAGCAGACCCTCATGTTCCTGTTCAGAAGAAAGAAATATATTTATCAGATTTGGAATTGCTCCGCTTTGGGTATTGCCTCTCGTGTATGCTCTGTCGCTTGAAAGCCAATCCCTGTTTAATGAAACACAATGACTCAGTCCTACTGAGAATTTCATGCAAGAACCAGGAAGATACTTTCAGAGATTGCCAGTCCAAGCATTTTTTCCACTCAACAGGCTATCACCGTATTTCCATTCAAAAAAAGGAAAAAGAATGAGAGAAGGAAGTATGTGTACAGGAAAGGGAGCAATTCACAGGCCACAAATGACTGCTGACAGAAATCCCTTCTGAGTCTCATAAGCTTTCTCTGATCCTGTTGCATCCAGCTTACATTTCTAACATTCTGAACTTTAAAATAAAATAATCTACAACTAACTGCATAGTGCCAGGCCCTGAGGTGATTCAGTACAGAGTCCAAAGGCTGCAGCAGGCTCTAAGGTTAAATCTCATCCTATTGGATCTAATAAGTGATGCGCAATATGAAAAACAGAGATAAATAAAACAAAAGATACCAAGAAAGTAAACCAGTGCATTAAATTTGACAAACAATGAATAACAAGAAGGTTAAAGTTGTAGTGAAACACAACATATAATTTTTGAAGTTCTGCAACAAATAAAATCCAAACTGAGATAATATATACCAAGGAAAAAAAAATCCAAGCTGAAGTTACTAACAGGAAAAAATGCTCAGAAAACAACCTGTTTAGGTTTGACTGATAGGGCTAGTATTGTATACAGATATGATAATGGATTTTTAAGGATAACCTAAAAGAAACTTACTGTTCGGTTTAGTTACTTTCTATCTTTGAATTTACCTTTATTTACTGTTTAAAGATGCAAAAATGACTGAGTACTGGCACCAACACAGGGCATTTATGCATCATTTTTCCTCCTTTGAAGTGCGGGCAGTATTTCTTAGCATCACATTACAGAAAAGGAAGGATAAAAACTGAGTCAAACCTCTACACTGAAAGCTTTGCCAACTTTCCAGGACAGATTTGTGTTTCAGCCTTGTCCACTGTCAGTATCCTTGTCTGATAGCAAAACAGTTGGGAAAATAGGGGAGAAAAATAAAGGCAGGGCAATGGAATCATTACTGTACTGATGGCAGAAATAACAATACCAATCGAAAAACAATGAATAAATGTCCACAAACAGACACAGTTTTCCTGCCCATTTGCAAAATTAAATCTCTTTTCCAGGCTCTCATGAGTCTGAATTTCCATTCTTGAAGACTTTTTTTCTCTGGTGTCAAGAAATTAATTCTTCTCCTAGTCATTTCTACTCACAACATGACTGCAAAAAACATTTTCTAGCCTAAAATATTGGGCATGTCTTAGTTAGCACCTGCTCTTTCATTCTTCCATCACATCAAGTGTGAAACCCACATTAAAGGAACAAAACGCTTTTCATCATACACCTTAATATGTCTTCAGATGCAGTTCTGTAAGCTTTTAGCTATAATGTCCTCCACATGTATGAGAAATACCCATTAAACAGTCATGACAAAACTCCATCCTTCTCATCCTTCTTTCTTCTTAAAGAATCCTCCTGTTCTGTGACTCCTACAAAGAAGCTGACAGCATTCTGATCAAAAACATATTTACTCTCTTGCTACTACCCCAGCCTACCACCTTATCTATCTACGACCTATCTGTTGCAATTCATATCCTGGCTGAGAATGCCAGCTCCTCGGAGAAGCAGGTGTGCCCTGCGTTCATCCAGCTCTCAGCATACCAGGGTCCTACCATGGGGATGGCTTGTAAATGCCAGAGCAGTAAATAATATTTAGGCTGACCAAAGGACACGTACGGATACAAAGACTATTCAGAAGGATACAGATTAGGTAAAAGGCAAGAATTAATTAATCAACACATTTAGGCTACGTTGTTATTTACTCTTCATGAGACTTACTAAACCTCGGGGTACTAATAACCTTGCCCTAAACCCTGATTATTAATAACACACCTCTACAGGGAAGTTTTAACCTCTTCCTCCAACCTGAAACGTGACCAAACTCCATAACTTACATTTCGTGGACGGATTGGAATGCGCTTATGATTCATATTCATTCCTGGAATAATAACAGACATTTTTCTGGGACCCTTGAATCCTAAGATGTTGGTTTCCTGAAAGAAAAGGAAAGCCATTATTTTCAGTAAATTATATACTCCATCTCAAAGAAGGAAAGACAGCAAAACTGACCTTGTGTCCACATTTGTACTAGTTTTTAGAGTTTTGCTGGCTACTACTGTAGCAGCAGTCAGTTAACTCCAATTGTGCTTAATCACCAAGAACTGCTTTCTCTCCCATTTAGAGAACACTATTATAAGACATATACGGTATTAACTAATTTAGAGTGATTTGTTATCTCACTGAAACATTTATAACAAAATCAGACAAATGCAGTTTCCAGGCATAAGTTTTTGCATATAAGGCAATAATGTGCTGAAATCTCAGTAGTGAAGAAGCCGTAAGTATGATAAAAGGCAAATATCTTTGACCTGAGTTTATGTTATCTTTATATTACCAATTAGTCTAAGATGTTCTTGAACTATAAACAACATTCTTCTGTGCTGTTATTTGTGTTTAAGAGATGCCTACAATTTTCTCTCAAATCATGCTGTTTTGTGAACAATTAAGAACAGACCCAGAAAGGGAAGTATTCAGCATCTATCCAAACTTCAATCTTGAGTCAAGCAGATTTTTCCAGAGTACTGCAGGAGACTGCTCCAAGTACAGAAAGCAAAGGAAAAAAGTCCTGGTATTCTCAAATCATGCACTTAACAATGTCAGTCAAAATCCAATGGTCCATTTAAAATGTTCAGTAACAATGTCAGCCCTAACCTTTAAAATTCCCAAAGACCAATTAAAAAGCCAGAGTCTTTCAAAAGTACCAAACTGATTGACAGAAGTGATACAGCTTCTTCTAACACGTTAGCGCATTTTGCAGACACAGACAAAGGTCTCTGGAGTTGCACCCTCTATTATTTCACTTCAGAAAATCTAAGGGCACCTATAAGAATGAGGGTACTGATTTGATTCATATATAAATTTTACTTCTTCAAAATTTTGAAAAGTTAAAATAAGCACAGCAGTTAATATTAACACCTTGCTGTGTCCCACTAGGTAGGGAACTGAGGAATATTGTACACAAAGAAAATATCCAGTAACATTTCTGTAAACATGACAATACTGCCATTATCACATCAATTTTTTTCCCTCCAAGTGCCATTAAGATCAACAGCAAAAACAAAAAATCAAGATGATGCTTCAGTAGGCTAATGCATCTTTAAATTTCTGCTGCCATAGAGAGAAGTAAAAGTCCTTCTACTTGGCAGCCATCATTTTGTAGAGAACCTCAAGTTTTACTCAAACTGTAGGACTGGAACATGAAACAATGTAATATCAGAACCCTCATATAATTCTAGAGTGTCCTCAAGTGTCTCCTCACTCTGAGGTCTTGGCTGAGGTGATTCACAAATTAAGGAGGACAGGCAGAGCTAACAAACCATGATTTCCCTAGAACCACATCCTTACCAACAACAAGCTACCACCAGCTCTCTCCTATCCCCCAAATGCCTTTGGTTCTGCAAAAAATAATTCTACTGCACAGGGTACTCCCAGTTCCTTCTTAGTGTCCACCAGATACCAGCTGGGCAAGGGGCAGCTCATGCTGTGGCTGGCTCCATGTAAATGATGTGCTGACTGGAGGTCATCGGGATGTTAGTTTGGGTCTTTGTCCCTCTCAGGAGATTTCTGGCACTGATTTTTTAATTTTTTTTTTCATTAAAGTCTTAAGAACTTATCTTTGAGGCCTCTGTCCTTTGCTGTATCTGGTTGAAATTGGTCACTTGGTTCCAAACTTAAGTGGGGGAGGCTGACAGAAGCACAATTTTGTAGGGCCCATTTCCTCGGTAACCAGACACAAAGAAGAAAGGGGCAAAAAGAGAAAGGCAGTACTTACATAACAAATAGCTGCAAGTTCCTGTCTTGTATGAGCCTTTTCCACTAGACTTTGTGCCTTGATTGGGTTAACTCCATGGTCATAGACTGTAAATTTAGTTCCCATGAGGTTTGACCTAATGTCAGGTTATGAAAAAACAGAGAAAGAGGCATCAGTGGAAAGTTTTATCCTCTTCTGAAGGTATTGGTACAGCACAGCGAAAACATGTATCTCCTGCCATCTGAATCTTCCTACTGCCAGCTCAATAAGGAGCTTTCATGCAGTGCCCACAGTGAACTAAGCTTGTAACTTATCCTGGAAAAGCATCTAGACAGATTTTTGTCTCTGAATTGCCACAGTGAATGGTAATGCTGAAGAAGGCTGCCAATCCAAGTGAATACAGATTACCTTCAGCAGAATGATGTGAGCTCATCCTCTCTGAATTGATACCAGACTGCCAGTCAAAACCACAACACAATTAAAGTGAAAATCCTATCTTGCCTGTCTATAGTTTTCATCAGTGATCCTCACCTGAGTTTTCCAATGAAACTTTCCCCTTTCCGGGATAAATCAGTTGGGTCAACTGAGATGAGGTAATTTGATGTTTTGCTCTTCTTTCTTTTTCTCCCTGCAAGAAGGAATGTCTGGAAATACAAAATTGTGATCAAGACTGGTGCTTTGTAAGAATGCACAGGCATTGCTAGGCATTGCTATCCAAACTGTTCTCTCCATTTGCCATATCCATTCCCCTTTTTGTTCTGTGCTGATATTCCTGTCCCTATTCCTCCAATCAGCTCGCTCAGCAGTCTAGATTTAACACAAATGTCCTTTCTAGTCTTCCCTCCTTTTCTTCTGGAACAGCTCAAATCTTCTTGCTCCTTTTTTAACATCTAACATTTTTATACTTCTTAAATTTCATTTTTCATTGTTTTATGGCCTTTAAACCTGCTAATTCCCTCTTAGTGCCTTGACCAAATATAAGCTGTCCTCAACTGCATGATGGCTTTCCTCAGCTACTGCTTTCTCACCAGAAGCTCTCCCTTGCACCAAAAATATTACGTGACAGGAGTATAAAAGCCAAGAATGTGTGCTGTTTCCAATACCTTTCTGTTGTCATCCCTTTCCAGATGCATGTAGTAAGTAGGAAAGAGGCCCCGGTCCATTCCCTTCTTATCTCTAGTGATTCGACACTTGACACTAATACCACGGGGTGCGGGGCGTAATGCAAAATCCTCCAAGTTCTCTACTTCTCCCAGCTGTGCATCTGCCTGAGGGGATGGACTACAGGAAGCACCTGTTTCCTGTGGGAAGAAGCATCATATTAGCAAATTAATATCCGACTAGACACTCTGGTATTCCCCAAGAAAATAAAAGTTTGCTGAAACACAAGTTATACCCAGAAGATACTGGGGAAAGTGAAGTTAAACAAGCTACCACCTGTGTTTCTCTGAAGAAAGTGGCTGAAGACTTTTATTCTGAGGAAAGACTAACCCTCCACGAGGAATGGAGAAAAAGTACCTGTTAACCAGACATGAGTGAACTTCTAGGAAGGGGAAGATAGGGTGAGATGCTGTAAATATTCTAAGCAAAGAGCCTCTCTGCTTTTAGAACTTCAGACTCTCTGGGAAATAAGGCAGTATGATAAAGCTTGGACTGATGGATCCTGCAGTAAGACAGGTTGGAATTTCTTTGACTGAAATGAGCACCGAGATTATGTTGGTTCCGAACAGTAGCAGATATGGAGTAAGCTGCTTGTAGAACGATATCAACTAAATGTTGGAAGAGCCTTAGAACAAGGTGTACAGTCAGGAAGCAAATTATGGTTACCAAAGGAATTGAAATTCTAAAGAAAATCTGGTGTAGGTCATCAACGTAATTTTTTCTTAGAGGTAGCTGGATCTTGTGAATTGTAGCACCCAAGAGATTCCTCTTTTACTGAGCCTTGGAGATGAAGTTGCAGCTTTATCCCTGTTCCCAGCTACAGTTCCTGTTCCTTTATCCCTGTTCCCAGCTTCCAGTAGGAAGCCTGAGTCAATAGCACAGACACACGCACACAGACTTGAGATTCACTAGTGGCTCTCACCCGTTCCCACCTCCAGCACCCCCACCCCGTATTTCCAGCAGTTTGCACCCACAGTCCAGTCTCCCAATTATCTGACACCCAGAACACTTGTACTACTCCCCCACTAGTGTAACACAGCATACACACAGCCACCTCAGATATACTCAAAGAGGTCTTTTCAGTAGTACCATGGACTTTCACGGGTGTCCCGCATTTATGCCCAAACCCTTTACCTGGTCTGAGTTAGCTCAGACCCTGGGTCTTCCTCATGCTGGTCTCTTCCAACTCACTGGCTAGTACAGTGGGACACACTGTCATAAGCAGGCGCAAGACTTGGGCAGACAAGCACATTGTCTTGCAGCTGTTTACATGCATCCGATGCCTTTTACACCCTTTAATCCCTGTTTTCCCATGCTTATTACTCCCTGATCCACCTTGACACCTCTCTTTTCCCTCTTAAGTTCCTTTCCCTAAAGGCCCCATAAAAAGTTTGTCCAATCCTAACATTCTCTGTTCAATCCCAAAATTCTGTACCCCCTTGCATCCAACAATAAATGCTACAATCCTTCAGGAAATGATCCCTTTTAAGTCTGCATGGCATTTCAGAGCTTCTCTGAGTCATTTCGGTGGATTTGGCACCACAGACAATGGCCCAGTCTGTCTCCTTTGAGGGTCATAGTGCTGATTCACTGTGTTCCCATCTTCACTGATTAGAGCAGGATTTGGGATTCTCCACCCACTATTGTTCCTTTGATCACTGCTAGGTCTTTGTGTTTAACTCAATAGCCCTTCAGTCAGATAGCCTGACAATCACTACCTTCCTCTGCCTTCAGGGATTAATATGCAGGTTACTGTAGCTGCAACTACTGTATTTTAACCCATCGCTCAAGGGGTTAGTACTAAAACCAAGCATGTGCCCAGCGCTTATCAGAAATGGATTTCAAGACACTTACTGTGAAAGATTTCTCGCTGGATGCAGAACTAGGCCTCTCAGATTCAGGGTGTGGTGAATGAGATGCTGGTCTCTTACTAACTTCTTCCTCTTCTGTGTCCTCCTCATCAAAATTCAAACTGTCTGAAATTCCTGTCAAAACACAGGATCAAGCATGTAATCTCTGAAAGAACATGTCATGAGTTCATGGCACCACTAATTCATAAATGACTCTTCAATAGCTATCCACTCTTTTAATTAATTTCTGTTGTTTCAACTGTTGATTTTCTTCATGAACTATATTGCTTCCTGAGCCTTGTAATTCAAATCCATAGTGACATTTTGCAGCTGTCACTGTGCAGATGATTGAGCAGCTGTCAGGCCTTTGTTAATAGGTATTTCACATGATATTACATGATGTAACATATTGCTTTAGTATATGTTGTCATTGAATTGATTTTGCCTATTTTCATGCAAAGAATTCCTCCATGTCTTAAAAATAAAAAAAAGTAAATCGAGATCAATATGCTGACACCTATCCTTTAAATTAGACTGTACAGTTTACATCCTTTATTATTTCTCCTTAGTCTTATACACACTGAAATGGAGTATATTAATTTTTCAGTAAGAGCCCCTCCTGTTCTTACATCAGTACCAATATAACTCAGGTCTCTTGAATACTATTAACAAATTGATTTTTAAAATAGAAGCACAAACTGAGTAGTTCCAGGACTTACTAATTAAATCTTAACCTAAGCACAGTTACATAGAGTTGACTGAAGGTATATAACTAAAATAACTCTGGATTTATTACAGCATTTATAAAGAGCTTCTGTACATATCACTGGTGTCTCCTTCCACTTGGAACTGCATCACTTTGTTCTTTTATTCCATTATTTAATTTGGCTGTAGAATGGAAAAGCACAAAAACCATTATAGAAAATGAATGCACTCAGTCTGCTAGGCTGAATTGTTTTCTGAGAGACTGTGTTGTAACAGTGCTCCAACATGGCACTGCATAGAAGGGGCACTGCTGGAAGTCTCAGATAAAACAGAAAAATCTAGTCTTAACAACCTGTCAGTAAACTTCCCAAAGGACGTTTGGGAAGAGGAAAGGCGTTAACCCTAGTACTCCAGCCAATTTCAAAATTCACTGTTTATATTCTACCTCCACTAATTTCCCCTGAAGTTACTGGATATTCTCTTCTGCTTCCTTTCCTAACTCTTGTGTAATGTTGCTATCCATAGGTAAGCAGTTGTGGCATCTGACAACTGGATGGGAGTACCACATACAGTAGTATCTCCATATATAAAGTGTATTGGAAACATTCTGGGAGACAAGCTCTGCAAAACAAAACCAAGCTGTGTACTATATTAAACGCTAGCCAGTATTTTGCTGCAAAGTGATTAGGCTGCATACAACAAAAGGCTTCCTGTAGTACTGGCAGCAACTTAAGATATTGGCGGACAGAGCTTGACACTCCACTAGGAAACTACTCAATGGGATACAACTATTGAATGTAAAACTTTAAAATCTTTAATTGTGACTACCTCTGACTCAGAAAAAACACCTTTTCTGTTAAGTGTCCTAAAGAATTAAATTACAGCATTTACCGGCTGTAGACAGTTCTGCTGTTGTGAAAGTATTCAAACATCTTATTCAGATATAACATATCTGGAATAAAAATACCCCAAACTTTAGCAAAATCTGAAGTATAGCATTTTGTCAGCAACTTCTTTGGAAAGGCCAGAAATTATACAGCACACTGATAAACCCTTAAACATAAATGGTATGTTCCAATTCATGTCACAAGAAGGAACTACATTACTGTATTTCCACATGTAGAATCTACTAGCTGTGCATTTAAAAGTGATATCCTGTAGACACTTATTTCAGGATTCCTCATATTTTTTAGGTTTCTTAATGGTACTGACAAGCATTGCAAAAGTAAAAGAGCCCCCAAAAAGACATTTGCCCATTATTAACCCTTACCTCGCTTCTGTAAGATTTCTTGCAGATCTGGCTTGCTTGCTGTGTCTGTTAGAGCCTCTCCATCATTTTCCTTATCTGCATTTTCTTCTGTTCCAGTAGATCCAGCAGAGAGAGCTTGAAGCTTGGTCCCCAAGTCTTGCACTTCTGATTTCAGGAAAGCAGCTGGTCCATCAATGCCTGCAGGCCAAAATGAAACAGAAATAGAAAATTTGTTTTTTACATCTAAGGATGCATCCCAGGATTGTGGCTCTTTTCATCTTCCCCTGCTCAAGCATCCCTTTTAAGTACTGAAGTATATTTGTTCAATTTTTGTCAGAAAACTTGGGAGGAGTCAGGCCTGACTCTGGTACAGACTATTACTTTAAACACACCAAGCATAAGTTTCTCCCTATATAAATAGAGTGGTTCTACCTACCTTTTCCCCAAGGGTTTAAACAATTAAAACAAGTTGTATTTGTCATGTACATTGATATCCTTCAATTTATTTACAGGCAATTACTCTATTTGCTTTTCCTTCATCTTCTTTGTTTGCTCATGTGCCAGTAAGTGAGGGGTCTAACGTGCTCATCACAAATCAATTTGATAAAAATATTTACAGTCACAGGCAGAAGAAACTGTAAATGGATGCCCCCTATCTTTTTGTTAGAAATGAAATTTCCACGTTTGAACACGCAACAGAGCTGTGCAACACACTTCGTAACTGGTAGAGACATCTTGATGTCAGGGTCTGGCATAATACTTAATATGAGTTTGTGTAGCATACAATATGTAAGTTCCAGCTTTGGATTTCTTACTTTCCTACTGTTTTCCTTCTTAAAACTTTACTGCTTTATCTAATCATCGTATTTCTGACACATTTACTGCTGTTATATCTCTTCATAACACGATTTGTTTGCACTGAGGAAGCCTCAGAACTACAGAAGCTAGTAAGTTAGCAGTTAATTTTCATTTCAGTTTTACTGAAGATTCCTACCTTAGATGTTATATCAATCTTTTCTCTCACTCTCTTTTTGACCTGAAACTGTCTTTTAATAGAAGCTTTCTTATACTTGATGAAGTATACATAAACGCTACTATCTATATCACCACTTTCCTCCCCATCTTATGATTCTGAAAGACATCTGGAGAAGGAGAAAAATATTCGAGAGAGAGGATAGCATAGTTCCAAATGTGATCCTCAAACCCAGTAATACTGGTTTGTTTGGGTCTTTAAAATTCTACTCTGCATATTAATTTGTTATTACTATAATGCTTGCATTATAAAATCCTGTAGTAGCATGCATCTCAAAGACTTACAATGTTTCCTGTTACTTTTTTGATAGGCTGATAGGATCCTGGCTCTCATACAATTTCCTAACACTTCCACTGAAGTGGAAGGATTTTATTGCTGCTCTTTTTTCTCCCTGTGATAAGGGAGTCTTAAGGCTCTCAATACTGTATTTCTTTCTACTTCTAAAGGAATGGTCACTATTTTACTGTAATTTTTTACTGCTTTGAGACCACCAAGTTATTGCCTTTGGCCCTTATGCCACTTTGTACTTGTGACTTCACGGACCACTAAAGCCTGTCTGTCATGTTTCAGTTGCCTTGCTGAAGCCCACAGAAAACAAGAGATGAGGCAAAAACCATCAAGGACCTAACTCAGTATTTATAATACCTTTTTTTTTTGCTTTTCACTATCATTCATTCATATGCAATCTTGAGATGGAGTATGCCATGACACCATAAGGAAAAGTACAAGCAGTCACTACTGAATTATTTTCTTTTCTTTGTCTACAGCTTCAGAAGATTTTTCATACTTGGGACTTGTATCTCCCTACCTTTGTAGAAGTTCCTAGCCCACAGCTCTTCTAGCTTAACACAAGGGAGAGATTAATCAAGGGCACATGGCGATTTCCAGCTGTCACAAAAATTCAAGGTGAGATTTTGTTTGCTTTTGCAGTTTAGTCCTGCTCAATCATGCTGTACTAGAATTCTACTTCTGTACATAGAAAGGCATGTCATCAATCTTGTTTATCACTTGACCATTGCCACAGCAATGTAGGTGCCCATACATATAATGCATGTACTGGCACTCTGGGGAACGTTGTTGCAATCACTCACCATGCAGAACAACGTCACTGTGGACAGGGGTAGGAGTTTCTACTAAAGGAGTCTGCTCCTCACACCCTTTGGGCTTTGACCTGCGCAGCTTTGCCTCAGGATTTGGCTGTACCATCAACGGATCAAGACGTTTCTTCCTCTGCTTCTTCTCTAGAAGAGCTCTCTGTGGATTGAAGAAAAGCATGAAACAGAGATGAGTAAAGACACTTAGAAAGGCAGAAAACATGCCTCAGCCCTTGGCAAAAACATGCCAAGACATTCTGACTGATCAGAATCTCAAACAAACCTGAAATATTCTTATAATCTCTTACAAAAATTCTAGACATAGATATCACTGTGTTTTTGGAGTGAGATACTGCCTTTGATTCTCCATGAGAGGCTGATGGGTGACATGGACACCCTTATATAAATAACATCCTTATTTTCTGATCTCTCCTGAGACCACCAGCAGATAATGTGAAATCCTTTCATCCACGCTAAAATGCGGCAATCCTTAATGCAACTAGACAAATTCAGCAGCCATTTATAATCCAATATGAAACAGTCGGCACTTGCAAAGGAAAAGGTTTTTGTCTCAAAAGTTATCATCTTACCGGGAGAACTTAAAATAAATAGCTCCCAGAAATCAGTGTTGACAGATAAGACTTAGAGGGGGCAAACAAGTAAATAAACAGTAATTGAAATAGGAATGATCCACTAAAAGGAAAACTGATCTACCTTGCTAAACTTTTCCATGTAATTCAGGACTGAAAGTGAAGACTGGTAAATCCAAGAACAACAAAAAATCGTATTTTAATATTCTGCACCATTATGCAAACAATATACAAGCTCCTTACTGTAGATATAGTTTATTCATGGCTGCTTCTTAGGTACCTGAACACCTCTGGAAGTTTTGAGGACAGAAACAACTTCTCCATCAAATTATTTGGAGTCTAGATAGACCCACCAGATAAACAGTACCAGCAATTCAATCCACTTGAGACACAGACATCTTTGGAACCCTTTCCTCTGCCATTATTTTTTCCTCCTGTTAGTTCTTTCCTCTCCTATTAGGCTTTCTATCTCAAGTGAGATTAGTTTCTCAGGCAACCTCTCCCTGAGGAATTCCAACATAACTCAGCCCTTGCTTCTTTATTCTTTCTGCTTTTTTCACTTCTCTAAAATAAAACCCAAAAATAACACCCCCCCACAAAAATTAAAAATAAATCAGAAAACAAATAACACCCAAAACCCAAACAAAACCAAACATACAACCCCCCCAAACAAACAAACAAAAACCTCAAACAAATTTGCTTTTCTTTAAACTCAGAATTACACTTCGAAGACTGGACTGCAATACAGGTGGTGTTTGCTATTGGAGAATTATTTGCAAGGATTGCCCTGCAGAGCAAGAATTACACAGAATTCCAAAGAGATTATTACATTGGTCTAGAATAAGTAAAGAAAAATAAGCAGTAGAAGTCAATTTCTTAGAAACTGCTGATTGTGGATATGTTCTCTAGAAAGGCAGTCAAACCTTGCAGAAGAATTTACATTGGTTTGTGTTGTTTATTTTTTAAATTAATGCCGAGAAAAAGTAAAAAATGTTATGATACTTTTTAGATCTCTAAAGGAGAGAGGAAAAACAGGAACCAGAACATTATACTCAGAATAAGGATTTGAAAATTGTTGGAAAGACTTCTCTACCTGACAGGTAGACAGGCAAGAAAAAACCCAACTAAACAGACACACCCTAAAGGCAGTAAGAAAATAAGAAAACGCACAGCTACTGCTAGAATGCAAAATTGAATTTGGTATCAACATAGGATGCAATAACTTTAAGAGTTACTTAATGCATTATTCTGCTACACAAACTTTTTTAATTATTTCACTGCACACCTAAATTTATTATTATTATTGTACATTGTGTTTCATCACAGAGTTTCCAGGACTCACCAATCCAATAGGATCAGTTTATACTAAAACATATAGTTTACTGGTGGTAGATGCGACCAGCCTTCTTCTTGCAAGAGTTTCAGAATAATCCAAGTGACAAAACTCGACAGTAATTTAATTTATTTTAAAAAGGCTTCTCTCTAATACTTCGCTTACTGAGATGGACAAAACATCTGCAAGTCCACTGACAGGACAGTAAACAGTAGTTCATTTTCTGTCCATATGGTGGCAGCCTGCTCTTCGGTACCATGTATTCCCGGCCTTATTCCACTACAGAAGCAGAAAAAAGGAAACTGTATTTTGTTTTGTTTTGGCTACTGAGTAGCCTTTTCCTCCAGGTCTGTGTTACAGCAAAAATTCATATAATATTACAACATAAAATTTAGATAGTTCATGAACTGGACACCAGAACACATAACCCATTAATTAAATAACAGATACAGATTATGATGATTTGTTCAGCATTTTGTGAATTCCATGCATCAAATACTTTCAGAGATATTTTCTTTGCACTGCAGAAAACAGTAACATCAGAATATAGGACAATTAAGAGATCACAAACCACCAACTCCTATTCTAATGAGTTTCCAACAAGTCAAGAAGTCAGATGAATATATCCTAGCAGACTAGTAAAACAGCTACTTTAGTATTCTGTCTACAACTGTGATGATGGGAAGATGGTATACAGGAAGGTTCAAACCACTCCACCCTCAAAGGTGCATTATTTGGCACAGTCCTAACCTTAGCAGGCCATAGAGGATAGATCCCAGCTCGGAAACATCCTCTCCACTCTTCCAGCTCCTCCTTAGCTCATGCTGGGGCAGCAGTGGCAATACCAGTGATGGTGGCACTAACGAAACTTCACGTCAAGAGTAATGCACTACACCAGGTGCGTTCAGAAACATGTCAGGCTCCATGCTCTCCAGGCACAGGGAGGTGGCAGCGCTGCACTTGGAGCTGCAGGCACCTTTGACAAACATTTTACTAATGAGGGACTAAGCACTGACTGGGCAACCACACACTCTTGCCTCAAGTCCAGGAGAAAAAAGCATCCTGGCAGGCAGAGCTGGCCCACAGATGGAACTTGATGTTATGCACTATTATAAATAATATTTTACTGCAATTACACGGTTTCCAAGCCCATTATAAAGACGGATGACAGGCATATGTCTGTGCTGTGGCAAATGCTTATTCCAGATTCTCTGTTTGACCAAAGGTTTTATACACGGTCCCCCTGGATTAAAATATTTTGCATTTATTTTATCCCAATTCCTATAAATGTTTATGACAAATTAATCAAGCAGGGCATCAGCTACAACCAGCAATGAGTCCCTCATATATGGTAGTGAACTTCTATTGACCTCTGTTTCTTCAGAGGGCATAACACTATTCATGTACAAGTAGACTTTAAAAGTAATATTAAATCCCAATTACATAATAATAAATTAGAGACTGTTAACATTTCTCAACAAGTCTCATTTGCAAGGGGCAAGGGGGGCTGTTAAAACATATTTTAGAGATAATGTCTTAGCTGTTGGTTTTGCAGATGATTGCAATCTCAATCAAATCCAAGAAAGATGAAAACAAAATTGCAAAAGGGAATTAATTATTTAAACGAAACTCTTCATGATTTTAACTAACAGCTGCTCTGAGGGAATTCCACCCAGCCCAGCAGCTTTGTTTTGGTGGAGCAGCCATGCATCCCCATGGCAAGGTCTGACACTAAGCATACATTGATCACAGTGCCTAGCATCAGAAGTGATTACAACCAGCTCATGACCCGAGACCGCAATCCCAAAATAGACACTGAGGTTCATCACCAAGCAGTCAGACCTTCCTTAGTTTTGGAACATCTTACCAAGTGCCATTTGTCACTAAATGCTCTTTTATTGATTACTTGAAATAATGCTTTCTATTCTTTAATTATTTGTTTGTTTTTAAACAAGTGTTGATAGTCTACAATAAAGGACTATCCTAGCTTCCACAAATATGACCAAAGACAAATTTTACCCCTTGAAGTATTTTAGGTAAGAGCCTATATAGACACAGATAAATTTGGTGATAAATTCACTGTCTGAAGTCAAAGCTAAGCAAACTCAGACTACAAATAATGAATAAGTTCTGGTAAAAAGGATTATTATCCACTGCAACAGTTCCCTGAAGACTGTTGTTTCTGGATAGAAAGATCCTCAGCTGAGAAAAGGCCTTTCTAAAAACCGTACTTTAATTTGAACAAGATGAATTTAATGTAAGACAGTGATTTGTGGTCCATATGAAATGGCCAGCTAGAGAATCTTCTAATCTATTTATAAGCATTTGAAATTTCACAGAGAAAGAATATGAAGGATACTTTATTGAAGAACATGGTGATGTAAGCATCCAGCAAACAGCACTTCAAAAACTTAGACCTATAACCTAACATCTGACCCATGCTTGGCTGTAAATATTTTCTCTGTAGGAAACAAAAAAAAGGTCAAAAGGTGCTGGAAAGCTTTCTCAACAGCACTGTTAAAGAGATCTTCCTGTAAGTCGGGGAAACTTCTTCTTTTGCTCTGATGCTTAAAATCAATA
This sequence comes from Pseudotriccus pelzelni, assembly GCA_035584735.1. Lineage (NCBI taxonomy): Eukaryota > Metazoa > Chordata > Aves > Passeriformes > Tyrannidae > Pseudotriccus > Pseudotriccus pelzelni. The sequence continues at coordinate 28,325,767 of JAWMRA010000001.1, forward strand.
ATTTCCTGCAGTCTCCCTATCTTTTGATTCGTTCCTACACTCTTGTGACTCAATCCCAATGAAACGAGAGGACATATGAAAAATAAATGTATCAAATACATCAAATCTACAGGCCATGGCAAGGTTGACTTCAACTAATGTAAACCATGAAAATCTTTAAAGAAAAATATTAACAATGACTTCCTCAGACCAACCATTTTTAACACTTCATCCCCATTTCTCAGGTCCCTAAATGGCTGTTTGTTTTCCTATACTTATTTTTACCAGCTTCAGTACTATCATTTACCTGATTCTGTAGTTTCAGCTGTCGTAGTTTCATGCTTTCATCCTCAAAGATGCTGGGAAAGGGAAAGAAACAAATTAATTAATTATTGCTATTAAACAGTTTCCATTACAAGTGCACAGGATATTCTCAGACTGCAGCTTCACCATCAAGACTTAAAAACAACTGTTAGACATTACTTCAATTCCACTAAAAGATCAAGATACAAGGAATTAAAAATAAAACATACTTCGTCTCCTGTCAGAAATAGGACAAAAACTGTAGCTGAATCCCCTTAGTAAACTGCTCTGAAAACATTCTGTAAGCACCAAGGGCTTCATTACTGGTGGATCCACTTTTTATTATGACCCACTATTGAGGTGGGGCTACGAGACAATTTATACCTGAAAGCTTAACACAGTTCAAACTGAATCAGCATCGCCCCTGCTCCTTCATAAGACACACAAATCTAAATTAACTCAGTTTTGTCTTGGAGTTAAACCTACATCATTTTCTCTTCCTATCAGACTTTCCAGAACTACTGCTAATACCTGAGAGAATCTGTATTTGCAACATCTGATATTAATTCTTAGAGATAAAATATAATTATTTCACTATTTTGTCTAGAGTTCTTATGAAGATTTTCATTCTAAGTTGTGTTCCATACAGACTTCCCATTTCCTTTTATATGATAATGGATTATTACATAAAGTGCAATTTAGAGCAGCTAACCCTGCAAAGGGGAAACGTTAATTGACAATTAAGCACAGATTCTGCCTACCACAGTTGTGCACTTTCCTCCAACACAGCTTTGACAAAGACCTCTCTGGAAATAAGAAAGCATCAGGAAGAAGATACTTGATGTGGGAAACGGACAAATGTTATATATTTTATTAATAGCACACAGAAAAGCACGGCAAGCCAAAATTTCAGTTTAAACAGGAAATTCTGTCTGGCTTAGGTATCCATAAATGTCCAATGATGTGAAGTCACAAGCTGGCAGACAGTGCTGAATATAACCCTAACAAGGAAAACCAGAGAGACAGAGAGAGACAGGGAGAGAGGAGGGGTGGAGTTTCTGCAAAACACATGCCATGGAAATTGGATTACAGCACACAGAGCTAAAGAGTGAAGAAAGGCCTGAGTCCCCTTAACCCTTAGTGAACCCACATTTGTCTCAGCTTCCAGGCAAGCAGATGACAGATCAGAGGTCCTTAGGGACAGCCTACCCTAGCCAACACAGGCCCTACTTTGGAAGGCGGAATTATGCAGAGAAAAAGTTCTGTATATATGTAACGACTTATATACTCTAAAATTGATACCAATTCTTGAACTAGTAGTATTTTAAAACAAGTTACAATTGCCAATTTTTTTTTAATACTTTGCACTTTTCCTTATTTCTAAACTTGTTTTTCTAATGTATTTGAACTATCATCACACGACAGGTCTAGGACCTTGAAAATATCTTGCTTCTGAAAGCTGTGTTACTTACACGGACCTGCAGTACATAGTATCTTGGATTCAAAGGCAATGGAGGGCCTGGAAAATTTGTTTCTTGAATGGAATCGAAAGCTAATGCACACCCCCAAAACTGTATTACTGTAACTGTTGTTATCTTCCCTTGAAAACAGCCACAATTCAAGAAAGAAAAAAGCAGAAGCTACTGAGTGCAGCAAGATATACAATAGTGGTTGCATGATACTTCAGCATAAAACGTGACATATTTATTATTTATAGCATAGGTGATGGAAAAGGCCATCTTTAGCAAAGTTTGAAAAATGCCTGAAAACTCCACTTAAGATGTTTATGACCAAAAAAAAAAGGAGGGGGAATATTTCTTTTCTTCTCATACACCTACTGATTTAAGAAATAGATTATATTTATTAACTGCAGTCAAGTTTGTTATAAAGCAATCTGTGTATCTCTGATCGACAGCAGGTTTACAGACACATTCTTATGGACACAAAAGTTTCCTGTGTACATACAAGCTACTATTTCTGGTTTTGTTGTTTTTCCTAATAGAAAATGCATCCCCAAACAATTTGAGTTTATTCTTCAGAAAATAATTTTTAAAATTACAAACACTACCACTTTAGGAAATAAGTTTCCGGGTTTTCCTTTTTACTGAAAGTTGACAAAGTGCTGAAATATTGAGACTCACATACACATCTTCAGTGAACATTATTTACTTCATATGCAAAATTATTTTCTACTCATGCTGGAATGAAGTTACATAATGTAACAGGAGCATAATGCAGACTACACAGTGCCTCACCCCTGGCCACTTAACTGACACTCAAATGCGTTTATTCAAAGTTTTCTAACAGGTCACAGAGCTTGACAGAGCAAAAAGATTACATGAGTATTCTCTCACTGTTAGACGCAGACCAAAATTGCCTCATAGCAGGTCACAAAAGGAAAGAAGCCATCAATCCATCCTTCTTATTTTAAAAAGCAAGGGTTCACACAAGGAGCAAAATAAAAAGAAACAAAGCAATGAGCACTGTGGCTCTATAAACAGTTGCTTAAAAACTCAGCAATCTTACAGTATTTTTATTTACTCCTCCTTCAACCTTTCCTCCAGCACTTGGTCAAAGTATAATATAATAACCAGACAACAAAAGAGCGTCCCACACTTCAACCTTTTTCTACCCATCACAGCACAGTTGGTGGTACTACAAACTTCAACAGGAAAAGGCTGTTCCAGAGTCACTCCTGCAACTCACTGCTAAGGAATGCAAGTAGTGTGCTAATCCAGCTGCAGGCTTCAAACAGGAATCCTCCTTCTGCTGGGCTGACAACACCGATCAGTGTCTTTGGACATGCCCACACAAAACCACTGTGCTCTTTGCTTTTCTGTTTGAAGGGTTTACATGCAAGAAGACTTAAACATCCAGCAGAAACAGGAAGAATAAGCAGCAATTTCATAGCTACAAAACAGTTCATAAAAGGAAAAAAATCCCACAGCCACCAGACCAACTGAACCACCAAACAAGGAAACTTGTCAAATTTACTTCTGACAAATAAGAACTGAAAATATTCAAGTAGAGTGTCACGATCTTCCTCTTCCCAAGCACGGCAATACAGCAGGCTATAAGAGACACTGCCCCCCATTCCTCTGCTGTGTTTATCAGAATCCACCAACAACCCTGCTAAAGCTGAGTGACACATAATGGACACGTGCCAGATAAAGGAAAAATGACCCAGAATGTAACACACAAGGAAAGACTAATGATAATCCAAGATACACAATAAAAATGAAAGTGGGAAAGCAACTGTTTAACAAAAACACTCAACTGAGAAGATACAACAGCATGTCTGAATGTGCGAGAAGACAGCAAGATCCATTTCCAGATTTGGCACAGACTAACATGAAGCAAAGTTTTATTTTTTAATTGATAGCATCTCAAATTCCTACTGAAATCAGAATCAGCCTGGTTTCCATTTCATAAACGGAAATTATAGTGTTGCAATTGGAATAAGCAACAAATTTTATTACAAAAATGTTAATTTGGTCTTTCCTAAACATTTTCAGAATATCAAACAATGACAATGAATAACTCACAAATTATTTAACAGATACTCGTATGTGCAATTAAGGCTTCCTTTTTACGTAGTTTATTTTCCTTTCTGTATAAAGGACACACTACATCTACTGACACTTCTTTCAGAATGGACATACTGTTTTTCAACAACACTGCAATTTTGGCATTACAAACTGTGGAAAGGCAGTTTACACTCTTGTTTTCATTGCAACTTTTCTGTGTGTCTGAACATGTTATACTTAAAAAAAAAAAAAGACCAAAATAGTTACATTCTAAACTCTTGGCAATAATTACCACTGAATCAGCCAAATACAAATTCACAGTCTAATGCAACTGAGAACAACGAGAAACCCTGATATTGAAGCAGGAGAATGTAAAATACAGGGCAAGAAAGCAATCCATCAGCCTGAAAATGGTCTCCCATTCTGTCCAAGGTCCACACAAGAGAAAGGATTCCAAAGAACTGAAGAGGGTTCAGCAGAAAGCAGAACAAATTGACCAAGGACTGGTTTATTCAAAGAAAAAGTCAATATGCTCCATTGTATTCCATGGGTTTGAGGCCACAAATGACAATTGATGAGAGAGAAGACAACAAGATCCAGCCGTACATAACTGAAGATGAAATTCAGACTGCAAATAATTTTTATTTAATATTGTGACTAATAAACCATAGGAATAACTCATGGAACTGTGGATTTTCAATAGAAAACAAGGGGTTTTAATCAAGGCTGAATATTATTATGTTAAAAATTGCTGTCATAGAGGAAGGCTACAGTTTACCTCACATTTCAGATGCGGTTATCCCACAGAATGGTAGAGGTAAGCATTCTTCTTTTAGTTTATATCAGTTATGTCCCCTTTACATAATGACTGTTAAAGCCATAAGGAGTCAAAAAAAAGAGGCTGTCTTTATCATGGACTAGTTTTGCAAGCAATTGATTGGTTGCAGCTGTGAATGAGAGGTAAGAAGCAGAGAAAGTAAGAAAAGCCACAGGAAAGAGGAACTTGTAGAGAGAAAATATTCTGCATGACTGAGAACTCATTGGAAAGACAGATTTGAAATATATTAAACAAAGGAAGACACCACCATGAAAGTTCTTCCTGCATTCAACAAAATGTATGTTCCTCATACGTCCGCTAAGAAATTCTATACTCAGTTTTTCGTCCCAAACAAGCAATGCAGCAAGGCCTTGCAGATTTAAGAGTTTCCCAGATGGCTAAACCTATTCTGCAAACGTTTGATAAATAAAAAGGAAGAGTCCCGGACTCTTTTAAGAGGGAGGTCAGACAAGTTGACAGAAACAGACTCTACCCCAACCTTAAAAGAAAATCTGACCCAAGAGAACAAAGGTAGCTTGTTTTGCTTTGTAATTGTTCTAAGCACCTTTAGAGTGTATCTTAGCACTGAATATGCACTGAACTCTTGGTGAGAGAAATTCAGGAATTATTACCTATTTTGTACAGCTCTAGGGAAGGTATTAAAGCTTCAGATAGTCCATAGTTTGGCAGAGAGATTTGGGGAAAGTGTCCAGCAAAAACTGTCAGCTCATTGCAAAGTGAATTAGATTTTGAGTTTACTGTGCATTTTACATACAAGCTTGATATTTTTATATCACTCTGATGCATAAATCCTTTTAACAAACACAATCTTTTGATTTAAATAGGAATATGAATCTATACATTAATAATCAAGATTCTTAAATTTATAGTTGTTGCCACTGCTCTACTTTTTTTTAAGGAGCTCCAAGGCACAATAACACCATTTCTGTCCACAAATGTCCCCAGCTTTCCAATATGTTGTGTTCCATTTCTCGCTCTAGAGAGGACTGTTTTCATCAGGAGTCTTACAAAGCCCATGTAGCTCCTTTTACCTTTGCAGGATAGTTTATTAGTGTGGTAGCAGCAGTTATGTCTCTGAGCAATACCCCCAGAACTTAAAAATCAGGGAATGAGAAGAATCTGGCTTGTAGCACATATCTTTGTCCACTAGATTTTATTTTAAGCTGTAGGAGAGCAAGTAAAAGCAAATTCAGTAAGAGTCAGCTGGTGTGAAAAAGTGTTTTCACTCTTAACCCTCCAGAGATCTTTCCTGGGAACTGTTGTCCTCGTGAACTACAGCTATGAAGGAAACAGAAGCTGTAGAAGAGAGATCAGCTGAAGAAGGATTCTTATATTTTGAAAGATATAATCCAAACAACAATTGCAACACTGTCGCTGGAAATGGCTGAGGAGCAAAATTTATCTGTAATGCATCTTCCAATCCACAAAAGGGAGGAGTCCCACTGACACAATCGTAATTGCACATTTCTGGGAAAATGCCTAACACAGCATTCATAAGAGTGAGGACTATCAATATTTTCTGCCTTTCCCAAGGCAGAAGAGTGGAGGGGTGGGGGTTTGGAAAACACAATATTTCTTTTTCCTCCATGATTAACTAGCAGTAAGTCTTCCAAGGTAAACTGATGTGCTGCAAATCAGTCATAAAATGCCACACCTATTTCTAAGTGACACGGCTAAGGTTGCATCGACATTTCCTTTACAAATTACTTTCAAGCACTTGATATTTCAAGAAGGGCAAGTTTTAGTCTCTGTCTGCCTTTTTTATGTAAAGAATCCTTTTCTGATGAAATTAGATTTACCTTTGAGTTCTCCCCACCCCAAGACACATGAACAGATTAGTAATGCCAATAGCTGATCTGAGAAAGCTTTCACAAAATTTGTTTGGAAGCTTTACACCTACTAAACACATTATGAGAACAATGACACAGCAACAGTTAACACAATTTTGGAAGCAATTCTGAAGGAGTTAAACTGTTGTTAATAAAGACTGCCTTGGATATGCTTTAATATAGAAATTATATCCCACATAACACAGACTGAGTAATACCTATCTCAGAATATTGGAAAATAAGTATAAAATTAACTAATAAGAACAATACATTACGTCAGACAGGCTGGATAGAGGGAGCATCTAGAGACAAGCCTTGAGATCTGTATGTCCTACTTCACTTCAAAATACACCTGAATCCTCCCGGTACTACATGTTCCTGCCAATAACTTGTATAAACTATCTGAACAATTTACAAGTTACTAAGAAACATCCAAAAGAAACAAAAAGGCAAGTTAGTCCTTTAAAACTTCTGCTTCTACCTACCTCCAGGCTTAAAAGTGGAACTTTAAAGTGAAATTATCAGGTACTTTTCTATAATGTCATATGGACTAGAAGTATGCCAAACACACACAAGCCAAAACATCCACTACCCCCCTCACCCCTTCCCAAAAAATCTAACCCCAAAAAGGTTGGTGTTCTGAAGATTATATATATATAAATATCTCAAGAAGCCCCTTCCAACCTCCATGATTCCATGATTCTGTCTGTTTGGGTTCTAGAGGTCACAAGAGAAATGGAGATAGTTTAGATCCTGAGTCTGAAAGAACAAACTAGATGACAATGAAGAATACAGGCTGTCACAAGAAAATGCAACAGGAACAAAAGCATCATGAAAAGGTTACATTCCAAGCTCAGAACTATTTTGTCCACTGTACTGGTTAGTGTTCTCATGCCATTCAAAAAACTGACTCGAAGTACCAAAGATCAGCTCCTCCTAGGAACAAGGGAACACAGCAATGAAAGTAAACAACACTCGCTGGACAGAACAGATCTTCTATTTGGAGTATGAAGACGAGTGCAAACAAAAACCTCTGTCATTCTCTACTATACTAAGAGAACAGAAAGGAGATTCTTGTTTTCCTTAAGCCAAAAGCATCAAGTAGTTTGTTTCTCCAAACCCAAAGTGAAAGGAGTATTCTTTTCCCGGAAGGAAGGCCATGAGAAGCCAGAAGTCCACACAACCCATTAACCATTAAACCTATCACTGATGCTGGGAAGGTGGCACAAAGACAACCATAAGAATGTTTATATAAACTTATCTTAAGTGTATAGCCAAACAGGGGTTTTCAACTGGCATTTTATTAAATACTTTCAGGAAGGAGGGAGGGAGACAAGGAATCTCCTGCCAGGCACATTCTTTCAAGAGTTCACAACTGGTGACTCCTTCAGTAAGGACTTTTCAGCTCAACCACCCCTACAAATGCAGAGTATTATGCTTCCAAAATTATGTTTATTCACATGAACTTAATGAAACTTAAGTTTCCCCTAAAGAAAAGAAACATTTATTCCACAAACAGAACACCAGCTTTCTATTTAATGTCCTCTCAACTACGTGTTTCAAATCCCCATGGTCATTCCACTTACAGAAATAACTCTGCCCAAAGAAAAGGCAAAGCAAGATCCACCGGGGCTTAGAATTTTGACTCCTATGATTTTCTGTTTGTAAATTATTAAACCCCGACTGTCACTTCTGTTGATGTTGTACCTCATTACAACATGAAACCAGTGAAATGTAGAGCAGTCTCTATTCTCTCCTAGCAACACAGCCAGCAGTTAAATGGCACGTGGTACGCTTAACCCAGACCAGGTAACAAAACTCAAAGTTCCCTGAAAACAATTTGCATCACATTTCACACCACAAACCGCACTTGTTTGTAGGCTTTCAAATTAAAAACAGGGGAAAGAACGTGAAAATTTCTGAACTGACACATAGAACTGATTGTGGGCTTTTATTCTCAGTCCAGTACTTTTCACATTTTTAAAAGATAGAAAGGGGAAGCCACTAAAGAGGTAGAAACAGCACAATGTAATTTCCATCTCAAACTGTGTGACTTAGCAGGATACCACTGCTAGATTTACATTCTTGTTATTTTTTTTGTCTCAGATTTCACATAATGCCAAGTCCGAAAGGAGTGCAAAAGCAATCACAGACTTCTACAACAATAACACAGGCAGCTAAGAGTTCAAACATCCCAGAGATTATATGTTTTAAAGAACTCTAGGAGTAAGTGTAAATGTTCTTGGAGTAGTCTACAACAACTTCTCTAAGCACATCAGCAAGTCCACTTAGAAGAAAATTCATCCCATGACCCAATTACAATACAATCAACAGTTTTATTTTGGAGATCACTCAACTGTGCCTCAGTGACAAAACACGAGTCTGGAGTTATCCCAGTGCAAGTCTGGTTGCAGAAAGTTTTCACACATACAAAGTCATAATTATGTTAAGCCAGGGCATTTGTCTCTCCTACAGATGCCACACCAACAGCGTTTAAAAATGCAGAAGATAAAAAAAATGGTTCTCTAAAAAAAAAAAAAATCAGTCATCAGTAACATAAAATCTAAGTGATAAGAGATGGGAGAAGAACTTCTTAGAAACTGAAGAGACAATTCAAACAAGGTTCAGCTTTAAAACACCTCTTTGCAATTGTGGTTACCAAGTGAATTTCAAATCGTATTTGGAAATTTCAGTCACACACTGTTGCTACATCTTCTCTTTTGACACTGCTGTCTACCCAGTAGGAAGTGAGGCGATTCCTTCTTCATTCACACTAACACCGGCAGCATAAAACTGCAAAAGGTTTTCTTTTCTGTTGAATCTGTACTCCAACGAGTAAATATAAAGCACATTCATAAAATATATACAGATTCATCTCACTTGGGGCAGATTTCTTGATTATAATGTTTAGAGTTGGAAAGGGTTGCAAACAGGATATTAAGCCAATTCTCTTTTATCTAAGGATAAGATTTGCAGAATTACAAGTCCTACAAAACAATGCTTGTTAATTTGAAGAAGCTCACTGGTGGCGAAATAAAAACACCCAAGGACTAACAGATGATAACAGGCTCTTAAAATCCATTTCAAACCTCTCTGTCTTCTCTGAATTACAAGTATAGCTAAAATACAGCTAAAATGATTACTTAAGTGTTTTGTCTTTTTTCCTCAAAATTGTAATCACAGTGTATCTATACAAAACACTCAAGCCCAGCAGCCTCTGAGATTCCTGTCAATCTCAACTACACTAAGGTTTTCCAAATATGGAAAGGGCTTTTGGCTGGACATCAATATTACTTTTGAACCTTTCTCAGTCTTGGTGTAATTAGTGTGCAAAAAGGTGAGGTCCCTTGTTCCCCGAGATTCTAAAATACATACTACCGTAAGATTCAAGTTTCCTTCTCAACATTTTAAAAGCTTACAGCGATTTAGAATTACCTTTATCTGAATGTTTCTACTGTATTCAACATTAGTAATTTCATGTTAAGTCTCAAAATCGACTTTCCCAAAGGAAATCAGTTCTCATGCACAGGCTTTTTAAGCTTTCCATGTAGTATCTTCATTGCTGTGAACTGTCACTTACTGCACACCACATTTACTTTTCCTATAAAAACACACTGTTTGGAAAAGTTACACTTATTTTACCAAGCAAGAGTTCTAGTGACTAGATAAGTGATTTAGGGATAATTTTTTCGTCTCAGAAACAAAAGATCCTTCCTAAGAACACGGACTAAGAAAGTTAAAAAATGGATTGTTTGTTTAATAAACTCTGGTGGGAGGGAAGCAGCTGTCACGTGAACTGCCATTATTGCTATGCTATTTCTGTGGGGCACCCCTAAAAGTACACAACACAAATTTCTTAGCAGAAGGAAATTATACCAGTAGAACTGTTATCAGAAAAGCAGTATTATTTCCTGTAGCTTCAACTCTTAGCTTAAACATCTAATATATCTATGCAAGAAAACTCACATATATCTGGTCATCAGTTTTTAAAAAATTGTTTCCAGAACCCTTGTCCTTTAAAGTCTGCATAAAGAAGTAATCTTCTACTGTTTCATAGCATATTTGGGGCACCCAAGCAGCTGAAGGACCTTTTCTCTTTTGCTGCTTTTCGCGCTCATCTAAAATTACAAAATCTAATAGTGAATGTATTAAATAAATACTGTTTCTTTTCTACATCATGCTCCTTATAATTCAACTACTGGAAGTAGCTGGTTTCTCTCAGTTTGAAGTGTAGGTTTCTTTTTTTACTTGCTTCACTTCTCCCCATCCGAACAGAGGCACAAGAAATAGGTTTTCCTGTGTTTTTTACAGTCCCCGTGATTCTATCAAAACCCGTTTTTACTGCCTGCTTGTATCCTCACATTTCATTTCAAATAACTTCGGTTTTGAGCTAGTCAAGTGCCACAGGCACACAAACTCGCTCCAAAAATCTCTTCTCCACAGTTCACAGCTGCTTTTCCTATTACATCAGCTAAATTCCTTTCAGTTATTGCTCCTTTTTCCCTTGCAAAGGCACAGGATTATGTCACCACACAGCCCAGGAGCTTCATGAGGGACAGAACGGTTCAATACCACCGCGAAAACCCCTCACAGCAGCGCCTAGAAACGAAGAGCGGACCGAGACCCCACAAAACCGGTTTAATGTACAATTATTTAGAAGATACACAACAGACAAGGTTGAAGAGTGAAGCACATAAAACACAACAACTCATAAAGCAGCAGCACGGCGACGCCCGATGCGGGACACGGGTGTTACCGGGGCAGCGCCGACCCGCGTGGCCGCAGCCGTGCGGCTCCGCCCGCCTGGGCCCCTCTGCGGCCGCTCGCCCCGGCACCGGGCGCTGCCTCTGGGGGCTGCCATGCGAGGCAGCCCCGGCCCAGGTCGTTTTGACGCCGCCCCGACCCCCCCTCACCTGTGTCCGGCGGGACCCCCCGGCCGCGCCGCTCCCTCCATCGCGGCCCCGCCGTTGCTATGGGCCCCCGCCCGCCGCTGCCCTTAGCGACGGCGCGCGGCACTGAGGCGCGCCGCCATTGGCCCGGGCCGCGAGCACGCCGCCCGCCCATTGGCCGCGGAGCCGCGCACGCGCAGAGGAGCAATGGCCACCCCCCTGCAGCAGCCTGCGGAGGGCTCGCGGGAATCACAGGGCTCTCCTCGGGAACGCTCCCCACGGCAGAGACACTTTTCCCCAAGGAAGCCCGGCCCAACAGACCCCCGTCGCCAAGGCCCTCCCTCCCCGCCCATGTCCTCAGCCGCCGCAGTGCCGTCGTCCGTTCGGGCGTGTCCTCGCAGGCAGCAGAGGTGCCGCTCCCGCCGGGTCAGGCGCTGGCCTGTCTCTTCGAGAGCTCGAAGTCTGCCCTCACCAGGATGTCGGCAGCGCTCAGCTTCCCTTGCTCCCGCAGGTACTTCATGAGGTGAGGCCGCCGTCTCCAGGTGACCTTTACTCCATACTCATGTTCGGGAGTATCTGTAACCAGCACTGCCGCCGACTTCCCTCTCCCACAGGGATCAATACCAAATGCCGACTCTTTTTCTGGATGCCGGGTGTCTGTACTTTGTGACAGAGTATTGTTGCACCTCCAGTTCCTTAGGAAAGGCACCTGTGGAACGTCTGCATCTGGTAGACTAAAGGCTTCTTGCTCCACAGGCTGCAGAGCAGATTCTCTACAGTTCTCTGGACCCTGCACTTGAATATTGGCATCTGCTGCTGTCCCTTTCTTGAGCTGGCTATGAGAACACTGTGTGTCTTTCCTTGAGCGCTTTGGAAGATCCAAGGGGTGGCCTGCATGTCCTTCTGGATTCTCAAAAGTTAAAGGAGGAAATTTGCAGGCTGCAGCTCTTCGACAAGGTCCTCCTACATGAAACAAACTGTGGTTGGCATCCTGATTCTGGGGTTTGTGAGGACCCCAATGCTTCTTCTGGCACACTTTCAACACCGCTGGCTTAGTTGTTTCAAATTGTGGGCACACCTGAAGGAAAAGACATAATAAGATAAAAACCCAACCATTTTCTCCAGACAAGTAATGCCAACCTGATTCTACTTTCCTACATGTCCCATTTCTTTTCAGCGTGTTCACTAAGTGAGTAAGCTGATCTGCTGCAAAGCGAGTCACTGACAAAGCTGCTGTGCAGGAGATGCCTCGTGAACACCACATTCTGCCACTCTTCTCAGAAAACTCATTGGGGTGCAAGTGAGCTATTCTCTGGCAACTTAGAAAGAACTCAAGGTTTGGGTTTAAAGGAAATTAACTGGTGACTATTCCTGTAACCCCTGCACATTTAAAACAGTTCAGAAATGGATCCTTTTTGTTTCTGTGTCTTGGCATAACTCCAAATAGATTCAATTAACTCAATACTCAGTGTCCCTGAACAGGTAGAGGTTGAATTGAGTGATTAAAGGATGCCCACTTAGCTCAGTTCCGTTAGATTATGTTAATACAGCATCTACAATTTTCCCCCAAAACATTCAGATCACCCGAAATCCACTTCTAAAATCAGCTTTCTATAGGAGGCGGTCCAAGTTCAACAATCTACATTTCTTTGAAAGATTCTGGACTCTTACTCAAACGCTGGAAGTCCTTTTTTTGATGTGTCCTTTATCATCCTGATTATCAACAAAAAGAGTCAGATTCTGTTTCAAATTGCAATTTGTTTTTCCCCAAGGGACACCAAACTGAGTTCTCACTACAGTAACTACAATCTCCTTCAGGATTCCAAGGTTACAACATAGTTTCTCAAAAAACCAAGTACAGTTGAATTAAGGGTAGCGATTGTCCGCTGTACAACTGAACTGCTTGAATGCAAAGCCTTTGTGCAGGGAAGGGGAAGTGGTTCCATGATAATTGTATCCTGGCACATACTTAACATAGGTCAATCACTGACTTTGAGGATATGACTTCCCGGCTTCAGAGAACATGTATGGAAGGTTTTACCAATGCAGGAGCCTAGCAGTGGATAAGGTATGAAAAACATAGATAACATCAAGAAGAGAGGAGCACAAAGTCAGTTGTCACTCAAACAGTTTGACACACACTCTGCAGAGGATGCCTCCAGAAGTTACAAACTTACCACAGTTTTCAAACTGAAAAACAGCTAACCATTTCAACCCTTCAAACAAATTTTAAAATCATTGTCTGTTTAGAATGTACCAATGTAGATATTTCCAACTGTTCGAAACAAAAAGAATGCTTATTCACAGCAGTTATTTTACTTAGTATTTCAGAAGCCACAGAGCTAATTGCCTCAAGCATATACAAAAAAAAAGAGGAAAAGATTGAACATGTTCTACTTCAAGGTTAAGGCATCACAAAAATAACTTCAGGTCACCAGGAACAAAGGAAAGTCTCATGCAGATTTGAAACACACTTCCTGAACTTGCTTTGTGAATAGCAGAGTCGAGCAGCAGCAATGCTTAAACAGAGCTCCCCTAGGTGATGACTGCTGTTGTATAGGAACAGTCTGTCATTGCAGCACCTGTTTGTTTGAAAACACCCTGTCCTTATGTGATAGAAGGAGTATCTTAGGAAACTGCAAACAGTCCCAGAACAGGAGCCCATCAGACCAGAAAGGGAGCCCGTAAGAAGATTGATATAAACTATTCAAGGGACACAGAATGGAAAAGAGGGCAGGTTAGAACAAATAATCCTGAAGTGAAAACCTATGTTCTCTAAATTTAGCAGTGTCAAATTTAAACAAAGCAACTAGTACTTTAACATGTAACATTGAGAGTTCAGCAGTTATTTCGAGCAGCAAGCCAATAATAAAATTCCCCTCCATGTTTATTACGTGCAGGGCTTTCAGTTGCCACAGAAAACAGCATCTTCCTGATTAGAATTATTTTTCCAGAAGTAGTCATATTAACCAGTACAGACTGCACACAGTTTTACACTTTCACATTTTACACTTTCAAGACCTTAGCGGTTGCTGTTACACTGTGAAGGAACTCATAAGCACTTATTTATGTTTTAGGCTGCTACAATGAATTCAGGTCTGGGCTACTATTTTTTCAGTAACCAGAACAGATACCTTTCTGTTGAAACATATGGGAAAAACTTGAAAATCCTGGCTGTGGGATGCAGGGGGAAGGATAATCTATACCAACCCAGGCAGTAGAGGTGCTCCGGTCTATAGGTTTTGTTGGCACACGTCTGGGATTCTGGGCCAAAGGCAGTGGAGTTTCATAGCAATGGATGGATCCTGCCCGCGGCTTCTCAAGGAATACTAGCTCTGCCTTCCTGGCCTTGTGGGTACATTTCTTCTTTGGAGGCATCAAAAGGTGTGGTAAAACCTCTTAGAAACCTCATGATGCTTGTTAGAGCCAGTTGGAGAAAGAGGGAAGCACCCCGAGGAGATGCTGAAGTGCTCTTGATTCTGTAGAAGGCAAATAAATGTATTTGAAGAGAGACTTGTTTGGAAACCTCAGATCTAGTTTTTAACGAAAGCAAAACATTTATGCAGCAGTAGAGCATTCAAGTCTCTAGGCAGACTTCTTCCTACCAGTAGTTTTTGAACCTTCTGTCGATTTTCAGGTAGATTTAGAAATGCGCAGTAGGAACTGGAACAGCTGACCTACTGATCCAGCTCTATTATATGAAGTCAGCTATTAAAAAAAAAAAGTCAGAAAAACTTGTTTTCTTTTTTTAATTTAGTCTGGTTTGTGATGCCAAGAATATACTGTAGGGCCAAAGTAACCAGAAGTCTTTACGTTTCTAGTTGCTAGTACCTTTTTAATGAAATACTTTTTAATTTCAGGAATTTTTAAGTTTTTTTGGGTTTTTTTTTTTTTACAGAACAGCATTGATATTTCCCTCTTGTATTCTACAGATCTTGCATGATTTTTTTTTTACCTAATGAATAAATTTGTATTGAAGGAACATTGAATTTAATTTTCCATTGAAAAACAGATAACAGAATCAATAAGTTGGAAAAGACCTCTGAGATCATCAAGTCCAGCTCATGACGAAACACCACCATGTCAACTAGACCGTGACACTAAGTGCCTCATCCAGTCTTTCCTTAAACACCTGCAGGGATGGCAGCTCCACCTCCTCCCTGGGCAGCCCCTTCTAGTGTCTAATCACCCTTTCTGACATTACTCCTAATGGACATCCTAAACCTTCCCAGGCACAGTTTAAGACTGTCCTCTTGTCCTATCACTTGTTACCTAGGAGAAGAGGCCAACCCCCACCTGACTACAACCTCCTGTCAGGCAGTTATAGAGTGATGAGGTCACCCCTGAGCCTCCTCTTCTCCAGGCTAAACAAGCCCAGTTCCCTCAGCCGCTCCTCCTCACTTTTGTGCTCCAGACCCTTCCCCAGCTCTGTTGCCCTTCTCTGGACATGCTCCAGCACCTCAGTGGCATTCTTGAATTGAGGGGCTCAGAACCGGACACAGCACTCGAGGTGTGGCCTCACCAGTGCTGAGTACACGGGGACAGTCACCTCTCTGCTCCTGCTGGCCACACTATTGCTGATACGGGCCAGGATGCCACTGGCCTTCGTGGCCACCTGGGCACACTGCTGGCTCACGTTCAGCCGGCCCGAATCACCCCAGGCGAGCTCAGAACAGGAACTCCGAGAAGAGCATTTTAGGAGAGATGCACAAGAATTCAACATCCTGACTGCTTACCAAAGGGGCAGCCTCCTCGGGGCGTCCTGCAGGCCCCCGTAGCCCGGTACAGCCGTGACACACGTTAAACGGCGAACTTCCGCGGTTCGTCTCCAGGGGCCAACGCACGGCCCGCGACCCCGGGCAGAGAGCAGGGCTCCCAGGCGGCGCGGCTGGAGGGAGGTCCGGGGACTGCTCTCCCGGACAGGACAGGACAGGACAGGACAGGACGGGGCAGGAGGAGCGCTGAGGCCCCGGTACCGACCCCGGCCCGACCCCTGGGGCCCGCCGCGTCCCGCCGGCCCAGCCGTATCCCCCGCCGCCGCCGCCCATTGGCCCGCGCTGCCGCCGCCCCGCCCCCGCCGCCGCCCATTGGCCGCCGCTGAGCCGCCCCGCCCCCGCCGCCGCTCACTGGACCAGGCCGGCACGTGACCGGGCCGGGGCCCCGCCGGGCGCCAAATTCAAACCGGGGCCGCCCCGGGAGCGCCGGAGCTGCCGCCGCTGCCATCGGCCCTGCCCGCCCGGGAGCTGGTGAGTCGCCACCTGCGCCTGCCCCACCTCCGGTATCCCTCTGCAAGCGCTGGCAGCCCTGGGGGGCCGCGCTAAGGCCGTAGGGCGGCCGAGAGAGGGAAGCCCTTAGGCCCGGCCTGGGGCGGAGGGACCCCTGCGGGGCAGGAGGACTTAACGGCGAGCGCGGCGGCTCTGGGGCTGGTACGGGCGGAGGAGGAGCGGGGAGCCCTTTAGCGCTGCCCCTCTCACCGCCCCTGGGACCTGGCGTGCACAGGGATGCTCCTCGGCCTGCGCCGGTGGCAGCAGCTGCAGGCCTGTTTGGGAAGTGGCGCGCTCCTGTAGGGAACGCGGTCTGTTGGAGGCTGGCTAAATGCTCCTCTTCAGGCGCTGTCTAACCGGGATGTCTCTTTAAGGGGGTGGAGCAGATCGCGAAGGGCCGTGCGTGTGCCTGTGTGCCACGACCCGCATGGAGTGCGGAGCGTTCCCATGGCTGCCGGGCAGCCCCCGATCCCGGGGCTGGCTGACCCCTGCGCGTAGGGCAGCTCGGTTTGTTATCCGCTGGACTCTCTGCTTTGTATCAATGTAGGTGACTCTTACTGAGATTTTTGTCGTTTACCTGCTGGCCCAAGTCCAATCTAGCAATTTAAAAGGCCTCTTTTTTTTTTTTTTTTTTAATCTTATTTGTTTGTATTCTAACTGGCATCCCTGATGATAAGCAGGAAGTTTATCATTTGTGTGTTCTCATTCTGTTATAGTTTGCTGAAAGACACAGGTTCCACTGAATTCTTGATGGCGTTATAAGCAGTGTTCTCACTGCATCTTACCCTGGAAGCAGTATCTATGAATTTTATTTCCTCTGCTTCCTACTTTATAGTCTAAATCGCCTGTTGTGGGTAAGTTTGACATTTAAAGGTATGCTGCCTAATGAGGAATTTATCTGGTTCTTGACAAATCTACAGAAAGAACGACTAGAGCATTTACATTACATCTACTTTAAAGCACTTAACTTCTGCTGCATTTATTGTGTGCTTTTGTAGTGTTTGGGATAATCTCTTCTTCACAGATCTTAAACCATGGGTAAATTCCCTTTTCACTCCGGTTGTGTAATATTCTATAAGAATCAGGACTGCTACTTCTATGTTCTACTTTCTCTCCATTCCTTCTTGCTGGCTATTGCTGGCCAAGTCACATTGTATCTGAGTCTTTCTGTGAAGTACAAATACACACTTTCCTCATTATTATGTACTTCGTGATGCAAATTATCTACTGTGCAAGTATCTTTCCTGTCCCGCTTACACAAGGTGCGGGCAAAGGAGGTACAGTATTACTTTTCAGTATCCTTGCCAACCTTATTACACACTTTTGATTTTATTTTCCTTTTGTGTTTTTGGCTTTGTAGGAATTACTGAGAATGTGTGCTCTGTGGGAGGCCCGTGATGATTTGCTGCACTCTTTATGTTGTATCTTTTGTTTTACAGGATTTGTTCCTCTCCATTTCAATGGAGAGTGACAGCATAGATCAATAATGAGGACCAGCCCTCGCAGGCCCTTAATTCTCAAAAGACGGAAACTGACCCTCCCACAGAAGGATGAATCCAGCACTTCAGCAAGAGATGAGAACAGATGTCGGGATGAAAAGACTCCCAAGCAAGAGCACAGCCAGGAGAACCAACACAACAGACAACCCGGAGACAAAAGGGACTGTGGCCTGCAGAAATTCCCAGCGGGAATAAAGATAATTGACCATCCTACAATGCCCAACACACAAGTGGTGGCCATCCCTACAAATGCTGATATCCAGAGCATCATAGAGGCACTGACGGCAAAAGGAAAAGAATGTGGCAACAATGGACCCAACAAGTTCATCCTCATTAGCAGTGGGAGCACGTCCCGTTCAGCAGGTCCAGCACCATCACAGCATCTCCCAGCAGAGAAGAAAGCCAGTGCAGCAGCCAAGGCTGCAGATGGTCAAGGAAGAGAGAAGGACGTTACACAGACACCTGGTCTTGCAGGCAGGACAGTGTTCTGGCATTCGGGAGTTGATTCTGCAGCTGGACAGGAACAGGACAGCAACAGTATGTAGTCTTTACCAGGTTTTTTTTGTTTGTTTGTTGGTTGGTTGGGTTTTTTGTCCTGATGGACAAAGAGATGTGAAGTGGGCCAATGAGCGTAGTGCTTGAATCTCAGCATGCAGTAACAAATATTTTGTTAATTACGAAATAGTCTATAGTTTTGACTCTAATAATCTACATATCTTTGCATATCTAGTGAAATCTGAAGGATCACAGTGCATATGTTTTTGGTGGAAGACATCTGAGCTTCTGACTTGGGTCTTGTGCTACGTCTTTCAGTTAGAGTCTGTCATCACCACTCTTGGCTTCTGCTTACTAAATTCATCTTTTAGCTAATGGTATTCTTGAAGCATCAGACCAACATTGTCCTGTTTTGGTTGAAAGCAATATTCTGGTTTGAGTGCTCATTTTTAAGGCTGTAGCTCTTTTCAGAAATACGGCAATTTCACATGAAATCGGGAATTCAAGAGTAATTCCTTCCACAACATTAGCATTGCAAATACCATCTTCTACTAGTGTGACTGAGTGCCTTCCTTCTGACAGTTGAGATGAAGGGTTAAGAGGGTTACTTGTAAGTGAGCAGAACTATGACAAGGGGTCCTGCACTTTGGTCACAATCCCATGCAGTGCTACAGACTGGCTGAAGAGTGGCTGGAAAACTGCCCAGTAGAAAAGGACCTGGGGGTGCTGGCCAACAGCATCTGAACATGAGCCAGCAGTGTGCCCAGGTGGTCAAGGAGGTCAGTGGCATCCTGGCTTATATCGGAAGTAATGTGTCCAGCAGGACCAGGGCAGTGATTGTCCCCCTGTATTTGGTACTGGTGAGGCCAGACCTTGAGTGCTGTGTCCAGTTCTGGGCCCCTCACTACAAGAAAGATACTGAGGCGCTCGGGTGTGTCTACAGAAGGGCAACAAATCTAGTGAAGGGTCTAGAGAGTAAGCCCTCAGAGGGAACTGAGTTTGTTCAGCCTGGAGAAGAGGAGGCTCAAAGGAGACCTTATTGCTCCCTACAGCTACCTGAAACAGGTTGTAGCCAGACAGGAGTCGGCCTCTTCTCCCAGGCAGCTAGTGACAGGATGAGAGAACATAGCCTTAATCTGTGCCAGGGGAGGTTCAGGTTGGACATAATCAAGAATTGCTTCCCTAAAAGGGTTGTTAAGTGTTGGAACAAGCTCCCTGGGGAGCTGGTAGAGTCACCATCCCTGAAGGTGTTCAAGAAACAACTGGTCACAACTTAGTGCCATAGTCTGGTTGCCAAGATGGTGTTTGGTCAAAGAAAGGACTTGATGATCTTGGAGGTCTTTTTTTTAACCTGAAAGCTTCTGTGACTCTGTAATATGGGTTTGTTATCCCTACAGGCAGTGGTGAGACAATGAGCTCTGTGTTGGACAATAGTCTCACTAACATCCAGTGGCTGGGAAAGATGAGATCTGATGGGCTAAATCCCTCTTCCGCGAAGCAAGACACAGAGAAAGAGAACCAGATGCCTCTGCAGGAAAGAATCAAGGTAAGTAGGAGAAGACATGAGCATGTGCTAAAATTTTTGGTAAGGTAGAAATCCATGTGGATCAGAAGACTTCCGAGAACTAGGCATCACCATAGAACCTGGAGGATCCAGGGATGTTCCATGGGCCCTTGTCAAATTTGTGAGCATTCATGTATCGCTCCTTCTGTCTCTCAGACTGAAGAAGAAGCTGCTGCTGCTGCTATTCCTACTGCTGCTGCTTCCTCATCATGGCAAGATTCAGTGTCAGAACGACCTCCTTACTCCTACATGGCCATGATCCAGTTTGCCATCAACAGCACTGAGAAGAAGCGTATGACTCTGAAGGACATCTATACCTGGATTGAGGATCATTTCCCTTATTTTAAACATGTAGCTAAGCCAGGTTGGAAGGTAACAAGCAGGCCTTCAAGTTGCTGTGGGCCACAGGGTGATGTTATAAGCCTTCTGGATCAAAATGAAAAGTTGTTCCCCAGCCTGCAGAGCAAGATGGAAATTCACTTAAACATCCCACCCCAAATACCTTCCCATTCCAGATGTTCATTCTTCCACTTCTTGTATCCCTTGTCTCATTCCACTCGGGCAAGATGATGGTATGTTTGACCACTGGACTAAGAATAAGGATCTCAAGAGTAAATAGAATGAGAGACTGATGACAGGGTTGGCTGGGTATGCTGTGAATATGAAGGTTCAGTGTTGTCTACACTTTGGAACGTAATGCCTCTGCTAGGGCAGTCATGTTTGAGGTAGCCCTTGCTGTACTGATAACAAAACTACTGCTTTTCAACTCCCCTCACTGCTTTCTCCCCAGAACTCCATTCGGCACAACCTGTCCCTTCATGATATGTTTGTCCGTGAGACATCTGCTAATGGTAAAATCTCGTTCTGGACTATTCACCCTGATGCAAACCGTTGCCTAACATTGGACCAGGTATTTAAGGTAAGTTGTCTCATGCAAAGAAAATAGGACAGGATATCCAGTTTCTAAATGCCACACTGGGCAGATGCACCTTATTTTAACTGTAAAGTTAAGCTGCTTTGACATCAGCCTTTTTGTAGAAGCTGTATTCAGTCACTTCTCTGGACAAATAGACAAGCTCTGCATTTGAAAGAAAAGATGATGTGGTTGTGCTTTTGACTTGCAGCTTCTGTGGGACGTGTTCATTCTTCAGGTGCTGTGCCAAATGTAATAGTCAGCTTGTTCAACTTCTTTCTGTGGACTTGATTCGAATTCCTAATGAGAAGCTTTCCACTGAAGCCAAGCAGGTGTTCCTATGCTGTCTGATAAGTCAGGCATAGGATGGAATTCTCCTATCTCAACTAGGTGTTTTAGGAAGTACTATTTTGTGGGGGAAATAGAGCTTGTGAGTCTGGTATAGGTGTGTTTAGACTCCTCTGTATTTTCTGCTAGGTGGCCAGATTAAATTTTGTTCACTCAGATTGTGCAAGTTTAAAATGTCCCATTTGTGCCCCTCTTTGGTTGATAACTTCATCTTAATTTTTTTCCCTCTCAATGCCTTCTGCCACCAGCCGCTGGACTTGGGGTCACCAACATCGCCTGAATGCTCTGAATCAGTAAGAACTACCCTCTGGCTTGGGGCTTGATCTTCCATTCTCTTCTTGCCAGTCACTGAAGGAAAGGACAAGAGGCTTGGGGAGGGGGACTGGGTCACTGTTGCACCTAGTCATACAGCTCCATGAACACCCTTTTCGGGGAAAGGGGTTGAGCCAAAGGTTAACTGCCTTCCGATGATATGCTCTCTCTCTAGCCGGTAGAGCTGTGCAGCTTTGAGCATCTTGGAAGTCTACTGCTGAAGTAGGCTGCGTTGGTCACCAGTAGGCTTCAGAGAACAAGGCCGGAGATTTCTTGCAAAATGATCATCTCCATGGCAGCAGTCCCAATCTATTCTGGAGCTCAGATCCAGAGAGAATAGGATTTCTCTGTGTTGCTTTTTCATTTTGGAACCCAGTTGCATTGTGACTCTCAGAAGGATGAATCTGTTTGCTGTCGCTCTTGCATTCAGCGGTTTTAACAGTGATGGATTTGGAAGTGTCCGGTCAAACACTTCTCTTGCAGCTACAACCCTGGCCTTCTTTCCTTCTGCTCAGAACTCCGATTCTTCTGTTGCTTCTGCTATTCCATTTGAACATCTACCTGGTCTGTGGTTTGTACAGAGATCCCATACACAATAAAGCCATCCTAATCACTGTTCCTCGGGCACTGAGGACACCAAAACCAGGTCCCTTCTGCAGTAGAGTCTGCAGCCAGAGCAGATCTGTCTTTTTCTACACAGCCTTTGGTTGGCAGCTGGCTTCAGGATGGTATGGCTACAAAACAGCAAGCAGCAGGGTCCTAGAGCTGGCATGAGTGCTGGGTGCTAACAGCTGCTCTCTCTGCATTAGCACAGCCCAGACTTCTGGTTTCACAGTTCTGAATGAGGCAGAAGAATAAATGTGGATTCTTTCTTTTAATCTCTTTCTCCTTCTCTTCTTACTTATTTCACAATGACTGCAGCAGCAAAAGAGTCGTCTTCCAGATACCCTGAAGAACGTGGGAAGCAAAACTGAACCCCAGAATTCACGTAAGTGTCGACATCAGCCTGGGCCAAAGAGAATCAGTTCAATAATCTGGGGCACTCTCCCAGATTCCTTTAGGAATACAAGTTGAATTGGTTATCCAAGTTTGCCAGCTTTTATGCTCCTTATTGTCAGGTCTGAAATTGAAGGCAGTACTGCTGTGTCTGAGAGAAGATGTGATGGGGAGATGGTGAGGACTGGGTATTCAAATGGAGTGAGAGCCCCAACTTGAGGGCTAGGATCTGTATGAAGGACTATTTTCTTCTTAATGAAGCCTTCTGGCTCTGTATTTGTATTCTCAAAATTAGCAGAGAAGGCAGCCGAGCCTATCTGATTGAATGTTTATTTTGGGGGGGTTAGAAGGACTTTGTTACATGCCTGGGTTTCAGGAGGTAGTCGTAGAGGACAAGAGGCTAGTGAGTCCATTCTTCTCCCTTCCAGGCCGAAAGATGAAGCCTTTGCTTCCCCGTGTCAACTCCTACCTGGTTCCAATCCAGTTTCCTTTGAGTCAGCCTCTTGTCTTGCAGCCTTCCATGAAGGTTCCTCTATCCATGGGACAGGGAGCATCCCTTAACAGCTCAGAGATTTTGCAGAGCAATAAGCGTGTGCGCATTGCTCCAAAGGTTGGTTTCTTGTTTTCCAAGTTTTTTTGCGTGGCTTTTTGGGGGGGCGGGGTGGAGGGGTTAGGGGGTAGGGTAGGGAGGGTGGGTGGGTGTGGTTTTGTGTGTTCATTTTGATTTTTGTCGGTCTTTTGGTTTTTTGGGGTTTTTCTATATCTCTTGCCTCCAATGGACCTGTTCTTCATATTGTTCCTTTGTGCATCTTTTCTAGGTGCTCTGAAACTCCCAAGTTCATACTAATCCTTGCTATCCTTTACTGTCTGTAGGCTGACTATTACCTGCTAGTTTACTTGCTATAAGGATGTTTCTATAATTCATTAGAGGGAGGGGCTTATGGGTGGGTCAAGACAATTTTTCTCTACCACTTGGATGTGAAATAAAAAGACTGGGAGAAGTGTCTTTGTTCTAATCCTAAACCATTTGTATTTTTGATAGCTCTAGCGACAATTAACATTAAGAACTTCTTCTGAGAGAGTATTTATGTAGTTTTTTCCCTGAGGTTTTCTGTATCTGCTGTTTGCTACTTCTATGAAGTTCCCAGTTATTCTGGGATCAAGAAAAACAGCTATTAAACAGATCTTTTTCTTGGCATCTCACTGGCTGCTCTTGTATGCTTAGATATTGTAAAGCTTTAGCTTCTTCTGTCCGATCTGATTCTGTTTTCCTTTGTGTGACTGCTGCATTATGTTCTTTCCTGCTATGATTTATCTTTCTCCTATGCTCTTTTTCTTTTGATAACCTCATTTTTTTGGTGTCCTTTTCCTTGGTTTCTGAGAAAGCTGTCCTCATTCGTTTTGTTATTCACATATAGACAGTGTGAGAAGAAATCAAAGGGGCTACGTTTTCTCCAGAAATATTTGGCTCTCCTTCTGCCTGCACTCCTAGAAGTCACTTACAGATGAAATGTTCTGAAGGGAATGACTTTCAGTCTCTTAGCTAAAATCCTTCCCATGTGATCCATAGGCTTCTTTCTGCTGACTTTACCAAGATCAGTCTGTATCTGTTGTTATAGTTACTGCTTTCTGAAGATCTTCCTCTTACCTTTTTCTGCTGACCTTAAGTGCCAGTCTTTCTTTTCTTCTTTCCATTATTATTTGCATTTTGGGTGGGTTAGATCCTGGCTTACTGACTGCATGTCACTTATGTTTCTTTGTAGATGTCACTGTCTACAGAAGAGTCACCCTCTTTACCCACAGCTGCTGTCAAGGAAGAGGGTCAATGTGATCAAGACTTATTCTCCCCAGCCCATTCCCTAAAGGAGAACAGCTCCCAGCCTGGAGAGGAATTGGCTTCTTTCCCTGAAGGTGTCAGTATAAAGGAGGAAGAAAGCTCTCAACTGGATGACTGGCTGTCCCCATTTGCCTCAACTATAACAGTAAAGGAAGAGCCAGGCTTACTCCTCCCAGACTCATCCACAAAGGAGAAGAAACAATTCACCACACTGAAGTCACCACCTAAGGCTGTTTCCGATTCATTGGTTATAAAAAGGCGGGAAAGGCAGGAAATGGGCAGATCCAGAAGGAAGCAACGCCTAGCACTGCCTTGCTCAGAGGAGCCTGTCCTTGTTTTGCCAGAAAGTGACAGCTTTGACCCTTTCCGGTTAGGGGCAGACCGTCCCTTCTCGCCGGAAAGCCAGCCTCTTGAAAATGTATCACAGCTCAGCTGCTCACAGGGAGAAGAGGGAGCCTTTAAAACACCAGTCAAGGAGATGTTCAGCAAATTGCCCGTTTCTTCCACTCCCAGCAAAGTCTCAGCCACTACTGCCCCCTCACTAGAGGGCCTTGACCTCTGGAAGTCTGCTTCCTTAGCTAGGGGAAGTCACGAGCTGGACTTCAGTCCAGTGAAAACCCTTCAGTTGCCATTCACACCCCTCCAGGACAACCAGGACTTACTGGGTTTTAACAGCACGCCCCTTAAAAACCCGCTCTTTGACTCTCCTCGGGAACTGCTCAATACAGAATCCAGTGACATGGCTCATGCCCCCATCACGAGCTCTCCAGCGTTTGTTCGTGAGTCTGCTAAGCAATCATCCGTTGAACTGACGGCCTCTGGCTTTACTGAAAACCGGTCACTCATGGAGGGCCTTATCCTGGACACCATGAATGACAGTCTGAGCAAAATCCTTCTGGATATCAGCTTTCCTGGTCTTGAGGATGAAAATATAGGAACAGATATTAGTTGGTCTCAGCTGATACCTGAACTGAAGTAAACTGGCCTGAGGACTGAATTTGGCTTGTTCTGATGTTACAGAAAGCACTCTACATGAATGGATCTCAGATGAGTAGTCTAAGACAACTCCTTTTGACTAATTCACACAATAGGAATAATACGAGGGTGTTACTGACTCCTGCTAAGCTGGGAGACAGGCCCGTCAGCTGCTATGAGCTTCTTTTATAAGATGCTATAGACTTTGTGTGGAACACGGTAGAACTGCTCTAGCCTTATGCTAGAGGTAAGAATCCCTGGAGAGAGGTTATCAAGAGAACATCTAGGTACGCCCAGAATGGCATTTGCTCCTCAGGGTATCAGAGGAAATGAACACACTCCTCGGTGTGTTCTCAGGAAAGAGCTTGGGAACCTCATCCTAGCTCTGTCTTAATTTTCCTTTACTTTGTTCCCCTATTACTTAGTATCTTCTGTCTAGATTTAATGGCTGTAAATACTGTACATTCCTTAAATTAGCCCTTAATTATAACAATAATTTTATTATTGTGAGGTTACAAGATTATTTGGACTGGTAAGGGATTGACCTAGAGTGTTGTCCGTATGTTCCACACCTCCTGTATTCTACCCTAAATAAGAGCTCAAGATGAGAGGTGTGAAATACTTATGCAGAAGAGCTCAGATCAAGCCCTGTAGCTCTTCTGATTCCAGGGTCCTATTACATACCTGGAGGACTAGGTAGAGACGCTGTTGCAGTAAGATGGACCTGTACTGAATGGTTAAAGCTTCTCGCATTGCAGTCATCAGTTGAAAATGTAAAAAAGAACCTATAAAGCTAATGCTGATATTTCCACTGTAAAGTGAGCTCTGGAAATACAAGGTATGTATGTCTTGGTGCAACAGAACAGCTGTTCCCAGCTCTCTAGAACTTATATCAAAGTAGGAAATTGCCGTGGAAAAGATGTGATCCTTCGGCTTACAAACAAATGGTGACTCCTGTATCTACATACTCAATAAAGCTTCTGTTGGAACACAGCTGAGTATTATCTGTACGCCCCTGAGCAGTGTGCTGGGCCTGGGCCACAGCATGAGCAACCAATTTTTGCACATCTCATGTGCGTGCTTTGTGATCACTGAATAAGTGGTCACTGGGACATTTTCAGTATTCCTCAGGCCATGTGGACCAAAACACACTTGATTTGGTTACTTAACCCATTCCTTCATACAATACTTTTTCCTTCCATCTGTGGGTAAATCCTGACTTTACAAGTCAGGAGCATAGAATCTAAAACGTCACAACACCTCCCACAGATGAGTTTCTCTGTTTTGTAAATGCAAAACAAATCTCAGTCAAAACTCTTTATTTCTACCTTCCCTTGAAGAGATAAAACCTGTTTTAGAGATTTGTGGTTTTCAGAACTGCAGCTCTCTTGTGTGCTTGTTAGAGAGTATTTGCCCTCAGAAGGTATTTCAAGAACTCTGGTTTAATGGTTATTATTTCAGTTTCTCTGTGGTTATGAGGCTGCAGAGGAGGCCCGGTTTGTGACATACTTTCTGCTAGCACATCTTACACAGCTGTCAACACTCTACTTGGCTTTCTCAGGGCATCCTGTCTCCCTTTGATCTCACTTTTTGCTCCTGAGAGGCTGTATGCACACAAATGACATCGGAGAGCCAACTAACTGAGGATCATGTCTCCAGCAAATAATGAAATGTCCTTGGTGTCAATTTGAGGCAGGTGATCCCCTGCTGTCCCTATCAGCTGAGGTGCTTTGATAGCCACCTCACATTTTGTTTTGAACATAGTAGTGCCAAAGTTTAGTTTCCCTTCCTGTTAAGCATACCAGTGATAGCACTGCTAGAGAGCAGTTATACGAAAAAGGTGGGAGGGACAACAGAAAAAATTCCAGAATACGGCTCCCCAACAGATTTCCCAGTGTTTTGGCCAACCTCGTTCAAAGCCCCAGTTGGTGAGGATTTAGTTACGAAATGTTTCTCTATCTGTGTTTGCCCAATATTCTGCCTGGATCCTTTCCTTAAGGAAAGGTAGTTATTACCTGTCCTTCAGCAGGCTCTGTATTTGGATTATTAGTGTAGAGGTGTGATCTTGTAAGACAGTGGATGCCTCTGTCCACCCTCTTTCAGTAAGAGCAGAGCCATACTTCTTGTCTTTTCATGAACCCGTTGCAGCTCAAGAGCAGGGAGCCACAGCTCTTCACACCCTTTGCAAAGCACTCCCCAGGTCTTCCCTGAATGATGTGCAGGAGCATCCCAAGACTGCCCTTGAGTTCTGATATTAGAGAAGACTGTTTAACACCTAGCCAGTAAAAACAAACATTAATTTAAGATACGACTTGTGAGAGACCTGGGACACGCAAATCTGCAGGGGGCCAGCAAGTGCTGTGAATGCTCTGCTCCTCTGAAAATTCTGCTCTACACCTGGCAGGAAGTGTGACAGATGCAAAGGGGAAGGTAATTCCCCTTCATTGGTTGAGTGGGGTTTCTCCTACTATGTCAGCTCAAAAGGACTGGATACCCCTAACATGAGGTGAGCAAGGATGATTGACACCTCTTTGATTTTGCAGCTTGGCTGGCAGAGGAAGAACTAGATTCCTTCTCCATACGGAAGGGAAGAAACCCTGTTTTATAAAGTAGCAGTCTTTTTGTGACAGTGTCAAGGCCTTCATTTCTACCAGAGGGCAGAGTAGCTCTAAAGGAAGGTGAAAATTTCTTTTTTGAGTTAAATATCTAACTTCCTCTTCAAAATGCACTATGAACTTAGAGACCAAAATGGCAAGCTTGAAAAATGTGAGCTAGCTCCTGAACAGAAATAGCATCCATTCCCCCTCCCCTTTTTCCAGCAGAGGTGAGCTACAACTGGATAAGAAGATATTCAGGGCACAACAAAGTATTTGCTGCCTGAACTTAAGAAGAAAATGTCCCACTTCACTAGTCATCTCAGACTGGTTTCTTGCTTTGAAACAAGCAGTGTTTTAGAATGGAAAGGCCATGAATCTGAGCTGCTGATGCAGGTCAAATGACACATTTGTCCTTGGGTTTCAGCTATGACTTCCCTTGGAAAAATAAAGATCATGTGTACCCTGACACACTCTTTACAGGCAATGCTGACAAAAGATTATGCAAAGCAGATTCTATTCTGCACCACAGAATCTGTGGGAAGTTGTTATATAGAGCACACTGATGAACTGTTTACGTAGAAGGTGTGCCATCAGAATTTATTTTCCCCATTTGCTTCCTTTTATTTTTTTTTTTTATGCATATGGCTCTTTATGCTCTCCTCCCTGCTGTAGGTCTCTATTACCTTCTCATGGATTTATAGGAGATTGCTGCCAATAGGGCCTTTGTTTATTTGGTTATGTAACTTGTTGAAGGTAAGTTTTCTTATATTCACCTGTGATTACAAGCGAACTACTGGCTCATTAGAACCGTGACTGTTCAAAGGATGGACCAATTTTCCAACAAAAAACCCCCTTGTCTTTACTGGACTTCAGAAGAATCTCTTAATATTGCTGGTGTTTTCCATAGAATATGGTTTTCACTCTCAATATGTTATCTTTTCTTGGTGTACTGTGTTTTTTCACATTTGATGCATTTTTGTGTAAATTTTAATAAAGACAAAGTTTTGGAAAATATTATACAACAGGCCAGAACATTCCATCTCAACTCTATGCTTTTCTCATGAAGATTACTTATACACTTTTTTTTTGTATTCTGAATTCTAAGATTGCATTTTTTCTATGCACAAAGTTGTTTTGGATTGTGGAACCATATTCCAGCTGCAATTTCTATTCTGGATAATGCATGTATATTGCGAAGCCCTGAAACTCTTGATTTAGGAGTATTTATATGAGTCTTGTGGTCTATTCTGTCCTGAGTTATCAGTATGCATTTTCCACTTTAAGCTTTGCTTTAGAAAAGCTTCTGTTTGGAGCAGCTAAAGTTTAGCCTGCTCTCATGGTAGTCTGAAAGTTTTGGACAATTAACAATGTTTGATATTTTTAGCATCTAATCTAAACCCTCCAGGAGGGGAAGAAAGGTCGAGAATGCAGCAGAACTGCAACCATAAAGCACATTGCTTGGAACATGTGGGATCACTGAAGATGCCTTCAGCATCAATATGGTTTTCCAAGTATTTGCAAGTAATGATGTCAATGACACAGAACGGTCTGATCTGAGGAGCTCTGACCTGTAGCTAATTAGATCTTGACAGTCTGCACTCTGCAAGCATACCCATGGGACTGGCATGCCACAGAGATAAGAGCTATTTTGCTGTTTCCCATAGCTGAGTCTCAGTTTTTATTTGTTTGTTTTTATTAAAATCTTGGAGTCAGGAGAT
Organism: Pseudotriccus pelzelni; assembly: GCA_035584735.1. Lineage (NCBI taxonomy): Eukaryota > Metazoa > Chordata > Aves > Passeriformes > Tyrannidae > Pseudotriccus > Pseudotriccus pelzelni. The sequence goes on from JAWMRA010000001.1 coordinate 28,355,650, forward strand.
CATGAGATAATCTCAGTTGTCATTCAAATCATGCCAAGGCCTAGCCATCAAGATTGTAACAACTGGTGCATGTACAAATGCATCCTAAAGGCTAGAAAACCAAAGGAAACCAGCATTTATAATCTAAAATAAAATTACATTGTTAAAGCATCATTGTTACCTGTCAAATCCTTGAAGTGATAACACATCCCTCTGTCTTCCTGTCACTGTAAGTGCACTGAGTACACAAAACTCCTTCTGTACTAGAAGTACTACTGTGCTGGTGATTCCATCATAAAATCCTGAATTGTCTGAGCAGTAAATAAAATACCCATACTGAATTTAGCCTCAAGGTAGAGTTATTCTGCTGAGGAGAGAAGGGGCAGGAAACACAGGGAAGGCAGTTCAAGCAGCCCAATTGCTTCTATAAATGAGAACAGAAGAATGTTTTGCTCAGATTTAAAAAAACTTTTTAGGAAATCTTTTCTTGAAAAGACCTAGGGCTTCTCTGCTTTAGAAGGATTTTGTCAGGGTGTCCTTCTTGGCTTTGATGTTTCCCTTTTTATGAGATGAATGAAAATTTTATGATTTTTGGCTGTTACAAGCATTCCTTAAAAAAATTATTTCACATCCTTAGCCTAGTCATAGCTGGTAACTAAAATCTGAGAAGAGATTTATTCAGTACAGAGTGTGCTCCAGCACAGACCTACTGGAGTGTGTGGGGATTTCTGTCTGAACTTGCTCTTTATGACTGCCAGCAGCTGAGAATGGCAGCATGAACTCTCTTGTGTCCTAGGGATTTGTACTGGGCTTCAGGGAGTGGATGATGCAAAGGAAGACCTTGATGAGAAAAGTTGCCTCAAAGAGTCAAATGCAGACAGGGTTCAGAAGACAAAGAATCAGACAGTCATAGAATCATCTAGGTTGGAAAACACCTTTAAGATCATCAAGCCCAACGATTAACCCGATGCTGACAAGCCCACCATTACACCTACCTGTCTACAATCTACACATCTTTTAAATACCTCCATGGATAGTGACTCAACCACTTCCCAAGGTGGTTTTCCCATGCTTTTCCCATGCTTGATAACGCTTTCAGTGAAGAAATTTTTCCTAATATCCCTTTTAAACCTCCCTTGGCTCAACTTGAGGCTGCTTGAGAGAATATAGAACAGAAGAAGGTTGGACAAGGACCATCATAGTCAGAGATTCTACAGACCTCAGTTTTAAGCCTGGGGCAAAATGATCAGAAAAGCATGACAGATGTGAAATACTTATTTTAGGTCTTGGGTTTGATTGGTTTACAAAGGAAGGAGAAGCAAGGAGAAAACAATGCGGAGAAGGTGACGATTCACTAAGCAGGACTGAGGTGTTGCTCCTGGAGAACCATCTACAACTGAAGCATGACTGAAGATTTAGTCAGCAAGCACTGAAGCTTGAATTACTGCATCTCTAAATAAGAGTATGCCTGAACAAGAGAACAAGAGGTGGGCTGCAACACCCATCAGAGTGCCTGACTTCCCTTAGAACTGAGTGTGTCTGAGTAGCCCTGCTACTCTAGAACTGCTCCAGTCATATTGCAGCAACCAGAGACATGCTAAATGTACACGGCTTCAACTGTGTATACTGACAAATACACCTGGTTAAGTGATTCTATAGTGATTTTCAGCAAGTTATACTGCTGACTGATCAAGAATTTGACTGATCTCCATTGCTTTAAGAAACAGAACAAGCCATTTACAAACAAACACGACAGGAGACATTGCAGTATACCTGGCAAGTACTGATAGGAAAGTTTTCTACCATGTCTGATGGCGTACTCTAAAAGTAAAACCTGTCCCCAAAGGAAATGAGACTGGAGGCAGAGACAGCCAGCAGAGACTCCTACTTTCCAAGGACTACATCTGGGCTTCATTTTGAGCAAGATGAGATCTGCTCTGATTCTACAGCTAGCTGGGCACAGGCAAAGAGTGTATATAGGTTGTTGATTTTTTTTTCTGTTGTTGTTTATTACGAAAAAACCATGAGCTTTTGACAGAATCCCATTGACAGCCACTCAAAGCACCTCGCCAAGACTTTAGTAATAGGCCCCTACATATACGCACAAAATTAAGCTTTTCAAGGCAACTCCAGTTGTGCTGGGTTTTACTGTTTGAATATTCAGCTTTGAGGATGTCCTCTGAAAGGAGATGTAATGGTGTAAAATTGCCATTATTATTTTTATGGCATTATGTAGAGACTTAAAAAGAAATTGTCCGTGTTAATGGCGAGTTCATTCTTAGCCTCAAGCTAAGTGGATAATGGAAATGCTGTTCTCCCTACAGAGAGAAAGTGAAAGGACAGTGAAGAAAGCAGCCACCTAGAGACACACACAGGAGACACCTTTGAGGCTGCACATTTCCAAGTACTGTGCTATTGGCCTTAAATAAATACATAACTATCTTTCATCTCAGACTCCTGCATACTTTCATTGGTAAGCATATTCCTACCAGAAATTATTTTCTGCTTTAAACCTCTTCATGAGCACAGAGAAGCTCTGGCACGAGTAAGACAGTTGCCATTGCTATGTGCATTAGCACTCGGAAGTGGATATTCTTTCCCCTGGTGAAAACAAAGCCAAAGTTTTCTAGTGTAATTCACGAAGCTGTGTAATGGAAGGGGGAATTTTGTATTGCCTGCTGCATGATCAGCAACTGTTCTGTGGCGATGCTAACTATTCTAACCAAACGGAAAAGTCCCCTTTTGAATTCAGTTTAGCTCATGCAAGGAAATCGATGCAGACAGGACACAAATCAATACAAGCAATATTTATACAGCAGAGGGATTTCATATTGAACAATGTTGTTCTAAGTTTGCTATGGTGTAACCATAACTCTAGCCCATATGGCAGATGACTACAGATTGACCATAAATTACCTAATTAGGGAAACTATTTTACTTTCTGACTGACCTTACTGGCAGGACGCACTTTGCTATCCAGCAAATGTTATGTACATCTGAGATGACATTTATCTCAAGGAAACTTGCCAGACATATTCACAGATACAAATACTGTAATTTATTACTTATTATTTCTAGAGTAGGAAGATATTTTATTATACAAATAGACAAACTGGAGGGAATTCAAAGCAGAGAAAGCTTTCTTTTTTTTCCAAAGACAGAAGGGGAGAGAGAAGCATTCATGATTTGCCTGAGTAAGGTTTGTCCTCTCATCACTCCTCTGCACCATCTGTGCATCCACAGACTGTGCACAGGCTGTGACAATGAAAGAGAATGAGCAGAAAGTCACCTCACTGTGACTCTGCACTGGGCCACCACAAGGAGTATCCTGGTCTTGACACGGTTGCTACACCCAGGGGCATTTTTACACCCACTTGGAGCTTGCACTACCAAGCTGAGACAGTGCATTGGAAACTGGTGTAACGTAGAAACAACCTCTGGGCTGGTTACATTATGTGGGCGCTATTGCTGAGCTCTGTAACTGCCCAACTTGTCACAAAAGAAATGTAAAGCTCTTCATCTACAATCCACCCTCACACCTGCGCTGTGCCAGCTCTCAGGAGGAGAAAATAATAGTTTTCAAACTGTTGAAAGAACAAAAAAAATCAAAACTGAAGATAAATAGCTAAGAAAGAAACAACCATTACAAAAGTTGCAGGAGAATGTTTTAAGGAGGAATGATTTAACCTGGTCATTAAAAAAAATGAAAAAATAGTAAAAAAGAAAATCTTCCTGAAACAGAGATACAAGGAAAATCTCTGGTGAAAGAATCTCAGCTTGTGAAATTTAAGTCAAACCAGTCAAAGCCCTCAACAGAGCAGCTCCTCAAACAGCTAGGTTACTCAGTAAAACATTAGTCTCATGTTCTTTAATTTGTGATTTGCTTCTGTCCCCTTCACTACTCCAGGTACTCTTCATGAATTTCTTCCAACAAAGGAGTAGCTGACTGGAATATTGATCCTGTCTTGTTTCTTGGCTTGGCAAACTGGCTACTGGGAAATGCTGCTTTTCAGTGTTTTTCCTTAGAAATATGTGCACTACTTCTGAATTCTTCAGTGTTTCTGACATGGAGGAGCTCAGGATCAGTGCTGCCTTGTGGTTAGAACATGGAACCTTTTGCCCCAGAGCTGTCACTGACCTGTAACAGCTTCAAGCTAGAAGGTCAAGCTGTGGAGCAGAGAGAAGGGCTTTTATCTTCTGTGGAAGCAGAGTGGTTCTTCTATTGTCCGAATAGCACTGTTACACATCCTGTAAGGATTTCTGTGTGAAGGGGGCAGAATAGTGAAGTAGAATGTGTTATGATTATTGTATGTGACTGGATCAAGAAAGGAAAATAATTTATCAGTGTGTACGGGATTGTGCATCAATATTTTCATCTAAATCAGTTTCATTTTTCTAAGAAAGGCCCTTGGTGAGTCATATACTATTTTTCAGGACCTACAAAAGATGACTGGGAAAGGTATAACTGGTGCAAAAAACCCTTAAATTTGCTGCCCTGTGATCTGATTTTCCAGTAGAAAACCTTTAAGAGTGTCCATTCTGCAAAAAAACCCAATCAACCAGAGAGCACCTAACCTACTTAGTAAACGGGCTTTGTTTAAGAAGAACAGGATGGAAAAAATAATAGCTGAATAGAAAAAAGAAAACCAGTGACCTAGAACCTAGCATGCCTCTGAAGGGAAAAGATGGTGGTTTAGCTGATTTCACCTCCATAAAAGTGCTAGGGTTTTTTGCCAACTAACTAACACATCACAGGATATAAAGAGTTAAGTGACCTGCACTTAGAAGCAGAAGGCATGAAGGAGGGGAGAAAGTTTTAAATAAGATTTGAAGATTTCTCCTCTTTGAGGCACAGAGAGAGAAATATTTTGTGAGTTAGGGACCAGGATTAACTGGTGAGACCCTAAAACAGAAGTACTCAAGCAATGGCTCCAGCACTTCTGGAAGGCAAACTGATTTTGATTGGACTTTGCCAAAGTGCTTTGCAAACTAAACTAATAACGGGTGGCTAGCTGCAAGGAAGTACTGGGACTGGGAACTAGGAGTGCTCCCTCCCCTTCATGCCCACACACGCATCCATGGTGGGAGGTGATTTTGTCAGAAATTCTGTAGCTCTGCCCGTAGTTTTCAAGGCACAGACTGTAGGCGATCTGGCTCCAGAATGTTCCGTTCTGCTTTACAGTCTCAAGGTTTGTTCTGGGGTTTTGAGAAAATTGGCCCTGCCATTGCTACAGGCAGAAGCAGCCCTGCCTTGTCATGGCTGGCCTCCTGAGGTATTCACAGTCAGCAGGAGGGGAAACACCTCCTGGCCCTGTGTGAGAGTAGAGGTGCATGATTCAGTACTGGTTTACGGGGATACCAAAAGGACTTGATAAGCAGATTCAGAGTATACTCAGCAAGGCCACAAGAGGTCAAAAGTGTATGTAAATCATGAATCATAGGAACATAGAAGCAATATAATAAGACTGTGGGAACACAGTTTCCCTGGGAACATCCATTATTTAAAATCTCTTCTTAATTCAATTTGCAGATAGACAAGGACAGTTGAAAACACCTCTGCTGAGCCCTTGATGGGACTCTGCCTGCATCATGGTATTGAAGTTTGGCCATGGAGTGTAAAGCAGTTAGAATGTACTACTACTCCCAGTCCTGCCAAATCTAGTTCTGCAACTTGGTGCTGTGGAAACCGTAACACCTTGTGTAAAGCAGTTAGCATAATGGGAACAAAAAAGCCAACCTCTCGAAATTTTGGAATTACTCTAAATGACCAGCCTCCCTTCTCACATTTCAGGAGCAAAGATCCTAAGGCAAGTGCTAACACTGTAATGATTACCAGGGACTAAAAGATATTCACCATAGTTTCCTCTGCACTGAGGACAACCTTTTGATAGTTTCTACAACCACAGTCAGGTCTTGCAGTGGGCTGAACTGGACTTACCTCTGGGTCTTTGTATTGGATTTACTTCCTAATACTGCAAACTCACTGTCATACTTTTGTATAGAATCTAGAACATAGAAATAGTTGGCATCAGTAATATAGGAATGTTACATACTACTAAGCTGGAAAACAAAACGAAGGGAGCAACAGGAAGTCTCCTTTTGCCGTAACTTTCATAGTTGCTGCTAGTCCTTCTATGTTGCACATGAAAGCTGTTTCACCTCTTGCTGGCTGTCATGGAAAGGTAGTGCTGTCCTCGCCTTCATAGCTGAGTAAAACTTGGTTTTGTCCTCTATCCATGTCAGAACCAGGGCATTTGTACTAAACAGTGAACAGGAATCAAAACAAAGCCGCTTCAGTCCAAGCTGAAACTTACTGTTTCAAGCAGGACATTATGGAGGCAGAAAGTTGAAAAAGCGAACTCTGCTATATCCTTTCTCCTCTGAGAAGAGGGATGTCTGTCCTGGTCCAGACATCCCACACTGCAGCAGTGTCAGCACTCTCTTAGTGTGAACAGGGAGTCAAGTCCACTGGTATCAACAAGCCCAGGATTTTAGGCTTCTGCCTAAAAGCTTCTGAAGGGGATTGCTTTAGATGGAGTGGGGTGAAAACGAGGGCAGAGTCAGGCCCAATACATTTGCCCTGGCTGGAAGCAGAGACCAGACCTTCAGCATTTCATTCAAGCTACACAGAGAAATCCTTCGGTGCAGCCTGTTCCAAACGCATGACAGTCTGCAGAAAGGAGACTGGGCATGCCTGCCAGGAGCCTTGAGGAGGATGCTCTCTCCCATTTACCACGGTACTGCATCGTGTCTTAGGCTAAACCGTGTTGCTGCCAGTATTTGCAGATACACTGAGATGCGTCAGAGCGCCCCGGCAGAGCCGCTGGACCGCACAGGCTGCCGCTGGGAGATTTAGTGTGTCCCCAGAGTGCCGGGAACAGGGAATACAGGAATACACGCGCGGGCACACGCGCGGGTGCGTGCGCGCAGCCCGGGGAGGTAAGTCCAGCCCCCGACAGCGGGGCCATCCTTCTGCTGCTGGATTTTTCCAGCCGGAGCATCTCGCAGGCTCTGCTGTGATTTATGGAAATCGGTTTCTGACGCGGGGCTTTTTCTGTTAAGACAGGGACCCACGGACTGGAGGAGGCAGAGCTGCAGTCAGGGCAGGAGAAGTGAAGGAGAGGAAGAGGCGGGGAGCAGAGGGACACGGGGGATTGGGGAGGACGGAGAGAGAAACAGGCACGGAGACACTTCAGAGATGGTGAGTTATAACTAAGAGCAGGAAGAAAGTCAGAGAAATCAAGAGAAGGAGAGCTGTGAGGAAGGGAAAGGAGATCAGAGACTGAGTCAGCCTCCAGAGGGCAAACACCAGCAGACGAGTTCAGGGAACACCCCAGCATAACAAAAAGGACCGATTCTGTCTGAATCTCCACCATGAGCACAAGGAAGAGCTGCCCCCTGCCACTGGGGCAAGGAGACCAGGAGGAAAAGCAGTGTGAGGGTACTCCTGACCTGGAGCGACAGGAGTGTGAGATGGAGCTGAGGAACAAAGCTATTCTGCAACAGAAGAGGCGCCTTAAACAGGCCACCCAGTTTGTGCACAAGGACTCTGCTGATCTGCTGCCCCTGGATGGCTTGACAAGGCTTGGCACCTCCAAGGATCTGGTGAGTCCAGTGGGACCCCATTTGGGAGGGAGTCCTCCTAATAGCTTTCATCCCAGTTTAGAACTGCTGCCAGGTTTGAGAAAGGGTCGTGGGCAAAGATGAAACTTCCCTTCAGGATCATCTAGAAGCAGGTCAGGGTGGAGGGAAATAGTGAATCACTCATTTATTTGCATCCATATTCTCATGAATCCCCATAGGAACTAAACTACTCGCAGAGGCAGGCAGATATGGACTGGAAGGACTCTCCAGGATCCAAGATTCCACTCACCAGTACCTATATATGTTCATGTGACATGTATGGGACATCTCTGAAAACCCCCATGTATTCCTGCATGATCCAGCTCAAACGCAGACTGCTTCCTGGACTCAGCAGGGAGGGAAGAAGAGTTCATAAAACTCTGAGAAGCTTATGTTTGACCTTGTCACCTTTTTGCATTATTTTGTCTCCCCCCATCCTCTGGATTTGTGAAGGGGCAAGCACAGGGCAGGACCAGTAACCAGGCATTCAGGCCGATGCAGTGCCTGGCACTTGTGGATGACACCTTTGGGGAGGAGGCACAGGAATGTGGCCTGTGGGCATCTCCTTGTGGAGACATGGAGCAGGAAGCATCAGAGAGAGAGAGATCTGTTCCAGGAGCCTGGCCAGACTGTGGTCTGGAGGGATTTCCCCAAGGCTAGAAGCAGTTTCCCCACAGGATCTCTTGCTGGCTCAACTGCACACATACTCTCCTTGCTCTGGCAGTTTTGCTGTCTAACTTATTTCCGCTGTGGAGTTTAACTGCTCAAGGATGCAGAGGTCTAAACTATTTTCCCAAAAGAGTGCCTAGGTCTAGTTGTGATGGGGGCACAACCACTTATTCCATCTGTACCTGTGGGTGTCATAAAAGATCTTGCCCCTCCTTGCAGTCTGTGCTTCCCTCTGTATCCTCAGACAACCACAACACCGCAGATGCTCATGTGTGTGTGTCTCCCATCATTTCCCAGCTCCTGTGGCAGGCTTCAAGGCTGCTGGAAGCAAGGCACTCAGGACCACATGTGTGTGGGATGGGCAAGTCCCTGGCACTGGGCCTGAATGGGAGCTATCCGCCTTGCTGAACCCTTCAGGTGCAGCGGCTCTGCCCTGCACAGACGTGGCCAGTGCCACATTCCCGTGCTGGCACACCCTCCTGTCGTCCCACACCCACCCCACAGCTGCCTCAGCAGCTGCTGAGAGGCTGTGGCTCAGCAGGGTAAAGGGTGGCTCCTCAAAGTCACCCTGAGCTGTCGCCTCGTGTTCTGCCAGCCCTTCACAGCTGCATACACAGGGACGTCAGCAGGGACTGGTCTTGAGTGTCCCTCTGGCCCTGCACACTGTCACTGCTGAAGCAAGAGAGGGAAATCACAGAAGTGTTGTCTTAGCAAGAAGCAGGGACTCTCCTCCCCGCAGGGAAGGAGGTCTGGCCACGCTGGAGCCCGGAGGGCTCTGCTCAGGCTGGCAGCACAGGCAGGCAGGCACTCAAGGCCTGCAGCATCGTAGCTCAAACATCCCCTCAGGAGGGCACAGCCGGACATACCCTGGGCCTGTCCTTGGACAGCTTTGGGCAGCACACGGGGAGGAGCCACTTCTGAGTGTTTTAGTGTGTGTTTGTTGACTCCAGCCACCAAGGCAGAGAGAAACATGTCTACCTGCTTTGCTTTGAAATTGACTCCTGCCACACCATGCCCCAGAGTGACAACAGGCACCCTAAGCTACAAATGTTTGCTTGAGAAAGACAGTCCTGGTCAAATCACTTGCCATGAGCAGCTTTCCTGGTTGAATTAACCACTTAAAGCAAGAGAATTCCTTGTGTGTAGACAGCACGCAAAACACTGCAAAACAGTGCATACTTCATGTTCGGTCCGTAACAGAACAGCCGAAACGTCTTTCCATGGAGCTAGGGGGCAGTGAATAAAGCATAACATCTTTTCTGATGCGGAGGTTTTGCTCTGGCACTAGAGGGCACAAAACAAAGTGTGGCCCCTGTGCAAAGTTTGCATACATGGGATCCATGTGGTACCTCCATTTCTGCTTTACCTTAGAGCAAGAGGAGAAACAGGCCTTAGATTTCCAAGAGCAATTCAGAAGTTCCTGCAACTTGATGGGATGCTCTGATATTGCTGTGACATTTTGGGAACTGCAAGTTAGAGTCCAAAATATGCTTTTGGCATGTATCTCCAGGCATTTCTCCAGCCCTGTGAAAACTCCATCTATGTTCCCTAAATTCATCTGGATTCCTCCTGGAGGACAGGAATACAAAAAAGGAATGTACTGAAAACAAAGCAGCAGTAGGAAGTGCTAAAGAGTTTGATCTTGGAGAGAGAGAAAACACCCCAGAGTCCTACAGTACTTACACTGGGAGAAGAGTTTAATTGATTCCCCAAAACAGGTCTCCATTGACAGTACCAGAGACTCCAGATGTGGCCGTCCCAGATGTCCTAAAATTAGAGCAAGGTCCCATGTAATTTAAAACTAAATATGTGCTTTCTTTTGCAGTCACAGGCTGTTTGTTACTTTTTGCCACTTCTCTTTGTGTATTCTGGGTGTGCATTCAGCTTATGCAATGCATCCAGCAGTGCCTGGGATTTGATGGGCCCATCATGTCTCCAACAATGAGTAATTATACATTTCTGTGGAGACCTCACATTTCCAGCTTTGTAGCAACAAGCATGATTGCCAAAATAAAATAAGTAGCTACATGAGCTACATACTCTGAAAGTACCAAGAACGTCTGAAGATCTGGCTTCTCACCTCCCAAAAATCAAGTTCCCCAGCTCATACAATGTCACTAATCATAGCAAGGCCTTGAGATTTCATTCCAGAGAGCCTGAACCTTCCCTAAGTTGCACTGGGAACCTGCTTTGACCGTTCTAAGTGCCCTGAGAGGGCCTCCTTTCCAGCTGCTGGCCAAAACACCCTTCAGGACCTCCCTCACCATCCTCTAATTGTTTCTGACCAGTCCAAGACAGACAACAGCCTCCTGTTCTCCGTCTTACTGGTGAGAGAGAAGATAGAAAGGGCCCCAGGAGCCTGATCTTGATCAGATGCCTCCACAGTCCCAGCAAATCCCCATCAGCACTTGGCCTCTTCCCAGCCTGAGTGATAAGCTGGGGAGAGAGGTGGCAGCTGCAAAGGGCCTGCTCTTCCTGTGGGAAAAGTTGCAGGGAGAGGCAAAGGTCCTTTGCATGTCAGATTGTGAGAGATAGGAAGGGGGATGGGAATTCGAAGACCTACTGTTTGTTCCCTGCCCTTTTCCCATGGCCCAGATGTTAGCTGGCAGCCAAACTGGCACTGTGCTCAGAGTATTCAGGGAGTTAAGCAACATGGTCAGCTGTGCTGTAGGCCAGCACAGTGGGGTGGGAGAAGACTGGGAACAGAGGGATATTTTTACCTCATTTTTCAACTCCTGCGGTGCCTCCCGTGCATCATGTGAACGATCTGACCCTCACCCCTTGAGTGACAAGGAAACAGAGGCATGAGGGACTTGGCATCCTGCAAAGAGCAATGCTGAGTGTGACCAAAAAGCCAGTAACATCTGTCCTGCTCCAGCCATTGGGCATATCTGACCAGTCAGGGTGGTTCAAGTGGCAATTTACACAATTCCCTGGCCTCAGCCCTCTGACCAAGCATGAAGCTGGTCCGAAGCACACGTACCCTGTGGGTGCCCAGCTCACTGGCAGGTCTGGTGTAATTCACGTGTTTGGCCTGCACATTGACAAGATCCTACATCAAGCTGCTGCACCATCTGGAATTTAATTTGTCTTTTATTTTTTTTAGAAAGATAAAAGCAAGAGTTTATGCTGTAGGACATTAACCCCTTTAGATTCTTTGCCTTTCTTCACTTAGGCAGTTATTGAGAATGCCATGGCCAGCTGCTCTCCTGGAGAAGGGCCACGGGGCCAAGTACATGGAGAGTCAACAAAGCAGCCTCCAACAGGCCTATTTCATTGGTGTTGCCCACTGTTGATTCAGTAACAGTGCTGGATCAATACTGGGCAAAAACTAGAGCATCTGATGTGGGGGAGCAGAGGCAGACTCCAAATAACATTAAAAGACAGTTTTAGTTTCCTCTTCAGGGGACGCTTTCTGCTTCCCTACAAATAATTGCTCGTACACCTAAAATTTCTACAGTCCTGCCTTCTTGCCCGCAGCTATACATCACATACATGCAGCATTCCCTGTCCTCTCCCACATTAGAAGGTGTGAATGTGCCTGGTTGGTTGTCGGCACACACACACCCAGTAGTGTATGGCAGTACCTGAGCAGGTACGAGACTGCCCGGTGCATGTTTAGCTGAAGGAACAGGTATGTGTGGGGAGACCATGAATCGGGCGTGTTTTTCTCCTCCACTAGCTGCTTTCCAGAGATCTGCTTGTCACAGGCATCCCAACACTTCAACATCACCTTAGTGGCTACAGAAAAAAATCTTGGGATTTAAAGAAAGTTTTTTTGGGATAAGCCTGCCTTTCATCAGAATGATCAGTTGGGTTAGGCATTTGCAACCTACGTCCCTGAGCTATCAAATGTCCCTGTCCTTAGCTCCATACTTAGCTGGGATTTCTCTTTCTTTGTGATGGAGACAGCAACCACATAGTGTGGTCCAGCGGCGCCTCTTGGAAGGCAATCTGAGCAAGCTACGGGTTCAGTCTTCATGGGTTCAATCTCCGCTGGCAAAAGACCAGGATGAAAAGGTGGAAAAGGGAGAGAACAGGAGAAAAGAGACTTCAGCCCTGCTAATACAGTGCCAGGTAAGGCAACAACACGGTGCTGCTGATTTCACAGTGATGACAAAAGCTCCGAGCTCCAGCTGAGCTCCTAAGGGCCATGCTGAGTTATAAATTGCAATGCCAGCTGCAGCCAGAGAGAGCAGATTTCATGCATGGCCTCTCCTACAGTCTGGATTTAGGTCTTTCAAAAGCCAGAGGAAAGCCTTTCTGCTACATGTATTCTAGTTGTCCCTCTTTGAGGATAAATTACCTTAATCACATCTCCTTCGTTTGAAGACCAGCTTTCCCGTGATACGAGGTATTTCATAACTGCATACAAAAGTAAGGAATGTCTCCTTATCACTTAAAGACAGGTGTCCCTAGCTGATTTACATTTCCTGGATCCAGTCTGGTCTGATTCCCTTGGGTGTCAAAGGATCTCCTCAGAGAGCTGCTAATTGTGCTCCAAATTAGCATTGCTGCATCTCTTGATGGAAGCAGTATTTTTAGCTCCCTTGTCCTCTTATACCTCCCTATACAGCAGAGCACACTAATCCCTGACCACTGAACTTAAGAAAGCACATCCAAAAGCTATGCTCCATGAAAGAGGGCTGCATGGTTGAAGCTGCTGAGTAATATGCAGATAGGAGACTCACCGAGATGAGACCTGGTACAGGGTGGTTACAAAATATGTTTTAAACCTGTTTTTAATTCAGTTACCTGTCCTAAAAACATCTCTCATGTTAGAGGGTAAAGGCTACACTTCCAAGAAAAACACATGCACCTTTTAAAATTCAGTTGGCACAATAAATTACGATATGAACACAGCATGGTAGCAAGTTTCTGAAAGGTAGCAAGCAAAGCCACTATCTCGTTTGTTTTGCAGCCTTTACTGTTGCAGCCAGGCACTGCTTACCCTGGGTTTTAGACCTTAATGGAGCTAGGTTAACATAACTTGGGAACAGACTAGTAGGTTAAATGGCTTTTTAATGTAATTTCTCCAAATACCTGGAGCCTGGTTTTGAGCAAATAAAGGTGTTTCTTTTTTCTTGATAATCATCCTTTACTGTTCTGTATGAGGAAATCCAGTGACAAAGGGTGGGTTTTTTTGCCAGCCATGTACATTGAGCAAGGACAGGCATGTACAGGTATTGTATCCCAGTGGCAGTAGCTAAGTCAGCAGGCAGGGTCCACTAGTGGACCTTTTGTGTTTCTAATGGACTGGACCCCAGCTGTCACACACATTGTGTTTCCCCTCATAGAGGAAGGTTAATGAACAGCACAGTCAAGGAAATAGGTCTAACACTCCCTGAATTCTGCACAGGCATTTCTCTCTTTTTCTGCCCTTCTTAAGAGCCAGTCGCTGTTTGTCACACTTAATCTTCTTACACTGAAGCAAGGGAAGCTCTCCTCCTCTTCTTTTTAATTTGGCTGCTTTTGATGTTCTCATTTGCGAACTTCAAAAAGCCTCTCCTGTCAGTAACAGATCTGTGGCAGGAAATAGGACTCGGGCTGCCAGTTCATTTTAAGCAGAGAGGTGAGCTGGTACCTTTTGGAGAACTCGATTATGGTGCAGTTTTTATTAAAAATGAAACATAACCCCAGTGAAGTCTTTTTTTCCCTGACAGCACCTCCTAAGAAAAGATAGTCTACCAGAATAAAGCTGCCATTTACATGCAGGCAAATATGCTGAAAATTTCAAAGTGCTAACAAATGCATCAACTGACTTGGAACTGAACTTGCCTGGGGAATAAGCTCGAATATCTGTAGAGTTCAGTGCTACAGGGAGATTCAGCCAAGAAGTGTTTTCACTCTAACAGGTTATAGTTGCCCTGTGCCTAAGGCCTCTTTAGGTCTCAGAGATCAGAGACAGACCCAGTCTGTAAGAGCTGTACTGCAGAGTCACTCACCCTCCTATTTACTTAGGTGGCTTGCCCACACGGTATTTTAGCAGAATTGTCCCTTCTTGTGACAGCTTTTGCAAAGCACTTTGGAAAGCTTATCATGACAGGCAGCTGCATCATAAAATCAAGCTGTTATTTTTTTCTTGTGGGGCTTGTCTCTTGTTGACTTGGAAATAGATGCTGAAAGATTCCAGTGCTCTCCCAGGCCACTTTTCTTCTATGCCAAAGCAACCTGGGGTTAATCGGCCTTTTGTTTGTTAAAGTTTCTTGACTTTGGAATTTACATTATTTCAGAACGCACAGCTCTTTATAAATGGTGATCCTTACCGATTCCCCTTCCCCTCTTTCTTGGAAATCCTCATAACTGACATTTAGATAAAGACTAATAGTGACTGGCAGTAACAAACTGAAAATTCGGGAACAGAGATGAGAGTGTGTAATGTGATGAAAAGCCCTCTTAGTCCAAGAAGGCTGGCAGTGCTCATCAGCTGCCTGTGTAGTCCTTACCTCATCTGCATTGTATATGTGCTATGCTGGATGGAGGACTTTCCTCAGGCTCCTGGTGGGTTATCTGGACAAACAGTTAGAGGTGTAATCTGAAAGTGGATAATTTTTGTGAGACTGATGGAGCTGATAACTGTGCTGGGCTGTTTACAGTGAATGAGATCACACGTCATTTCTACAGAATAATCACTGTCCTGTTATATCCTAGCAAGTTTCTAACCTGCAACTTTCCCAGCCTGCTCTGAAACGAAACTCAAGAATCTGCCTGGTGATACAGTTTAGGCTTACTATAACAACAACAGCTCATGCATCTCAGGTCAGCCTGCTCCCAAAGTGATTCCTTAGCAACTGCTATCCATGCTCCAGCTATTCTGCTTCTGAGAAGCTTTTCCTGCAGCTGGGCAATGAACAGTTGGCTCCTGTGAGCCACAGGGATGGTTAATGCTTTCCCAGTAGAATCCATGTCTGTTACTGAGGAAGAGCTGTTTCAGCTGGACAGTGTTGGCAGGTTGCAGTCTGGGCTAATGTGGTGGCATACCTGACCTGAGACTCATGGCCAATATACCCACTTAGGCAGTGAGGAGGCCTCTTCTGTGAGGCACAGTAGAGAGGATGAGGAGACAGACATTTAGCAGGCATCTGCACTCTGTGCCTGTGTCTTGCCTCTCTGCTCAGTCTGGCCACAATCCTCGCAGACAGGGCTGATACATCAGCGAGGTCCAGACAGCACAGACATTGCAGAGCTCTAAAATCAGAAGGGAGGCATTTTGTCATAGAATCGCAGAATGATTTTGGGCTGAAAGGGACCCTATTGATATTGTGTCTATTTGCAGCATTCCAGTATTTCTCACATGAAGCATTTTGTTCTCTCTTTTTACTACTGATGAGAAATAGTCCATTTTTGAAAATGCAATCTTGGAACTACTGGACTTCATGGAAATCTTGGAAATAATGTAGCTCTCTGTGATGATTAATAATCATAAACAGATTTAGTTAAGAAATCATGAAATTGAAACGTTTTCCTTAACCCTACTGGTGCTGCACTGAGTCCCTCATAGCCATGCTGGTCTCCTTAAGGTGATTAAGCATTTAACATTGTCAGGAATGAGCATAAGGGAAGAGGAGCAGTGGGAGGTCTGTTGCTGCTTCTGAGTGGCTAATGGCACAGAGCACCATACTGGACAAAAGAGAGGGAACTGCAGGAAAAACACAAATGGTAGTAGGGAAAAAAAGAGCCTCCCGAGAGCAAAGCTTTGTGGCTGGGTTTTTGTGGGTGTTGGTGCAGGACAGAGCCTTGAAGAACTAGGCCATCAAGAATGGGTATTAGGCATTAGAGATAGGCGAAAAACGTATTTTGTAGATGGCAGTTACTCCATCTTTTCCAGTTCCTTTACTAAGTCCTGCTCCTCCTTTTTTCCCAGTGAACGTAATTTTTATCAATGTCCTTGATGACCCTATTTTTTCAGACCTCTAACATATGTGAGACCTGCCGTTACTTCATCACCTCTGGCCTGCCATTAAGGACCTCTGTGCAGAGGGGGCAGAAAACACATGGCAACCACATTTCCTTTTCCCTTTCAAGTGCAAAGGGGTGAAGAAATGAAGTAAGCAAGGCATTGGGGATTATTCCAGTAAGACCAAGCCCAGGTGACTGGGGTGCAAGGCATCCAGTATCTCCCTTTGCTAAATGACACCAGCTGTGACTATTGTAGTTGTAATATCATGTCATATATCCTTGAAGAGCTATATAGGAACATAATGTAAGCCCTACACAAAATAAACACCTCTTGCTCAGCTTGTGTCTTGGATTCAGGAGTCACTTGAATTTGTCAGCTCATCTGAAGGATATATGTCCTGGGTGCTTCTGTTTCAGACTTCTCCCTCTGGAAGCTCTTCAACTGAGGGCAAACATCTAGCCCTGGAACTTTGTTACCTGCAACACCAGAAGAAATGGAGAGATGACATAGGCTGTAGCACATGCCTGTATTCCTTTAGAAGCTTTTGTCATATCAATTATTGCCCTGCTAATAAAGTCCATGAGGGTTTTCTGAACAAATTCACTAACTATGCATCTCTTGGCTGGAACACTGCTAAGGTAAAGTCCCTAATAATAGATAAGTGTCTGGGCAATCAAATACAATTGAAAGAAAACAAATTCAAAAAGAAGTCTTTGACAGAGGTTTGCAGAGCAAATGTGGAGACCACCATTGCCTTGGATAAGTCTCCTGCCTTCTGACTACTGCCTGAAACACCACATCTTTGGCTGTGTTGCTCAGAAAGCTGGAGGAATGAATATGCCCATTTTGAGCCCACAGTAATTATCTGTTGTTGTTTTTTCTAGTGCCAAGGTCAGGTACTGAAAGCGACCGTTAACACTGGGTGTCTACCAAACCTCATCTCCAAAAGTTGTTTAAACCAGCTTGGGTAAGTCTTTGCACAGTAGAAGAGGAGAGATGGCTAAAAGAAAACTTATGGCAAGAACCTAGGCACTCTTGATTCCCAGCCCCAATGATAATTAGTAGTAGCTTTGCATGTGCACGTAGCTGTTTAGGTGAAGGTGCAGAAGGTGGGATACAGGGCAAGGCATCAGGAGCACTGGCAAAGTTGTGTGCAGACCCCAGACTGGGAGGCAGAGCTGTGTCATTCTGTCTGTGTGCAGTGTGAGGCAAAGCTGCCCAGCTGATTGCTAGTGGTGAGGTTTTGCTTGTTGGATCTGCCTCCAGACATACTGTGTGAAAGATATTCCTCCTCTTGTGGGCCTGTTCCCAATGAGAGCAGGAAGAATTGGCATCAGTGGCAAGTCCTGTTTTTCCTACTCTTTCTCCACTCAAGGCAATAACACCTCTTGTGTCCCGCAGGCTGGAAGAAGTGTCTGCCATGGACTGTGGAGACCTCTCTGTTCCCATCCCCAGCGTTGTTGGCCGAGTGGAACATATGGAGTTGCAATTTGGCCCGGAGACAGTGCTGTGTTCGGCACTGGTTGTAGGTGAGAGTGTCAGCCCCTCACCTCCCATATTTTTCCTGTATCCCTCTTTAGAAGGACCTTTAAGAAGAACATAACATGGTGGGAGGTTGGTGATGTGGTCACTTCCACTGCTGGTCAGCATCATTATGTGCTGTGAATACCCTCAATCTAACCAAATGCAAAGGGCATAGGAAGCGTACAGAGAAGAGAGAAGATATTGAAAGTTGGGAGAGATTATGTGCTTTTTGGTTTTAACAAAATATGTGGAAAATTCTCATTTACATTCTAAAATGGACATTTCTTAAAATTATGCAGAAGACTTGATTAGTCCTGTGGTGCCCTGTGTTCTATTGAATAGGCACTTGTATCTCTGGCTGGAAGTCATCAGAGAAGGCAACAGAGGGTACAGCTTATTCTCCAAAGTGTTTCTCTGTGTACTCATCTGCTTCTGCTGCAGAGAGGATCAAATTCACTGGGGAAATATAAACACACCCAAGTCTCTCTAGTTAGTGGCATTTAGACCTCTCGAAGTCGTGCCGTGTCCTCTTCAGTTGCTGACTTATAAACCTAAGGCCCTTGTGACCCCAGTCAGAGCTGGTAGCCAGAGCTCTCTTGCATGCTGAGCTCTCCAGTTGCTGGCACCGAGCCCTTCAAGCTCTGTGATCCACAGTCTTTATTCAGTTACTGGAACTCGGACCTTGCAGCACTCATTGTAATCCCTCCATTGCTGGCACTCAGGTGTATAAACTCTGTGGCACCCAGACTTCTCTGGCACACTGGTGCCTCTGCTTGCTGGCAGCTGTGAGCTATGTCCTTCTCTCCAGTTGCTCACACACACCTATGAGCCCTATGGCCTGTAGTCCCTTCAGTTACTGGCACCTCCCTTGCCAATCCCTTAAGTTAGTGACATCTGCAGCTATTTACCCTTTAGCCCACGGCATCTTTTACACTTGCTTACACTGAAGACTTGCAGCAGTCAAATGTAGGATAGAGAAGTTACACAGGAAAAAAATTACTTGATAAAATTGTCTGATAAGATCGGATAGATCGCAGCCATTCGGTGCAAGGTTTGGTCAGACAAGTGAACTGACCAACAGCCTGATGGCATGTGACTGCCCCCTTATCCCCTCTCCTCTCCAGTTTTCCGCGCTTGTTCTTCCCTGATTCACCTTTCTGCTTGTCTTCTCCTGCCTTTGGTCCTTCCCTTACACAACCCACAGCCCCTTCTGACATCTCATATTAAGTTGCAAACAATCCCACAACCCCACACAAATATCTCATAGTAGTCAAGATAATCATGGTCTCTTCCTCTTATCAGCAACGAATTTAATTTTGACCATCTTCAGGACTGTGCCTAAATAGCTCCTCTAACGGCTTATCAGTGAGTGCCAGAAGAATGCTGATTTAGTATTGTCACTGTTACCACCTGCTTGATAGTGTTTGTGTTTAACTCATCATTTTCCTCATTGTTTGTTATCTACTTTATACTGAAGAGACCATAACCACGTATGTTTATGAATCAGATGTTCTTGTATTCCATATCGTCTTACAGAAGAAACACTGTTTAGATGGGCAGTACTATATAATCTTAAGCCTGATCAGTGTCTTCTCTCTTCTCAGATGACGAAATGCTGGAGTTTTGCATTGGTCTCCAGACTCTGTGGTCTCTCAAGGTAAGGAACAGCTCCTTGCTTATTGCAGGGCTCCTCTCAGGAAGTTCTCCAAGATCTGGTTGCTGTAAGCATCCCAAATTCTTACATCCAGGTCCTTCAGGGCAATGCTTGTCACACAGCTGCCTGACTGGCTGCAGTATGTGCCGAGTCACTGATTCCTTTCCACTCCCTCTTAAGGGTTTTAAGAAAGGAAATTCCCAATAGGATACTATAACATCTCCCATTCTTTGTATTCCTGACCATACCAGTTGCAAACAGGAAGAAGAAACTGGAGACAAGAAAAGGCAATGCACTAACTCTGTCATGAGATATGTGTTGCCTTTTGAGGGCAGATGTGAACAAGCTCTGCTTTTCCTTTAAGCCAAATGAAGCTGTACAATCATATTCGGTGTCCAACACTAGCTGGCCATGAGTGGAAAGAGTCCTCTCCTTTTATCAGCTCGGCTCAGGGTCAGTGCTCTGCTGAGCCTGATTCCTGGGTGGCTCAGAATATGGCTGCAGCAACCTGGCTCCTGCCTGTCACATATTTGTAACCACGTGTCAGACTCATAAAACAGGAAGAGCATTGGGCTGAATGGCTGAGTGGTGTGAGGACATCAGTTCAGAGGGAATCATAGTAAGAAGGGAGGGGAATGGCCCTGTGAAGGGTTTGGAGAGGAAACCATTGCAGGAAACTGGACCAAGGAGGCAGCACAGGGAACACATGGAAACTAAGGTCTCTCCAAAACCAAAGTGGTGTTACAGGTTTCCCCCAGTCACAGACATCACGAGATTTGTGATCTGAAATGTAATTTGCTCTCCCTTTCTTTAGTGTTGCATCGACTTGGAGGAAGGAGTCCTGAGATTTAAAGCACTGAGTCAAGAGCTGCCTTTTCTACATGCCTCTGAAGAGCCTGGTCAGTGACTGGCGGTGTTCCCCATGACTGGGGCTGAGGAGACTTGCTGCCATGAAAGAGAGATGAGGGTGAGGCTCACATGCCCCTAACCTTGCTGAGTTCTAGGCTGAGGCATTCACTGGGGAGCGAGGAAAAGGCAAGTGGGTGCTGGAAGCTGTTGTTACTGTGAGTGCCTCAACTTCAGAGATGTCCCTCCTTTCAGTGGACCCTCTTGCTTGTCCCAATGTGCCCAGTGGGCATTTTGTTCTTGCTTTTCTATTTGTCCCTAGTCACTCCAATTTCTGTTTCTGTAGTAAATTTACCCTATCCCTTTAATGACTACAATACCCTCTGTTCATGAGACAAGGGAGTCTCTGAACAATCTCCAGTTGTTTTGTGGACAAGAGGATGGTGTTTCTCCAAAAACCTCCAAAGATTGCCATGAATGTTTTCCTTCTCTTTGCCTCAATGTGAGTGGATACCCGTCCTGTTTCTTTGTGGAAGAGGCCCTGTTCCCCTTGCCTATACTCTGGGAAGCTGGATTTTGTTACTTTTTCCTGGCTCAGAGCAGAACAGATGTACTTTCTTGGGAAAACCCTGCAGCAAGAACATTTTTAGAATTCTCAATTCTACCTTTGTAGAAATGCTGAGTGTAGATGCCTAAAGTACACACAGGGGCTTGAGCTTTGCCACTGCATCCTTGGGCACTAAGCTATATTATATGCATGGCAATGCTTATCATCTCTTGGTGTCATACGTATCAGCCAGACTTGCAGATCCTGTTCTTCTAAACAGGCCTTTCCTCTCTGCACTCCAGCTGCTAGAGCTACATTCTGTTCCCTCTGCTGCTTCATCAGAGATCCTGTTGTTAACTTTAAGTGCTGCGGTGAATTACAGCACCAAGTCTTCTGCTCTGTCACCTCCTTTCTTTCAGCTTGAAATCCAGTGACTGAATGCAGACACATCATCGGCCTTAAGTCCTGGAATCACACAGCCCACCAACTTTGCTACTCTTGCACGAAACAAGAACTAGACTTCCTTGCAGTACCCGCTCAGGTCAGAGAACTGTGAACTCATCTGGGATGTCAAGGGTGATTATTAAATCACTTAATAATTGTGTGGGTTTTTTTTTTTTAATTTCCATCCTAGAGCATAGCTGTATTATAAAACATGGCCTATTCTTTACTAGCTCTAGGAAAGATGCACTAGATCAGGGCTTGTTCTGTGCCTCATGACTACTGATTCACTATCCAAACTCTGCACAATGTACCTTTTTCCACCCTTAAAATGTCATGACATCCCAATTTTGCCTCTCTTTCTGGATTAAACACTGCCGACCCTCTTCCTTTTTTATCAAACTGTTTGTGTTGTGTTTCTCAAAGAAGTTGTGTACGCATTTTTACCTTTTTTTCTGTCAGTTCTTTCCAAAGTCAGATGCTGTATGCTGTAGTTTAACACATGCTAAGCACAGCAAAGTACAGCCTGGCTGATATGACTTGGGATTCACTTACCAGTGTTAGTTGGTGTGACTAGCATCTGCTCCTCCTACATGGAGCATAAGACTATTGACTTTTACTGTTAGTCATCACATCTTGCATCTTCTGATCTGTTCCATGACTTCTTTTCCGCTCTTCTACTTATGCATCTGATTATTTCTGCATGAACTGCTTTCCATGAATCTCCTGAATGGCTCCAACAGTGCTCTCATTTAGTCAGGAAACATGCCTACTTGATGAGCCTGTCTTCCAAAGTACCAGTAATTCTTCCTGGATTTGTATCACTTGCATGGCTGACTGGCTTCTCAAACCCAGGGGTCTTCATGATAGCTCAGACTTGTACTAAACCATCCTGTGTGTCAACTGGAATCTACCTGGGTCAACTGATGAAAAAAATCTTGTTACTGATAGATGAAACACCTGTTCCTATGTGCAGCAACTCACCTAGTTTCCAACTCTCCCTGCCCTCTAAAACTGGCATGTGGAACAAGGCAAATAATCTGTTAATTATCTGATAGATACCATATCCACTAAAATTCTTCTTAAAAAAAAAGGCAAACTCTAAACCTTAACCCTAAAGCTCACTCTAGCCCTAACCCAAATGTTAAACCCTAACTATGAATCTAAATTTAACCCATAAGGCTAAACATAACACTAAATCCTACCATTAAACCCCTAAACCAAACTCTAACCCTAAAAATTGATGCTAACCCTAACCTCTAAACCAAACCACTACACCCTAACTATAAAACTTGACACTAACCATAACCCCCTAAATTTAACCCTGCAATGCCAACTCTAAACCCAAAATGTAAACCTGATCATAAAGACACTATAAACCCTAATCCCAAAACCTAATCATAATCCCCAACTCTTAACTCAAACCACTAACCCTAACCCCAATCTAAACCTGAACTCTAAAGCTTAAACCTAACTCTAAATCCTAAACCATATAACTAAACCTAATTCCTAACCCCAACTCTAAACATATCTCTAAGCCTACACCTGACCTCCACCACCTAACCTTACCTGATGGCTTCTGTCAGTGCCCTGTTTCCCTCCAGATGCCCTGGGCCTTTTGCCTGGCTTTGTGAGGCCCACACAGGGTCCTGCTTCCCTCTGGAGCACCACAGGGCTGTTGCTGGACTTTGCTGATGCCCAGGCAGGTCTCTCTTGCCTTCCAAAGTGTCTGACAGCTTTTGCTGGGCTTTGCTGGTGCTCACATGTGGCTGTCATGGGAAGGAGAAGGTCAATAATAGCTTTCAATCCTGCCCACCTCCTTGTGAGAGCCATGCCTGATGGGTGTCCATTTTGGAGCTGGGCTCTGGCTAGGATGAGAGTGTAGGTGAGTAGGACTCTTTAGACTGAAGCCAACAGGAATCTTTCCAACAATATAAAGGGTGTTGGATGGGATTCTACAGAAAATTGGCATGACTTTGAGCTGACAGTTCTATTTTGACTACTGACTGTCACAGCCCCGCAGATACTTGCACACTAGCTGCTGTCTGAATTCATTAGGCGCTGTTCCTACATGTCTGTCTTGGGATAACTGCTTTTGCTCACATTCAGAATGTTCTCCAGTCCTTCTGAAGCCTTTCCGTGATTCACATGCCTCATTTTTCAAAACACTAATAGTTCAGGTTCCTCTGTGAATTAATGTGCTACAGCAGAAGAAAATCCCCAGCCCTGTTCGTCCCTCTCGTCTGCATAATGAATCCTTCTTTGCATCCTCCTTTCTTTCCACTCACACTAATCAACAAATTTGCTTCTTCCAAAAGGAATTCTTTCCTTTTACATAATCCTTTTAACACTTTCCTGTACCCTGGTTGCTAATACACTTGCATGCTGTGCCACAATCTTGCTAGCCTTTCCTCTTTGTTGTTAACAGCTGTATGTATAAATGTAGACTGTGCCACTTTTCAGGGACAGAGAGGATGTTTCCAAGAAAGCACTAAATTAGCATGTGACAGTTCTCTCAGCTTTGAAATCAGCTCCAGGGCAGAAGACATGCTTTTCACCTTTCTCCTGTCCATGTTAGTTGAGCATGCAGATCCACGCAGCAAAGGTCTCTTTCACCCAGACACTGAGGAATCTGTCACCAACTGTTATCCTGGAACATCCCCATCTCCCAGAGATTAGCTCAGTTTGTTAGAGCACAGTGCTAATAATGCCAAGATGATGGGTTAGATCCACATACGGGCCATTCACTTAAGAGTTGGACTCAGATCCTTGCAGGTCCCTTCCAACTCAGAATATTCTGTGATCAAGCCTTGCTGCAAGCAGAGCTTGCAGAAAACCACATTTATATGACTGGGAACCACAGATGATAATGCCATAGTAGACACCTCAATTTAACTCATTCCCTAAATCACAGTCTCATCCTACAGTACCGGTACCTGCTTTTCTCATCGACAGAACTTCTGGTGGGTTTCTATCTCCCAAAGTTCATTGGCATTAAATGACATGCTGTTACTGACTTGAACACATATATTCTAGCCCAAACTGGTATTCTCTCCAAAGATCTGCATTTTTGTGTCATTACATGGAAATCGCAGCTTCCACTGTGAAAGAAAGAAGCCTTGGCTTTAAAAAACATGGTTAGAAAATAGGACTTAAAATATCTCAAAGAAGCCAACTCAACTCCATCTACAAACATAGTAATTTTTAAGTCTTCCAGCATGGGAAGCCCAGAAAGTAATTTTTGAGTGGGTTGGCAAGGCTGAAGATTGTCTCAAATGTAGTTTCTTTTGATAAGCCTGTAATACAGATACAGTTCCCTACTCCATTCCCAGTCATCTCTATTGCTTTGGATGGACAAAGTGAATGAAGAAGCTATCTAAAGGCCTTTTCCACTGAAGGCCAAAAAATATGAATACTTTCGTATAGAAAGTAGAAATTCAGTACAAACTGCCATCTCAGAGCAGGGCATAGCCACATCCTGTATGTGTCCATACAGGACATTCGAGCCACCTTGGTGGTCAGCTCCTACTAGGGTTACTTTTCAATAGCGTGGGCACAACAGCTGTGGAATACTCTGCAGGGAAGCATCTGTCAAGGCGAATCTCTGAAACAGAAGCCAGTGTGAGATATACATGGCTGAACATGCTCAGGAACGGGGAGATGGGAATTCTGAGGCCCCTTCCAAGGCCTACGTGCTAATATGCGTAAATCTATCCTAAGAATATGCACTCTGCCTAAGCCATAATCAGGACCATTCCCAGGAGCTGGGGGTCCCTTGGTTTTGAACAGAATGGGAGCTCCAGCCGTCCATATTCCCAGAGACGCGCTCCTTCTTTCCCTACTAGAAGATGACCTATGGAACTGAAGACCACTGAGTCACATATGTACGTTTGCATTCACTCCTCCTTTCAACAGGCAAATGCCAGGATACACCCGAAGAGTTAGAAAAATAACTGAATTCAGCAAAAATATCATAAAAGCAAGGGCAGGGATGGCCAGCAGGTTTATTATGTCTCAGGAAAATAAGGCAACCCCCTCCCTTTATTTTTTTGCTAGTAAGTTGACCATCACAACCAAAGCCATGAATTATTTATCTGCAAACACCCCCAGTGCCTGAGAATGCTGTCAGACTCCTCACTTGCTGTGCGCTGGCACTGGGACATACAAAGGTGTCTGGGCAATCTTGCCAGTTGAAAAGCTTCCCAAAACCAGTGGGTATGGCAATCTGCTGCGGAGTAGGATACAGCGAACAACATTTTCTGCTGTGTGGGAAGGAATCACTTCAACTCTGTGGCCTGTGTCGGCTGGCAAGGACAAGCACGAAATTAGTTACAATGAAAGTATAATGTAACTCAGTCCAAAGACAGAGCCTTAACTGGCCCCTTTCCCGAGAAAATGTAGACTTCACAGGAAACTGTTGCCAATGGAAGTAGCCTGAAGCACTCACTTCTGGAAGTATTGGCTGTAGCCAGAGTATCTGGCACTTTGGAGTTTAGGGCAGGAAAAAGGAAGGAAAGTCACCTTTCAGCCAAGGAACAGTACAGATCTTCAACTAATTCTTCTTTTCATTCTCCTGTGTGCACAAGTGGCACAGGAGCAAAATGCATCTGCTAGTTATTATGTGCTGCACGCAATACAAAACTGTCAGGGAAACCCTCAAATGTTAGTGTTTTTCCTCTCCAATGGTTTTTAAGAGATGAAGAGTTTTGGGGAATGGATGTTTTTGTACTGTCCGTATCTTCTCATCTCTGCTTTCTACAGTGCACATTGCCTGGGCTTGCACAGCACACAGCACTGTTATCCTCAGGCCAACAAAAGAGGGCTAGGGCACACAGATGACCCAGCCCAACATATACAATGGTTTTGCCCTGTTTTCTTTTAAAGATGGTCCTTAGATAAATGTCATCTCTCCCTTGGTAATCCTTTCCGTTTCTCAACAATTAAAAGTCCAACAGTGGATCAGTTTGACCTTCTTTCCTTGGAAATCATTTGACCTGTACAGCCCAAGTTTGTTCTGCATAAAACAGTTTCAGCCATTTGTACACCCCTTGCGCTTGCGCTGCTAATAAAGGTTTATATTCGGTGTTGCTAATAAAGGTTTATATTTGGCATGGACAGACAGCACTGAGTTGTTCTCTGTTACGAGTGTAGGCAATTCTGGTTCCCTGTTAGGCCCTGAAAAGCTTCAAGACAACTCCTTGCTTTAACCCATGACTAGATGGTCTCCACAGCAGCTCTCCACAGCTCAAGCCCTGCTGCTCTCAACACCACTGTTAATAAGCTCAATTACGACTCAAAAGCTCCTGCCTGAAAGGTCCAGTTTTACACAAGCACTTACTATGACAGGGGAACATTTAAAAATGCTTCTCAGTGAGGTCATTAAAATGGAGAGAAATTTCCACTGCAGTTAGAGAGTCAAAGGATACGGTGGCCTGAGAAGCAAGCAAGCTGATACAGAGCAGGTCATACCATTTCGCTGCTCCATGTTTCAACTTTCCCTGCTGCCAAACACAGAGGACAGCATTTGTCCTCTATAGAGCTTATATAAGTCTACAGATGGAAACTGCAAAGAATAGCTAATGCTTATTATGTAAAGATCCTGCTCTTCTACCACATAGGGCTATCCAACAACAGTCATTTTGACCCAAGGGCAAGACACTCCTTTCCTCTGTACAAAGTATTTTCTCCCAGTTAGGGCGGCCCTTTGCAGAATACAGCACAGCAGGTTTTCAACTGCCTGCAAGATCTTTAAATCTTACCATTTGCTACAGATCATTGAATTACCTTTGCTCTGACTCAGGCTGCCATAAAAGTGAGGAAGGGACAGCTTCCTCCATTGCACACATCCAGTACAACATCAGTCAAGTGAGAGGAGATAAAAGATGCAAACCAGCAGGTGAGTCTGCTGCCCCTACTGATGCCTTAAGATTGCTAGGGAACAAAACGTTATTTGCCAGGCAACTATTAGTAGAGAAAAGACAGAGAGCAGATTCTTTAATGAAAGCCTTCAACCACAGGGAGTACAGAGATGCACCACGTGTCCAGGGGTTCCACAATTTATGGTATCGTCCATCCAAATCTCAGACCTGTCCGCCCCCCAGATCCTCCCCAGTTCTGCCCCCAACATGCCCCTCTGGAAATTGAGTCAGGGGTCCTGAGACCCCTTCTTCCTCATCTTCCTCTTCTTTACAGCACGTGTACTGTGAAGGTTTAGGATCCAAGGTTAAGGATTTGAAGGTTGCTTTGACTATGGTGTATCTTGTTGTTCAAGCCATGGTGCAAATGTTCTTAAACAGAATGAAGGCCTGTCTCGAGAGAAGTCTAAACATACTTAAAGGAATTTAGAAAGATCAATATGAAATGGGGTAATAGGGTTGGGTAAATGTAAATGACTGTGCTAAAGAGTGACAAATTATACAGCTACATTAAAATCTACATTTACTACACAATTACTTCTAAGATCTACAAAAAAACTAAAAATCAAAAAAATCCATAGGCATCACTATCCTAATGAGCTAAGTTAGGCAAGGGGCAAGCAAGATAGGGAAAAGCACAACATCAGCAGCACGTGTAAAGGTTTGTGCCTGGGCCTTTGCAAATGAGCAGCCTCGGTGAACTTTTCCAGACTCAAGCCAGCCAGTGGAACTTCACCTCCAGTCCATCTCTTTCAGTTGTGCAGGACTCAAAACAGCATGACATTCTCCACAACAAGAGGCAAGTGTGGCATATTTATTGTAGAATGGCCGGGCTCTCACTGCACCACAGATCCATGGTTAGGTTAGATTCCTCTTACTGTCCACTTCACAACTGCTTTGTTATGTCACAGCTTTCTCTGGGATCACCCTGCCCAAGAAGATGGAGATAGGCAATGCCTCTCGAGCACAGATGGAGTTTCCTGGAGCTGTTACCTTTCAACACCCTATTAGTGCCCGTTGTGGTTCTTCTCATACCTGTCTCCAGCTCCTCAGGACAGTAACTGATTTGTGAGAAACTGCTTGCTAGAACAGCAGTGGCAAAGCAAAGGCAATCAATGCACAGGTGTACTTTAACACACACCTAAGTGTGAGTGAAGGCCCTTGCCTGCTCCCTGTTCAATTCCTCCACCTGCAATTCCTGCGCTGTAATCCTGCTGAGAATTCAGAAGTAGTTACTGGAGCCAGAATGGAGACTGAGCTCAGTTATTCTCTCCATCTATGTCCTCAGTGCTTCTTCACAGTGACCCACAAAGCACTTCAGCAAGTAAGGAATATGAAAACTGGCAATGGAAGGCCAACAAGCAAGACCCTTGACTCTTTCTGTTCTGACAGCTCCCTCTGCTAACAGAAAATCAACCCACCCACCACCTACACTCAAGCCTACAAGCCAAGAACATCCTCCACAGCCTGTACACCCTTTCCTGCTTGGAACTTTTGGCAGAGATAGCAAAAGAATAGTCATCTTCATCAGATGCCTCATTCCAGCTGCAGAAGAGCCTGTGCTGGTAGTCAGACTCCATGTGACTTGTTATAAGGGATCCTGGATGACAGTGCAGTGGGCAGAGGAATCTGTTCCAGCAGGATCCTGACTATGCGAGGGGCTGCTCAGATGGTATTTCTCAGGAAAATAGAGGGTTTTGTGAATCAGATTTCTGACAGCAGAAACGTCGTTTTTGTCTATGGGAAAGAGAGAAAAACAGTTGTTTGGGATTCTCAACAGGCAGTATGAAAGCCTCTTCCTCAAAAAATACCTGACACTCTAGTTCCCAACACATCACCTGCCAGCAGCCCTTCCTCTCTTTCTTCCTGTACACCCTCCACTCCTTTCCACTCACCTACACCCAGCTGCTGCAGGAGATCTGCAAACTCTGGGTCACCCTCCAGGATTTTCAACAGGTTGGTGGACTCCATTCTCTCCAGCTGCACATCCCAGTAGATGTAGATCTTCTGGCTGAAGCTGACATAAACCAGACAGGGACTGTTGCTTCCTCCTTTGCATGCATAGAGGCCTGCAGAAAGCGGAAGTGTGGAGATCTGACTACTTCCAAAAGGACAGTGAAAGCAAATAGGTAATGTCTCATGATGAGGTAACAAAGCTGTTAGCAGAAAACAGAAAGCACCTGAACAGAGACATGGGCTTGGGTATACAATATCCCTTTGAGACAAAGTAAGAAAGTGTCTCTAAATTGCAGGAAGCTTGGGGATTTGCAAGCTGCTTCTTGCAGGTCTGAGAGAGGGGACTGAGCAAAGCCAAGGCTTGGGCTGGTTCCATGGGGCTCCTTATCTCTACTTGAGAACAGCTTAGAAGTCTGCAAATTCAAAAAGCAGTGGGCAAGACAAGAGACTCTGTAGCACTCCCAAAAAGGACAGGAAAAAACCTCCAAACCATCAAAGAAAAACCTCAGCATCACCTCCTCTCACCCTACTTTTCCCATATGCCACCAGAGGAAATACTAGCTGGGCCTTCTGCAGTACACACAGAGGGAAATTATTCTCCACAGTCTGCAGACAGACAAAGGATTCCAGGTCTCCTAGACAGGACTAGTATCTTTGAGGGAAAAGTGCTGTGAGGGCTGGCTTTGCAGTCAGGCTCCCCACCTGCACAGAACGCACTGACATTCTCCTCTGCTTGAAACCTGGCAACAGTCCGATTGTGGTCGATGATGTATGTCTGACCATCCCACGCACAGGCAATCACCTCCTCATGCCCATTGCCCTGCAGGAGCCAGAAGACTGCATATTAGCAAGACACCACCTATTCCCAGGGACTGTCAAGAATCTTTCTTGCTTGTTCAGAGACAGAACACTAACATCTGAACAAAATGTGACTCTTGGACATCATGTCCAGATATTTTGCAGTTTGAGATCATCTCCTCTACAGTAATCATAACAGCAAATCATAAGAGTTTGTAGACAATCAGGGTATTAGCAGTGTGCAAAACCATTCAACTTTGCAATAAGATACAAGAGCAGCTGGGGGAAAAAAATTTTGAATGGAACAATGGAAACTAGGCTCAGTAGGCCTAACTGGCAGGCACAGCTCAACCTCTTGCAAGTGGACAGACTGACATGAGTGCAGAATGTACTGCCACAGTCAGAGCACTCTGTGTCATCCTGAGACAATCCCAGCCTTTTTCAGCTGAGTCACACTCACTCTGCCCTTCCTAAATCCATATATACAAAACCATGTTGAGTTTTTGTCTTCATCCCTCCCAGCCCTATTCAGATACTCACCGTAACATCCAGCTTTTCCAGAGCAAACAGCTGGTGATCAACCTGAACAGACCAGAGCAGCTTGTCTGCTCCCTCCATGAGTTTCAATGTCCCTGAAGGAAGAAAAAAAAATACTGTCTTGAAAACATTAAAAGGAAGCAATACGTTTGCTTATGCTACACACTCTTTCAACACTCAGGGCTGCTGAGAGTTGGCTGCTAACAGCACAGGCATGGCCTCTTGGCTGTTGAATCCCTACTGGACACTTAACCCCACTGACCATTTTTCTATTATCCAGATATACTGTGACAGTACTGGGCAGGGGGGACCATGAGAGTGGAACATAAACACGAGTGTGTCTTCATAGAGGCCTCCACACCTTCATAAGAAACATGTCAGCAGAAGGAACCTTTGGGTCAAATTCTCTTGCCTGACCCAGGAAGGGTTTCTGAAGCCCAGTTTCCCCTTCTTTCAAAAATCAAAAGCACTGAGCCCCTGGTTTCCTGCTTTGAATTAGTGTCAGGCCTCGTCCAGCCCACAGGCCTTTCCTTCAGGACAGTGGAAGGACTTACCATCCAGAGTACAGAGGGCAAAGAGACCCGAGCCACTATTCTCACTGGAGCCACCTGTAAGTACAAAAGAAAATTGCTGGAGTTGATGCCATTTTATAAGTGGTGTCCCCTCTTTCTCCTGAAAACAATAAAAGAGATCCAGAACAAGCTGATCCATCCTGCCTTCTTTTTTTTGCCCAGTTGTGTGCAGGACAGCACTGACAAATGTGACTAGTTAAATCTGAAGAGGAGACTCCCCTGACCATGCAGCTGCTTCAGCCCTTCAGTAAACCTCTGCTAGCTACCAGTCAGCAAAGACGTGCAAGGTCAAGTTTCAAAAGTGATATCACACTTGGAGAGAGAGGGGACTGGAGCTGGGTTCAACTAAAGCTACATTTAGTCCTTTCAGTGACAATGTAGGAGAGACATTGGCTTCCTGAGGTCTGCAGGAACCCAAGAAACCTGGCAGTCAGACACAACCCAACAGAGCTGAAAGCAAGTAGGTATTTTCCCCAAAATAACTTCAATGCAAGCCTACCTCCACTGCCCACTGACAACTCCAAGCTCCAGCTCCCTGCAAACTCCTGAGATGCAAACTACCCTGTTTCCACAGATCAGCTTAAAGCAAAGTCAGCTGGTTGAATGCTCAATTGCCTCTTGTCGCTCATTTACCCAGACAGGCTCTAATCCAAAAGATCTGCAGTGTCCCCCTTACAAACTGCTCAGCACTGCACTGCTCAGCTGTTTCCTTACTGATGGTCCAGCATCAGTGGGATTTTTTTACAAGCTTCCCTTCATCCCTTTTACTGTGTGCCTTCATTTTTCACAGACATCTCTCAATAGATGCAAGGCTTCACATGCAGTGATATAATTGATTTCGTGCTCTGTTGACCATGTTGCTCACAGCAGCATCAGAGATGCTGAAAACATGACAAGCTTAGGGATCAGGGAGGAAAAGTACTCTGAGGAAAGAGAAGGGGGCGGGGTTCAGCAGACCGCTTTTCTCCCCAAGCTCTAATTACCTTGGACAACCTAAATAATTCTCAGACAGCACTGCAGGGGGCAATACTTGGGCAGTAAACAAGCGAAAGTGATCTCCACTTGGAATTTTCTGCTTTCAATTATGCACACACACTCCAAGGGAGAGTGAAAGCTGCCTATTCTCCATAGGTACCAAGAGAGGGTTCAGCAAGTGCACCAGGCACAAGTCAGAGAACAAAACAGCTACACAAGGGAAGCAGTGGCAGTGTGTAAGAAAAGTTTGGACACAACAGCAGTACGTCAGGACTGAGAGAAGCCAGCAGCTGTGGAGAGTTTAGATACAACTGCTGAACAGAACAGAGTGGAAGGGGACAGAAGACAACGATATGGAATATGGAAGCAGCTCTGGAGAGGCTGGGACTGCATAGGAGGAGGAGGAACAGCATGTAGCTGACTTGAGAGGTATTGAGATTCAAACTCTAAAAAGCAGTAACAAAGGTGAGGCTGTGGGAAGGAAAAGATGCATCTTGGGAATAAGAAGAAGGCATAAGCTGCAGTCATGCAAAAGCAAAGATCAAGGACATCTGTAGGAGCACAGCATGGCAGCCATTCAAATGGACTAAATGCAGGTCAGCAGAGGCTGCAGAAAAACTGTTGTGCTAGGTGAAGAATAAGCACTACCTAGGAAAGGACAAAGGCTATAAAAAGCTCACATGCAAAAATCCAACTATCATTCTTTGGGAGCCAGTTAAGTCAAGATCTCTCTGCTCTTGCAGCTGCCTCCCACTGTTATTTTTCAATCACAGGAAATTCAGTTTCTTGGACTGATGTACTGAAAAACTGCCCCCTGAAAATCAGGGGCAACTGTTGGGCCTCAGACCCTAAGCTGATAATCTCTCACCTCGGGCAATGCTACCAATTAGATGAGTGGAGACATTCTTGTTGTGAATCCGCCCCGATGTTTGGTGTAGAATAACATCTCGAACAGGGGCCTCACTAGAGAAAAGAGAAAGACATCAAGGGCAGGTTAAGGAACCATACTTGAGTCTATGCCACAACAATCCTAAGAGCAGTGTACTCCAAAGCTCCACAAATCCAGAGACTGACAGAGTTTCTGAACAGGTTAGCCCTTTAATGGTAAAGGCTAAGTAAAAGGATATGTGCCATCCCAGGTACAAAAGGAACTCACAAATGTTTAAAAATCCAAAATGAGAATGATTTTATGCCTCAAAAGAACTGGAAAGAGCTCAAAAAAGTGTAAGGCATGTATTCCAATGAAGGAGGAAAAAAAGACAATTTTTATTATTACTGCCATATAAATCTGGCTGCTTTTCACTCAGGAAGCATCTGCCCAGGGTTCAATAAGTTCATGAGCGACTATGTCTGGGCCTGGCTTCTGGCTAGGAGGGTACCATTCCACTGAGGTCTTTAAGACATCAAGGAGACTTACCTAGGTCCCCTCCTGCTGCAGCTTTTTGTCTCTACCTTCAAGTCTTACAGAACACCACAGAAGTACCCCAATTCCCCACAGGCATCCTTCCAACACCGAGACAGTAACAAACACCTCACTACCATTCTGCTTGCTTTGTTGTGATTTATAGGACTGGCTGCCAGGGATCTCATTAGGACAGCCTCTAATTGCCTCACCTGAAAAAGATCCCAAGCAAACGAAGCTAAAATTTCATTCTGGACTTCAGACTAATTTGGCTTGGCCCAGCCTTTCAGTTGTTACCCTTCCTACCATTAGATAGGTCACTGGATTGCATACTACCCTTCCTTTGGAGATCACGATCACTCATTTCGCTGCCTTAGCTCCCAGTAACCCCCTCCTCAGTGATCTCATTCTGTCACTCTCCTTGCCCAACCTAAACGAGTGGAACACAATGGAAGCAGTAGTACTCATCTTTGTGACACACACTTCCTTCTTGGAAGCTCTGGTGCAGGTGGGCTTAAGTGAGGAGCTGCCAGCAGGACAGCGAAGCAAGGACAGTGACAGCGCTCCCCGCCTCACAACAGCTGTGTGGTGGCACCCCCTTGTGACAGGCCTCCACAGCAGCATTTCCTCGTGTGCCCGGCAGGAACGCCCCTCACCTGCTTGAGGCAGAGCCGTCCCTTCCCGCGGACGTGTCCCGCTGCTCCGTGTCCCAGGTGCACAGCAGGATGGCATAGCCACAGCCTGGCTGCGACACCATCAGCTCCGGGGAGCCATCAGGGCCCAGGTTCACAGAGAGGCTGTCCACCTACACTGGCAGAGACAAAACACTGCCAGAGGGTTTTTGAGAACTTTAAACACCTCTGAATAGTTTACAGTGCTCCCTGAACATTAATCTGGATATGGCAAATCTTCTGACAGAGCTAGCTGAGCAGGAGCTGAACAAATTCAGCTAGAAGCAAAATATGCAAGTTCAGTAAAACCCTACCAAAAACCACTTTAGAACAACACTAGTACTTTCCACTGATGCTCTCTAGTTGGGCAAGAGCAACTGTTTCCTAGACCAACCCAGCAGCTGTTCCACATGTACCGGACAACCACTGGGCAAATTTCCTTTCAAGCCATCTACGTGAC
The DNA here is from genome assembly GCA_035584735.1 of Pseudotriccus pelzelni. Lineage (NCBI taxonomy): Eukaryota > Metazoa > Chordata > Aves > Passeriformes > Tyrannidae > Pseudotriccus > Pseudotriccus pelzelni. Next base: position 28,390,119 of record JAWMRA010000001.1, read on the forward strand.
AATTGTTTTATTGTTGAGATGGAAGACTGTGTGACAAGTACTGCTCTAAACATCCTTTTTTCTTACCTGACCTTCTAGCAGCCATTTCTTCAACAGCAGCAGCTGCCCAGAGACGTGGTCTGAATTCTCTGATGAGTCCTCCCAGCGGAAGGCACGCACCACCCTGTCAGTGTAACCCACCACCAACTCACACTTCCCATCTCCATCTGCAGGGAATAGAAGAGGATGGATGCACTCTGTCAGGCTCAGTAGCCCCAAGAGCCCCAGCACTCAGAAACCACCGTGCTGGTTTCTATAGGTAGCATCCCTGAGGATCCCGATCCTGTAATGAAAACTCGCACTTCAGAAAAATTCCTGAAATTCTTGCCTCTTTTCTCCATGACTTGGCTGTGGTTCCCTAGAGTTATCTTTTTTCAGCAAGATAGTAATTTCCTTCTGCAAACCGCCCCACAGTTTCTCTCCCCTCCTGCCCCACAAACAAACTCCTTCACCCTGCACTCCCACACCAGCTTCGTGCCTTACCAATGTCATTGATCAGCATGACCTTGGTGTTGGCAGGAATGTGCTGCTTGAACACTGGGTTCTGCTCTTCTGCTGCTGCCAACTCATGGTGGCCTGAAGCATCTGGGTGTTTTGGAGAAGTCAGGTCAAAAAGATGAAACCAGCCTTCTGCACTCACTGCCACCACAAAATTCTATACGGAGAGAAAAAAAACCTTTTTGATTCTTCCTCTTTCAGAAACTGCAGAAGCTGTCCAACAGCAGGGCCAGGGAAGATACAAGGGTAGATCCATCGAGATCAATGATTGCTACAGAAGGAACAGGAAGTTTTTGGCCAGCATACAAACTACTCAGGTGCTGGCAGGGTCAAAACTTCTTGTTCATCTTTGTCAGACTGCGCTATCAAGCTGATGTGCGCATGCAATCCTCAAACAATGTGTGGCTTTCTCAATGCTCACGTCAGCTCTGCTCCCCACCAGGGCAAACGCAGCAACATTATTTTGGGCATGGTGCCTAAACTGGGACTTTCAGACTCATTGGTCCTGGCTTAACCGCTAGAAATAGCAATCCAACAAAAGAAGTCATATTAGAGCCAGTGGGATTTGCTTGGGAGTCCAGACTATTCTGTGTCTCAGTCTTGTTTAGATGACCTTAAATGCACACAGTCAAGTGGCAGAAGGGCCATGGCCCACAGCAGGCATCAGCACAAGCAGAGCAAAAGCCACTGAGCAAAAGGAGCAACCCTCAAACCCAAAGTCTTGTGGTGCTCACACGGAGGCACACGGAAATGAGCAGTGCTCTCTGAATACAGGACGGATTTCCTTGCTCACTAAACCTACATATGACTCACAGAAAGACACCAATTACATGTAAACAGAAGAACAGTTTAAAAACAGTAGTGCTAAAACACTCTTTGAACAAGGGCAGATCTTGGTGCGAATGCACCAGCAATCTGTCCTCCTCCACACTCAGTACATGACATGACTCTGATCTCCTAAGCACTTCCCACATGCCCTACAGACACAGCTGGGAAGAGTTTGGCTCCTCTCACCTTTCCTTTATTGCATACATCTCCCACACCAACACACGTGAGCTGCAAAAGAAAAGAAGGTCGTACATGAGAGAAGGCAACAAAATCCAGCACTTTGGGCTAAGCCTCTGCCCTACCCCTCCTCTCTCACAAAGCATCTCTTGAACTCTAAACAGCCTTTTGAAGGACAAGAGGAGACTCAGGGACAGAAGCACATCTGTCACACAACTGCTCAGAGCCCTGGGTCCAAATCCACAGCGCATAGAGCAGGGTCAAGGTGAGACAGAAGTCCAGTTCCCATGTTTATTCAGTTCATTAACTTCCAGCCTATGGGGCCAACTGTGGGCAAAAGCAGGGTCTTGCATAACTACATGAAAGGCATTGTTTCCAGTTCAGGCCTGCCATTCCCCTCTGCCCTACATATTCCTAGGCTATGGACAAGGATAGCTGGCTGTACATACACCAAAAGGTCCAACCATTTAGAAATTTTATTGAGAACTGACCATTCCTTGGCAAGATCGCACAGCCCAGGGTTTGCTGTCATCGTTCTTGTAAACATAGAGTTTTCCATTGGTGTCTCCCACCACCAGTTCATTCAGCTGTACAAGAGAATTGGGTTAGTAGGAAGAAGTCCACAATTACAGTAACAACATTCCCCTACAGCAATCAGAACTCATATCTAAGACGCACTCAGCAAAACAAAACAAGAGTTAAAGGGACAGTCTTGAATCAATAGGGAAAGTCTGGGAAAATATAAAAGCCCTAGTTTTACCCTTGCAGATAAAAGAGATGGAGTGTCTCCTTAAAGCAGTATCTCATTACCCACCACTTCTCTACCCACTGTTTCAGCATTGTAACACTGACCATTTTAACATCCTGCTCTGCTAATCATCATCACCCTACCTTCCATCCCCCAACCTAGACTGACTTAAATTACCCAAGGAAGATGATGGCAATGAGGAAAATATAACCATCCAGAAAGAGGCCATAAGAACACTTAACATAAGATTTACACACCATGTTCAATCTCAAGGGCAAAGGTCTTTCAGAATGGTGATCATTTCCTCAAAGATGACTGCTAAAAATCACCAAACACCACTGCTGATGAGCCTACTCCAACTATCCCACCTCCTGCATCATGCCTCTGTGTATTAAAGTTGCGTGCATTTCATAATTCCCTGCACACCTTAGCCCATATAACATAACTTCTTGCAAGAAAATTTGTGTCATTATCTACCTCATTGCTAGTCATGGCACTTTTCAGGGTAAGGCCGTAATAAAATTTGACTGTTGAGGAGAGGGAACAGTTTACATACACCCGGTTAAGCTAACCTCTTCCTAGTTACAGACAAATCAGCCACAACAAAACTAACCATTTGTGGGGGCCGACAGCAACATTCCCAATGCACATCCATCCCTCACACAGTTTAAGAAACACTGAGGCCTGGCTCTGCCCTGTTTGTGATCTGCTGCGCCCCAGCGAAGTGCTTTCCCACACCCCTACATCCCCACCACCGCGACCAGCACAACGTCTCTCTCCGGCACCAAAAGTCAACCTGGCCACACACCACCCAGGCCCCACGCCGGGGGTGACCAGCACGCCTGACGGCGATGCGCGCCCCGGGCAGCCGCGGAAACATTCCCTTCGCAAGGGAACTCCAGCCGGCATTTGGACCCAAACCCCGCGTTATCTCTGACACTGCCCGATCTCCCCGCGCCCCTAAGCGTGGAAGCCCAGCCAGCCCTCCGGGGGAGGCCGCACCAGCCGCTCGGTCCTTCCCGCTCAGCTTCCCGGGGCCGCTGCTCCCCCCCACCACCGCCCCGTCCCGCGTCCGAGCGCTCGGCCCAAGCCCGTCCCCGCGGCCCGGACCGTGTCGTTGTCGGCGTCCCCCAGGCAGATGGCGTGCGGGAAGAGGCTGCCGGCGAAGTCCAGCGCCACGCACTGCACGTAGCTGACGGACCGCATCCCGCCCGCGGGACCCCGCGCCGGGCCCGCCGCTCGCCCCGGGCACCGAGGGAGGCGGGAAGCGCAGGCGCGGCAGGGAATGACGGGAGCGGGCCGGGGCGGAGCTCCCGGGAAGGAGCCCTGGCTTCCCTCTTCCACAGGCAAACCGGCCAGGCGGGGGCGCTTCCGCTGCCCCAAAAACACCGCGCGGCGATCACAGGAACGCCGCCCAGGATGAAGGGTTTATAAACCGAGAGAGACAGATGCGTGTGGTTTACAAAGTCAGTATCGTAACTGTTTATTTTAAGCTTTTTTTCTTTTTTTTCCCCTCTATAAGGACATACATAAGGAATAGTTTATATTTGAAGTTTACATGCATGACCTCGCTGACAAACACTAGTATGCCACCTTCTGCTGGCAACTAGACAGCACGGAACATCCTTTCAGCTGCCTGAGTAAAGCACGTTTAGTGTCCTTAGTAGGTTACATTCTTAAACATTTCATAGTTCGTTATGCAGTAACAATGAGGGCAAAGTAGTACTTTTAAGACTGCTCACGCTTAACATATCCACCACTGACTCTAGAATTTTTTAGATCTGCTACAGAAATCGTCTCACTTTTTGCTTTCAAAAACATGTAGAACTGTCGTGCCTGTGGAGATTTTTGAAAACCGCTGTTCAACAGCTTATCCTTAGGACTTGGTGCTGTGCTTATTTTAACAGCAACAACAGTTTCCATCCGAGGCTGTTATTTCCAGTAATAATTACCAACAAATCAAGGTATTTACTTGCTGGAGAAAAAGTACTCTCGCTTGGCATTCCTGCCCCCTTTCACACTTTTCCATGTCTATCAACCCCTTGCTGTAACTCCAGCCGACACTCACACTGTGTTTTTTCCCACAAGAGGCAATAATGCTTTGGTACAAGTTTTTCCACATACACATGTTGCTATCAAGTTAAGAACTCATGAAAAACACCTGTATTACCTGGCAGCACTAAGATTTTATTAAGCAAATCAAATCAGCATTTCCTTAAACATGATGATCTACCACTCTATCCTGCCTCTTCTCCCGTCTCACTCCCACACCACTGAAGCTTAGGGCACTGCTACACCGTGCAGAGCGGTGCAGCTCACACCTCCCTAAGCCAGACAGCCCAGCAGCAGGTGGTGAATTTATTATCTTGGGCCCAGTACAACGTGTCAAGCAGCTCTTACCATTCTGGTGATAGTCCAGTTCTACAGCTGCCGTGCCCGAGCTTTCCTGGCACTGCTGTGGGGCAGGTATGGCAACCTCCCAGCCCCAAAGAACCCCATAAGTAAGCACTTATACAGTATTTCTGTCTCAGTAAAGGAGACTGGGAATTCAAACTGAGATTTCCAACATAATTCATGTTAAGACAGAGATACTCTCTGCAATATATACACAGTTCCAGTCTATTGCATGCCATGCAAATCTTTCTCACCATAAAAAAAAAAAACACCACCACTTTTTTAATCTGAGAAGAACAGATTATCTACCTTCCTTCTGCAGAGCAGGCAAAAAGTGCCCCTGCAGCTAGAATGGTCTCAAAACAGGACACTGGAGATGCTGAGTTCAACACTACACGACAGGATAAACAGAACAGCTGAGTTTGAGTACTATGTTCCATGCCTGCAGACAAACAAAAAACCCACCCCAGCAAAAAGCCCCCACAAAACCCAAAAGCACGCCCACCCCCAAACAAGACACACAAACTGCAGAAAGAAGCAAAATACCAAGTAATAGCTTTCTTGTGAGATGGGGATAAGCAGACATTTGAATCACTCAGGAGTTTGTAGTTCATTAGGATTTAGAAGTATTTGTAATATGTAAACCACTATCACTTAACTTTCTCTTCAAAGCCAGTCACTTTCGGGTATAAATATTGTGGTTTTTTTTCTCTGGTCCAGTTTTACAACATGGGTGGCAAAGAGGAAGGTAGCAATATGAACAGATAATAAGCTCTATGCATAAGTTACGGACTTGCTTTTTGAACAGTTTTCACCAACATATTTTTTCCTCTTGCAAATGTATGGGTAAATATTTTATCAAATATTGTGGGAATTTTCTATGATAATGAACCAACAACATAGAAAAAATAATCAAGACACTGTGGCTATGTGGATGAGAAAACACTGAACAAGCAAAGAACAGTAAATTCTCTCAATTCTGTGCAAATTCCAATAAAAACCCACGAAAAGTTCCGTTTTCTTGAGTTTAATTGGAGCTTTATTACTTAAGCTGTGACTTCAGTCTTCACCTTCAGCAATTTGCAAAGAGGAGGCATACAAGTTACAGTATTTAATGGAAGGGACTCCCTACTGAACATGGGGAAAGAGGGCAACCCTAGGGCAGAACTGGGAGTGCCAATTTGTTCCAAAGTCTCATGTGAGGACTCCTGGAAAAAGCTGATTACTTGAAAGAAATCAAGGAAATAAATGTAGAAAGCAGAACCTGGGATTCAAGTAAGCTGGAACAAGAAAGAAACAAACACCAATGACAAAATGGGAACTACCAACCTGTCAGCCTCAGCTCTGTGCCTGGGAAGATCATGGAACAGATCCTCCTAGATGCTATGCTAAGGCACATGGAGAACAGGGGGTGATTTCAAGACAGCCAGCACAGCTTCACCAAGGACCAGTCCTGCCTGATACACCTCGTGGCCTTCTGCGATGGAGTGACTACATCAGTGGACAAAGGATGGGCTACAGTTGTCATTTATCTGGATTTCTGTAAAGCTTTTGATGCAGTCCCCCACATCATCATTTTCTCTAACTTGGAGAGATGGATTCAGTGGGTGGGACTGTCAGATGGATAAGAAATTGGTTGGATGGTCACATTCAGAGGTTAGTGGTCAATGGGTCAGAGTTCCGATCGACACTGGTGACAAGTTGTGTCCCTCAGGGGTTCATACTGGGACCAGCGTTATTTAGTATCTTCATAAATGACAGAGATGAAGGGTTTGAGTGCACCCTCAGCAAATTCACAGATGACACTAAGCTGAATGATGCACTTGACACATGTGAATGATGGGATGCCATCCAGAGGCACCTGGACGAGCTCGGCAAGTGGGCCCATGGGAATCTCACAAGGTTTAACAAGGCCAAGTACAAGCTGCTGCACATGGGTTGAGGCAAGCTCTGATATCAATATAGGGTGGGCATGAACAGATCAAGAGCAGCCCTAATGAGAAGGACTCGGGGGTGCTAGTGGATGAGAAGCTGGATATGATCTGGCAATGCGCACTGGCAACCCAGAAAGCCAACTGTATCCTGGGCTGCATCAAAAGCAGCATGGCCAGCAGGTGGAAGGAGGTGATTCTGCCCCTCTGCTCTGCTCTGTTAAGACCCCACCTGAAGCACTGCATCTACCTCTGGGGTCCTCAGCAAAGGAAGGACTTCAACCTGTTGGAATGAGTCCAGAGGAGGCCACCAATTAGAGGGATGGAGCACCTCTCCTTACGAGAAGAGGCTGAGAGAACTGGGACTGTTCAGCTTGGAAATGAGAAGGCTTCAGGGTGACCAAATTGTGGCCTTCCAGTACCTGAAGGGAGCTACAAGAAACATGGAAAGAGACTATTTACAAGGGCAAGTAGTGACAACACAAGGGAGAATGGCTTCAAACTGAAAGAGGGTAGGTTTAGATTAGATATTAGGAAGAAATTCTTTACTGTGAGGGCAGTGAGGCACTGGAACAGGTTGCCCAGAGACACTGTGGATGACCCATCCCTGCAAATGTTCAAGGCCAGGTTGGATGGAGCTCTGAGCAACCTGGTCTAGTGGAAGGTGTCCCTGCCCATGGCAGGGGGGTTGGAACTAGATGATCTTTGATGTCCCTTCCAACTCAAGCCATTCTATGATTCTATGAAAATGCAAATAAACCGAGCAGAGTAAATACAGACAGAACCCAAACAGTAACAGAGGCTGAATGAATAAATAAAGTCACTAGGATTAAACCAGATTTATGCTGCCACTCAGCTTCTTGAACAGCCACATAAAGCTGTAACTGACTGTGGCATGGTGGCTTCAGCCTCTGCTCCCTTGAAGCCACTATCCAAACAGGTAGAAAAATAAAGGTCTAATTCACTGGAAATTCTTTCATTTACAAAACTAATGGAATAGGGTTTGTTTTTATGCTTCTGCTTCAACTTCTGATTTATCTTCAACTCCATTCTGCTCATCTTTCATTTCTGCATCTTCAGTGTGGCTGGTCTGAAGAGTAGCAGCGGACTAAATGGGAGAGACAAAGAAAATATATTAATATAATTACAAAACTGCTAGCACAAACACTGTTTGATACTTATCACTAGGAAGCCTAGTCTCCCCTGCAAGACTGAATTAATATAGCAGGATCTTCAGCCAAGAGAAACCAAAAAGTTCATTTTTCATGCATCTAAGAAACCAGATGCAGTTTAGAAGAGGCTGAGATAGAATGCTGATATTAGGTGGTTATGATTCATAATGCCTGCACATGCTTGCCATGCAACACTTTCTTAGACAAGTCTTTTAACCAAAATTCATTTACAAAGCTTCTGCGCAGAACTGCTTTTGTCCCGCTTCAATTTCAATGTGATTAATTTTTAGCCATTCCCATAGCCTACCCCCATCCCCGCCAATCTGTATGAGGCACACTTGGGCTCAGCATGTAAAGAAATATCTTTGTCGGGCAACTTGTTTCATGAAGAGTGACTTCAGCTCAACAACAGCGATTTGGATGTCGTCTCTAAAAGCTCAGCTGGAAGAAAATATGATTTGACAAGATGGCTGCTCTAAAGCCTTCTCCCTTGCTGCATCTTCCAGTCCACACAAAAAGGCATAGAAGGCAGAGAGCCATGTGGCAGAGGTCCAAGGTTAGTTTTTTAAAGAGGACATAACCAGCCCATCCTGGCCTTGCAATAATTTTCAAACACAGTAAAGGGAGGTAAAAATGTCTTGGCCTTCTAATCTCAAAAACTAGTGCAATGGTACTGCTATTCCACCTGCCAGCCTAGTACCTTGAACCATCTGTTTTATTATGATGTTGGCAGACAAAAACAAGCAAAGTCTTAAGCATGCAGTGCTGGGAGAGGGGAATAGGAGGGGAAGAAGGGGCAGAATCCTTTAATGTTACATCAACTTGGCTACAACCACAGTTAAAAGAACATCCAGGCATCAAAGGTCAGCCTTTCATCCTTAGAAGCATTCTGTAAAGCACACAAGAGCCAAGTCTTCTCTCCATAGAAAATCTGTTAGCTAGCAATCCTGGGTTTAAGATAAGGTGATAAACATCCTGCCCTTTAAAAATCCACGCACTTTACCTATGTGAACTATTTGAATTCATGAAATGAACTACTGATGCAAGAGTGGCTGGTGAATTCAGCAGACTGTAAGACACTGACTGCAAGTGTCAGGAATTTCAGAGCTGTGGTCCAAGCTACCTTCTTAGCAAGCGGAAGACATTTGGTAAACAGTCTTCCCCAGAACTTTGATCTTCTACTACCACCACTAATGGAGAAACTGTTGGAGCTAGAGTAAAGCAAATTATAAATGCATTAACCAGAAAACAAGTTTTTCATGCAAGAAAATGACCTCAAGACTGACCTAGGGAGTAAGTATCCTTTACAGTTTACAGTTCCATCAATCCCATTTCATATAAAACCATATCCACTTAAGGTAGGCCAGATGGCTCAGAGACAAAAAAACCAATGCACGTTCCCGAGATCATCTAACTTGTTGAGAAGAATTCACCAGGCCAATGGCATCCTGGCTTGTATCAGAAACAGTGTGGCCAGCAGGACCTGAGCAGTGATGTCCACCTGTACTGGGCACTGCTGAGGCCACACCTCAAGTACTGTGTTCAGTTTTGGGCCCCTCACTTCAAGAAAGACATTCAGGTGCTGCAGCAAGTCCAGAGAAGGGCAACAGATCTGGGGAAGGGTCTGGAACACAAGTCTGATGAGGAGCAGCTGAGGGAACTGCAGGTGTTTAGCCTGGAGAAAAGGAGTCTCTCTACAACTACCTGAAAGGAGGGTGTAGCAAGGTGTGGGTCAGCCTCTTCTCCCAGGCAACAAGTGACAGGACAAGATGCAACGGCCCCAAATTGTGCCAGGGAAGGCTCAGATTGGATATCAGGAAAAATTCCTTCACAGAAAGCCCAGGGCAATGCTTGAGTCATCATCCCTGGAGGTATTTAGGTGTAGATGGGGGTTGGTGTAGATGGTCTTGAGGATGTGGGTTAGTGGTGGACTTGGCAGTGTTGGGTTGTTGTTTGAGATCTTTCCTTTACATTCAGTAGGATTCCAGCCTAAAGGATTTATGGCTTTAAGCTGATTCATCCCAAGCAGACAGGAAAACTGGAACTAAGTGTCATGTCTTCCAGTATCTCAAACAGTCTGCAATGCAAAGATTGTGAGACTGCCTTTTGCCAAGAATATTATATGCTTGCTTCAGCAACCCACTCTTCCTCTCTCAACAGCAGATCTTGCTGTGTCCCACACCTAGAGGAGGAAGCAAGATTCCCAGCATCTGTGCTAGCTGAAAGGAACCTTCACAACACAGCCTGACAGCTGACAATTAAATCCTGCCATTTCAAACTGAAGATGCCTAAGAATGAAATAATTCTAGTTTAGTTGCTGTATCTTTACCTTCCTGAGATTTTTTCATTAAAGCCTACCAAAACTAAGATACTGTGTAGCCTTATACCATTATGTCTAGAAATACAAAATAGTTTCTTCCAAGCTCCAGTATGCAAGGACTGTTGACACCAGGCTGCCTTAGCCAAAAAGTAAAAAAGAAGAGATGGCTGTGAAGTGTTTCATGTAGGAAATTGTCAGCTGACAATCTGAGATGACTGAACTGTCAGGATACACTCATCTGACGACACCAGGCCTCTGGAAAGACACAATGACAGGTAACCACAGGTAATTAACATACCAACACCTAACATTTTTTTTTTATGTTCTCCATGCGTATTCTGGAAAGGTGGACACAAAGATTTGAGAAAATAACCTCACAAGATGCAAACTTCTGCACTCCCGAATGTTACTGAAGCAATTTGAGTATGATGAAAATCCCAGAGTTATCTTAGAAGTTACAGGTCTACCTAGTCCATCTGCACCATCAGATCTGAGGAAAAGCAACAAGATTGTCTTAGGAGATGTGATTTTCACTATTAACTTGGAATGTTTCTTACTAGCTGATACAACCTTGTTATAACCTGTATCCACATACTGCCATTATTAATTGAACAAGTATTTACTGAAGTTCTAGTGAAAGCTTATTAGGAAAACCATCCATTTGTAGAATAATCAATCTGTGACATTTGAAATGGAGACCACCAACCACATCTTAATGTCTCCATGAGAGGCAAGATGGTGCTCAGCACTACGTGGTACAGCAGACATGAGGTCTCACTAGATGAGCCACCCAGGCACCAGAACAGCCTGTTCTTTAGAACAACTGGTTCAAGGTACTTTTTTAACTGGAACATTGTCATGTATGTATCTCATCACTTCAGCTGCTTTCTGATTTACACTGGTCTGTTGCAAATTCAGCTGAAATAAGTAAAAGCATTCTGTGCAGCACTTGGTACTGCTAGCTTCTCGTTCAAACAAGGTGGCCTCATAATTTTGACTGGTGGCTATTTTGAGTTCAACCTCTGCTCCCCAAAGGAGTCTACTTGAATATTCTCCTGCTATAATTATCTGCTCTAAGAAGTAAGCTGAATACCTAAACCACTGTTCCTTGTCTAACACATGACACCACGTCTGGTGGTCTTCTGGAGTAGTGTTACTTACCTTTAAGTCTTTGTCTGCAAGCCTTTGGAACATGTTGGCGTACATCTTTTTCTCCTTCTCATGCTGCTCCCGTATTTTTTGCTGACAAGTTACCAGTTGCACTTTGGCAGCCTTGTTACTTGGATAAAGTTGTATGACTTTCTGGAAGTCTCCTCGGGCCAGCTCAAAGTCATTGACAGCCAAATGCGCTTCTCCACGCCGGAAGAGGCCTTTTTCATTGTTGCTATCCAATTCGAGTGCCTGCATTAAGAAAACAAGACCAAACCAGATACAATAGTGATTTTTCTTTTATAAAAACTATATGCAGTCGGAACACCAGAGACTGATAGGAACTGTATCTCCTGATACAGACTCATGAATCTTGTCAGGGCTTACTAATAAGGTGAGTAGAATACAGTAGAAGTTAGTACAAAGAGGAATGAATATAGTAGGCTATTTGACAGAAAACCAGCAAGTCTAAGATTTAGTCCTGGCTCTAATCCAGCTCTTTGAAAGATGTATGCCAACATGACTACCTTCACCAAGTGTTCCTAATTTCTAAACACTTGAATATTCTCCATGTAGTGGCAAGTTAGAAAAAGATGCGAACAGTAATTATGAAAATCTGTTAGGTATTTTTAGTGTATTCAGTACTATCCAAATGCCAGCTGATAAGGAAAGGCTCCAAACCACATGGCCTGTTGTTTGTTACATTTCTAAAGCAGAAGATAAACTGCACAAGCAGTCTAACAGTTTAAGAATAAATAAACCCCTGCTACCTTGTTGCAGTTTTCCAAAGCCTGTGAGTATTCCTTTAGCTTGAGATGGCACATAGCTAGATTAAGGTGAGCAGCCAGCCTCAAGCTTTTGGCTTTTGATTCCTCCTCATCGGAGAGTCCTGATTCATGCTCCAGCCACGACACAATCTTCTTATATTGTAATGCTGCCCGTTTGTATTTTCCCTCCTGTAAACAAGGCAGTTCAATTATCACACAGCTCGTCACAGTAACTTTTATATCCCTCTTGCCCCTTCTGCTTACCTTGAGCAACAGATCTGAAAAAAATATTTGATCAAAAAATAATTTCTATCATCAAAAACATACTACTTCAGAAAGCTATTCCCGCATAGGACCAGAAAATCTTTAGGAATACCTACTGGTTCCCCACTTAAGGTAGGGGTATATGCCAACATTGATACTTCACTCTGAACTCCCACCTTGTATTCAACTTTTGATACAAAGGAAGATGGGGCATTTTCATAATGTTCTACAAAGATAACGGGAAACTCTTCCTTTAGCTGGTTAAATTGCTTGAAACAGCTTCTTTACGAATCTCTCCCCAAATGTTCATTCACAGCACTATCCAACAGAACAAACTTAAATACTGTAACCTTGCTACCATTCCACGTATGTCCCAAAGTTATCTGTAGGTACAGCAAACAGCTTTAATAGAGAACTCCCTGCAGAGTTAGTTCTTGGGATAATCCAGCTGAGTTTCATTTTTTCAGACAACTTGCCCTCCATTCTGCCTGTAAAATCTCACAGAATACCGTGAACACCACTCAGAAATGACAGAAGCTGTAATAATCATTATCAACTCATGACATGCACTAAGAAATGCTATTATTACCTGGGGACTGTAACTTACCTTGAAGTACTGAGTGCCTCTCTCCTTCACAATGGAGCTTTGTTCCAGCTTCTCATCTGTGTTCATTTCCCAAGACTCCTTAGCCTACCCAAAAAGGAATAGTTCAAGTCAGCTTCAGTACAACAATACAACCCTAGGGAAACCAAGGGGCTATGTTGCTTCCCACAGTGAGATAGAGAGGCAGAGATAGGTTTGGCTTTGTAGCTTTGTAATAGTACTGGAAACCAGCCTACAGCACGAGAGATGGCAACAGACAGGGATCCAATAAGAATAAGGGCCATTTCAGCCAACAGCTCCAGTGTGTCATCATCTCTGGCAACAGTGGCCTCCTTATTTCAGATCACCATTCAAGGATTCCAATGTCCCTGTTTAAGCTGCACTCACACTTCTTCCCCCACCTCCAGGATCTCTTTGGAGTTTCATCTCTAGCTCCTACCTTTTCAAAGCTTTTGAGTTTCACTTCATACTGCAGCTCTGCATCTGGAGGAATCTGAAATTTCTCATTCCCAGTGCTTCCAAAACCATAGCTGTAAGATGGGAGGGGGGGGGAGGGAGAAACAAACAAAGAAGAGAGTTCAGAACTGTCCACCCAGCTATATTTTCTACATAGCAAGATGGAGACAAAAACCCCATGCAAATCTGGGATGCCCAGACATCATTATTACAAGACATATAGACTTGAAGAATTCTTGGTACAATTTTAAAATTAGCAGCATAAGGTAAAAAAAAAAATAAATCAAGAGAAACCCAGTGTTGATTTCATTTATCTCTTACCAGTTCCCATTACTGGGGTTTTCTAACTTAGCTGAAGGAAAAGCAAGTTACCCCTCCCACAACAACAAAAAAAACCCAAACAAAACCAACCAAACAAAAAACCAACCAACCAAAAACACAACAAGCAGCTTTCAAGGTATATGTGTTTTGCTTTATATTCATGGTCTGAAACTGTTTCCTTCAGAGCATCTACAATTTAGTACTATTCTAGAAAAGCAATAATAACAAAGCGATAAACACGAAGATTAAGTGAACAGCTGTACACTTAATACACTGCTAGTGAGCTGATAAACAGGAAATGCCTACAGAAAGGTTCTGTGAAGCAACTCCAGTAAGAAGCTCCATATTAGTAGGAAAATCCTCAAGATCAGATTCCTTTGCTTTTTGCTCTTATCAGGTTCAGTTCAAGCTTAAAAAACTTAATAAACACTGAAATTAAAATTAACATTTGATGAAAACAACCTGTGCAACTCCACTTGTTTCAGTTGTGTTCTCACTGGAATAAGAAAATTCTGCTTATATCTAGGACCATATATGCACTGTTCTAGAGTAAGCACTAACTAAGAGGGACCACAAAAATCTAAGTTTCAGAGCAACAATATTTTTTTAAATATTCACAGAGATCAACACTGTAGTGACTCAAGTAAAACTTATTTTTTGTAGTGCTACTACTTCATTATGAAGTGGCGAAGCGATCTTAGCTCGATACTTCTCATTCACCAGTTTTTACCACAGCACTGAAAAAAGCCGAAAAGCGTTATAACAAAACACTTAATTCTTGCCAGATTCTTAGTACAGGCCCTTCAAGTATCAAAAGATCAGGAGAAGTGTACCTGGGTTTGAGATAGAACACGGATTCCTCCGATTTCTCCATTTTTTGAATTGCTTTCTCCAGACCATGAGGAAGATCAAAGTTTTCACCTTCCCCGATCTCAAACCGCAATTCCCGCTTGTCAAAAACACGATCTCCGTATCGGCCTTCAAACTGGACTAGTAACAAAAAATAGAACACAGATTAAAATCAGAATACATATATGTGTATATATATATATATATATATGGTATGTGGGAGGTAGCAGAGGAATACACTGGGAGTTCTATATAGGTAGGTGTCCTGGTTATGGGAGAGGGGTAGAAGTCCGAGACCAGAGGAGGGTCCTTTTCCTGAGTTGCAGCTCCACATGTTTAGTCCCAGAGGAACAAGACACAGACACAACATGCACGGTGAAGGTCAAAGCTGATCTGGCTTTATTGGTACAACATGGTGGGTTTATAAGGGCAGAACAGGGGCAGTCTGGGATAGGGGGACACCTGGACCTAAGATTGGTCAGGTAACACGACCCACAGGGGAAGAGGAAGGTGGTCCCATCGCCAGGACCCAGGGGATTGGTCAAGGGCAACGATTTCCCAGGTAGCCAGTCCTGCAGGGGGCTGCCAGCATCTCTCTAGAGAGAGAGATGTGTGTCCTTGAACACAGGGGAAAGGTCACAACACCATCCTTCAGGCAGAAGATTCAAGAAAGATGTCTTTGGTTTCCTTCCACTCTCTGAATTCTTCTGCAGTCCTGAGCCTATCCCCAACAGTCCAGCTTCTTAATGTACTACGCAGCTGTCTTCTGCTCTTGGCTTCATGCCATCTTCATGTTACACCTCCCAGTAGGTCAGCCACTTCCACACTGTTGTTTTGTTAATCCCTTTTAAATAACCACTGATTTTATAGTGCTACTATAGTGCTAGAGGAAATACCTTTCCAGTAATGCTTCTGAATCACTTACAACTTAAAATGTTGCCATATGCATCTTAAACTTAAAAAAACCCCATCTTGCCCTATTCTGTTTAGTAGCATTATGTCTATAGCCACTGCAGTGAATTATGACAAAAATAAGGAGGAAATTTTTAAAGAGAAGCTTCTCACCTTCCTGCATAAGAAGTACTAAATTCCATTGGGAAGCACTTGGGCATACATCATAACTTGGACTGATCAACCTAGGGTCTAAGTAATGAGGGGGAGCCACATTGTGACAAAGTGTATTAAGTGTGAAAATAGGATAGCATTTATACAAATGCAGCAAACAGCTTTGTGATAATTAGTGGAAAGGAGGTCACAGCCTGTCTTTCTGTCCTACACAAACCTTTTGTTTATTACTGTAGCATGACAGCATATGGCTCTGGGTTTTCAGTGGACTAGTACAATTTCTCAGTTGTTTTTGCTTTCTCTTTTCTCACAGTAAGATGTGATATAAATTCCTAAACTCAAAACCCTCAAAAATTCAACCCACAAGCCTCGTTGGTATCTGGAGTTTATGTATTCTTTAACCAAAGGCCTTTACATAACCAGATACTGATACATTCTTCAGTGAAATTCTTGAAGCTTTGGGCTCAACCACCGCTTCTTGCAGTGATGTGCTTGAAAAAAA
This sequence comes from Pseudotriccus pelzelni, assembly GCA_035584735.1. Taxonomy (NCBI): domain Eukaryota; kingdom Metazoa; phylum Chordata; class Aves; order Passeriformes; family Tyrannidae; genus Pseudotriccus; species Pseudotriccus pelzelni. Next base: position 28,406,203 of record JAWMRA010000001.1, read on the forward strand.
TGTCAACTATGTAGCTGTAATGGAGGGCTGTGGAGTTGAGGAATGTCCATTTTCTCAAAGTGACAGACTGGTGTCAAGGTCTAGAGTGACCTCCATCAGGGTGCTGGCTCCAGCTTGAACAGTCCTGTGGTGACATCAAAATGGTGGCATCTATATTTAAACATTTTTTTCTTATTGTCATTACTGCAGAGAAAAGCTGAAGATCTGGCATGAATGAATCCACTACAGAGATATCTGCTGGAGTAAGCAGAGGACTTTAAAGCTGCGTGAGTTGAGAATTGTCTCATTCATTTTTCATAGGTTATTAATTCTGAAACATTTCTGTTGCCTACAGCAGAGGACTTGGATGTGTAAGGGAGAAGTTCTCTGAATAATAGTCAAAAACTTGATTTCTGAGAGCACAAAGAAGAAAAATGCAGCAAAATCCTTGTTGGAAGGAGAGATACAAAAATGCTTAAAGAGGCTTGAGAGCAAAAGAAACACACAAAGGGTTTACAAGGCTGAAGTTAAACAGAACTAAGTAGGATTTAGATATGTACTTAGAAAAAATAATCCTTAAAAGGAAGAGAACAACCTCCCTTTCCACCCAAAATCAAAAAAGAACACTATTAAAATGTTCTTAAAGTTGTTCTTAAAGTATTTAGTTTCTTTTAATAACACTCATGATACATTGGGCAGTCCGACATGATTCTGTGTGTATTGGCAAAGCACAGTAGCTTTTTGAATACTCAGTCTTCGTCTAAGTGTGTTTCAGACCTATGTGTGATAAACCTCATTTGCTAAACGTGGGAGGTTGATCCACTCTATATCACAGCAGGGTCTCAGGTAATAAATTAAAATGATATAAAGGTTTGGGGCTTCTTTACTTTTAATTGACTTGCTGCATTTTTCTCTGAAGCGTTAAGTTAATGAGAAATCTCATTGTCAGGACCCTTTTACTGAAATATTTCTGAAACATTGTGACTGCTTTTCTTCTAAATCCTCTATACAATCTACATTGCCATTCAATTTATTATGGGAAACTATTGGGAACACCCAGAAATAAAATCCAAGACCGGGCCTTTCTTTCCCATATTTTTGATGATATTCTTATTCAGGTATCCTGAATGGGAACATCATTGAGAAACACAGGGTTCAACAGCCAGAGTCTAGAGCAAACTAACCTAGCACTGCTATTCAAGGGCAGTGGATCCTTTGTGGCGTTAGGCAGACAGAGCACACGATCTTTCAATCTCAGTTTCCCTTTCTGTAATATAGAGTGATGAGAATAATTTCATTCTTATCTGACACAATGTTTTTATTTACTATGGACAGATGGAATGGTATGGAAATGGCCTTAATGAGGTCTGTTCAAAATCAGAGCCTATCAGTCATTCATTGTTTAATTGTTTCTTTTTTTTTAGTGAACAAACTCTGTTCATAATTGGAGAGACCAAAACATTTAAAGGTTGGATTTGTATTCTGGAGAGTATTCAGAATTTCAAGAAAACTACCCCCCCACTGTTTCATTATGAGAAATATTTTAAAGGCTTTCCAAAAGTTTTGTCTTTATGCAGAACCACAGTCTGTTTATTTCTTCATGCCAAAGATGAGGTTTGGCACAGGATTGTCCCATACCCTTGCCAAAAGCTCTCCTAAGAGCACACTCAGTTAGTTTATATTACTACTTTTGAGAAAGGAAACATTAAAGAAACCATATTTTTAATACAGTATAAAGGTCCTCTGAAGGCTGAAAATGCCTCCCTCTGGCCCCACCTCACTGCAGAGGACTAGGGGAAGTGAGGGAAAAAGGAGTCCTACAGTCAAAGAGCTGCCTCCGTGTGAGGCCTGGGAGCTAGGACAGCTTTGCTCTAACCCTCATTTCCCTGCAGGCTACGTTTTCAAAAATTGCTTCTAAGTGTGGTTGCCCAAGTCGAGACAACCGTGGCTTCATTTTCGGCAAGTCTGGGCACGCTAAACACCTGTTGATTTTACAGTGACTGTTCAAGGGAAGAAGGACCTAGGATGCCTCCTGCCAGTGTTCCCAAACTACTGCAAGTGCAGAGTACTGAGGGCCACGTCTGTTCCTCTCCCTCTGTGACCCAGTGAGCACTGGTGCATTGTCTATGCAGCTTCTGTAAAAGGTCACCAAGGCTATGGTTATTCTATTTATACATATAAATATAACTTACATTTAACTTGCATTTTTTTGCTTTGAAAGCGGTAAAACCTCTAACTGATGTCTGGAGCCTTGGACCTTCCCCTGATACCAGGAATGACACATCAGGCATATTCTTTCACTTTTGACTTTGGCATTTCCTATATATTTGAGAAAGAGAGACTTGAAGGATCTGCTAACTATGCTGCAGAAAGACTGCTGATCACTAAACTGTTTCATTTAAATGAAAAGACTTAATTGTTTTATACTTCTATGAAGTCTTGAAGTCTGAGATAATACATAATTTAAACACTGAAGGCTATTGTCATAGAAATGCCTGAGTCTGTAGCCATATTATGCACAGAGTGAGAGAGCATTTTAGGTGATTGTAAGAAGATTTTTGCATTGTTAAAGAAAAATGTGAATATGTGTATCCATGTATCTGTGTATCCATTCATCCATTCACTCATCCTTTTATCCATCCATCAGAACTCAGATTATACTTTTAGAAACTGAAGCCAGATGTTAAAGCTGTCACCCAGCTGAATATTTCCCTCCTCCTGCAGGTGTCCATTCAGCCCATTCATTGTCTGTAGGCTGCATGGGGCAGGCATAGTCAGCTATCAGAAAGAAAGCTAAAGCATGGAAGACACTTTTTTCCATTTGAGTTCCCCACGCCATATGGCAGCCAAATTTTCTGCATTTAATTTTCAAATATACTTTTTTTTTTTTTTGCTTTTTTTTTCTTTCTTTTTTCTCCCTAATGAAACTGCCACTTCCAGAATTTGTTATTCAGCCATCTTGTTCAATGACAATGCCTCTTCCCTCTAGGGATTAGTCCAAAGAATTTTCATCAGGTGGCTGAATACCTAAGTGTTGGGGATGTCTATGCAAAATCTGCATATTAAATTTCAGTTCCCAGACTTGCATGGGTGGAATCTTTTTCTTTTCTGTGAGCAGAGCTGTCTTTGAGACCTGTCAGAGTTGCACCGATGTGGATCAAGCTTCAGGGTCTGGGGCTTTAAGACTTTTTAGTGAAAGTTAACACTGAAGTTACAAAGCACTTCTACTATGATATGAAAATGAAACCATACTGAAAATTCTTAAAAACTCAAAGAAGGACTTATTTTATAATCTAAAATTATTCTCAATGGTAGTGTTTCTGGAGAGAATAAAAGTGAAAGCTTCAGTGGGTAAATCTTCCTGTCATAACTTCACAATGATATTCAGATGTCAGTCCTTTTTTCTGCTGTAAAAAGATATTTTGTTTAGTTAACCTGCTGGAGAATGTAAAAAGGAAGTTAACATGTTCTGTAGACTCAAGGAGTGAGGACTGTTGATTTATACATTCTGACTGCCTGCGTATTACAGACCTCTGTCACATCCACATTGAGCCCAATTCTTTCATGTTTGATTAAAATGTTACCTGCAAATGTAAACTTGTGAGAACAATTTCTTTGCTACCCATGCTCACTTTGAAAAACTGTTACTCGATGCTCAGAATGAATAAGGTGTTGTTTCCTATGGCACTGGATTCTCTGCTTTTCCAACAAGGCATAAGCTCCAACAGGAGATTTTCCAGTAAGTAGGAAATTCCTGATGGCTCAATACTAGTGGATTGTCTGAAGCCTAGTAGGTTATGTTCACACTGAAACCTTTTATTTATTGGGACCACTATTAAGGCCATCCTGTTTACCTATCCAACAATTTTCCTGCATCACGTTAAGAACTTAATTGTTTCTGAGGTGTCCACTTTTGTCAGATATAGCTGAAATTGGTGATGGTGTCCAAAAAATTATTGAAGGGGTAATATGCATGTGACCACTCATGAAGACAAAGCTTGTCTGTGTAAGATTTGTTTCCCTATGAAATCTGGCAACTGTGCTGTCAGATATATCTGAACCCCTGTGGATTGTTAGTGTTCTGTTCTTACTGTTCATAGAGAAGGAGAGATCATCAGATGCAGATAATCATGCAGTTTTGTCAGATATGAAGCAGCACTCCCAGAGGATATCAGCAATGACCAATGGAGCAATTTCCCTCTGACATTCTGCCTGTTTCTGGGGTTGTTTTGCATCATGGTGGATCTTTAAAAATATGTTTAAAATACACTGCCCTGATAGACTGGAAATGAGAGTTAGTAAATAGTTTAATGTTTGTGATATTTTCAAAGTACTTCATCATGTCAACAGCCAATAGGCAGGATGCAAATGAAATGATGAGACTCTGTTTACCTTCACTTCTGTTTGTGTTTGCTATATCTGAAGATGCTCCTAGATTTTGTTACAAAAATACTTTTCATTTAGAAATTTGGACCTCCTCTGATGTAAGCCCCAAACATTTCCATTTCTAAGTGCAAGAAGTTGATCCCTATGTAATTATGAAGTGGTGCCAGGTTCTAACCACACTACCTTACCTACCCTAGTTCTTTGGCAATGTTTTACTTGCAACAACTTTATATACCAAACATGTTTGTTTAATAAAAATGTTGTTATGATAACTATAAACAACATATTTTTTGTATGACTAATGTTTTCATGAAGTTGGTTTCATTTTCACAGGTCACTGCTTCCTTTTCCAGCCTCACAAACAGTTTTCTCAATCATTTTGGGCACTGAGTTGGTGCCTCAGCACTTGGATCTGTGTCCTATGATTTGATCTTCTTTTCAGAGTGTTCTCCTATTTGTCCCTGTCCATGTGCTGTTTTTCTGACACTTTTTTTTTTCTTCTTGCATCTCTTTATGACAGTGTTTCTCCATGATGTTCTTATTAAAAGAGGTGAGATATCCAGAAAAAAATTAGATTCTGTGTGAAAAAAAGAAGCAGCTGACCAATAAGCTGCCTAGAAAGTAAGTAATTTTTCTTTTTCTGATTCCTTATGTGTGTGTGTGTTGTTATCTTAAAATCTACATTCATGACTTTATCTACAACATAAGGCATATTTTGTAAATGAGCTTAAACACTCTATCAAATTGTAATTATTCATGAATAGTCTCTATTTATTGCTAATGATATGCATCATGCTAACAGAGTTTGATATACTGATTATACAAATAAAGTTCATCTGAGGTAACAGAGTTTATTCCTTTCTCAGGCACTCAGCCTGGATCTCAGCTGCAAAGTAAGTACCTCTCCACATCTCATTATCAAAATAGCAACCTTCTTAATCCTTTGCTGTGAAGAACAAAGGTTTGATTCAGTCTCTGGAGCAGAAATAGGATCTTATTAATGCACTGGCAACTACAGTGTTGTTATTTTTGTTAGAAAAGGGAGAAACAGGAATTTGCTGATATATGTTAGATTAAGGGCTGTTATTGTTTTGAGATTAATTGGATTGTTAGCTGGGCCTTTCTGATGTCAGTTGAAAATCTACAAAATATCTTGTAATTTTTTATTCTGGATGAGTTCAGGAGCTACCTCCTGGAAATTCACTTCTGTTCTTTGTATCTGTTCTGAAAGAATCACTGAGGGTATCAGTTAAACGGTGTATTGTTTACTGTGCATGGAGAAAAGTTCTTGTATCACTCTTGCCTGGAGTGCTGGTTTTCCTGACTCAACCCACCTGCTATTCAATAGATTAAAGCTGAGACCCAAGACACCAGTGAGGTACCTCGTGCTCAGCCTTTGTTGAGCACTGACTCAGAAGAGGTCTGTGCATTATTCGAGTGTCGAGGTTTGAACATGTTACAAACTGATGTATGAATTCACATTTTGAAGTGTTAGAGCTCCAAAGATGTTTTGTGGAGTCTTTTCTTTCTTTTGAAAGATTTGCTGCTGTGTAATGTTGGGCTGCAGCAGACTGTAGAATTTGGGATCCCTGTGGAGTAGACTCTCTCTTGTCTCTGGCAGCTCATCAGGACAAAGTTGAAATTAGGATTGCAGAAAAGAGCCAGAGGAATTCCACTTGGTGAATTAAATGTTACTGAGCTTGAGGACCTTGAAAAGGGTTAGGGATGGATCTGGGTGAGCTCCCAAATTGGTATGAATGACTGGCATAGAAGGTATTGCTTAGAGCAAAAATAAATGCAGTGTAACTGATCTGTTGGGACCAGCAAACTGTTTCTGGAAATGACTGATCTTGATAATTCTCAGTGATAGGCAAATGACATACTCCAAATTACGTGTGGTCCATTGTGTAATTCTGTGTGGGTGTGGACCTTTGCAGGTTATTGGCCTATGCCATCTGGCACAAAATGTGTTTGCTTAAGTCTTAGCATGTAGAACTTTGGGTATTTATCATCATGTGTAGGTGAAAGGTTCAGGCTTAAGTGAGGGAGAACTATCCCAGAAACTGAGGTCAGCAGAAGCATTCTGGATAACTGTTACCAGGTCTGCGTACTGTCACAGAAAATGAAGAGCAGTAAAATGGCATTTGCAGTGAACCTCAATTCTCTGCTTCTATTCCTCATGGTTAGGACAAACCCTGTGTTTGGCCTCCAGGAGATATGACAAAGATATGTTCATTGATGTCGGTATGTAGGCTAAGACTTGTGGCTTGAGAGTGTGGGCATTTATTTGGGAATTGGAAAAGACTTCTGAGCATAATCTAAGGCAATCATGTGGTATTAATTGCTATTTTATCCTGATTGTCTATGTCCCCAGAAGGCTTTAAGTATCAAGCTTTGATAGAGCAGGGATGTTTGAAGTACCAATAGGATATTTGGGCCCAAGCCTGTTCTCTGTAATGCCACTGTTAATCTGGGGTAATTATGTTGGCTTCTGAGTGACAGTGGTAGAACTAGAGCAGGACTGGACCTGAGAGAGGAAGCTGTGAGTGCATGTGTATGCCTTGGGCAGTGAAACAGCTGACTGAAGAAACAGTTCATGTACTGCTTGCATTTCCCCTTGATAGTTTCCAGCTGCTCTCTTATCCTTGGCATGCAAAATGACATTAATTAGTTTCAGCTTACAAAAATGAGTGAGAGACAGTATGAGTTACACACCTTATAGTGCTACACATAAACAACGGGCTACATGCAACAAACTGTGATTAAAAATGCTGAGTGACATTGTTGTTATTAAGCCAGCAGCTGAGTAAAGAGAAAGTTCCTTTGGCAAAGTAGCCATAGGCTAGATGGTTTCGCAGCCTACTACAGAGGCAGACATGTGTACATGCAGGAAATCAATGTGTGTTGCACCTGGACCGTGAATGAGAGTGTCACAAACATCATGCTTTCACCATCACAGGTCTTTTAGTGTTGACTGAGGCAAGAGAAAGGGAAGAGCTAAATAGGACAGTAAAAAAGAAGGCAGTATTGTTTTTTTCCTCCCATCACTAGGCACATATTTGTAGGATATTAATAGTTTTGGGGTTTTTTTCTTTATATTTATTGCACGTTTTCTGATTAGTGTTCCTGGATGGCTTCCTCAGAGCATATAAGGAATAAATAGACATAACATGTGTTCAAAGAGTTTGCACATCTAGATTTTCCCACCTGTTAGTTTATTGTCACAATGAGAGATATTTTATGGTGCTGCAGTAAGACCTGCCAATACCTTGCTGCCCAGGTTGGTAGGAAAGTATTAGCAGAAGCTGACTGAAATCAAGAGACGCAGGAGAAAATGCATTAAGCAAAGGATGAAAATCACAATGTTTTAACACCATTGCTAGTCCTAAAGGCTAGACAGATTTTACTGTATTGGGTGGACTGCTACAGGCTCTGTCTAAAACAAATTGGAAATTACAAACTCAAATGTAAGTGAATATTAGAGATTTAGTGGACAAGGTTATGCAAAAGTTAGAATATGTACAGATGCTGCAGTCCTGATTGAAGAGTTTCTGTGAAAAGGAGAATGAGGTGTTGACAGGTTGGTGTTGCCCAGCTAGAAGTGTTGTATAAGCCTGGAGAAATTGTCCATATGATAATCTAAAAATATAAATAATAAATGAACTACAGATACTTGTGTGGACAGTAACGAATCTGTACAAATGTACTACTGAGGAACTGGTGCCTGATTACTAAAGATTACTTTGTAAATTAATAACCTATTGGACTCAACAAACAACAAAATTAGATGAGCTGTGGTTGAAATGTCAAACAGGTTTTTTGGTTTAGTTCATGAAATGTAACCATGATGAAGTTCTGTTATGAGGGGACCTTTTTTCTTACATGTGTGGGGATGGTAGAGGAGAAAACTGAGAAGACAGCAGAAAACCTATTTGGAAGAGTAAAGAGAACTGGCTTGTATGAATTTTTCTAAAGTCTTAGACTTGACTCCTGATGCAAGCTGAGATCCGAAGTGTTGCAGATCTTCAGGGTAGTTTCCACTTAATTTGGGGCATTAACCCAGGTATGCATTGGCTAGAGGCAGCAGACAAACTTACTGTTAAGTTTTGCTACAAAAATGGTGGTGAAAATTAGCCTGAGATCTAGAAAGGTGACTAAGAGACAGGGTGGAACTGCAGAGGAGGCTGGGGCTGTAGGTGAAAGTGAACAGGATTCAGGAGCAAACCAGTTCTTAGTTCTCATTGATGCTTTTTTACTATAGACAGATAAAGCAAATAGGATTTGTGTGCACTGTAGAAATTTCATTCTATCAAAGCATCTGATGTTTATCTCATTTCTCAGCTGAGTGCAGTTGTAGGAAATCTCATGTGTTGGCTGTTTGCCATGATCTTAACCAGAGGGCTTTCAGACTGCAATGCTGAATTCAAATCTGTCTGTCTCATCACTGAGTAATACTTCGTGAGGTGCTGGTATTCCCTGGCGACCTGTCACCTTACAGAATGTGGGAAATTATATTAATGAAAAGAGTTTGGTTGAGGTTGGTTTTATATTTTCTTGAGGAAGGGAATCCTGAAGGAACACGTGTCTCTGAGCAGGAGAGCACTCAGTCTTAGTGGAGCAGCACTTACTGTCAAGTTGGGAAAGTGTCAACAAGGAAGAGTTTTGATACACAAAGTAAGGAATCAATATCAATCCAGAAAGCAAAGGAAATTTCCATACTCCGACAGGCTTTTCAAACTAGCAAGCAAGGCCAGCCTTCATTGGACTGTGAGAATATTGCACAAGATTCATCCCGCATTTCTACTCCTAACTTCTTGAGTCACCGAAGGTATGTCTACTCAGGATTTGACTGGCAGATATGAACTCTATGAACTCACTCTGTCTGCGCTCCAAGCTGGCTTGATGAAAGCTGCCTGGGAATGGGAAGCTCTGTAGCCATCATTAACATGGGGCTGAGCCTGAACTAATTGGTTCTGCCGGGAAGCAGGGTATATTAGCTTGGGTTCAGCATTAGAGGGCTGCTGTTATAGGACTTTAGAGTCAGAGCTGGTTTCTGTCTGGGCTTCCTGGAGCACTTGTAGAGGGAATTGTATCTGTTTGCAAATCTGCGTGGAAGTGCATCCTGAATATGTTAGAAGGGTTAGATAGACATGATGATCCAGAAAAATGGTTTCCTAAAGGCTGCCCATTCTTTTTTAAGGAAACTTGAGTAATAATCCAGTGCCAAAGTCCAGCTTTAACAAACAATCTACTTTCCAATGCATTCTGTCAGGTCTGAGGATTGATGTATGCTAGTGTTACTGGGAAAGACTTAAAACTGTATGTTTGAGTGGAAACCCAGCTGTTCTGTGGAAAGGGATGTGCAGGCATGACAAATGAGCACCTTGCAGTAGCAACTGCCTGAACTAAATGACCCTCCCTATACAGTCCATTGCACAAACCACTTGCTCTCTTGTTTACAATGAATGGAAAGTGCTAATGACAGCTTATTTATCTGGTATCTCAGACTCCCAAGTCACTCAGCTACTTTCGAAGATGCCCTCTTTCAAGTTACTTTCTGTAATTTATTTTCATGCCTTGGATTTTCAGAAAAAAAACCCCAAAACCTGTTCTGTAAGCAAAATTCATGGGTGTTTAAACAATGATTTTGTCCTTAGCCTCAGGAGCCCATTAGTTGCTATGTTCTTGAAGCAAGCAAAACCAGTGCATTCTGTAGGGTATAAAACTATTCCTAAATGTGGCAGCGGATCACTGCAGCCATTAGATTAATACCAACTATTATCATCCAGGATGCTCATCTGGTTTTACTGAGCTTTGTTAACGAAATGGAAATGTATGATTAAAGTCATCCTGTCTGTCCCTCTAAAGCTGTGCCTGTGAATGAGTCACTGTTTTACAAATGGGTGTTGCCAGACGCTGATATTGAATACGGCTCCAGCCGTCAGAGCTCTGGGTCCAGCACTGCATTCTTGGAGTCCAGACTGGAACACTGAAATTCCCGTTGAAATCTGTGGGAATTCTGCATGGCTAAAGCCCGGCTACCTTTGTGGCTGGCTGCAGCAGCTTAGAGCAAGCTGTAGCTCTATTTAGTAGGCACCTGGTGGCTTGGGGACTCGATATGAGGTTCATGCATCTCTTCACTTAGTCACATGAAACCCAAGATGGAATTGAGGATACCACATTCCACTTAGGCTTTGTTTGCTTGTGGTCAGCTGAATGCCCACTGTTGTCTCTGGATGTGACACCTTCTGCTCCACTGGCAGAACTGCAGCTGTGGTTTCTCTGCCCCCTGGGCACAAGAAATATTTGCACAGACCAAACCCCAGTGTGTCATTCGGCTTGTCTGCTCTGCCTGCTGCAGTGATCCTGGCTGGCTGCACCAAGGGTGGAATATGCTTCAGCCTTTTGGCAGACATATAGCTGTTTGCATGTCCCAAAGTAAACTGCTTCCAAAGACCTTCATGTGGAGCTGTTCACAGTAAGCTGTGTGTTATGGGTAAGGTTGAACCAATAGTTAATTTAACTTGTTTGCTTCACATAAGAGATAGGGTTTGAATAGTCCTGGCCTGGGGGAATTTCACATCTGGATTCAAACTCTTTATGGCTACTGTCCCCTAATCTGTGCCATGGGCTGTTCCCAAGTCATAGTTCTGTACTTTTCCAAGCTTTGTGTTTCATGTCGTCCCCTCAGGGGCATTTGTAAAAGTGGGAGGGCCAGATTGGTAGTTGCAAGAAAGGGAAGTATCATCACTGACGTCAATGCAGCTCTTCCACTTTAGCAAGGGATCAGGCCCATCTATCAGTGTCACAGTCTGCTGGGGAGGAGGGGAGGCAGCCTGAGAAGTGTTGGGTTTGCAGTTCGCCAAGTGAAAAACAGAGAATTTGAGCGCGGTAGCCAGGCATGTTACAAAACAGACTGTTGGAGAGACAGCTCGGTGTGGAGGCTTCAGTCTTGATTTACCTACTCCTGGTCATTGTCCTGATATTGCATGGCTTTAAGACAATTGAAAGAAACCTTAATGTATGGACTTCTGTTAAGGGTTATTGGCTGAGAGCCCTTGTGGGATTTCTGTGCGTTTTCATGTGTTATAGGAGGCCAATTGTGGCCGTAGCTACTTTTGTGCAGTTGGGTAAGGCTGTAGTGGAAAATCCAAGGCTGGTTGCCCTGTGTTACCAAATGTATGATTGCACATAGGTTTAAAGTAATTTAAAGCTTCCAAAACTTTAACATATCTTAGGATATTTTAAATAATTTTGAAAGCATGTGTTTAAGGGAATAATCCTGAACTGAAAGGAAGGGAGCCTGAAAGCTCTGAGTAAAGCAGAAGAGAGCCAAATTTTTCTCAGGGGAGTAGACAAGGGAGAAAAGGCCACACACCCTTTCAGAGATCCACTAGTGCTGTTCCCAGAACTTTGCCTGTTTGGTGCGTTTCTTCCCCTGTGCTTTTGCTCATCTGAACAGTCTCTCCAGAAATCAGCAACTGGGAGCACATAAGAAGTAATTCTCTTTGCCAGGTAAATGGGAACAATAGTGGAGTGGGAAAGAATGAATCACTGCCATTAACAAGAAAGCTGGGGTTGCTTTCATCATCAACACAATGCAGTGTCTATTCTCAAATGTCAGGGCTAATAATTCACCATTTACAAATTAGACTTAACCCCCTCCCACACAAACCCACATAGCCTTTGCTAGCCTTCAAGCTTAGGTTATAGCTGCCTTTCTCTGAGGGCTACCAATAAAACCTTCAAAATATATATCCTCCAGACAGTCTGGCTGCTTTCAAGATCAAATACTCCTCCCCTTTTCCCTTTGGATTTTGTTTTAGTCAACTACATCACTGAAAAATGTGGAAATGTCTTTGAAAGCCCATGTAAGGCCCTAATTATCCCTAATGTAAGAGGGCCGTTATTGTCTACAGATGAAATGAATAATACAACCAGTAAGAAAGATTCCAAAGTTTTGGTTACCTTAATAAATTCCTAAACATGAAGGAACTCACAGATCTTTATCCAATCCAACCAAAAATTATTACTGCAGGTGGGAGTATCAAAAGCTAGAGTGTTTCAGCTGGCATCTTACAACATCTGTTAAGATGATGTTTTTCATCCAGTGTACTGATGGATTGTAACTATAGCTGTCCAGAAAAGATGTAACAAGGATGCCAGTTCCTACATAACCATCATGTAGGTGTAGAACATGAGATGCTACTAATTTCAGATGCTCATCAGGATATTAATATCCTCTTTACTTTGAAAGTAATGGGCTTGTTTGAATTCCTGGTCCTGAAAGATAGAAAACATTCAGGATATGTTTTTCATCCAGCAGGACTTTTAAAGTTGAAACAGGTAACTGGAAAAAAGGATGCAAACCCAAACTTGGGACTCATTAGTAGAGTCCATTTAACAATTTCTGATTGTCCAGTCCAACTCCAGCAGTTTTTTATTAATGAATAAATCATTCTTTCTTCCTCTGCAGATTGAGAACCCTTAAAAGTGGTTTACATGCAGTTCTTAGCACAGCTGTTTGCTGGGGGTGTGTGCTCTGTGTGGGGGATCTATCAGCAGCCTGGCTACCTCTGTGTGATCTTGGGTAAGGCCTGGATAAAAATCAAAGGCCAGATTGTTCTGTTTTACCAAATGTGTTGCCTGGGGCCTGCTAATTAATAGAATGTCTAGGAATGTCATACATCTATTGAAAAAAAAAAGCGTCACTTGAAAATTGCTATTGTTTTAATTGAATGTTGTCATTTTCACATAGTGACCAATATCTCAGCCTACCAGCCTTTTTGAAAGAGCAAACTGGAACATGGGAAAACAGGGCACTCGTAGGGAAATGCTGTCTGTTTTTAAGTTATTTTTTAACGTAGGTCTCACAGAGTCATAAATGCTCCCACATGTTGACTGGGGGCCTTATCCTGAAATCCAGACTTGTGTTTCATTCTTATAAATTATTCCAACATAAGCCAGTGCTGGAGGCTGACTGTAAACAGGGGTTACAGAATTGAGCTGAGTTTGACCTAGCAGTAGAGCATAACTCTGGAAACATTTGCTGGAGATACGGCACTTCATGACAAGGACAGACCAGCTGAAACTCTGAGGTTGTACATGGCATTAGGCATGCAAGGATGTCTACCAGTAAGTGTTTGCAGGATTGGATGGTAGGTGGTCCTACTTTATTTGCTGTTTTAACAGAAGTCTGGGATTTGTTATGGAGTGAGTTAGTTCCTCTGGGAAAGGTGGGTGTAACTTGTCAGGACATGAAGGATAACTAACCTCAGACATTTGGGAAGTTGTGTGTGTGTTTTGATGCATATGATTTTGTTATGTAAAACAGTGAGGCTCACCCCCTGCTCTGCCTGTGGGTTTCTGCAGTTCTTTTGAAGGAGAAGGGTAGCTCATATGATGAGGTGAGAAAGAAGATGAATGGAAATAGAAACCAGGAGGAATCAGTTCTTCAGCTGAATAGTTATAAGGGCTTCTAGAATTCAAAGATTTTTTGTACTGTGTCACTGGGCCTGTTGGGGAAAAAATGAACAGTATCTAAAGGTTACATCTTGATTTTTACAGAGTTATTTGGCCACAATTTGATTGTGCATGAAAATTATCACATTTTATATGATATCCCACTGTAAATATTCCTCAAATGCATCTCCTGATGTCAAAAGGGGCTCAAATCCTTCTTTTTCTTCTCTGTGTAGCTCTTGGATTGGAAGCTGGTTTTCATTTTATTTGTTTCTATCAGTGTGTTAGAGCAAAGGTGTGTGCTTTGGGCCATGGGTATAATTTTGAAGGTTTCTTATGTTGAGAACTCCCTGGCAAATAGATCATTCAGTGCTATCTTTTCTGAGAACCCAGCAAAGATGATGGCATTTTGGAGGCGGAAAGAAGCAATGGGGAATGAGTGGGAGTATCTTTTTATCTGTCAAATACAGTTGTGGTATCTCTGCAGCACTGTGCTTTAAGTACAGTATGCTGGTCTTGGCTTTTATGAGAGTTCTGGAAGAGTTTTGTACACTGCACAGTCTGATTGACAAAGAGGCTTTCTGTCCTTGCATGACCTTCCTTTAATTTAAAAAAAATTCAATAAAAGTTCAGCCACACAGCAAGGGATGAATTTAAAGACTGCACACCATGTGACAGTGGTAAAACTTTCATAATAGCCGTCATATTTGTTGGTTTAAAAATCAACTTCATTGTCATAGTTAATAGTTTGCAGCTGCTGTAGGACAGAGGCAAATTGCTATGTATGTGTCAGCCTTAAATGCAAGTAAGATCCACTGACTAGGATGACTTGGTTAGTTCTTTCTATCTATTGGTAGTATTGCTGATCATCATCTCTACGCGATGAGAGGATTTCATTGCCACATTTCAGCACTGCTGAGCTGACTATGTGATCTTGCAAGTAAAATAAACTCGCTTTCAATGGCCTGCCAAAATATGCTCCATGATATCCCGTTAAAAAGGCCTCCAGGGTCGCGCATAAATAGGTGCAACCCCTTGCAAATCTACGGAATATCTGCTGGAAAATCACAAGGTAAGTTCTCTGCTAACTTAAACTTAGGAAAAGTACTTATTATTTGCCTGAAGTTCGTATCAGATGGAAATGGGAAATAGATGACACACTCACCCCACCATACTGGTGATGTGCAGAAGATGTGTAAAGTCGGAATGGTTCAGTGGTGAAAGTGTAGCAGTAGGCTGAGGGCAAGCAGGGGAGTATGTGAAGTGTCTGCTGGTTATCCTGAACTAGAAGCTATCCAAGAAAGGCTCCCTAAAGCTTTGGGAGTTGTGGCAACCATAAGAAATTATGTCTAAAGGGATGTGTTGTGCCATTGAGCAAATGTAGTGTTTAGATTTAGAGAGATTCTACTTTACTTTTCCTTCCCCTACTGTATCTGCTGTTAAAATAGAACTGACTTTAAACTGTGGACCTAAAGCTGCAGAATAAAATATGAGAGTTATCCCTTTTAAGTGACCTCAGAAGGACTGTGGTTATTTAAAGCAGAGCATCCCTTGGTGTTTTAGGCACCTGTCTGTGTGGAGAACTCAAGGAGTTCAGTGAGTGCAGGCCAGGCTGTCCAAGATGCTGTGTTCTCATGGCTGTGGATCAGTTTTTCCTTCAAGAAAGTAAACAGTAGAGGAGCAAAAAAGGACTAATGACTGAGCTTACAAGAAGACAGTACTTTTAATGCTGAAGTCAGAGCCTAAATGGTGGGAAAAGTTCCCCAGGGAACATGCAGCCCACACAGTCCTGCACTGGATTATTGTTAGTGCTACTTCACTTATTTGGTTGAGATTTCTCATGTGTTTCCTGGGACAGAACCTGACCCTCAGGTCTCATTTACAGTTCAGAGAACTTCAGTTTGGCATTTCTGTGAAGATTGTGTAATTGCAATAATTTCAACTCTTGTAATTCCTTCAAGCTCGTTTAATTTGTCAATGTGTTAGTTTATTTTATCCACATAGAGACCATTACTAGCACTGAAGTCTAAAGTAAATACATGGGATATCTAGTTAATCTGTACTTTCTTTTTCCCCAGGCCATCTGCCTTATTTGGTTTGTGGAGGTTGCTTTGTTTTACAAACAAATGGAAGTGTATATAAGAAGACAAGTGGAACCTTCAAAATACCCTGTTCAGCTTGTAGAGGGCTCCAGAAGAGTGGCTCTGTGGGGCCTGGAAATGCCTAAACAATAGATATCTCCACTTACTCCTGAACTGTATTGCCCATCCTCTTGATGGAGTTTCCTAGTCCTGAGGAGGTAGGGAGATTTGGGCTGAGCCCTGGTTATTTGTCAGCCAATTTACAACTAAACCAAGGAGATCATAGAATCATAGAAAGGCTCAGGACCCCATCCAACATGGCACTGAACACTTTTGGGGCATCCACAACTTCTCTGGGAAACCCATTCCAGTGTCTCACCACTCTCAGAAGTAAAGAACTTTTTCCTAACAAGTAGTCTTAATCTCTTCTCTTTTAGTTTAAAACCCTTGTTCCCCCTTGTCCTATCATTATCTGCCCATTTAAAAAGTCATTCTTCCTCTTTTTTTTAGAAGCCCCCTTTAAGTACTTTAAGACTACAATAAGGTCTTCCCAAAGCCTTCCGTTCTCCAGGTTGAACAAACCCAGCTCTCTCAGCCTTTCTTCATGGGAGCGATGCTCCAGTGCTCTTACCATTTTCGTGGCCATCCTCTGGACTCACTCCAAAAGATCTATGCCTTTCTTGTGCTGGTAATCCCAGAGTTGGACACAGTGCTTCAGACGGGGTCTCACCAGAGCAGAGCAGAGGGGCAGAATCATCTCCCATGCCCTGCAGCCCATGCTGCTTTTGATGCAATTGGATACAGTTGGCCTTCTGGATTGTGAGCACACACTCAAGATATATTCCTCCTGTTAGAAAAGGTGGGACAGATGTCTGGAAGATAACAGCTGTAGATATATTGGAACTACCCCTTCTGTATTAGAATTTCCTCTATTTTTCTGCCTTAGAGCAATGTACAATTTTTTGACCAATAGTTCTCTGTCTCTGATATCCCTGACTGTTTCCTAAAGACTGTGGACAACCAGTCACGATGTTTTACCTTGATGGTAGTCATTCTTTTCAGAAGGAAACTTCTTCATCTAAGTCTACAAGAGAAGTAGGCCTCTGTGATTAGAGAAGGAGGGTGGACTTTATCTAATTGAATGTAAAGGCATGTGAAATGCAAATGTTTGCTGTTATGATAGTCCTTGAGCATTGTCTTATGATCTGTGGATATGCAGTCAATGAAGTCAACGGACTGTAGGTACTGGCTCTTCTTACCCTACAGCAGATGCGTAAAAGGGCAAATGGACTCTGTCCAGAATATCATCTGTGTCTGTTGACTGGATGGCAGACCAAGGCAAGATGAACATCCTCAGATTTTTTGTCTTTTGCTCACAGTGGTGAAGCAGTTTGTAGAGCTGGTGTTTGTATTTTATGTCCGATCTCAGGTTGCCTTCCTTCTCTCCTCTGAATACTGACAGAGCTTTTTAGAGTAGGCATGAAGTAAGCCTGTTGAATATGAATTTTGATCTTTCCCATTTTATCTTTGCCTGAAACAGTACATAATATACTGACATTTTGGATCTGCAGGAGAAAACCAGAATGTTTCCACCATCAAAGGTCTCTTGGAGTTGTTGAAAGCAGGATGGAACAGTCCTGATTCTTGGACTTTCTTTTCTTAAGGTATTTTTCCTCCTATCTGATTTCCAAAGAGGAATCTGATTTTCATTTCACATTGCCCCACCCCTGTGGTGCTTTTCACATTGGCTAGAAATGAAAAGTCTTGAGTTGGAAAGGTGTCATCAAAACAATGACTAGATATACTTGGAATAAATGTTTATTATTTGGCTTGCTGCTGCTGAGAGCTGCTAATTACCAAGCAATTATGACCAGACACAGTATTTCACTGTCTAAAGCTGCCTCTTGGTTTTAATATCTGACAGAAAGAAAAGGCAGAAAATTTTTGAGGAGTCCAAATGAGGCCAAGAGCTGTATAAATATTCCTCAGGGCATCCTTTGCTACCTTGGACTTCAAGGCCAGGAGTTTGGCTATTACTGCCTCCTTAGAAAGCATTCTTGGCTCCAGTATTCTGATCCATCTTTTCTATACTGGCTTTTCAAATAATCAAATCATAAAAGTAGTTAGGGAAATACATTTTGCATCCGTAACTTCTGTGATCTTTGGATGCTTCAGGAGTCAAAACTCCACATGGATTTGCCACAGCCAAGGTCTGTGTGTTTGACTCAGAAATCCTTTTGCACACAAATTAGAGGGCAACCAGTGCAAAACAATGTGGTTATAATGCATTAGCTAAGCAGGAAGCATGGAGATCAGTCTCTGCTGTGTCAGGAAACAATTTGTCTGTGGAAATGGCATGGCACAGTGCTTGGGAAGACAATGCTGCTAGCGATGTTCAGTAGGTCGGCTGCTCGAGAAGGTCCTACAGGGGCACTGTCAGTGCATCAATAGGCCTGATTTATCACTGTGTTATATTAATTCTACTCCAGGGTGACTCTGTTCAAGTCAGTGAATTTTTCCTAGGGTAAAACTGGGGAAAATATAGTGCCTCATCCCTCTTGCTTTCTGCATGAATTTCTTCCACAGAGTCATATTGATACTTTCAATTCTGTCCTCTTCATGCCCAGCTGTGACAAGGTGGGAGCTGGAAGCTACTCAGCATTGCTTATTGGAGCTGGGGTATATTCCTGGTACTGGCAGAAACTTCTGAACCCCAGGTTTGCCAGCTAATCCTTAAAAATGGTTTCTGATGAAGGCAGACACATGAATCTTACAACGTGGCTCTCGACAAGTAAGGCACTTTGAAAATAAGATTTACTATTGGGATGGAACACCAGAGGCTGTCACACCACTAAGCTGAGAATAAACAGAGAGGAAAGCCTACATGAGAATGCCATGAAAGTGGATATAAATGAGAGAGGGAGGAAACTCTTGCCTCCAAACAAAGAGTTTGGCATTTGCCTGTAACAACATGCAGGTGCTTTGCCAGCATGAAGAACAGAATTGAGTACTGAAAATCTGCATCTCGATGTTCGTCTTTCAGCAGGATTCCACGCAAACACATTTCGTTAAGAATCACTACCAAGCTGTTTATGATACATCTGTGCCAACTGCAATGTTTTATGTAGCCATATAAGCCAAATCATTGTGACCTGATGTGACTCAGTTTTCTACAAGGGTGCGCCTTGAGAATTCTCATTTTCTTCAGTTCAAAGTGAAACACCAGGAAAAGTATTGGAATGGATCCGAAAACAGTGCAGCATTCTTATGCAGAGTGCCATTCAGGCAAACACCAGAAGAAAATCTGTCTTGGGTGTGTTTTTCAAAATGAGTCTGAAATGTTCGTTGGAAAAATATCAGGAATATGAGCCTTAACTGAACTCATTTATATCCTCTGATTTTGCCTGTATCTGTGGTATTGGTTAGTGCAATAATATTCTAAGTGCTCCGTTCCGAATTTTTAGTTCACTTTTCATCTTCTGCATGCAAATTAATTTAAGAGTGTATGTGATTTTTTTTTTCCTCTGGCTTTATTTTTTTCTCTATCTTTCTCTTTGTCCTTCTCCATATTTTTCTGAATATAAGTCTTATACCTCTGTGTGAATTTAGAACCTGCAAGGGATATAGAAAAAAATTAACTGAAAAAGTTCCTTTCTTTTCGGTCAAATATGCTACTGTTTTTCTTGGATTATAGAAAACCTCTTATTTATATATTCGGCTGTTTAGATATGTTCTCATGCACAGATCATAGTTTATTATGCATTTTATTCTTGTTTGCTCAAATAGTGCCGAACAAATCAACAGTAAAATTTTCCAAAGTTCTTCAAATTGAGGTCAGATGCTTTCAGGCTCATAAATCCTCTTGGTCAGGATAAGATATTTTGATACTTACTTGAAATTTGTCGCCATCTTTCTCTTCAGTAGCTCTGCCTGGTTTTAGCTTCATCTGAGATTGAACCGAACAGTTTAGCATTGTCAGAATTCATAATCAGCAGTTGCATTTATGTGCAATAACACCAGCGGTGCTGTGTTGTTTTGTTTTTCCAAGGTTTCCACTACAACAGACACAACTAAAAATGGCTGGGTTTTTTTACCATGCCAGCCTGAAAGCTGTTTCTTTTCTATTTTTTTAAATGCAGTAGTTGATGAGAGACTTCCTTCTGATGAAATTAGATTCAATAGCATAATTGATGAAATAAGGAGGAGGAGATTACCCAAAATGACCTTTCTGTCTGAATCTTTATTTGAATGGGAAAAAGACTTTTTTGAATGTACTTCCAGATAGAATCTACATTTCTTAGAAACTTGCAGGGCTTTTTGTGGGAAACCCCCAAACTATTTTTGTGTGGCTTTGGCCAAAATTATTTGGTTTTCTCTTACCAAATTTCAAAAAGGTTGAATAGTTGGCTTTTACGAAGGAAAGGCAATACTTTCCAAATAGAAAAATGCCCATTTTTTCCCTAGTACTGCCTTCTTTCCCCCCTCCCCCCTCTAATACAAGCAAAAGACTACAAAGCTACCAGGAAGTACAGTCATATCACCAAATTCCAGTGTGGAAATAAGAGGTACAGTCTCTGAGTTTTTGCCTGATGCAGCACCAGGCAGTGCAATACACACTTTGACTTAAATGCAAGCACAGATTAGTGTTTCTGCCACTGCAACATCGCAAATACCGTTATGGATAATTGCCATTGATGCCAGTCGCTGAGGAATAGAGGCTGAGTTGCCTAAACAATCTGTACTGTTACTGAAAGGGATCAGCTGCCCTTTTCAAATCCTTTCATTGTGATTGCTGCAGCGTTCGTGTCAGTGCAAAAGGTGTCAAATGAGGAAACTTCACCAAATGAAAACTGATAATGGGAAAAAAGGAAGGTTAATGTGTGCATGAGGGAGTGGCAAGAGCAAGTAACAGATTGTGTAATTTGGTTGAAGTATGACTTTGCTTTGAAATTGCAGTGCAGTAATGTTACATGCTTGAGATTATGCAGTCTTGGTGCCACAGCGATTTACAGATGTTCAGTTCTATGGGCCAGTTCTGTTTGAAAACTGGGTTTGGGGCTATACCTGATGGATATTATATTTTGTGGGCTGTTTCATCAAGTCAGCATAAAATGACAATGCTGATCATGAATCTTACTCCTGTGTCAGTGGCAGAGTTTGTGCTAGTCTTCATTGCCCTTCCTAGACAGACAGAAGGGGTGCTCAGGTGGTCTTTTTTCCTATTTTTGTCTCAGTAGACTGTGGGGATATGTTTACAGTCTGAAACTGCTTTTCAGAAGGTTAGAGTACAATATTGCTGCTATTCTGCCTACTTCTTATTTTAAACTAAGGGATTGTATCCCCTGACTTCCCTACATCAGGGTTGGAGCCTTCAGTTATGACTGAAATGAAGATGAAGGCTTAAATGCAGGGATTACATAGTTAAGATGTGGATTTAGAAAAAACCAATTTTTGCCATCAGATAATTGTGTGATATTTCTGTGAAGAAGGCTCTTCAACAAAAACTGGAAGGAATTCGGCAGTGAGGAACTCCAACAGTGAGAATTTGAGATGTTTGGGAAATCAGGAGCAAACTGAAACTGAGGTCTTAGAAATGGTTGTATTTTTTTTTCTGGTGCCAAAAAGCATGCCAAGTTATTTTCTCCTGAATAATCTGTAGATTTAATCTCTCTTGAAGTGCCCAAGGGGTTCTCTGACAGAGTTTTGGAATCTGTGGTTCTCCTCGGTGCTATGTTTTACAGCTTTATAACAAAACTCTGAAGCTGATTTCTGCAATAGAGTTCAGTATAT
The DNA here is from genome assembly GCA_035584735.1 of Pseudotriccus pelzelni. Taxonomy (NCBI): domain Eukaryota; kingdom Metazoa; phylum Chordata; class Aves; order Passeriformes; family Tyrannidae; genus Pseudotriccus; species Pseudotriccus pelzelni. The sequence continues at coordinate 28,427,901 of JAWMRA010000001.1, forward strand.
ATTTGATCTCTTTTAATAACTAGAAACCTTAACCATTTTATAAACAAAGACAGCCCAGTTTGAGTATGCCTAAAAAAAAGAAATTTTATTGGGTTGTGGCAGTAGTGTGTCTTGTATCTTCTTCACTTATTAAAACATAAGGCCTTAATTTCAGAGCTAAGAATAAGAAAGAAGACAAAGAATAGGGCTAGATTGGAAACTATGAAGCCTGTGCCTAACTCCGGTGAAAATAATTATGGCTGAGTCATATTGATGAAAGCATGTACAGCCAATGAATTCAATAAATAGGTGTATTTAAATATATACAGGCAATGATTATATGAGGAATACTTCAGAACAATATTTAAAGATGTGTAATGTTTTTCATTTGCCATGAAAATGTATACTATAGTATAGATTTCCTTTCTCTTTCCCAAAATCTATGAAAAGTTCAGGCCAGAAACAGATTAGAGTCTTAACGCGGCATGGTATCTTTAAAATCCAGCCATTCTCGTGCGTGTCTGCCAGTCATGGACACTGACCTTCTCTTTCCTGCTGTGGGTAGACGTCATCCAGTTCAGGAAATATCAGGGAAATGACACTGGCCTGGCTTAGCACAACACTGACCCTTTGAGACATGGCCTTGAAAATTGCTGTGCTGCAAAGCCAGGGTCTCTGCTGAAACATTTCTGCTGTGTACAGCCTTTGACATGGTTAGCAAAGCTAGTGACAGTTTAATCTGTACACTCTCCTTCTCTTTTATCTGTACACGTGACTAAGTTAATGAGCAGGTATTTTTAACTTTCAGTGTTTCTGAGATATTTAGGTAAACCAAGATAGGGCAAAATTTTGTGTAGAGAGGTAATGCCTTTTACTAGAAGTGATAGAACTGGAAAGAAACGGAAGCTCTCACTTGATGAAAGCTTGTCACTTTTTTCCAACTTTTACATCAGTTGCTCCAGTGATATTTGCAGCAATGTAAATTCATTATTTTTTTGTTACTATTAATAATTTGTTAAGTTTAAAGACAGAAGACAAAGCAACTTAACTATCTACATCGTATATATGTTGTGATGTGGACCTATCCTGAGGGATATGCTCTTCTATAAACTGGTACTGTGTTTTAATTTGTGTACCTATCATAAAAAGTATTTAGAATAAACAGCAAAAAAATTGGAGCTGTGATATTTTACTAGGAATATATGTACTTGAATATGTATTCAGGCAAGGATAAAACATATTAAGAGGATGTTTGTATCATGTACCCTTATTTTGCGAACTACCTGAAGTTATGTGTCTGATCCCATCACTACAATGTGCCATCATAGAAATCTTGGTTCACTGAAGTGTTAAGTTCACTGCTATTCAGGAAACTTTTTCTTTGAATTCCATTTTCTCTGTTTTTAATAAATCTTGGTTTTGGCTAGGATCACTCTTGCCTAGGTAATTTTACAAAAATGTCTGTAGAATGCTGAGGAGCTCATCAGCTTTATGAAGAAGACCTTAAGAGTTTCCAGAACTTAAAAGTTCCTCTCAGTGCCAATTGTCAGACAGGAAAAAGGTTATTCTGTTATGTTTTAGTAAATATTGCCTGCTATCAAGGCTACAGTGAGCAAGCAAACAAAAAAAAAAGCAGAATCTCAAAGATTAAAAGAAGGCTAAAAGTTACTATTGGTGGGTGGCCATATAATATAAAAAAAGAGGAAAATTGACTAATTTATGTTTGGCTGAGCACCATTAAACTCTCGCAGTGCATGAGGAATGCCATCCCCTAGCCATCGTGTCAGTTAGAGCATTAGTCACATAAGGAGCTACGTGACTTGCCGATGATATCTGCATAGGCAGAATCCTCAGAGGATTTGTTAGGATGCATCCATGGCTGGCTGGACTTTCAAGAGCTGTGTGGAACAACCAGAGCATATTGGATGGGCAGCTCTTTATCTGCACTACGATAACTCCGGCCTGTGAAAAAAGCTACCAGAAATGCTGGATTTCTGTGTTGCAGGTGGCATTTCAAATGCTGCTACACCTGGGTGCCAGAGTGCTTGGGAGTGATTCAATAGGTTAAACCCAGGAATCGGGGTTTGCTGATTATTTTCACAGATATTTTCTTTCAACAGTTGTTTTAAGCACCCACTAAGAGAGTGGCTAAGACAAAAACTAATAGCTTCAGAAAATTAATAAAAAAGTGTTCTTACTCCTGTAAGAGAAAAGACAGTATATCTGATTTCTTATCTGTTAAAAAAAAAAATCTCAGAATAAACACAGCTGTTGGATATCTTGAAGTAGAAAACAAATGTCTTTTTCATGTTTTATGATCTATAACTTTAGAATGTCAGGCTCATTGCATAGTAGCTGATATGCATTTACCATTAAAAGTGCGGTGTGCTTGAAGATGAATTTTAAAGTATCTGCTCCAGTGGCTACCTCTGAGCTTTTTGACAGATGGGGTAAAATGCACAGCATAATTTCTAGTAGGTCTTTCAGTACTAAAATTTAACATCAAATTCATAACTTTATTAACAGTTTCATTTCTGTGTGACCTGATCCTAATAGAACTGGGTTGGGTTCAGAAAGAGTGAGGTGATGCTTTGGTTATAGGACATATTGGCAACCTGATATGTACATGCAGTATGATGCGTGACATTCGTGAGCTGGAATATGTGTGCGAGTGTCACATATGGGGAGAAGCACACTTCCTAAAACATGAAAAGTAAAAAGTTAGCCTCAGTTCTTTTCTTCTGTGTGTCTACTTGAACTTAGTCACCTATTGAACTGAATCTAAATAATCAAATAAGGCTTTATTTGTACTCAGTAGAAAGTTCCAGCTCTTCCCATTGGAAACTCTGCCATTAGGTCTTTATGAATAATTAATTTTTCACTTTAAATTCTGAATTACTAAAACTAAGAAAATATTTCAAATTGACTCATAGTGAAGAATTTTTGTCTATCCCACAGTAAGGAAAAATCCAAATGTAATGCAAGTAAATAATTTTTCTGCTTACATTGAACTTTTTCCGCATAAATCACTAAATTGCAAATCAATGAGGGATTTTTAATCTTTCCTTTAATATTGAGTTATCAATTTTAAATATATTTTAAAAGAAAATAATTATTTTGAAGAGAGAAACCAAACTATTTTCCTGAAAAAATATTCAGACAAACCAATTAAATATGTTCAAATCTTTTATCTGTCTCTTTGCTATCATCCTAGCTGCAATAATCTACCAGCGGCAAATAATCTACTGAGTGGGTTTTTTTAGGTTGATTTATAAATGATTTGTTTAGCTGTCCTGGTCATTTTCTGTTGGCTGCTTACCATGGCATGATACATTATACAAAGTTTTCAGAGAATTGTGATGCATGCGCTTTGTGTACTTGAAAAATATATGTGGATAAATACATGTGAAGGCCCTTCCTATGGTTGTTTTATGTTGCAGGCAAGGCTTGTTTTAATCTTGAAATCTCTAGATTCTACAGGGTAAATGAACCTTTAGGCTTGGTTTTCCATGGTTGGAAGGGAATCTGACTAACACTGTGTTATCTTATTCTTCATCTCCTCTACATTTTAGGTCTCCATTTACATTAGTTGATTTTGGGAAGCATGAAGTGCTTGAGAGTATTAGGGAAAGCAGAAGAAGAGGAATTTGGACCATGTATTGAGTAAGAGAGATTGACTAAGAGAGAGATTTTGGAGCTTGTTGTGTTTATGGACAACTGCATTGCAGAGTTCATTTGAATGGACTGGGGTTCATAAACCCGTGTAGCCTGGAATGCGGGGCCCATTTGAATCAGAATTTCAGTGCAAATGCTTTCCCCAGCTGTTAAGATAACACTTAAAGGGTTAGTGGTAAAATAAATTTTTATTTTTACTTTTAAAAGTCTAATTTAAATTGACAAGCACACTTAAAACTGCAGATGAGCTCAAGCTGAAAAGTGGTGCGGTAAGCCTTTCCAAGTTCAGGCAGGTTGGGATCCAAACCTTCTCCTACTGGTCTGGCTTTTGTTTGCTTTTAAATTCCTCTTTGGTTCCTTATTATGTCTTGTGTAAATCTAAGATGGTGGGAACTGCTGGTCACAAGGGATATACAATTGTTTGGGTGGATATTTCATGAGAATTCACTTTTTTGTCAACTTGAGGCTTGATTCCTAAGCCAAGTCCAGTGTCTACAGATGCCCAAAAGCTTGCTTCCTAGCTGATACCTTCAGCTAGAAAAAGTTCAATCCTACTAAATTTTCCACTCTCCAAGAGTCTCCAAGTCTTTCAGAATTCTTTACTTTAATAATTTCAAGGTGAGGCTGGTCTACTGTCATCCCCAGTGTGATTGGCACCACTAAGGAGGCCTCAACAGCTGCTCCACGTATTTTTGGATAAGGTATATTATTATTTTTACACACATATAATGCCACTCAACTACTCATGCTATATAATTGTCAATTATCTGAGTGCTGGCTTTCTTTTGAATGGTACTGAAGCAGTAACCAAAATTTGGACTAGTAGCCAGAAAAACTGAAATTTATGGAGTGACACACACACAAAAGACTGTTTTGATTTTGGTATTCCTCATTTGACAAATACTTACCTAGACAGTGTGTAGTCAAAATGCATTGTCATTTTCTGCAGCTGTAAGTATCTGATGTGTTAGAATTCCAGTGAAAATAGATAAACGAAATCTGAAGTTTCCAGATGGACAGCCGTACTGCAAGGAATCTAGTCATAATTCCAGTTTGAAAATTATTTGAATCACTTGTTACAATACAATCACATGTCTCAAAATATGATGATTTGTATCATAGCAGACTTGCTGTAATAATGAAAACAAGCTTAGGTTCTATTCAAATAGGGTATATTTTGATTTTGGTGAATCTGATTTTACATCATCCTCCACATTTTTTTAGATGCTCTTCCAAATGAAAGCTGTGAGGAATGTTTCCCAATAGACCCAACAGGCAGATAGACCTCCTCAGTGGAGGTCTGATGTATTCATGGTCTGACAGAATCATGAAGAATGCCGTTGAGTGCATTTCCTGTGACTTATCTTCCAAACTTCTTATATTTTTCCATGATGAGTACATTGAGAAGCAGCCAGAATTCCAAAAGCTTCACTTTTCAGGGCAATTTGCATGTGCCTTCTTAGTTGTCTTTGAGATTTTATATGCTTCAAAGTGCAATCTGAAGTTAAGTGGTTGTAGTTCTGCATGTGTTTTGAGATGTGGTTTACAGATATTTAAAGTGTCATGTGGGGACATTAACATTGTCCATAACTGGAAATGCAAAGTATAATTAATGTATCCATCTTTTTTCCCCTTCCTCCTTCATTTCTATCCATATCCATATCTATTACTGTGCATCTCATGTGTGCCTACCTCACACAGATGCAGAAATACACATGTAGTGTGCAAGTTCCATAGTAATCCTTTCTGAATGAGCTGCACCAGCTTTGTAACTCCCCTTGTCACCGAGAATGATCAAGCTCTTTTTTGTGTAGACTAGAGAGGATATTTATATCAAGATGACAATTCTGAGTTTAACTGAGGTCAGAAGGGCGTAGACTCAAGTATTGAGATTATGACACTAGTCTTGAAATTTCATTGGCTGATATAATTTTTTATATTACTGATGAAAATATATATAAAGCTTCTTCGATTTCAGAGAATGTCTTTCCTCTTTCTAAGATCAATCCTGAATTTTCTGATGGCTATGTCAGTTTTACATTGTTTTTTTTGGTTGAATTCGGTCCTCATATATAAAGGAATACTCATATTGTATATGGAAGAGAACTGCACTGAACTGAAACCTCAATCCATACCTCATCTCTTGTCTTCATACAGTAACAGCTACTAACTTTACAGTCAGGGACAGCCGAAATATCCCCATGTCTGTCAAAGTGGATAGCTGAAACTGAGAAGAAATTATTTTGACTCTTTTCATACTCACAAAAACTTACTTCCTGAAAGATGCAATTTTGATGCTGAATTCATTGTTCTATCTTGCATAGTTACAGAAATTATTAGTGTCATGGATGATTCATTCATTTTAAAAGTCCACTGATTCAGTGAAAACTAGGAGCAGTTCATTCCACAGGTCCACCGTAGATAACACGAAGAAGTCTTTAGTGCTTTTAAACTTTGTAAAATTTGTGACAAAAAGATTTAAAAGAAAACTTTACCCTCACACACAGTTGTGTGTGGTATTGGACTTGACTTTGAGACAGAGGAGAAATAAACACATATTATGTAGTGTTCTATAGCCTTTTAAACACAGCCTAAACTACATATGTCAAAGCAAACACCCATTTTCATCTCTGCTTTCTGAATGTGACACTTTGTTTTATTTAATGTTCATGTTTTAAACAGAGGGTGGGAGGAAGAAAGAAAGAAAGAATGGACTGAAAAAATGCAATTTGCATTGTGAAAAGCCACTGATACTTGATACTATTTTGGTTCACATTTCCACATTTTCCATAGTGGACATCTTATGAATATTATTAGATACAGTGCAAAAAAAATAAATAAAAAAATCCAACATATTAAAAATGTCTTACACTGATATAAATCAAACAGTACAACACGTAGAGAACAAAGTATTAAGTGTACTGGGGGGTTGGAACTTTATGATCTTTAAGGCCCCTTCCAACACAAACCATTCTGTGATTCTATGATACTAATGCTATATTACACAGATATTAATTGTCCTGTGAGACACAGTGTGCACGGAACTGAGCCCAACCTTTAATCCTAAGGTTCAGCGCAGGCTGGAAGGTGTAAAGACCTTCCCCGGTTCTTCGTTCGCGAAGACTGGCCATTAAATAAATAAATTGTCCTGTGTGAGGAGTTTGGTATCTGCTGATGAAAAGTTGCATCTCAGATATGTGGACATTGAACAAGGTAAAGGTTTTACTGGATTGTTATCTGCAGTATTCTGCACTGGGGATGAACCACATCATATAATCCCATTCCTGACCTCTTTATCCTTTTCATTAGCCAATGAGTTAACTTTTGCTCCTGTACTTATTTCAGGAAGTCATTTTTCAAGACTTTTTGCAGCTGACTGTAAGGAAACTTATTCCTTTTTTTCTTTCCTAAATTAATGTAGGCCACTTTATTTCCCTCCCGTTCTTACCTCATACTAATGTAATTCATGGAGAGCAGTCACATTTTATCTGTGCTCCCATTTTTGTCTCTCCTCCCAGAGAAGACTCTCAGTGCTCTATAAGGATGAATAGCCCTTCCTGCTACCTGTTCTGGTCTGAGTTCACCTTTGCACACAATATAACACAGAGCACTGTCTTCACTTTATTGTTACTTTTTATAATGATACTAATACATCCTAATTTCTATTGGAAATATTCTGCTTTTGCCATGGGCTACTATCACATTGCACTTTATCATCATACTGGTGACTCATAATAATCTTGTGATTAAGTTCCATGCCCAGGTCTTTTGCTTGATCTCTCACTTCCAGCTGACCAGAACCTTTTTTGTAATGGTACTTATTAGTCACAGTACATTGGTGAAGAAATATGTTGGCTATCACATTGAGGAATAAGTAGGTCCTACCATATTTGGTAGCATGTTTTTCCCAATATGTGTCTGGGAAATTTATGTGTCCACACAATGATACGATTTCTGATAGCCATTTTCTTTCCAGCAAAATATTAATGAGGTCCTCATCCAGGTTCAAATTTGATCCATGTGAGGCAATGGCAAACTTCTGATTGTAATTCATACTAAATCCCTTCATTCAAATTGATTTTGACCTTAAAAGCTTCAGTTTTATCCATGCAACTGCCGACTTTTACTTGCAGAAGTGGTCTTTATTAAACTATGGCAGTATTCTACTCCTGATTTTATTTCTAGCTTTCAGAAGATTATCATATATTTAAATATCTACTTTCCAGTCATCAGTGATAGTCCACCAAATCTTGTTATGGCTCTACTGTCTAATTTCATGTCCTGCTGTATTGGTTTCACTTCCCCTGGTTTGTAACCTTGCCACCTTTCATTGGTTTCCAAATAGCAAAGTTGCCTCTCTGTTACCTCACCCACTTTAACTTGATCCTTCATAATCCCTTCAGTAACTGAACTGTCTCCATGACTACTCCTATAGTCTTTGCTTATACTTTTCTCTTTGATGCTTCTTTTCTTTTTTTTTCTTCTTTTTTTATTGAACTCTTTAAACTGTTTTTCTTTTGCTTGTATAATAAAGTCAGATTTGGAGAGTTGAATGCGACTCTTTTCCAGTTTACTTCCTTGGGCCTCTTAGTTTAAAGCTCTTCTGAATGGTCATGCTAGTTTGAATCATACAAAATCAGTCCCTCAGGTACTCGGGTAGAGGCTGTTTCAAACGGGCATTTTCTCCAATTCCTTCCCTGTATATTTATTTTATTACATTATTTTACTTAAAGTATTTGTCAGGTCTAGATTCATGACAATGATTAGGTTTTTTTTTTTCCCTGTGGAAAGAAGTTAGAATATTTGTAGAAATATTATCATTTACCATAAAAGGATGTAAACAACTGATTCCCTCCAGTTCAAGAAACAGCGCCTGTAGAAAATATATAAAGTCAAGAATCTTGATTTGGCAGCAGAGTTATTCAATGTAAATCTCATGTAAGCCACAAAGCCATTTTGGCTGCCACTTCTCAAAAAGCTGCTTGTGGATATAGAGTATATGCTGACAAATCTCCTCCTTCCCATCATCTTGATCCAAAGAAATGTCCCAACGGAAATATTTCTGGAGAGACATTCAATCTTCAGCTGGCAATCCTTTTCTCTTTGAATGTCTGGCTTTTTGCCAAGAAAGACCCTTTTTAGATCAATCTCAAGACAATACGTATTTGTCATATTTCTGATTTCTTTAGACACCTCTGGCTGCTCATTCCAGCTGACCGAACAGCTGGCTTATTCTGAACAGAGCCAGGTAATGCTTCTCTGTGGAGCAGATGTCATTGAACACAATCAGTGCATTCCATTAAGTCTGCCAGATGTCTTCCGACTTACTCAACTATTTTCCATTTCATTTAAGGGGTTTAGAAGGTACAGGGGGTCCACCAAAGTAAGAATATACTTGAAGAAAAAGATTAAAGTCATGTTTAGTTTCATCCCCTAAATCCAGTCAAGTCTCCAGAGAATTCTACCACTGACACTATCTGGAATATTTGAATGTCAGCCCTCCAGGTAAGTAGTTGCAAGAAGTGTTATTGGCTTCATTAGATGTTACATGTCTCCTGATGTTAGCAGTGGGTCATCAAATTTAAAAAAATTTTGCAGTAGAAGATTCTGGCACTTTATGATCACTTTTGACCCTCTGTCTTGAATGATTGGTTTGTTCATACAAAAACTTGTGCTCACATTTGCAAGTGCAACTATTATCACTGAACACAACTAGATTTCCTTATGTCCAAATAGCCAGAGCAGATCCAAGCTGAAAGCTTATACCATGGATGAAATTTGCATAGATTTTCACTTACATATTTGAAAGTTTTGACATCCAGAACATTGGAGAACAAAAAATTCTTCTTGTATCTCTTTCTGAGGGAAAAAAAAGTGGGACTGGACATTTTCCACTGCTTGGTTTTTTTTGTTTACTTCCCACCTAGTTGCCCTCAGACATTTTTATGTGGCATCTTGGCAAATACAGGTGTATAATTCATGCTGATTCTTTTGTCTGCTTGAAAAAGGTTTTTGCCCTTGGAAAGTTTGACCCCATCTGTTCATAGACACTTCTGACAACTCTATGTTGTTTTTTTCTTTTGTTGTTCCAATAACCACTTGGTTGGCCAAAGGGACACTGTGTTGACACTACGTTGGCCAAAAGAACTCCTGCAGTTTCAATTGGCAGGGTTATTTTCCAATTCCTTCCCTTGATTACTGGGGCTTGTAGCTAACTTTATGCAGCTTCTTTGTTTCAGCCAAAAGATGGGAACATTTTGTGGAGAGAGAAAAGTGTACCCTCTTTACATACTGTTTATTTTACATTTGGGGAGTCCTTGAGGGAGGATGTCCTACATCATTTCATAGTTTTAATAAGGAAGCTGTCAGATTTTATTTAACTGAACATTATTAAGTGAAAGGATACAAATACTTCAATCCAAATGTCTGTATACATATTTTCCAGGAACTTGCTTTGCCACATCACTTTTTCAGAATCTATAAATGTAACACACTTTAATTACACATAATGTGATCATAATGTGATGCAATGGAAAGCCTGTTAGTGTTCAGCACGAGTAAATAAAACAACTTGAAAACCTTGAATTTAATTAGTGTGGTTTTGACTTGCATGTTTTCCTGTGCATATCTTAACATCTATTGCGTGTTCTTCCTCCCTTACCTCCTCTTATTTTTTTTTTTTGGTGGTGCTTTTCCTGGTGTACTCTGTGACCTTGGAAACAAATAGGTAGAGGGGAGGGGAGGTAAATTTGGAAAAAAGTGTTCCTGTCTTGTATTTAACCACTTGAAAAAGCAGAGACTGGCGCCATTCCGATACAATATTTTAATTTATTTTTTAATCTGCTTTCACAGTTAATTTTTCTTAGTAGTTTGCTCCCTCCAGTTGAATCACTGAAGGCAACAACTTCCACATTCAGAGAAATCACTTGGCACCAAGAAATAACAAACTACTTGTTAAAACAAGGACAGGTAAACCCTACTGGGGCAGATCCATTGCTGTAACAATGATTTTTGGCTGATTTGACTTTTGTTTTTTTTTCTTGCTTGTTTATTTTCGTAATGATACTCTGCATTTATATTTCGTTAAAGGCTCAACACCCTCATCCTTGTCTTGTTTGTCTTACCTTCTAAAAGCTCTGCTTTCTTCATATTCTGGTCTCCAAATCTTGGAAAAATTGTCTCAGTGTGACATAAATCTCACACGTATAGACTGTTCCTGTTAATGTTCAAAAAACGAAGTGCAGGAGAACAAGTCAAAGGTGCTTATCTAACTACTTGCAGAATGATAAACGAACTACAGTACTTTGATATAAGTTTATTTTACCTTCAATAAGGTGAATGAGAATTTAATTAATTTCTATGATTGGAGAAGACCACTCATTCTCATTCATTAAAAAAGTACCTCTTTCATTCAATATCAAGCAGCTGACATTATTGACAGCAGATTCTTTTTAAGGTCAAAATGATGTATCTTTCTCCTCTCCTAGTTTTTAATGATGTCTGGGATTTCAAAAGAACCTATGGGATTTAGCAACAATTTCCCTTTAAAGGGCACTTGGATTTGGGAGTCTAACTCTTCTAGGTTCTTTCAAAAATACAAGCTGTTATTAATAAACTATCATCCAGTGCCTGTAACATTACATCAGACTTCAGCTTTTTTAAGTCCAGGAGACCATATGGGTAGTTTATTCTCAACCACTTCTAGTTACTTCTAGCTTTCTTACCAAATATTTAAGAAAATTTGTTTAGGAGTGAGAGATCACAGGCGATTTGGCATACATTCTAGGAATTCAGGCAAAGAGGGAGCACTCGTTGTTTACTGAACTGCTTTATTGAACTACTAAGCACTGTAGTGGTAGTCTGATTTAACTGTAAAGGTATTCTTAGAAAGAGAGATTTCACTAATTTTATATCTAAATGATTATGAAGAAAAAACCTACATCATAAGCAAATAGGAGTAATTGTATAATAATATTTTCCATAAGTTATCAGGAATTCATGATAGTTTTTAGAGCTATTCAAAACCATCTTCCTAATTAAAGCCAGGCTAATATGAAAACCTTATGAAATCCTATTTTAAACCCCTCATATCATTTTTCTATGCGAAACTGATTTTACCAGGATGTGGCTAGATTTATTGTGGAGAAAAAGTGAAAGTGTTTCAAGAAAACCTGTTAAATAGTTTTGCAGCTAAAACATGATTGACACAGTTTCAGCACTAATACTTCAAGTGTATGCTTTACGCTTTAGAGGGATGATTCTCAAAATAGTAACCTTTCAATTAAAAAGAAAAAAATTCCTCACATTATTAGATTTCTTAGGTCTCATGAACGGCAGTTGTGAATTCAGTGTCTCCTTCTGTATGATATTACTGTGATTGAGGCAATTATATTGTTGAGACAGGTCCTGCAAATGTTTCTTCACTGTGATTGCTACCAAATCCTAGATGCCTGCTGCCTCCTAGAATAAACATATGGTAGGAAAGCTGCTGGTGGAAATTTTGTTTTATATTCAGTGTAACAGGGTAACAATGGTAACAGTTGCCACTGTTCAAAGGGAAATGACTGATTCAAAACAAAACCTTAACCTGGCAACCTGTCAGAGCAAGACAAGCAGTGATGCCAGTCAAAACAGCAAAGGCTGTACCGTTCCTCCTCCCTCGGTCTTTCTCCTACTATGAAAGGCTGTATTATGTTTAAAGTGTTTATTTTATCTCTGAACCTTTTGCTGATGCAGTGCTCCAGTGCTTTTTTATAGTCAATTCCTGCTCTTAGGTGGAATACTTTAAGAAATTCTGTTTTGTTTGTTGCTGTTGTGCCTGTGTTGCACTTCAGTGCCCAAAGTTTTACTGTCTGTTACTCAAAGCTTCTGCCTTGCCTGGAACTGGAGAAGCTGCTCCAAGAGAGGGGTGGGATGTAGCTGCACCATGTTGGGAATAGGTTAGAGAAGGAGCTGTGACAGCCCAACAGCTGCAGGGTAAATTCTGGCAAGGCATCTGACAACATCTGGCAGTATCTGGTGAGGCATCTGACAAAAACCCTCTCATCCTCTCTAATGTGTTAGGTCAAATGGGGACAGATGGAGGTTTTGTCAGGAGGTTTTGGGTCAGGGTGGGACTACACACCAGGCAGCTGAGTTTTTGAGTAAGGCTGTTATAGTCCAGCTGTTTGGGCCTCAGATCCCGCAATGTGTCAGAAGAAAAACTGGTCAGGTGTCAGCCTGGGGAACCTCAGGTTTGAGAGGGAGAAGCAGCTGACCAATATCATACTCTGCAACCTAAGCATGGAGCAGCAACATGAAAATAAATCTTATCAATAGCTCTTGTGTAGGAGGTCAGCCACCTCCCAATGATACTACTTTCTGTGCACAGATTGGATAATGCCTTTACTCCCAAGGAGATCCTGAAGTGGAGCAGTCAGCTGCTGTCACCCGGACAGCATTCTGCACTGCAGTCTGCTTCTTACAACACACTTCAGCAGTGACTATAGCCCAGAGCAGATTAAAAAGAGATGAGCATAAGTCAGTCTGTCAACCATTATCACTTTGAAAATAAGGGTTTCCACAGTGGTAAGAACACTAAGCAAACTGATTACCCAAAAAAGAGTCACAGATACTATCTGTGTTCATTGAAGCCAATAGTTCCCAAATAACCTTTTTAAGCCAGGAAGAAACTTAGCCAAAATGCACGTAAACCCAAAGACCTGACCTTTGTCCAGCACCTCCCATACCTTGGTGAGTGACTTCAGCCAAGAATGAAGCAGAGAAACATTGGCATTTTCTCTGTCAAAATATTATTCTGCCCCCATGGATGTAGGCAGTCTTTTCAAAATATATTTGATTTTTATCTGCAAAACAACAAGAAAATTTCCTCACAAGAGGAAACTTTAAAATCAGCTACTCAGAAAAACAGCTCATTTGAACCAGACTATTTACAAATCCAAATGAATCTGCTTGACCAAAATACCAAGATGGAGGCAAATAAATATTTGTAGTGCAACTGCAGTGTTATAGATTTAATATCCTCATGCCTTATTTGGTGAGTTTTGGAGTTTCTTTTTGCTGCTGCTGTTGTCTTCCTATCCAGTGCATTTGCGTGCTAGGGACTGACCATAAAGCTGGATGATCTGTGTGATGGAAAGGCAGGAGGATGATGCTAGATGTAACCATAGCTGTATCAGAAGGTTATAGACAATTAAAGCCTTGTACAGTACCTCCCTGAAGTACAAGCACAGCTTGTTGGGAAACTGTTAAGGTGTAAGTCTGTTAAGATGGCAGGGAATCGACCACTGGTGCAAAGATACCAGCTGAAGTTGTCCACAGCTGTCTTTTGTTCAAAGCATTTCTCACTTTTCATTTCATAGACAAACGACAAGGTCTGATGCCACTTGACAGTACAGACCAAGCAAAACTTCAAGCCATTGCAGCTGTACCAATCTTAGCTGGGAAAGGAATCAGCCATGAGTATTTGACCTGGCAGACCGAGACTGTGAGGGAAAGAGGCTATTTGCTGGAGAGCCAGTATCTTCCTCCTCCTCCTCTCACTGAAGCCATTTTACTTATTCCATTTTCAGCTGAAAATTTTGCTTTGGAGCAAATTAATGCTGTGGTTATTTTCACTACCAGCCCTCTTGCACCCACCCGAGAGGGGCCTATCTCCCTGGTATACAGGCTTTTCCTAACATCTAATCTGTCTTCTCTCACACATGAAGCTGATTACTTCTTGCTATCCTTTGATGGAAACAGGATATGTGATGACTTTAAAATTTTTAAAGTCAACATTGGCTAATGTTTATCATTCTGTCTTCAGTCTTCTGTTTTTTCCTGATAGGTCACATTTTATAAATTTTCCCTTGTTCTTTGTTCTCCTCAGGACTCTTTCCAGTTTACCACATCTTTCTTAAAATTGAGAGACAAAAATAGATGAAGTAGAGGCTTTACCAGTCATTAGTAGAGTGGATAATTTCCTTCAATGTTTTATGTAGAGCTTTCTTTTTAATAAACACAGAATTATATTATTCTGTTTTGAAACGTTCATCTGCAGTTGACTCATACGCAGTCTGTGATCCAACTTACCCAGTTCTTTCTTTTCCAGACTTCCCTCTTTGATACCCCATATTGGAGTTTTTCTTTTAATGCAGAACTTTGCACATTATAAAATTTCATCTAAATGATTTAGTTCCCCTCTCTCTACTAATTTATCACACTTACTTTGGATCTTTTCTTTCAAATTTCTTGCAGTCTCTTCCACTTCTGTTTTTGCCCACTATTTCATGTACTATTTCATGTTCTACCAAGTTGTTAATGACTTCAATTGTGCTGAGACCTTTTCAAGCATAGTATTCTAGTTTGAAAATGAGCCACTGGCAGTCACTTTTTTTTTCCACACAGTTGTACACTTATCCTATACCAATAAAAATCTAGATAATGTTCCATTAGTTTTCTTAGTGAAGAAATTGTTTTTGAGAGAATATTGTAAATTATAATATTTATTTACCTAAATTTATACTTTTTTTTTCCTTGAGTACAATTATTGTAAAATATTTTAAAACCGTTCTTCTCATTTTACTCATTTAGTTTCAAAGCATCTTCAGCTTCCTGCCCTGGATCAAATTTTTCACTTGGTAGTTAATCAAGTTCAGTTATAACACAGCTCTTTATCTGGTGAATAAGACTCCTGGTTGGTGTTTGTTCTTTACACACTGACAAGCCAAGGGAACACTTTGTAAAAAATGAAGTATGTTGTTTCTAATGGTACATGCCTGTCTGTCACAATATCTTTCCTGTGCTCCTTCAGTGAGGGCTATACAATGTTGTCTGGTTTACAATATTTTTTTAAATTGCATTTCCTTCATCTGATTTTTTTTGTTACTTACTGTCTTTTCCTTCAAGTCTAGCATTTCAACTGCTTGCTTTTAAAATGGCCACTCTAGTTTGAAATGTTTAGATTTTCATATTTATCAGAATAGCCTCAGGATTTTCCTTGAATATGAGTGGCTTGAAATATTTCGGCTTTTTAAAATTGTTTTATTTTTTTATCTACTTATTTATTTAATTTAGTCTTAAGATGGACCTGGTACCGTATCTGTTCCCTACCATCCACAAAATTTCAGATTTTAGTAAAGTTCCCAAGAAAAGTGTTATCACACTTTTATCAAAATATATTTGATATATGGAGGAATATATCTATTGTTAATTTTCATAAATATTACTTTCCCTTATTCCATTTAAGCTTCTGGATAAAAAAAAATTGACTTCAATAGTACTGGAGTATTTTCTAGTTTGGTAGACAGATATGTTTAGTAATTTTTGTGGTGATTTTGTAAAGTAAGACATTACTGTGTAAGGGTTTGAATAAGATATGACTTTTAATATAAACACAAAAATGCAGAAATAATGCATAGTGTTTTTTTCAGCTCCTATTTTTAGGTGTATGTGCCCGTGGCAGGGGAGTTGGAACTAGATGATCTTTAAGGTCCCTTTCAACCCAAACCACTCTGTGATTCTGTGACAAGATACTATATAAAATGAAAGTTGGTCAGATGAAAGAAACTTGTGTAACAGACATTAAAAATCATGAATGAGGTTAGTCTCAGTATCAATATCTGGGTGTTTCTCCCAACTATATATTGTTATTTAATTTTAATTGCATTATGGTTTCTAATTCTTTAAAACACATTCTCTTCATTTTGTGAAGCCTATTTCTCAGCTGTGAAAGCTAGAGATTTAGTTATGGAATTTTAAGTAAAATTTTCTATTCTTTAGTAACTACAGGACTCTTAAGAGCTGGAAATTGAAGAAAAAAAAAGAAATCTTTGCAAATCATTTCATGGTCATAATAGTTACTTCAATTATTGTCTTATTGTCAAGTTCCTGGTAGGAAAAACTTGCATTTTCTGAAATTAATGCCTGTTTGGTTTTTGTGTTTTACTTCTGTGTCTGCAACTCGGTTTTTATTTGAACAGTCCTTTTATCCCTTGAATATAAAAAAGTCTAGGCAAAATTAAACAAACCACATTTACAAGTTATAACTTGCACAAATACGAAGGGCTCACTCCAGTTTAAAATGTCATAAATCTTTAATGATGTCTCATGGTTTGAAAAATTAATCTTATTTATTGAATTGGTTGAAATTGATGTTTTCTAGCAAAATAGTGTTCTATAAGCCGGTCATCTGTACTGATGAACTTGATTCACTAGATGTACTTGAATAGTACAAAAGAATTCAAAGAGTTAACATTAAAAGTTTCTTTGTGTTATAGTTTCTAAAGTCACTGAGTCTCAGACTTCAATCCAAATTAGAGATTCCTACTCTCTTGCACCATTTCATATCAGTTTTCAGAAATATTGTGCCTACAATATTTGCCTCTCTAATAACTATCCTCTTCAAAAATTTGTAATACCCTTTTCTGTCCAGAACAGCCTATTATCTCAAGGGTGTCATATTACTTATGTGATTTTTTTTTTAACCTACCTTATTTGTTTTTATTTTAAAACGTGTAGGTAGGTTAAGTGGTTTCTTCAGACTACAGTTCTTTTCTTTGATATGAGACATTATCCTTATGATAGCCTCTATGCTGAGGTCCCCATGTTTGACTAAGTGATTTTGCTGGAACTGGAAGCTAAGATGAGCCAAGATTTCTTCTCAAACCATAATTCTAGCAAGTGAATCTGTTTGTGTGATATGTATTGGCAGAACAGAATGACTAATCTTGCAATGAATAATTTATTTGATAAATGTAGATTCTCACTTCACTACATTACAAGAGCAAGGCAGTTATTTTAAATTATTCATTATTCAGATTAAACCAATTTTTGTGATAAAAAAAATTGATTGATAATAATAATTTCCCTGGGAATATTGACTCAGATAAATTTGAAACTGGAGTTTAACTTTAATTGGTTAATTTCTGGTACAGAGCAGAGACAGTTTCTGCTACAAAATTCGTTAAACTTTTGGGTGCCTGGCACCATTGTTCATCATGAAGTTTTAAAATACAGTTTCTATGAATACTTGGGCATCAGTTCAGAAGCTCACTTATATATAGTATTTGTACCATATGATAGCTCGAGAGCCCGTGGAAAGCACATATAAACACCATTTGAGCATATTTAAGGTGAATTTGTTTATAAGTATGTGTGAAGGGAAAGAGACTATTAATTTTATATTATTTTGGTTGAGCTTATAAATTATGTAATCTATAGCTTCATCCTGTTCCAAATCAGATCTGCCCACTTCAGTGGAGGAAGGCTTTGTACCAAGTGCAGGACTGGGTGACAATGTGGAAAAGTCTGCTACAGCTTTCTTCTCTGCTGGCTCTGGTTCTTCTCCCCAGTCTCAGTGTTTTGTGCTGCATCAGTTATTCTGTGTGAGGCACCCCTGTAACAGGTCTGTGCTTCTCCTTGCACAGTCTACGGCTTATGGAGAGTGATCAAAAATCTCACTCTTCCAGAAATGGAGCAGCGGTTTACTGGAACTGCTAGGATTTGTCTCCCAGGATGACAAATAAAAATTAGATCTGTGCTCCCACCTTTTGCCTCTAGTTTACCAGAAGAAAGTGTGAAGATTTAAGGTCATGACAGCATCTGCCTATCCTGCCAGGAAGACAATGTGGTGGGAATTTTTGGCCTCGGGAATTTGTTTGCAGTAATTAGGTGGCTGAGAGGGATTTTTGCTCCCGTGGTGTTTGCTTTCTGAAGGGAATGCTGTATGTAGCAGACAAAAATCGAATGAACAAGTGTTCTTAAAATAGGAATTGCTATCTGGAAAAGTTAAAAATGCAATTCAGTCTTCAGCTATTCAAACACAGGTCAAATGAGAAGCTATTCAGAACTTTGTGGCTAGAAGAGAGTAAAGTGCAGGGTCTCTAAAATGTTATGTTAGAATAATATTCCTGAAGAAAAGAAGAATTGATTTCCATCTATACACACAATAGATGCTGCACATTTTCTTAGTATTAATGGGAATATCAGGACTGCTTCCAACATAAAAATAAGGTAATTTTGAGGGTTATTTTAGGTTTATTTAGTTTGAGACAGACATACTGATGCGCAGGGAAAACTTCAATGTTAATAAGGGTAAATACTTAAACACATATCTTGGAAGCTATTTTAAGAATTTCACCTGAGTTCTTCAGACCTCACCACCCCTCTCATTATTGTTAGTATCCTGATGAAAATGTGTTTTCAATCTCTGGCATTCCAAGATTGTAAGTAAATAAGTGAGTGTCTTTGAACCAGAGTACAGATTAATTACTAGCTAGACATTGTTCCTCTTGAACAGAAAATATGAAAGTTTTTAATACAGATAATATTTATTAATCTTGTGAGAATTTTTTTTTGGAAGAGAAATATGTATTTCTGAGGGGAAAAACACTAACAAGCTTTAACAAAGATCCAAATTGTCTATACACTTTTATACCACATGTCCCAGACAAGATGTTATAATACCAGTGTGTCCTTGTAACGTATCAAGTGCAATGTCTGGTTACTATGAAGCAGAATATTTGTTCTGAGAAGTTATAGCACTAAATGTGTATTATCAGACCAAGCCAGAGAGTCCCATTTTAATAAGACACTTGAAAAAATTGTTAACAGTCTGAGGAAAATTATTGAAAGAAAGACAATGAAAATATGCAATACAGTAGGCAGACATACATCTCTTGATGGGCTGTGTAATTAAAATCAGAGGCTTCTTTACCAGGGAGTTTAATCAATATGCAAGGTGGATAGATACCCATATTTTTATTGGTAGAACCAGACATATATGTATGAGTACCTTTATTGTATTTCCCTTTTTTTTGCTCGGGGTGCTTCAGTCGTGTTACTTCAACATTGGGTGGAACAATGTCATTGCAGCTATGGTGTACTTGCACCATGAGGAATGTTGCTCCACCATGTTGCTGACTCTGAGGGTTTGCTCTAGGTCCTCTTTAGCTTGCTTTGTTTTTTGAATTCATGTAAGTTATTATGACCTGTGTGCATTATATGTGTGTTTCTTTGACCCAAAGTCTATCTGAGGCTGTTGTAGGCTGTAGGTGTTAAGTTTGGTTCATAAACTTCAATTTTAGAGTGTTGCTTTGGTCATAAGAGTCCTTGGAGCAGTTTTTCATATCAGCAAAACTTGTGAATGCTCCACTAATACTAAGAAACTTTGGAGATGTAGACCTGTTTTTTTCCCCACTGTTTTTTTTTTTTTTTTTTTTTTAAGTGGGGTAAAATTAAATAAATTTTCTGCATAATGACAAAACCCACTTTTCACTTGAATTTAAAGGGCAGAAAAACCTTCCGATGCAGAATATTTACAAACTTGCAAAGTCTTTCTTGAACTAAGGTTAATACTTTAAATCAGAAGAATTCCAGAATGCCATAGGTTGCAGAAATCTAAGAGCCCCCCAAAATGGAAACAAAACCAACAAAAAAACCCCACAAAAAAAAAAAAAAGCAAAAAACCCCAAAAAACCAACAAAAGCATTTTTGGTACTACGAAAGGCTTGACATCCTGAAAGCTAAAACTCTGAGAAAGAAAAAATATCACATTAAGAAAGAATAGGAAGCAAGGGCTACATAATAAGATAAGACTTACTGAAGGAGTTTTCTACTGATTTCTGTCCACTAGAAGGGCTGTGCTTGACCATCTTACACAACTGAGTTTGTGTTAGAACTATTTTTGTGCATGGCTGTGTACCCAGTGCAAGAAGTCATTGGTCATTACGAGTAGAGCTAACAGCAGAGTTCAGGGTCATGGCTGACAGGAGAACAGTGTGAGCATAGGAGTGTTTGTGGACACCACCATCAAATACTTGCAATACCCAAACCCACAAGCCCATATACTTAACAGTTACTGTCAGGTAATGTTGAGTTACTGGGAGCAAATGCTTGAAATGAATTTCTTGCTGCCATCTTGTGTCTAAAGGCTAAATGGCAAGGAAATTTCTAGAGTTCCAAATACCGATTTTACATTCAACACCAGGTTATTCCTCTTACTCCTCTTAGTACCAAAGCATAGAGAGAGACTAGTCCTAATATCAACGTTTGTAAGGTTGGCCCTTGAGAAGAATGGGGAAGTGTAGCTTGTTCAAGAGATTCCGTGAATTTTTGGTGAGAAATGCTCAGTAGAGTGGCAGCTCAGGTGCTAAAAGTTGCTTTCCCTAAGTGTATTCCCAGCAGAATAGTATTATGAGGTGCCAGAAGAAGTGTTTAGTAATATCACTTCCATGATAGACAGGGTGGAGCCTATGTCTGCAATATTGGTCTCCCTATTGATTACCTTTGTGAACCCAGGCATAGTACACTTCCTAGCACTGGTGTGTTGTGCTGCAGAAAGACCCCCTATATTAAAAATTTAATAGAACGACATTGTAGCCTACAATGGGATACTTCACAGGAGTATCCATCCAAAAAACTAAGATGAAGATGACATTACCTGTTACATATTTTTTTTTTTAATTCCCTTCATGATCCTTTCCTCATTCCACCTTTTCTTGTTCATGAGCCTTTGCTTTCCTGTGCTCCCATTCTTATATCCTGCAAGTCCCATACAATCTTTAACTCTTTTCTTTCTTAGCTGAACTGGAGCTTTTGGCTTATGGGAAGGGCTGTTACTCTGTTCTTCTTTACAGGGAAGCAGTGCCATTTCCGTTTGTTTGCTAGATGACCAGCTATGTGAGACAAGCAGAAGCTGACTGCCTCTGGGGCAGTTCTTGCGGTAGGAGTGGCTTGCAGCAACTGCTGACTGCATTGACCATGAGCCCACCCCATACATCTGTTTACTGCAACAGCTTTATTGCAAACATCTGAAGAGACTGTGACATCCATATTTACAGTGTAATGAATGAAGGCAGTGGGAGTAAGAAATTATTGAAAACAATGAAAAATCAGTTCACCTAAGTAAGTGAGGTAATGGAAAGAGATTTCCAAAGCAGAGGAAAAGGATGATCTTGCACTGAGAACAACCACTTACTGTGTTCCTTGATCCATACTAAGCATCCAGTTCTTTAACAAATGCTTGACTTTCTTTCCAAGCCATACCTGACCCATCATGAGTTTGTCTGCCAGTGGGGTATGGCCATGTCTTTTTGGGTAGATTTTTGAAGATGCACATTAATTATGCTGTCCGCACACCCAAACATCCTCAGTCCTTGTCTAATAGAATCAGTATAACATGAGAAACTGGTGTTTCTCAGGGAATAGTATTCCTCGTCAAACAAGTAAACATCTTGGGGGTTCTTGGTTTAAAGAAAACACTTGGTGATATTAATAGCAAAGACAGTCAGTGGAACTTAAAGTTTTTGGCTTAAATCAGTGATGACTTTAAAGAATTTCTGTCTGCATAAATGAGAGCTGGAATTATATAAGTACAGAAAATATCCCTTCATTCTGTAGGCTCTGGAAATATTGTTGGCGTAAACCACTGGAACAAACTACCCAGAAAAGAAGTGAATTCTCTCTCTCTTGACATTTCTAAATAAGACTAAATGCCTTTATGGAAGATATACTTTGTTCAAACAGAAATTATATGGCTCAGCGCAAAAGTACCTGGATGAAGCCCTGTGGCCCCTGTTATACAATCAGATGTCTTTTGGACCTCAAAATCTAGTGATATATAGTGACTTCTTTGTCTTTCTTTTTGCAGTCTCATGTCGTTCGTTATATTTGCTGCTTTTTAACCAAATCTGTAGACTTTTGGGGAGCCAAAACCCCTTCTGGAAAATTGCCTACAGAGGAGCTGTAGAGAAGCTTGAGGGCATGTGAGTGCTTGAGGGCTGGCATCCCACTGACAGCAATGCTGAATAGTTGTTGGCATAATGAGACACTGAAATGAGAAGTCATTCTCAAAAGAATGTGGAAATCACTGTAACACGCTTAAGACACACATATGTGAAATATGTATATATGAAATATATGTGAAATGGCAGACAATGTTCACTAGCCATGGATCATTATTAGGGTTCAGTGCTAACATGGTTTGAGGTGACTTTCAAGTTCTACTTCTCAAAAGTTTTCTTTCTCTTTTTTTTTGCAGCTTCAGTCACACATGGCAGGATCAGGTAATATTTGATTCTGAATTTATAGTTTATCCTTACAACACCAAACTCTGGACATTCACATATTTTTTGGAAATGAAAGCTTAGCTGCTGGCACAGAAGAAAACAATCTCCCGAAAGAAATGTCTGGACTTAACATCCATCCTCAAGCTGGATCAGTTTAGCATTGGCAAGTGTCCATTGGTAATCAGTCTTTTCACAAAAACAGTGATAAAGTGGCTGCTTTCCTCGAGTTAAATAACTCAAATCAAGACTTGGGGTCACTCTTTGTTGCATATATATCAATCTGTAAATCGAGTTGGCTACATTTCTACAAGGAGTTATTTTGAAAAATATACATTTATCTGCAGATCTAAATAGAGAAGGGAAGGGGAGACTTTACATTTCAGCTGACCTTAAGGAAAGAATTTATGTCACATAGGATATAGATAACTTAAATGCTCCAGAAATGCCCTCACTTTGGATGCTTTTTCTGATAAAAGATTGTCATTGAGTACAAATAGAAACAGCTAGATGCCCTACAGCATGTATTCTTCACTGATATAGTTTCAGGATAGTGAGGTAAACACTGTGGTAATGTAATGCTTAGATGTTCCTTTTCAGAGTGCAAAATCCTAAATTTTTGTGCTGAACTGCAGAGGCTGTTATTATTAGATTTTAATGTATCTCAAAAAAACCCCTCAATGACCCAGGAGAAACTGTAATATGCTACACAACAGTTTTTTAAAAGCAGTACTTAATATAAGCAATTTCCATACAAACTCAAATCCGTGAGAGCTGACAAGATTTTTAGTGACATTATGACTGGTATATAATAGCAATAATAGTAGTTTCTGTATCCTAATGTATGCTGTATGTGTTTCGATTTCCTGATACTATTTTTCAGAACAAAATCTGGAATGTATTTCTTAATTTCAAATATACCCCTTTGAATCATCTTCTTAAATTTCTGCAAGTTCATTTTTATTATTTACAGAAAATTTACTTAAAAAGAAGTATGGACTGAAAAGTTTGGGATTTGCTTGTACTAGAAAGGAATCTTTTTGTTGCAGATTCCAATTTGAATCCAGGCCAGGCCAGTAGCAGAAGTCTTTTAGAACTGGTAAAAAATTGTCAGATGTGCTGATAAGAAGTTGGACACACTGGATCATGGAACCATAATCACCCTTTAGTATATTTTCTAATCTCCTGTTACTGATCTGAGCCAGGGTCACTTGACAACATCCCAGTATCTGGTTACTACTCATGGTGGATTGCTTCTGATATCTAGGCTGTACTCAGTAAGCTGGCAATCACTCTTCCTTCTGTGGGCATCTGCCTGATATCACAATTTACAACCTTCTTACTAGTCTCATTTCTGGTCCATGTATAAGCAGGATCTCAATAATTTGCTTCTGTATTTCCATTAATCTGGACTCCTTTGATTTCTTTCATTAGTCCTCTTTTCCTTCTTGGATAAGATGTAGTATTCTCTAATTTATAAAGGTGCTGATTTCTTTGACATGTCCAAGTCAGGCAGGAGTGAGAAAGCCCTTGCAGGTTGTCCAGCCTGCTAGAAGATGATGTACTGATCCATCTTTATGACTGGGAGCTGCTCTGGAATTTGACTTCTGAGATCTTCTGGCCCAGCTAAGACTCTGGCAAGGATAAGTGTCCCCATCTTACCCACCTAAAATTTCTTCTCTCTCTTCACTTAAATGGGCAGGTGGCTCTCTCTGGGGTATGCATGTGCATTAGTGCCATAAATATTAATTAATATGTAGTGTGGTGTTAGTGGTGTGTTTAAGGAATGCATAAGGATCACTTGCATGTCTGTCCTTCCACAGCAGTGCAGAAAGTCTCATACTATTATTCTTATAATGGACCTTGTGCTTACACAACTTGCAAAACAGTTCTTTAACAGAAGTGATTCTCAAGTCCTTGAGAGGAAGAAATCCTTGTCTCTTAATGGGGTAGATTTCCTCTGAGACTTCCCCTTAAAGAGAAATCCTTTGTTTTGTCAATGTGATAGACTCATTTAGTAATATGTGTCACTGCTAATAAACATTGTGTATTATATTTCTACACATTGAACTTCATGGGGGGGAAGGTCAGATATTCAATACAGAAGGCAACAATTGACAAAGTAACGTACAGCATTTGTTTGGTGCCAAGGATTTGCAATGCTTTTGAAATGGTAATGTACATAGCAAATATTTGATGTGCCAAACCACGGAAGATGGCTGATGATGGTTATGGAGTGGAAGAGACTCTGTAAGTAGTCCCTGTAGTATATTTACTATACTGTACATTTTGCACATGCTATTTATTATATTGCTTGTAATATGTTTGTAGTCTTTTTTTTTCCCCATAGTATATTATCATGACCAGAGACCCAGTGGGACGGTTTTACTTATTGTGAAATAAAAGTTAGGCTTCTTGCTGTCTCCTTTTTCCATAAAATAATTTTCAGGAATGGACAACGCAGAGGCATTTTATTACCTTATAGAAGATTGTTCTGGAAGCAAAATTAGAGGTAACAATATTAAGAAAAACCAAAACAGCCCAAATAGAAAATCAACAGTAACACCCCAAACACAAAGAGCATTGTACTCAACAGGGAAAGCTGACATTTTAAACATTTCTTATTCTACATTAATTTGCTTCCTTATTTCTCTGTTCATTTCTTGCCTCCCCCCAAACCCATCCCATCCCCACATTTCCTTTGTATTGACTTTTCTGTCTTGACATATCTACAGTTCAGTCTTCTGCTGTGATGAAGACATGTGCTAGCTGCAAACTCGCCAACTCACTTGCCACGAGCGATGCAACTGCACCAAGCCAGAACTCAGCTTATGCTGAATACCCTGCAGATGGGAATACAACTTCTGTGCTCCTGCTAATGCCTAAACCGGATGCTACATCTCTATAGCGTGAAAACATCTGAAGGCTTTCAGGAGGGCTGCCAGTCTGCTTTGTTGTCCAACTCTGTCAGATCTCTGGGACAAGAGGTGAATTGGCATTTGTTTTGTCTGTGGCCAGGCACCCCAGAGCAAGGCTGAGTGCTTGCCATATAAATCTGATCCTCCATCTAAAAACTGTCTGTGAGAAATCTTCAAATTTGCATATTTTTTCCCCTGTAAC
Source organism: Pseudotriccus pelzelni (assembly GCA_035584735.1). Taxonomy (NCBI): domain Eukaryota; kingdom Metazoa; phylum Chordata; class Aves; order Passeriformes; family Tyrannidae; genus Pseudotriccus; species Pseudotriccus pelzelni. The sequence goes on from JAWMRA010000001.1 coordinate 28,453,721, forward strand.
TTAGACTGGTTGATCTCTCATGTTCTGCTCTGGTTTCATGTGCACTGGTAGACCTAAACAAATTAATTGAACTCAGTTATAGGGGAGCTTAATGTGTTTTTAATCTTGGCCTCTAAACCAATTAAACCAAAAAAAGAAGTCTGTCTAGTGATGCCTGATTTGAATTATTACAGAGATATCTAAGGTCTAAATGTGGATTAGGTTTCAGTACAAAAAGAGCCTATAGGACTGAGACTTCAAGTTCTTGGACAGCTACTTACCTTTAAGCTTGTGAGTGTCCTGTTTGAAGGTGGGACCCTCACTTGCCTAATGTTAAACATGTGTGTAAGAGCTGGTCAGCCTGAAGTCTGCAACTCTCTTCTCATCTACGATTTACTGTGTGTGTTTGCTAGGCAACTTTAAACAATGCACCTTTATTCTGTTTACATCAGCTATGGATCCATTTCCCCGTGTTTGTGGAAATCCACATTTGGCATTTCCAGGGATGTCTGAGCCAAGTTCAAACCTCAGTGTTTGGATATGGGCTGATGGTAGACACATGTCTTGTCAGTTCCACAGTTTTGTTATTTTTTAAATGCATTTAATTATGCACTGGGCTTATATAATGAAAACAAAGCTTTCATTAGTCTGGTTTGGGAGGGACTGTGGTTGAAGACTGGGAAGAGAAAAGGATCATGGGGAGGGAGGCAGGGAAAGTTGAAAGAAGACAAACAACCAATGGTGCTACAGCAAGTGAGGGTAAAAAGTCTGGAAGTGGCATTTTAGAGATGATGGTTAAAAGCTGGGTGCCTCCCAGCTCTGTTGGAGAAGTGAAGATGTGGAGTGGTGATGCAGTCATTTTCTTGAGTTTGGTCTGCATGTACCTTTCTGCCTGTGCATGAGACACCCTGAGCAAGAGGCTTTTGGAACCTGACAGTCCTGGAGTGTAACCTTATAGAGGCTCCTTATCCTTCATGCTTGCAGCTTCACAGATGGTTGGAAGAGGATAACTGGTTCCTGCTGTACTTGGGCTCCCCTGGATTTCAGGGAGAGGGAATAAAGGAGTTAGAAGGCTCAGACTAAACAGACAATGGCAGTACCTTTAAGACTGCATTTAAATTAAATTGAAACTATTTCAGTTCGATATTAATTTTTTAATAGATTTTATAGCGTTATGGGACCCGATCGGTGGACAAGCCTATATGTGTTTCTCTTTACTAAGGATGTATTTCACAAATCAGAACTGAAACATGGAGTAATTACAATGCCTGAGTCTGAGCCAGACAGTCTAGGACAGAGTGGCTGACCAGTTACATCTGTTTTGTGCCTTCTCCACAGGACCTCTTCTCAGGTTAGGAGCAGTAATGTCCTTACCAAAATGGAGATTATTTATTGTGATATGCAGAGCATGAAAGGAAAGTAGGCTGAAGTTTCCCTGAGTCTGAAAAGACAGAGAAACTAAATTGTAGGTAAAATATCTCTCTCTGAAGATGAAGGGCAAGATTCTCAATTGACGTACATCTCTGCAACTTGGCCTCAACGAAGGTATGTTGATTTACACCAGCTGAAAAATCTAGAAGGGAACAATACACTTTTTGTTTAATTTTTGTGTGATCCTCAGACCATCCGTCGCATTCAGTTGGTGAGGAATAACATTTGGTACATGTTTAGTTTTGATTTTTTTTCCTGAAATGGGAAGTGAAGTGAATGAACACAGAATAAGGCATTTTTATTACAGTTATCTGAACTGTCTGAAAAAAATTAAATTGAAAAAGAATTTGTCAAATAATGTATTTGACATCAGAGCAAAATACAGTCAAATGCATTATTTCTTATATGAATTGCTAATAGAAATTTAGAGAAGTTGGTTGTGCTGGACATGACTAGATTTACAAAGAGTTGGCTGTATGAAAATGTCTGGCTAAATCCATCTCTTTCATATGTTACATAGCCTCTGCCTGTTGCACGTTTATAATCCACTGGCACCACTCAGAGCTGAATGCCATCAGAAAGTCCACAGTCCAAGTCGAGCACAAAAGGTAATAACGAATGGTGTAACATCAGACCGGCGATGTGTCACTAGTGGAGTTCCACAGGGCTTCACTTTGGGCCCTGTGCTCCTCAACATCTTCATAAGTGACTTGGATGCAGGACTGGAGTGGATACTAAGCAAGTTTGCAGATGACACAAAGCTGTTGATTCCCTCGAAGGCAGGGAGGCCCTGCAGACAGATTTCAACAAATTAGAGGACAGGGCATTCACCAATCATTTAAAGTCCAATGACGGAATGTGCTGGATTCTGCACCTGGGATAGGGCAACCCCAAATGTTCCTACAGACTGGGGAAAGGGATTCTGAAAAGCTGTGCTGCAGAAAGGGACCTGGGTGTCCTGGTCAATGTCGGGTTGAACATGAATCAGCAGTGCCCTGGCAGCCAAGAGGGCCAACTGTGTCCTGGGGGACATCAGGCAGAGCATCACCAGCCAGTTGAGGGAGTGGATTATCCCCCTCTGCTCTGCACTGGTGCAACCTCACCTTGAATATTGTGTGCAGTTTTGGTCATCACAACGTAAGAAAGATATTCAGCTGTAAGAGAGTGTCCAAAGGAGGGCAATGAATGCAGTGAAGGGCCTTGAGGGGAAGCTGTATGGAGCAGCTGAGGGCACTTGGTCTGTTCAGCTTGGAGGAGACTGAGGGGAGACCTCATTACAGTCTACAACTTCTTCTTGAGGGGGAGAGGAGGGGCAGGCACTGATCTCTTCTACGTGGTGACCTGTGACAGGACCCGAGGGAATGGCCTGAAGTTGTGTCAGGGGACGTTTAGGTTGGATATTAGAAAGAGGTTCTTCAACCTCTTGGATGGTGGTTGGATGATGGAAGAGGCTCCCCAGGGAAGTGGTCACAGCACCAAGCCTGACAGGGTTCAAGAAGTGTTTGGTTGATACTCTCAGGCATCTACTATGACTCTTGGGCCGGGAGTTGGACTTGATGATCCTTGTGGGTCGTTTTCAACTTGACACATTCTGTGATTATCGGTTCTTTTTCAGGAACTGAAATGGAATTTGGGCTGCTGTTTGCCTCTACGTGCTGAGTCCATTTTGCTGCAGTGACTGAAATCATGTGGCCATACTGCTGTGTACCCCTTATAGATGGCTTGTCCTGAAGAGAGGATGGTAGACTGGTGCCTTACTCAGAGACAGAGGCACTGTGCCAAAGCAACAGAAATTATTTATGGACTGTCCCTGCTCACCCAAAGGAACAAGTGATACTGTTTCTGCCTAAGCCTATTGTCAAAGGTGGAGGGGAAGAACAGGCAATGCTAAACTGCTGACTGTCTCATGTGTAGGCAATGTTAGATCGCAAGTAGGACTGAAGTCTTGGTAGATTTTGTCTATCATTGGACATGCATCAGTTTTGGCACAGACCGGGAAATGACTGGGGCCAGCAAAAGTTTTGGAGCAGGTCGTTTCCCCTGTGCACCAAGGGATTGAATCTGAACACTAGGACTTCCTATTTATGACTTGTTCTGCTGCTGGGGAATACATATATTAAATTACCATTATTCCTGACAGTAGGTTGCAATCCAACATGAAATGCCCTTAAAAAATCAGTGTTTTTAAAGGTGCTCTAGTTTAATGAGTAGGACAAATAGCTGGGAAGTCCAGTGAGCTGACCACCTTGCTGCTCAGCCAGGCAGGTGGGGCAGGGCTATGGTGAGCCAGCCACCAACCAGCCTCGACATCAGGGGATGCTCAGTTTCAAATAAGTTTATCCTGTGTGAACATCATGTTAACCCCGTGTGAACTGCAGCTGGAGAGGAAATGCAACTGAGCACAAATTGAAATCCCTTTTCTTCCAGCACAGGGAACTGATGGTAGAAGAATGAGATTTTCTGGAAAATTACTTTGTGAAAAAAGTGTAAGAGAAATGTTTGTCTCTGGCTTCTGATGATAGGTGAGCAGTATTTGAGTGTGCTCTTTATTTGACCTGCAAACTGCACGTGAAACATGCATTTTCTTGTGTGAGTGTGGAAGGCAATTCAGTATTATGCCCTTAACCAAGAGTTCAGCTGATTTGAGAGTGGAGAGTTTCTTCACATAATATAGCAGACCAAGTCACTGAATATTATGTGGGTAGTTCTGGTACACAGTAGTACACCAAATGCTTTAGTACATCATATGTTTTAGAGGTGGTCAGTCTGATTCAGTGGCTGTCCAACAGTGTTAGTGCTAGAGACATATATAACAATATCCTGTTCCTGGACACATAGTTTCTGAAAACATAAATCACTGTATGTGGTTACTGCACAACCAGCATCTGACTCATTGCTTCACAAAGCACTTTTAGTTGCTTGGGGAATATGATGATATGCACTACACAAACCCAGTAACCATGCTGCTGCAGCAACGGTCTGTGATCTCGGAGCTGTCAAGAAAACTTTGTTCCCTGTTATCCATACCATACCCACTAGGAACTTCATGTGACAACTCAAACAGAATCCTGTATCTTCAACCACTCTGAATCCATCCCCTTGGTGTTCTAGCTGATGGGGAGCTCTCAAGAGATGTTACAGCACAGTCCACAACTATTGCACAGTTTTCTTTCCATACAGCAGGGGGTAGTAAAATACTCAGAGACTACATAGGCAAGCAAAGAGTGGCAAATAGTGGAGCAACTGAATGGAAAACAAACAAAATGTCTATTTTTAGACTCAGCTAAATCCATATAATTTTCAATAGGGAACCTTTTTAGTCCTTGTAAAACAAGTTCCTTAAGTGTTTGAATGGTGTTATTTAAATGTGTAATGACTTTGCCTGTTAAAAAACCCAAGATATTGATTGCTGCACTTTCAGGATGAAAGTATTAAACATTTTAATCATGCTGTGCATGTTTAGGATGCAAACAAAAGTGCTCATTGTGAACCTGCCAATTAAAGTAGCTGCCAATAGGGAAGGAGACGTGCCTGTGGCTTTCTTTGGGTTAGCTGAGGTCATGGCTACAACTAATGCAAAGGTTCTTAAAGAAGTTTGGCATCTGAATGCTTGAAAATCTCAACTCTTTCTATTAAAAGTTTAGGAGCTGTTTAGGACTGACAACAATGCTTAAAGAACAACATCAAGGCTTTATTTTTCCTCATTTTTAAAAAAATACGTAACACTTTGGGAATGCAAAGGACAGTCTGAGGTGTTAGTGCTAAGAACCCAGTTACAGGACTGCCTTTAAGCTTCAGAGGACCGTACGTGGCCATGATCTAGTCCAACAGACAGCTCATAAACCATTGAGGACACCCAGGGGAAGCTGATGGGAATAGTCATGTGCTTCTAGTCAAGGAGTGGTTTAGATCTTCACTGTTTCAGAGCTTAGAGTTTTGAAGGAACAATTAATTTCTAAGTCATTGCCTGCATATTTCTATAGTACCATTTAGCAGCACGCAGAGTATTTCAGTAACATCATGTTTCTCTTCCAAACAGTGAAAACAGAAAAGCCCCCAGACTTCTCTTTTTCTTAAGGATTTCATAGAAATGCATAACCTGTGAAATTGGTTCCTAGTCATGTTCTTCCTCCAACTGAGCCTGATAATACCTAAATCCCAGCTCTCCTATTCCAGCGTATGTTAAGAGCAATCTGAATGACTAACACACAGGGTACGCTGGTGTAGAGAGCTGTGAAGAGCTGAGTGTCTGGCTCGGTGTTCCCTATTGCAGGAGGAAACTTGTATTTAGATACATATATGACATGGAAGATATTTATTTTAAATTTCTGCAAAGGTTTTAGAATTTACATCTAAATGGTGTATTTCTGTCTCAGCTGATGGGGCTTCGTAGGAAGATTCTGAAGAAGATATAGAATTCCTTCGGTGAGTGTATACTGAATTTGTGTTATATAATGACTTGAATTTTATCTGTAACTATTACTAAAGACTCTGAAGTAAATTAAAAAAAACAACATGTAAGCCAAATCTACTTTATTTTCAAGAATCTCAAGCTATCACTCACAAATCCCTGCCAAATGTGTCACTTCTCTTAGCAACAGTTTAGACGGCTTTAACGAGTATTTTTAACCTGTAAAAGAAAGCCATAGAGCTCACTTCTGAAATGTGAAATTCTGTCCAGATACCTAAGGGCTGGATTCAGTGATAAATTGCTTCCCCTCCTGACAAGACCATGGAAGCTTTTCTTGCAGGACATGCTTAGTAATTCAGTAGAAGTGGTTTGGATGGATTTTTGTCTTTCCAGTTGAATCTGGCTTTACTTTTTTTCTAGTATTATAAATTATTGTATATGTAATAGAATACACATACATGTTAGGAAAAATGTCATTTCTACAGAGAAAGAGGCTGATTCAAAGTTAACAGTATATATTATATTATATATGTATTTCTCTGTAATTTATCCACATTTTACAGTTGAATTGTCACCTGAATTATCTTTGAGCAATTGTTAGATGGCATGTTGGTAGCTATGGTTTTAACAACAAATGTCCAAAATGTCACTTGCAGTTTTGCCTACAGACAATGTGTAGTGCAGTCTTTAGTGCTCTTTTAAATCCCTTTAAAACCATATATTTTTGGAATGACAGATGCTAGCAGGGGAGATAGATAGTTAGCATTAGCCAGTCAAAGACTGACCAGTCCTTTGCAGCAAGCTTGTCAGCAGTTTCTGTCATCACTGTGGGTTATATAAGGCAGAACGATGTGGCAACATCTGAATCTGGTTGTACGTGTGCCAGAACCACAAATACGTTGCTGAATATAATGTACATTTTTCCCATCTAATGAGCAAAAGCACAGATGATACATAGAGGTTCTCACATCCCACTCTATCTCTCATTCCCATCTTCAGATTACCAAGTGCTCCAAGTGTAAACTAACCTCTGAATTTGATATACCAGGTACTGCTATCTCATTCAAACTGTGTCTTTGTAAGGCACGTTAATACTTAACAATATCAGTCAAATAATCTCTCTACTGTCAACATTTATTTAGTCAGGTGGGTCAGGCAGACCTGCAATGAAATCACATTGCTAGTGGCCTCTTCTAAGCCTTCTACAGCATCCTGTCTTCTTCTAGACTCTATTTTAGGTGGTGAGTTTCATGGGGCAAGCATTATCTTTATTTAATGCTTGTTCGGTGTTAAACACTGTTTCAGTCTTTTATGGCTAGTCTTGAAACCAGCCTTAAACTAATAAGAGCTTTACCTGACCCAGTGCCTTAAGATTGCTCTTTAACTTCTCTTTAATCTTTTGAAAGAGTCACTTTAATAGACACTGTGGTTAAATTCACCAGTTCTCAAACTTTATTCTGGGTTACTGATCTTCAAAGAGTAGTTTTGACTTAAAATTTGAAAATAAGTTTTGAAAAGGTCATTTTGTAATTAAATACTTGCCTGGCCATCAAGAAGGAAAGAGAGAATGGATAACGTTCGATTGTTCTGGAGAGCTCTTGTGTATAGGTAACCTATAGGATAGATTTATAATTTTAAAAAAACAAAAAAGGCTCGAGAACCTCTCTTTATGTCAGATCCATGTGACTGGCAGGAATAAGAATGTTGATATCACCGGGGACAAATACCTTTAATTTTCCATTAGGAACTGATGAAATATAGGGTTAAGGTATCAGAAAGGAAAGCTGTAGCAAGTCTGATTTTTGCTGGATTTATAAGGGTTCAGAAGGCAGCCAGTGTAGTCATAAGCAAATATTTTGTTTTCAGTATTCCTGGATACATCTTCCATTTAAGGAAGGCTTGGGATAAGGCTAGGGAACTGGGAAAAAACATGTCAGAGAGAGTACTATGGCGTAGGCAGGAGCATATGCTTCATATTAGGTATTCAAGTACAGATTCTTCCCTCTCTACAGTACATGTTAATTTTAGGGCTAGGGCTAGAATCAGGTTTTCAGAAAAAGAAGGTAGAAAGCCTTTTTATTCTTGCATTCTGCAATACTGACAGAGATAGGAGGAAAGTTTGCATAACTGGGAACAAACGCCTTATAATCATATTTACTATACAAATTAGTCATTTTGAATTAAAAGAAAATTAGGCTTAGGTTTAGGGTGGCATTATGACCTAAAAGTGGGAATCTTCATCAGCCGAGCTCACTGTTGGATTGTTTAGGGCCAACAAAGATTAGAATGAATTTTCTAATGAATCTCAATCAATTTTTCTTAATGAAATGGTCACTTGGTTTGATTTCAGTTTTTTGGTTTAAAAGAAGGAGTTAAGAAAAAAGTGCTCATTGGGCCTAGCTTGTCACTGGGTCTGGAATGGCTTCGGTGGTAGGAAGCAGGTTAACATCATGAAGGGCAAGTGGTGTTATTCTGACACCTCATGAAGTTTGTTCACCTGAGTGGGAAGGGAATATTTAGAGACACTCGTGTATTGTGATGATACAGCTCCTGTCTTTAATGCATTTTAGCTCCAAGAATTAGTTCTCTGCCCATATATTAAGTAGGATTATGGTTGGGGTTTGTCTCATGTTTGGGAAAGAAAAAATTTGACCTGGAAGTTTAGGATGATGAGTATCAACAGCTGATGTTTCACGTTTACAGATTCCTGTAGAGATCAGTTCCACAGTAACAGTTCAAGTTAGGTTAGAATTAATTTAAGTTTTGAGACTCAGAAATAAGTCTTGAAGGAGTCAGTTCTGTTGGATTCCTCATTTTCATCAGTGTTTTCATCATCAATACCTGTTTCACCAAATCCCAGTAATTTGTGTTAGGCTTCAGTCTAGCTATTGGTTACCTGGCTAAAATCATAACCTTGAGATTGCGTAATCACTTGAGAACACATTGTTTCCAAGGAGCTATTAGACTCCATGGTGCTGGTTCTGAAAGAAGCGCTTAGGGAAGAAGTTGTTAATAACGAACAGCAATATTTGATATTCACCCAAGGATTCTAGAGAAACTTGGAAGCTGGGTTACTGCACAAAATTCTTCTGGAGAAGAAGAATTCTTCTACTCAGGAATTAATGTTGTGTGTTGGCATAGAATCAATATGGATTTTTAAAGGTGGGTCATGCCTCACAAAACTAGTATCATTCTTCAGAGAAGCCAATATGCTTGTGGATAAAGGAATTATAGTTGATATAACCTATTTGGTTATAGTTTTTAAACAATCTAATAAGTCAGAGGATAAAAAAAAGACAGAATTCAGCAGTAAATGGTCAGTTCTCAGAGGAAGGAGGTTACCAGTGAAGTACTCATGGGATTTGTCCTGAGGCCTGCAATGTTCCCAATATTAATAAAAGGTCTAGAAATCAGAGGGAAAAATTATTAGTGTGCTGGCAATATTAAGTCGTTCTGAATAGAACAAGTTTTGGTAGATAGAATAATTTTGGTTGGAAGAGACCATTAAAGATGATCCAGTATAGACCATTAAAGATGATCCAGTATAACCCCTCTGCAATGAGCAGGTACATCAACTAGATCAGGCCTGCTGGCCACACTGCTTTTGATGCAGCATACAATTGGCTTCCTTGCCTGCAAGGACACATTGCCATCTCCTGCCCAGCCTCTCATCCACCAGCACCCACAAATCCTTCTTGTAAGGGCTCCTCTTGGTCTGTTCATCCCCCAGCCTGTATTGATACGGTGGGTTGGCCTGAGCCAGGTGCATCACCTTGCACTTGACCCTGTTGAACTTTGTGAGCTTGGCATAGGCCCACTTCTTGAGCTTGTCCAGGTCCCTCTGAATGACATCCCAACCATCACATGTCAATCACACCACACAGCTTGGTGGTATCTGCAGATTTTCTTAGAGTGCACTCAATCACACTGTCTTTTCTGAAGATATTAAACAGTACTTTTAATATAAACTAGATATAAACTAGTACAGACCACTGAGGGTCATCCCTTGTCACTGATCTCCATCTGGACACTGAACTTCCATCATAATATTGAGCCATTGACCACTACTCTCTGGATATGACTATCCAAACAATTCCTCACCTACCAAACAGTTCATCCGTCAAATCCATCCCTCTCCAATTTAGAGAGAAGGATATTGTGGGGGATCATGTCAAAAGCTTTACAAAAGTCCAGATAGATGACATCTGTCCCTTCCCTTATCCACTGATGTAGTCATGCCATTGTAGAAGGCTGGGCTTGTCCTTGGTGAAGCCATGCTGGCTGCTTCAAATCACCTGCTTGCTCTCCGTGTGCATTAGCATAGCTTCTGGGAGGACCTGTTCCACAAGCTCTCTAGGCACAGCAAGGTTTTACTGTGAAGAATTATAGAAAGGAGTAGGATACTTAAAGTAAAACCATGAAGTGGCAGTTTCAAAATAGAGAAAAAGGGTACTTTTGCCTCACATTGCTTTGTTAAGCTGCCAAGGTTCTTGCCACAAGATGCTGTGGACAGGAAAAACTCTTAGACGTGAAAAGTCTTTGGATGAAAAGAAGAAATGATTGACAACTATTAGAGTTGCTGCATCTGGTTCAGGAATTTCTCAACCATAAATCCCTGCAGGCTGAAAAATATTCTGGGGAATTAATGCTCTATAATAAACCATTCTCACACTCTTCCCTGGGACCCATTTAAGACATCATCAGCATTGGCTGCTGGGTGAATTGGAAGCTTGATCTGATCAAACATAGTATGGGAGGGTCTCTATAAATTTATCTTTTAAAAAAAGAACCAAATATTTGGTTCTTTTGATGAATATGCATGTGTGTTGTTTGAATTTTCCAAATACTGCTGTTATGAGTGCAAAACACTTGCTATACTTGTCATATTTCTATGTGATGTAAAAGAGAAGACAATTGCTCTGCTAAGGTTAATTTGGTTCTCTACACTCAGAACCTTTCCATATTGCTTTATTTGGAGTCAAATAAATTGTGAATTTTTTTTCCTTTTGCATAACTGTCCTCTTTCCCAAAGTCAAAACTGACAGAAAATAAGTTAATTAAAAGCATAATACATTTTATACATGATGTGTTATTTTGCAACATAAATTGTACGGTTGCCAATCAAGCCAGCCCACATCTATTAAGCACAGACTACTCAGGTTTAAGGAGCTGTCCTCAGCTATCTTTTATTTCTTTTACTGTGAATATAGTGAGTTGACCACAGTGTCACCACTCACACTTTAGGACAGGACCCTCACCGGCTTAAATCAGCAATAATTCTGTTTAGGCATTTAAATTAGTATCAGAGAGCCAGGATGGAAGATCTGATCCTTTTAATTGCATGCTGAACCTAATAAAAATTCCATATTGCTCAGAAATAAATGCAAAAATTTTGCAAAATGCCAGGTGCAGAGAAACTTGTAGATGGTCACGACATGAGATTGCCTTTGAAGGACTATGCTGTATACTCTAGGTGATAGGCTTTCATTAACTTCATTAGCTTCAGCTTCTTAATTTGTACTCCCAGCATTGAGTTCTGGGTGTCCATTCTCACACAGACACTTTCTATAGTCTGGATGCATGAAGCTTTGTTGCACTATTTTGCAAACACAGTAGAAAGTGGCAATATTGTTAGATATGTCCTTGGGTGCCCTGTGATTTACAGCAGCAGCAGGAGTGATGATCTTGTATTTAGTATCAAACAATAGCTCACTATAGAATTTTCTAAACTCGAGTTGGCTTTTTACCATGTCCCAAAACCAACCTGGCATTTCACAATAGAGGAATCAAATGTCTTTTGGCAGCATCTGATGTCATAGTTGCTTAGAGCCTGATCTCAGAATTTGGCTGTCATGAGTCACTCTATCTATTCAGCTGTGTAAAACAGGCAAAAAATGTGGGCATCAGCAGTTGTGTGACCTTTATACATTTTTCAACAGATTGAGAGAAGGCAATAATTGTTTTTACTAATCATAAACCACTAATATATGTTGGCCTTTTTCCATCCATGAAGCTAATGGAAGTCTTTCACCAGACTTCCACTGCTATCATATCACTTCAAAGGAAATCTCATTTGAACTCACAAGCAAAATGACAGTGGAATGTGCTTGGACAGAAGTGTTGCACCTCTCTTTGAGCTGTCCTGACATGGGTGATATGTTTGCTGGTTTGAGGGAAGAACAAGTTCCTTTTGGCATATTAGCTAGATTTACATTGAGAGGCAAAAAAATGACCATTGTTGTGTCCAAATATCATATTTATTGTTCAGAGGTATAGCTTGTGCTTAGGACCTGCTGAAATTCTTTCGAAGAAAATATTCTGTATAATATGCTAGTATTACTAATCTGCCAAACCTCTGAGGTTACTGGGGTAAAAACGGAGTTTCTTTAAGAGCTTGTGATCTGGCCAATCTGATCTGTTTGTAATGTACAACATTTATCACTTTTGAGGCTTGACCAGTATCATAAATCAAGTGCTACTTAAGTAATATTTGAACAGTAGTTAAACTGTAAGTGAATTATGGAATGATTTTACATGGTGGGCATCAGGCACAGATGTAGCTATGCGAGGAAAACAAACCAGAGCTTCATATCCTGGTCCTTTCCTATATTCTTTTACCTTTAGTAAAGCTATGTAGCTTCTGCTTCCTGTCTTATACAGGTAGTGATTGAAGACTTGAAGGTACTTTCAAGAACAAAGTGATTGTTTATGAGAGTTTGGGTTTTTATATAAATAATACATTAATAAATAGGAAGTGGTACAAGATTGCAACATTAAACTAGAAACAAGTCAGAACAAGTTTAAGATTTTAGAACTATCTTTATTGTGAGTTGTGTGATACATGTTGATGTCTGGAAGTCCCTTATTCTGGGGACGTGCACAATATAAAACACTGCCTTTCCTTTAGTGTTATCTTTCTGACTATGATAGTTACATAATAAGATTTTAAAATGAGAACTTTAAGGACAATAACATGAAAAGATTTGACATACTAGCAGTTTAAACAGTCTGCTAGTTGTGCTAAGCTTTCAGTTTCCAAATCGAACTTGTTGTCTGTGTCCTTTAGATGGTCTTTCTCCCAGAAATTGGAGGGGTCTAGTTTGACCATATATCAGTAAAGCTGGGGAGGTCTGTTCTGATCTGTTCCCAGCTGAAGCTGGGGCTGAGCAAATCTACAGTTTCCTTCTGCTACAAAGATCACATTACTTTCTGCACACCTCATGCTGCATCATATACACTCAGAACTGGAATTTATCTCTGGCAAGAGCTGTACTTCCGGAATTATGTTTGGCATGCCTTTTCTCAGTTATGAAGTATTTATCCATTTCCTGGTGTCAGCTACTGAATCCAATGGGATTATGGTCCTTTTTAAATAAAATTCAATCTCGTCATCTGCTACTGAATCCAAGAGTTATTATCACTGGTTTCATGGGTTTCTTATCAACAGCCTATTTGTCTTGAAATAGTTTCATTACACCTCATCAGCACCTGGTTTTGCTAATCCATGATGTGGCTGAAGTTGAAGTGCAGGTGGCTCTGCTGTCTAGTTTGATTTGGATTGATTGCTGACTTAATAGCCAAAGAGCAAAAATGGCAGCTGAGCGTCTGTCTGCCTTTTTCTGTAATAAATGTACATAAAGAATTTCTGCATCTGCTATCTGACACTGCAGATTGCTTTCCCTTCAGTGGAGGTCTTTCCAAATTGTCTCAGAAACAGCAAGAATAGGTGCTTGTGGTTGTTTTTCCTGGCATATCAGTAGTACATGGAGGCACATTTGTTCTGCTTCCTCTGTTTCTGTCACTGCAGTTTATAGGTTGGCCATTAATTTTTCTGTCAGATTGCAGTTTGTAGCATATGTGTTAGATGGCATCTATAATACACGGCACCTGCATGCTCCATACTGTTTGCTTAGTTTGGAATTTGAGTGCTTATTCTGTATCAATACATTATTGTTATATTCCTTTCACTGATCACTGTAGCTGTTCTTTCAATGAGTGGCATGTTTCTAAGACTAGGTCTGTTGCTTTAAAAATGTAAAACTGATTTGCTTCCATTCTTTCTGAGATTGTTCGTGGGTGCCAAGAATGTGACATCTGTAGTATATATTTTTTCTTACTATTCAAATACAAATATTTATTCAGGTAAATTCAAAACAAAACAATTTTGTATCTACTGTTCTTTCTAATTCAATATTGAATATTTTGATGATATGTTTCAGCATTTGGGAGCATTATTCCAACAGGAGCATCCTGATTATCTCCCCTCTGCCCCCAGTCCCACAATGTTATACCAATGATTTTTCTCACCATCCATTCTAAATTCTCTATGGAGACTTAGCTCTTGCTTTCACAGTTTTAATGCCTATACATGGATTTTGTTCAGAAATTCACCATGCCTGGTAGCTGGCATCACTCCATGTTGATGATTTCCTTTGTTTCTCACCCATATTTTGTCTCCTTGTAAATTGTGTTTTCTATATTATTGTGGAACTCACAAAATTGACCTCTGCTGTCATCTTCCATATGCCACATGCTGAGTAGTAACATAAGAAAACAACACATTTCTTAAGGCTTTAAATTGAAAGAACTGTAACAGAACTGAAGCCTTGTGGCAAGCCAGTGTTCCCAGATGGGAAAGACTACATTTAAGCCTTTGGTGCTATTAATTTTTAAAGGCTGCAAAGAGTGAATAAAGTGTGAGTGAGTCCTGATGGCTGACAGGGATGGAGAGGCCTGAACTAACCGTGTGACACCAGTGCCCTTCTCAGCACCAGTACCCCTGACTTCTCTCTGGCTTCATTTTGGAGCAGTCTCAACATGAGCTCAGGCAAGCATTTCCAATGGGAATAGACTTGCCAAAATATGCCTTTTGACTCTGGTTCTATGCTGGCAGTAGTGTGGTGCTCAGCAGGTGAAGGGGAGGTGCTATTACAAAGGTGTGTGCACTGGGAGAGGTAGAAGTCAGGTGCAAAGCTGCTGAGCTATTTTGATGGTGTTTCTTTATAGTCCATGGTGATTAGTTGATATCTGGGGGCAATGTTTTTACAAATTGATGATGAAATGTAATAATTCTTTGTTGCAATTCTGCCTATATTTATGAACTCCCGTTTCCCTGAATGCCATAAGAAGTAAACAAGAGAGGCTCATTGCTTTAATAGTCTCCTCAGACAATGGTCTACCCTTAGCCCCTCTATCTTGCTTAATTTCTTATCAAAATCATCTTACATGCTCTCCAGTTGTCTCTGGGGCTTTCCCGCTGTCTGCTCTATCTGTGTCTGTATTTTTGCCCTTTCTCATCCTTCGTGCATAACTCAACTGAACAACATTCATTGCCCTGAATTTGAACTTAGTCTCTAAGGAAAATTGCACTGGTTGGTTCTTTTACTAGGCCTCTGTTTTGGGGGATGACCTCTAGTGTTTCTTCTCTTCCATGGAAGTGTTGTAATCAGTTTTTTACATTTAGCCTACTATGTTATACTTAATAAAATGTGACTCCTAAACTCAACTCTATTATCAGATAGCTTGTTTTTCAGATTTATAAATGGGAGTGGGTTTTGTTGTATGCTATCAAGCTGCAGTTGTCCTTTTCCCCACATAATGTTTTCCTTATTTTGCATAGACTCCATGTTTTAGAATAGAAAATAATTGACTTTTAGAGGTCACTCAGAGAAGATATTTACTTTTCACAGGTTTCTGGGTGTGGCACAATAGCCAATCACGTTTATTACCTTTAAGAAGACCTCTCAGACATTTGAACTTGACCCTATTTTCTGCCAGTAACACCTGGCAAGAAAGCTAATAAGTTACACTGCAGATATGTTCAAGATTTATTTTAGATAAAGCCTGTTTGTAAGATGTTTGCGTGCCAAGTTATGTCTGGAGTAAATTTTACAGCAAACACTAAATCAGAGGCAAGCAGTAGAGAAAGAAGTGTAAAGGGGAGTAAAATAGAAAAGTTGACAGACCCATAACTGTAATAAAAATGGTTGTGGAGAACTCTACGGTATTAACTCAGATAATTGCCAGAGTCGTAAAATCCAGATTTTTCTGTCTTCAAGGCTCCTGGGAGCTGCTGGAGATGAAGAAAATTAAATGTAATGGTTCATATATAATTCAGAATTTTGTTGCTTTTTATCATTCTCAAAAGAGTAAAAGTGACCTACTTTCTATATGTTGTAGTTTAGTGGGAAATTCCCCTGACTCCCAGTGTTAGCATGCTTGTTCTCTTCTTAAGCAGGTGCTAACTCCCATCTCTGCTTTATTACTGCTGGCATAGTATGTGCTAAATGTGTTGTGACATTCTTTTCTCTCCGTGTACGGTAAAGATGGTTGTGCTCCTTCCCAAATTCTGGTTTTGTTAAGCTTCTGGGATTAATGTAGGATCTAAATTAATTTTCTGCATTTTAGTTGTCAACCACAGTAGGAGTAGTTAAATAACAAGCTCTCCTCTTAGATTTGTGTTTCTACAATTGATATTACATGTAATGATGACTTAAAAGGAAAAAAAAATAAAATCAAAGACACATGTATAAAAAACCAGCACTACTTCTTCTTTATTTGTTACAATGTATGTTTGGAATAAAATGGGAAAGAATAATTAGAAATGTACTTGGAACTCAGAGGAGCGTCAGTATTAGCTCCGCTGTAAGGCTGGGTTTGAACTGGAAATATTTCAATCCAGAAGACTTCTTCCAATCCTTATTTAAAAAATCCAAGGAGAACAGCCTAAAAAATCAGAGACGAAAATAGGAAATCGGATTTAAGGTTACAAATCAAGGTTGTTTCCATTTACTGTTCAACACTACAGAAGTATGCTAGAGAGGGTAGGAAGCAAATCTTAGTTTTGATCCTGCCCTCCAAGGAGAGCCAATATTTAGTTTGCTGGATTTAGTTCTATGTGGAGACAAAAAAAAAAAGAGTTCATATTTTCCCATTACACTGTTGAACTTATTAATGATTGAGGAAATTCTTCAGATTTTTCAGTTCTTTTCCTAATATATTGTTTCCTTCATGGATGGAGACGGATAGAAACATGTTAGTCCTCTTTTGCTCAGATAAAAATTTCCTTGACCAATAAGGGATGTTAAGATGTATGATGGACAGTGCTCTAGTTGCTTTTCTGAAGAGAAGTGGCTACACAGTTTGATTTTCAGATGTATATAGAAGATGCAAAACAAAATCTTATTTTTCACTAAATGAAATGTATTCTTTAGAACTGTTTGTAGGGAAATATTTGGAAAATAATCATGGTTCTGTTTAGCCATGTTTTATTTAGTTATTTATTTGAAGTAAGCAGTTTAGTCCAGCTATGGATATTAGACCAGTTAGCAAGGGAACTTGTTCATATATTTTTGTTTTACTTTTGTGATCCAAGTGTTAGGAGTTGGGAGTTTGGTTCCAAAGGGAATGAATTTACGTATGCAGGACACGTTGTTCAAGGAGCTAATACTTACAGTAAACAGAGGTTGCTTAACTGTTGAGTAATGCTACAATAGTTATTTCCAATATTTTGCAAGAAACAATGTTCATGCAATGTTTTACCACTAGCAATTTGTTAGTGGTTTTATTTAATGCCAAAAAAATCTCTAAGGGCTGTAATTTCAAAAACATGGAGCATCACACATTGGGAACTATACCCTCTTTCTACTTTTGTAAGGTAAGATATATATGAAAGAGACTAAGTTTCTTTTCTCCCATTAATAGTACCTTAAAATCTGAATAGTGTAAGAACACTTGTGACATCACAAATAGTAAATTATATCCATAGGAAGGAGATGCATTTATGTGCAACTTATTAAGGTTAAAGAAAGAGACTTAGAACGATGCATAAAGAAAGTCTTTCTGCAATTAATTTTTTCAGGAAGACAGATATAGTCTGAAGTGGCATCACTCTCTACAGCTCCCTGAAAGGAGGTTGTAGCCAGGTGGGGATTGGTGTCCTCCCAGGCAGCTCTCAGTAAGACAAAAGGGCATGGTCTTAAGCTCTGCCAGGAGAGGTTTAGGTTGGATATTAGGAAGAAATTCTTTACAGAGAGGGTAATCTGGCATTGGAACAGGCGGTCCAGGGAGGTGGTGGATTCTCTGTCCCTGAATGTTTTTAAGATGCGACTGGATGTGGCACTTTTTGCCCTAGTCTAGTAACCCCGGCAGTGTTGGATCAAGGGTTGGACTTGATGATCTCAGAGGTCTTTTCCAACCCAGCTGATTCTATGACTCCATGATTTTATTTGTCTTCTGATTTTGGAGTAGTGATATGTTTATATTACAGTCAGTTTAAACGTAGCAGTACTACAAATCTATACCTAAGTGTGAAGTACTTTTAATCTTAATTCTCTGTACAGTGTATTACATTTATTGTGATTAATATTTGAATGGAAGGACTTTTAAAGTGACTGTAAATAAATTATTTGTAAAGCATCCCTAGATGTCTCTCACCCCAGATCCTATAAACATTCGTAATACTCCTGTATTTAGTGTATTTCATTGTATCATAGCATTATTGCTAGAAGTTTTCCTTTACACTAGAAATAGGTAGCAATTTCCTAGTGGAGGTCAGCTTTAGTAAACTCTCCTATTAATGCAATGTTCATCAAGTTCTTCCATTTCAGATAGATGCAATTTCTTATTTTCCAGGTGTAGAACTAAGGGGTAAGGTGGTTGGAATGCCTTTGAAATATCTTGCTTTTGTTAAGTGGCAGAGAGAAGCTGAAGATTCTGTCTCTTATGCTTTTTCTTTCTCTACTGATGTGACATTTCTGCAGGTATGCATGTCTATATATATAGGTGTGCACATAATTATGTATCTATATTGAATAGAGATATAGTCTTGAGCTAAATTAGATTTCTCTAATCACATATTTGAGTCCAAAATACTGGAGACTAAGCATGAATATTATAAAGGCAAGCAACTTTTCCAACTCTTATGTCACCAGTTCAATAACGATTTCTTTGCTGGTACAATCCTATCATTATCACGTTCTTTTAAAAGAGCAACATAAAATCCTCTTAACCTAAGGTAAGTAAATTCATGTGTATTTATTTATGTGGTGTAATTCTAAGTACACAGGTATAAACACATCTACATTACATTAGCTGTCGTCGGTTTTCATACAGTTCCAAACGAATCAGTCTTTGGTTGCTTCATTTTGTTAAGGCAGTCGGAATAAAATTTTAGGTGACCCTTGGGAAGTCTTGCTTCCAGTCTGAACTTAAAATTTAAAGTATGAGACATATCAATCTGATTATTCTTTATGTGAAACTCACCCCCCAATTAACATGTTTGTGAAAATAACTATAAAAGTAGATCTCTTCATCACTTCCTTTCTCTGTTCTCTAGCAATTAAATTTACTGATAACTAGGAATAAAACCTGTATCAGAGAGTCTGTGTAGCTACACCAGTGCCTTTTAATGCAGAAAATCCAGGAAATATTTAGGTATTCATGCTAATGTCTCTCTCTAGAGTTTGCATTGCAGATAATATGTGCCTTTAAAATATTCCATGTCTCATGTTCTTTGGTGAAGCATCCACAGGATAAGACTGGCTTTCCATTCCGATATTGGGATACACATGGAGGTACATGCAAAAATATCCAGAATAGTTTGCCAGATTCCTCATGAAATTTTTGGTGGGATCCTATCTTGTTAGCTTAAAGGTAAAGTGTGAAGCCATGTCTTGCCACATGGAGCAAGAGCACAGTGCTATATCTGAAGGAAAGAAGTCTGTGCTGGAAACCTGTGACTTTAGAAAAAGCATCAGGTAAATTGTGATGAAGTTGCTGGCAAAGGCTGTGTTTTGGAGTGGAAAAGGGAGCATAGAGTAATATGGCAAATGATTGTGAGGAGGAGATGAAGACATGGTGAGCAGGACAGGTACTATCTACCCAAAAGCGCATGAGGGGTGTGAGTGCTTTGGAGGACACCTGCAGCAACACAAAACCTGAAGTAATCACAGTACATGCAGAATGGAATGTCTGTTCTTTGTTGTGAAAAACGGTCCTACGTCTTTTCTTTGGTTTTATTAAAAAGCTTAAATAGAATGAGAAGGTAGATATAAAAGAGCAGAAATAACTGCAATAGGGAAAAGTGATGAAGCTAATGAGATGGTTTGAGAGTTGGAAGTGGTGATAGAGAAATAAAAATAATACTTCTGCAGAAATTATATATGAGGATGAAGTGAGTGAAATGAGAAAGCTGAATGTATTTCCATTACTGTGGAACTGAATAGCATGCAAGGTAAAATGAGGGAAATACCAAGGAGGCAGCGGAAAAACGAAAGGTTGAGGTAGGGTGGTATGTCACAGGGGAAATGATTTTCACACTGATTCATGTATTTTCTCCAGTGCGTTTCACTGCTCAGTGCCTTTCAGAACTGATAACTTTCTGATGATTGAATGTCAGAATATTTTGTTACATGAAGGAAGAAATGGCTGATGGGACTTCATAGATTTGTTTTGTGTGTCATTACTTGTCATTAATCACATCTTCTTCCTACTGCCTTTTAGACCTGATGTATTGCTGGTTTATACAACTCCTCCTAAAGAAGCATTCAACATGAGCAAGTTATACAAGTATTCTACACAGTTTGCCAACACTTGAGGGCAGGAACACTCAGATATTTTTGAACATTGTGGTTCTAATTTAGGACTAACTGGAACATACCTCATCTCCACAGTGTCATTTTCTTTAGAAAAGAACATTGGTTTCATGTATGAAACAAAAGGATGGTCATTAAAAGCCATCTGTGGAGTTCTTTAATAAACAGAAGCATGAGATAACCCATAGAGCTTTTGCACATGACGTTGAACTTCATGTCATGGAAGTTTGCAATCCTCAGAGACTGGAAGTAAGAAAAGAGAAGCTGTTAGCTAATAACCAACTAAAGCCATTAACCAACTAAAAATCAGTCTAACTCCAGTAGATATTATGAATATGTCCTCTGATGCATACCTTGAATCCCTGAACAGTAGCAATAAAATATCCACATTTGCATTTCTTAACACGTATAAGGAACTTCTTCCTCTAGAGTAGAGGTACATTCAGCATAAATAGTGAAGTCTTTTCAATATCCACTTGATATACCCACATTTTTCCACCAGTGAACATTACTTGGACCAGAACAGCTGTGAAATACACAGAGAAAAGCTGGTCAAGAAATGGAAAAATTTACCAAGCAGAAAAATCTTGGGCCCTGAATTCTCAAAGTTTCTTCTCTCCCATGTGAAGGGCTGCTAGAAAATGTTATTATTTTAGATTTAGTTGCATAGGAGCTGGTTAAAATTGAATTTGGTTATTGAGGATACACATAAATACTCTACCAAATGATTAAAAAAATGTACTTGGCATATGGACCATTATTAATAAAATTAGTTTAAAAAGAGATAGTGTCCCAGTTTTTTTGGGTTGTCTGTAAGGTTAAAAAAGAAGCCTAAAATTGCATCATTTTGCTGTTGAAAATGGGTGACCTTCCCATTTCTTTTTCTGAAGGTGAGTGTACATGAATTAGATAAGTTAGAATGTCAACTAGCAATATGTCAGCTATGGCCTGGTGGTTGTCCATATGCAGGCTGTTGCCCAGCAGAAAATGCAAACTGAATGAAAAGTCACTTCTTTATGGAAGCTGCCTTGCATTCACAGCAGGAATAGCTGATATACCATAAAAGAATGCTCCACTTTAACACCTTGCTCTCTGGAATACTGGAAGAGTGAAGAAAGTTTGGACAGCCTTGAAATTCAGAGCCAATTATTCTTCCCAAGTTTTGCATGGTTCTCAGGGTGGTGAGCAATGGGTTGCTATTCTGCACAGCAGCACAGCTGTACCGCTACTGGATTTGCTTCAACAAAACATCAACTTTTCAGAAAAAATTGGCTGCAAGAAGATAACAGATGTACAAAAGAAAATAGGGGAAGGATAATTCTTAACGTCTTTTTATTTTGTTTACTAGAAATTTTTAAAGGGAGAAAAAACTTAGCTGTTATGGCAAGTTGCTATTTTCACCCTTATAAACTAATTTTATTGTACCCATTTTTTCATGTTATTGCACCACAGATAAGATTGCAGCTTGGCAGGTTCATATTCAACCTTCCTCTTCTAAGTACTTGTGTCTTTGGTACTATTTAAATGGCAACAGAAGCTGGCAAGAATCTGTGGCTACACTGCTTGTTCTTTTAAAGAATGAAAACCACTCTGGTTAACTCTTGTCTTTGTCTAGTCTATTGTTTCAGTTTCTTTGCAGTGCCAATGGCAGACTTTTTACAGGAGAGAATTATGGTTCAGTCTCTAAGAAGTTTGCTCTGTTTGCTAACAAACTAGTCTTCTGGGGACTTTGTATTTGTTGTATTATAGTAGCAGTCATGGACACTAATTCCCAAATACGGGCCCGTAACTCCTGCTTAAGGTTATAATCACAGAAATATAAAAGGCACAGGAACTTTCTGTAACACAGAAGTGTTACAGAAAGAGAGGTCATGATGCCCTTTAAATGAAGTTGTGACTGGAAATGTTCAGGACTTACTGTTCCAGTGAACCTATTGTCCTCTTTATAAGACCTCTTTGTGGCCACCATACAAATACATAACAAAAAGCTGTCTCTTGTCCAGGAAAGCTTATTTTCTTATTTGCAGTTTCTTTGAACAGCTACTGTCCCCAGTAAATCTCAAAAGGTTGCTTTCTGTCAACAATCCATTAAAGTTTTCACTGAAGCCCACTCTGAATCCCAGCAGCACTGACCTACCCATGCTCCTGAGTGTCTACAGTAGGAGCTGCTGTGTTGCTAGCACTCCTGTCAAAAAAGCCTGTGCCTACAGAGACATGTAAGGGCAGGGACGTAGGCAGTTCTTCCAGTACTTCAACAATTTGTAGGTCAGGGACTTCCTAAAACAGAAATAATGATGTGGGTTTGAGTTGTGTTTGCCTCAATGGATTCCTCTTCCAAAAACTTGTCTAGTCTTCTGTTGTACCCAGGGCTCCATAACTGTATATTGAGAACAAGCCCTGTTTAGTTTGTCT
The DNA here is from genome assembly GCA_035584735.1 of Pseudotriccus pelzelni. Taxonomy (NCBI): domain Eukaryota; kingdom Metazoa; phylum Chordata; class Aves; order Passeriformes; family Tyrannidae; genus Pseudotriccus; species Pseudotriccus pelzelni. Next base: position 28,476,548 of record JAWMRA010000001.1, read on the forward strand.
AGAGGCTGGCACCTGCTAAGTTTCAAGTGTAACTTAATTTGTTAGGACAAGCAATACTTCTTGGGATGTCCCCAGATAAAAGATACAACCAAACACGCAATTGTGTTATGGTAAAAAAGTGTTGAATGCTATGATAGTGTAGATGCCAGTGCCCTTTTAAAATATGTATTTCAATAATTAAAAGCTTCAGTCAGTGATAACTAACCAACATAATGATGTCAGGAAGAATGACTTGTGATCAAAAAAAACCCCACAAAAATCAGCAAGGAACCCCGCCACCCCAAACTATTGTTCTGCATAGAGGCTCCATTGTACACAATAAGATAGTCTCCTTGCTCATGACCTTAGGAGGAAAGATCACATGGAAAACAGAAAAATTTATCTTTTTGTCTATGCATCATGGGATTTTTGACATATAGTGGTTTACATCAGATGAGGTTTTTACTCTCCATCTTTTTTCACCGTTCACTTTTATATATTGTATGTCTACATCATGGCTACAAAAATTATTTAAGTTAACCTACCAAGAACTCTATGCTGCTGCAGCAAACTGTGCAACTGAACTCTTAGTTTATAGCCAGCAGCAGTCTTTCCTCTCCACTGATGTAAACTGCTAGGTAAACACACACCTTAACTTCCAAAAGTGACCACATTAGTCTTCATTTGCTACATCTTTTCTAAATGTATTATTGGCTATGTGACAATTTGAATGAGCAGTTGATCAGAAACAGAACATGCATTTAGACATTCACTATCTTCAAGTAAAGTTTTGCATGTTGTACAAACAGAAATTCACTCTGTAGTTTTACATGAATGCTTAAAATAATTAATTAAACAAGACTTTGTTTTCATGCTGGGCTGAGGTTTCCTTCTACATCTGTAGTAAATTGTCCTAAGGAACATTGATTCAAACAACCAGGTTTTCTTTTAGGGACGTGGTTAGGGTAGGCAGATGACTCATGAAAAGATTACTGCTGTAGTTGATCACAGGAAAAAGAAAAATGTTCTATGTATTATATTTCAGCAAATAAAATACAAAAGAATTAATTTCTTTATCAAAATCATCTGGTTCCACGAAGTCTTCTACCATCCTTTTAGTAGGCTACCTTTTATGGCTGAGGGGATTCTACAAAGGGATGAAATGCTAGAAAATAAAAAAAAAAATTGTAGAAATGTATGTGCCAGTATATATTGCCACTTGGACAATTTTCCAGCATGTGATTGATGGTTAAGGTTTCTGTTCCATACATATTAACTCTAGGTGATGTTTGCAGCCTGGATTTAACCTGCATGTTATCTGATGTAATTTAATGAGCAAATCACTCTTTATCTGAACAATAGGACCAGTTCTTGCAGGCATTCCTCTCCAAGATGCATAAATAATTGTCCTTTCTGCGTTATTTCTTTACCTTTTTTTGAGGGAGTGTTATGAGCTTCATCTGTCTTCCTGGTAGTGAGGGAGAGTTGTCTCACACTGTTAGAAATGAAGAAAATCTACATTACAGAAAATGCTTGTTTTTCATGGCACTATCCTGCAAAGTGTGTTTGTGTGACAGCAGAGTTACTTTTATTTCTATAACTCAAGGCAGAGAGCATATAAAGTGAAAGTTTATAAAGTGGGGAAGCCCAATTTGAACAGCCAGATTATACGCTAGGATATGAAGAAACTAGGGAACATTACCACTGAAGAGGAAAACCCGATATAAACCAACCTTCTTGAAAAGGGACAAAAAATGTATTAATCTGTCATAATACTTCTTTTAAGGAGAGGGAAATGAGCCAAAGTAGAAATGATATTAGTCTTGTAGATATTCCAAAGAAAAGTGATGGCTACAAAAATACAGCTGAATGATTGTGGGAGTTACATTCTGCTTTGGTTTTTGTGTTCCTCTCCGTTAGTTCTGTACATGGCCACATGGAACTGTGGCAGATGAAGTCAACTCTTTGGAAACAACTCTAAAAGAAACTGTTCTGGTTCCGGCTGCATGTGTCAAATCTCATACTAGTGCTGTTTCTGATTTCTCTCTTGCAGAGTAAATGGGCATTGGCCAAAAAGCCAGAGAGGAATAGTGTAAACTTGACTTTCAGTTTTGAGTTAGACACATAAGGAAGAAATTTCTGATCTATAATGTAATTTTGAAAACCCAAACTACTTATGCAAGAATTAAATATTCTGTCCATGTCTGATTTGCTTTTTATTGACAACCTATAGCTGAAGTGGCCATTATTTCTGTGAAAAGCTGCTCACTTTTCTTCAAGCTTTTCTCCCTGTGCTCTTTTACCATCTGTTGATGAATATAAGTAAATATTGTTATTGTAAAGATACTGTCTAGTCTGGCCTGTAACGTGTGATCCAAATTAAATCTTGGCTCTCTGGGGAGTTGGTGATTTTTAGTGGTTCTGCGTATGTGTGACTGACAGTGTGTATAAAACCCACAAACCACCAAGGTCATTTTTATTTATTTATTTGCTTTGGAGACCCTGCCCCGACCTGGGGAGGGGGTGCTAGAAATCTGGATGCATGAGGTAAGTTCTGCTTACATATGGAGTGAATTAGGAAAGGCTGAGAGAGAAAAATACTGCCTTTTCCAGTGTCCATCATTATGAAATTGGAATACGTGTTAAGCAGCTGCCAGCTCTATATGCTGAGCAGAATACTGACAGTAAGCTTGTCATCTTTAAGTTGCTCATTTTACCAATATGTTTCTCTTTGGTCTTGATGGGGGGAAAAACTTAGGTAATCTCAAACAGATTAAGTAGTGATGGACACCAAGTTAGAATTGTTTTAATGGAAGATTTAACCACATTAATAATCTATCATTTTTTTCTATTAAGAATTTTCTATTAAGAAAAAAAATAATGTCAAAGGTTACAGGATAAAATTTAAATATAACCAAGTTAAATAAAGACAGAATGGCCCCATGGTAGGCAAAGAATTAGCCCAAGACAGATTGAGAGGGAACAAACACATGGCAGGTCTATTTTCTGTATCTGTAAATAAATACGAAATGAACCATTGAAAATTGATCTGAGACACTCTCCCTGATTTTGGAGGACATAATTCATGGGCAATGTCAGAATAACAACAGGGATATGTCAGGTGTGAGTGAAAAAAGAATTAAGTTCCCAAGTAGTATACAGAAAAATACTTAAAATAGCACCAACAGTATGTGGAATGATGTTCTTTTGGGTTATAGTTGCCTACATGATATAATTCTCAGTAAGTAAAGGAAAACAAGAGAAGATCTTATATTTCTGCTTTATTTTACAATGCGAAATCAGGCTATTTTTCCAGATGTCCTGGTTGTGTATCCAGTTGGGCAAGCCAAAAAGGTATTCTGCTGTTTCATTGAATAAAGTTCTTTATAAATTAAGCACACTACATTTATAAAGTATTTGGCTAGGCAGTTACCTGAACTGATGCAGAGAAAACAGATGAAATATACTTAAAATTAATATTGTGTGTTTTCACTTGTGCTAAGAAATATTTTCCTTACTGAAATGTGAAATGTTAGTGTGAACTGAAATAAAATCTTAAGAATAGGGCAACATCTAGGACTTAATTTCCGGACATATAGAAAGCAAAATGAGCACAAAACATGTAATTCCAATGTGAATAATGAAACAAATTTCAGTGATATTACTAGAGGCTGAATTAAGCAGTTCCCAAATGATTAAAATGACATTGCACAACCTGAAACAACACTGAATAAGTAATCAGATGGGAAGCCTTGTGATCAGAGAAATATTCAGAAGGTCTGACTGAGTATATCATGAATCAATGTAGTTTGTACTCTTCTCCAAACTAACTCAGAATTCTGAGGTATGTACCATTCATGCTGTTAGTGTATCATTTGGACAACTTTCATGATTCAAAGTTATGCATAATGAATACTCCTGGCTCCTATTAGGAACTCCATGACCCCTCTTCTGGACAGCAGAAAGGATTTCAACTCTAATAGCATGTATGCTGGCATAGAAGAAACACTTTCATTTACTCTCCCAGTTCCAAAGTTTAACTCAAAGTGTTAAAATAAGTGTTTCCACTAAATATAAACCAGGTTTTCCACTAGCTCTTTTATGTTTTTGATTTCTCAATATTTCTTAGTATTTCTCTTGATTTGGCAGGTCAGTCTGTTTATACAGGCACTGACCATGATTACCTTCCATTGGTTTTGCTTTTGTAGGAGGCAATCAGAACATTGTAGAAGCAGGCTTTTTTTTTTTTTTTTTTTTTTTTTTTAATTCCCAGAGCTCTTTTAATTGAGAGATGAAGAGAGACAGAAGGAAAAAGAAAACTTGAAGTTTTCTTAACAAATATATTTTAAAAGTTTATTTGCATAATGGCAACATTCTTAATTGAGGTTTTTTTTTAAAAAACACCGAACTTTTCCTAATCTGCAAAAGTCTATCTATAAAAAGCAACAGTCTAAGAGCGAGTAGTCTAAGCATTCTAATATAGAATAGTTCTAGTTTAAAAATGCAGAGATGATGAGGTTCAGCCTTAGGTTGCTTCCTGAGTCATTGATGTGATCTACAAAAAGGCTAGCATTTGATGTTTCTGGTTTCAGCTTTATCTCAAGCATTTTGGTGTAAAAATTATAGAGGGAAATGTATAGTCTTCTAATAATACAAAACCAGACAGAACTGATTTTGCTCAAAAGTAAGCAAAACTTGCTGTGGATTGAAATTAAATTTGGAAAGTATTGGCATAAGCACAGCTTGTTTTAGTACTACAATTAGAACAAGTCTGCAGCCTTCATATACTCAAACTGACATCAGTCTGGAATGACTTTTCCAGAAAGAGTAGTACGGTGAAGAGTAGAGTAACGTGTAGGCATCCTCAGAAATGGCATGCCAAACAATGAAACACGTGGTTTACTTGCTCAGTGTTTGAAAAACAAACTGCTACAACATGAGTGTTTATCCCTACATCCATCCAGAAGGCTGGACAGTGTGCAAAAAAATGGATAATTTAAATGTGCGACTGGGAATCACGTTTAAGAAAGCTCTGTCATACAGCATGATATGAAATGATCTCATGATTTGTAAATAGTTTACCAGATTAATTATAATCCTGAAATTTTAGGAATATTTTAAATCACTCTGATTATATGGATAGATTCTAGTCTTTGCATGTATACACATGATATACATAATTAGAGCAACGTGATTCATTCAAACCAATGCAATCATGAAATTACTTATCCCCATTAAACTGTACAGGAGGCTGTGATTACATCCTCTTTATTTTTAATATGAGTTCCCTCAAATTCTCAAGCTCTCAAATGTTTCAAACCAGCTGTAGTAAGGAGACTTTTAATTATACCGTTGCTTAGTGAGTGACATATAGCTCCTTCCCAGTTTGAATTAGCCCTGGACAAACAGATAGGAGTACTGTGAACTAAAAAGTAAATGCAGAACAGCTGTGGACAGAAATGAATGCCTTGATTGAAAACACTCTCCTGGTAGTTTTCTCGCATGTTGCTATGGTACAAAAATTACATTTATTACAGGTTTTCTAAAGTGACAGGTGTCCTTTAGAGCAGCTTTCCTGTGCTTTTACCTTTAATTTTGAAAATAAAGTTCTTAATTTGCAATTTACTTCCATATAGTGAAAAAGGCTTCATGTTATTGTTCCTGCAGTACTAGACCCCATTCCCAACCAAAATGTATCTGGACAGAATCTTTTCTGGGGAACAGTCTAACCTGCATTAGTCGAAATTTGTGGTGGTTTAGAGGTCATTAGGGAGCTTTCTGTAATTGAAAAACAAAAAAAAGAACATAAAATTATTGAACTAGCTGAGACATTAATGAGAAACGTATGTTTGATAAATTGTATTTATCTTCTATTTTTAATTTTAATTTGGAAAATACACACATCTAGTTTTAAAAATAATCTGTGCCATTGAAAATATACCGATTTCCTTAATATAATATTCCGTTAAATATTTAATGCATTTTTACTTAGGGTAGAGAATGTGTCATATAAATAGATGACCAGAGCCTTATTTACATCACAGTATCAATTCTTCAGTGCTGTGGGAGTTTTTAGAAAATAAACAAGAAAAGCATAACAAGACTGACAAAACAAGATTGTCCTAAAGTTTGGTCTGTACAAATGACACTCCTGACTGCACAGGTGCATTTGTCTCGTTAATTGTGTCATCAATAGCTCAGAATCCAACAGATTCTGGTTTTGATGATTCTCAGTTCAATAGCACTTTGTGTAATCAAACACACAGCTTTGAAACAAACAACAACTTGGGGCAAGAATCCAGAACAGTTGCAAAAGATTAATTTTTTTCTTTTTGTCTTGAAGTAGTTGTGTCATTGCTGAGCATGACTTTTCATAACTGGCTTTATTTCTAAATTCACTTTCTAACTCCTTTGTCTCTCTTTCATACTCAGGATTTAACTAAATATGTTCAAATAGACATCATAGGTTTCTGTTGACTTCCAAAGCTAACCACTGAACATGAACTGAAATTCAAAGATTTATTTTTAATATCAGCCTTTCTGAAGAAATTATATATTTTAGTTCAAGCTACTATACAAGAAAAGGTTATATAAGTGCCATGGTGGTTGTCTGAAAATTACAGTCCAAATAGCATGAATTGTTTATGTCACCTGTAGCTTCTTAGAGATTGGTACATTTGGGTTTTTTTTATATTGCCAAGTAAGCTTCATGAGGCTGAACTAGGTAAAAATGGAGAATGAAAGCAAATGTAGATTTTTCAATTACATCTGAACACAAATTGGTTTGCTTCAGATTTCTTTCAAGTTTTCTGTTCTCTTTAAGGATAAATTATTTTGGATTAAAGCAAGCTAGTTAAAACACAAACTAGTGCAATTAAAAGGAAAATTTATTGTTCTTTGATTTTCATGTTGTGACAAAAGTGATGCAGTTTTCTTAATAATCAGATGTTCATTTTGGATACTTAGGACATTTCAAGGGAGTGTACAACAGCTAATCTCTCATCACCAAAATTTAAACTTTAGGTAATACCCATGTCCAGGGATTCTGAGTGTGAGTTCATCATCTTTTATAAGATCCTAAAAGTAGGCTATATAAATGCTGCTTTACTAGCTCCATCTGATAAAAATGGATTCCCGTGTAGTATTTTCAGAATCCCTCACCACAGTTAGCTTTGTTCTGGAATCTGACAGCCATTTGTTTTTTCAGCTGAAGCAAAGCAAAATAAACAATACAAAATTGCCCTGAAAATGAACACTGACAAAAAAATCCCAGATGCTGTAAGATGAAGATGTTAGTACTTAATGGTATAGGGGTAAATCACAAACTCTAAAGAGCTTTCTTAGGAGCCATTCAGGGAGGAGTGGGAGAACAGTCGCTGCCTTCCTGTACTTAGCCAGCACGAGAAGGACAGCTCAGACAAATCTTGGACATGAAATTTTTTCCCACTAATAAGAACTAGCCTATTTTTGAAGCACTTAGAATGTTTTGTTAGCTATAGCAATAATAATAATAATGAAGTTATTAATATAGCTTCACTCTGTCTAGACAGATCTATATCTAGCTGAAAATGATGAGAACAAAAAGAAGAGAAACAGATTTATTTCTGAATTCAAACATCTGTAATTCCAAAAGTTTCACTGAGTTCCCACCACCCACCACGCTGCAATGACACCAGTGTACAAGAAGTTGGCAGAACATGAAGCTTATAGCAATCATGAACCATTACTTTTTGGATTACAGCAGCACTCACTGTCATGTGTAACAGCCAGGGCTCAAAGGTTGCTGTGTTTGGCCAGAGCTGATATCAAAACTCAGGTTGTCCAGTTACAGAAATAAAACTAAAATTTGGTGTGAAGCAAACAGATGTGTTCCCAAACTCCTGCAGATCAGCACAACACACCTATTCTGTCACACCTAGAAACCTATGGCCTTGTACCTTTGCACCACAGCTGAGCAGCCTCACACCCTTTCATCCTTCCACTGCAAGCAACTCCTCAGCTCCTCCTGAAGCAGTCACTTCCCTCAAGCTGCAGGTAACCTCTCACAAACATGTGCCATATGTGACCTCCTACGCCCCACAGAAGCTGTCCACTTCCTTCCTCTGCCTAAGAAGAAGCTCATCCTACTGGGAGCAGCTCCCTCAAATCAAGCAGCTGCCCCAAAATTTTCCGTAGAGCAAACTGTCCTCTTCTTGCCTAAGGTACTACTATCCTCCTACCACCTACTTGCTCAAGTGGATAAATAGGCACCAGATAATCAAGTAGGCATTCAAATGTTCAGGTGATCAAACAGTTCCTGCTGAATATGTCTGGGTGGTAGAATGCTTGCTGTGTTGCAATTGCAACCATTCCTGAAGTTACAGTTACTCAAAACCAAAACTAGACCTTGCTGTTGTGTGTTAGCTATAGTGGCTCTGTGCAGTACCCACAATGTGGGTCCATACATCTGGATGTGAACAGGGTCCCAAAGCACTGACACTCAAAAAATGAGACAATGTTTTTACACAAAGCATACCTATGACTTACAACCATCAGTCTCCAGCTGGGACTGCAAGAGACCTCTGCAATGTACTTATTAGCAAGTAACTGTTGATTTATGGCATGCTGGTGCTTCCTGGTCTAACGCTTATCCAGGCTAAATTGCAACTCTTGCAGTAATGTTATTATGAATTTTTTATCCCAGGTCTTGCCTTGTATTGGGAATTTGGTTGGCTCCTGAATGATAAGTAAGATTCCCCATACTTCCCCAAACTCTCGCTCATTGGACTTTTCATTCTATTCCTACCGTTAAAAGGTATATTTTAACACTGTATCATGATGTTGCAGGTCTTTTTTTTTTTTTTTTCCTGTTTGGCTGTGCTGTACTTGGTATGAGGAATATCAAATGCTTCAGCTGCACTGTTACAGTAAAGAGCATGACTGTAATGCTGACCATTTTTCTTTTAAATGGTTCCTAACTCTCCTCAGGCATAGTGCAGCTCTGTGGAAATATTCAGTGGTTTTCCATGTTTCTGGATGTTTCAAGCTCTGCTTAGTACCATGTCTTAGAAGTGCTGTACTTCCATCAGTGAAAAAAAGAGCCTCCAGAAAATGTGCTTGCAGACCTCCTCATTGTGATGGGGAAAAAAAGAGGAAAATACTGGGTATCAGTGGGGATAGCAGTGTCTTACGGTGGTGAAAGCATCATGTTATTGTTACACCCTTAATGCCAAAGTGGAATACTGCACAAGGATCCTCTGCTGCCTCCACCATAGTCCCCAAATCCTCAAATCTCAAACCTCTATCCTACCAGATATCACTCAGCCAGCAATCCCATCTCCCCTGATCTCATTATACCAAGGCCTTCACACACATGTTCAGTCTACTCTGGTACTAGTGATGTCTTTTCCTTGCCAAGTCACCCCAGACTTCTCAGATTATGTCTTGAAGTTTTCTTCTCCTCTGTTGTGCCCTGGATACTCATCTGTGTACATTTCTTGTTTCAGTCTACAGTCAAATCCTTTTCCACCTGTGCATTCACCCCATCAACCTCCCTCCCTACTCCCAGTCTGTATGTCTGTAGGAACAATTACTGACAAGTCCAGTTCTGTTTCTAAAGCTATGGATTTATGAACCTTCCCCATGTCCTCTTTCACTCCCTTGGATGCTAGCGCCTGCTAGCTGGCTGAACTTATCCCCTTGGATCTGCCCTCAGAAATAAACATGCACCAGCTCTTATTTCTGGCAGAACTCTAAGAAAACCTGGACACCGGCTGCAGTAATCAAAAATCTGTTTGGATGGCAAAGAAAAACAAGAGAAGTTTGGGATAAGGAATCCATATAGAGCCCTGTTTGAACTGCTGTCCTTCAGTTCTTGATTTACGTTACTCCTGGTACACTTTGCTCTTGGTTCTGTAATCACTCAGGGGCAAGAAGGCCAGCTCCTGAAGGTCTACTTAATTCAGCATCTGTGGTCTAAGTGATCAGCATTACATAAGATGAACTTCAGCTTAACATAATCAGTCCCAACTGAAAGGTACGTTGCTGCACAACATATGCAAAATACATGATCATGTGAAAAATGAACAAATTGCTTGGCCTTGTTCTCCAATTCCATAATCTCTTCCATGTGGGAACATCCCTGCACCCAGTCAGAGCCCTCGTGGGCTCCATGAGGTTCTGTGCTCTTCTGCTGTGGCTTTGACCATGAAGTGGCAGCATTGGACGTGATCCTTGAAAAGACTTTTTCTAAAGTGCTTGTTTCCATAGGTAGTTTTGTGGGGCTTTAATGAGGCTGAGGGACAAGAAGAATGGAGAGGGAGAGAAAGAACCTGGGTTTGTGCCAGAACATGTGGTGGATAGTAGTAGTCTGATTTCTAAAATAGAGGTGTTGCAGCCAATGAGCTCAGTATTTCCCATATTAATGAATTTTAAAGTTGGCAAGAATCTGCTTAGACAAACATAAGAAGTGTAACTAGGAAGGATAAGAAATACTCTGTTAATATTATTCTCTCCCACCCATATTTGTATGTATACAAAACACCCTCTGCTTCTTTTTAATTCTACTCAGATTAAACAGTGAGATGACTTTAAGTGACCAGTTTAGCAATAATTTGGAAACGTTATATCCAGAGATAATTTAATCCCAGATGGAGTTATATGTGGCACACTGCAAGGTAATAATTTAGACCTTGAAATACATGAGATAAAAAAGGATTTCTTGTTGCCAGTCAGCCATACATGTTTTAGAACTGTTAGTGTTTTTGAGTAATTGAATGTGGGTTTTGCATAGCCACTGCTATGAAGACAGCAAGGTGGCAGTGAGAAAGAATAGTATAAAATTTTAATTCTCTTGATACTCTCTGGAGTGGCATTTTTTCTCCCCTGAGTTATGAACGTAAACACCCATTTTGATTTTACTCAAGGAAAATCCTGAAAGGGATGATGTTTTAAGGTTGGATTTTCTTTAAACAAAAAATAAGTTGAAACTCACTTATTTTCCCAGCTTTCTTAGCTTTGCAAACCTTGCTGAAAGAAGACAGTATTTGTTTATAATAGAATCTTTTGCAGATTTTTGAAGGTTTGCATTGGAACTACTGAAGAAAAAGAAAGTGTTCTGCACATTTACTATTGTGTATTCTTGTCGTAGCTCTAACTTCAACCCCAATATATTTACTTTTCATTTATGCTTTGAATCAGTTTCACAGATGAAGACATAATAAATTATACATAAAAGAAAGTGATCTAAGACAACGTTCATTAGGCAGTTCTAACTTGTAATGCATCAGAAACCATATGCTTTGTGCATTGGCTTGCAGCTGTAAAACAGACTTGAAGTTACCAAATGAAGGCTTGGTGCCAGTTTCCAGTGAAAACCAATGACAGAACTTCATTTATTTCAATGTTTCAGAGTGAAGTGTGCAATATTCACAACTATAAATTAGGAGGTTTTGGTTTTGAGCCAAAATCTCATTTTTCCTTCTGCAGGTTTGCAATGCTGAAAATGTAGGTGAACCCCTCCCCCTCATTTTAGTGTATGAAGATATTAAAAAACTGTAGTCCATTTTTCAGTAATTTTAGTCCCTTCTGTTCCTCCACTGGAACCCAAAATTTAGTAACTTGGGGCAGTCAGGTTATAAGGCAAAAAGCAGGCAGAGCGTTCAGTGTTTCTGGTCACACCTCAAGTGATACAGAGAGAAGCATGGCTGTGGAGGGCAGGTCCTGCCCACCAGAGTCCCTGACGTTGCCAGAGGTACCGTCCCACTGCTGATTCCATTTATAACCTGATGCTGAGCTCAGGTAGCAAGAGGAGAGACCATTTAGCTGGAAGAGGCCTGTTCAAGCGGGAAAGGAGGCATTTTGGGAAACCTGCTTACCCTTTGTTACAAATCTAAGTAATTTGTTATTTTTGTGCAGTGTTGTATGGAACTGTCTATCCTCTGCACAAGAGAAAAATTTGTAACATGCCTCCAAACTCTTGTAGAAAACTTCCAAACTCTTGAAGGGATTTCAGAACATACATCCTCTTAAAGGAAAGTGGATGAGTGGGGTCCCTTTCACTTCTCTTGTTTACTTCCTGAAGTGATTTTCTAACTTTTAAAATATTTTTGTCCCTTTTATCTTGGCAAAAGAAACTAGATTTGTGGCTTGCAGACTGAAAGTGTTCACTGTCTAAGGAAGCTTGAGCCTCTTAGCAGGGAGCCCATACTGGACTAAGAGCAAAAACCTATCCCTAATCCTGGAATCATCACGAAGCAGAGAATGTTAAAGTCATTTACAGCTGCCTGGTATTGTTGCTGAGGGATGAACTGAAATGGCTGGTCTGCCAGGCTTGTCAACACTTTTGAAATTTGCCACCTACCCTGGTCCCCCAAAAGACGCCTTGGAGAGAGTGAAGGAGCCAAACTGACAGCCAAAGACTGAGTCCACCTACTTGTCCCTTTTTCTTTCTCCTTTATTTCTTTTCCGCTTTTATAATTGCCTTCCGTTTTGCTCGTTCTTATCCCAACACTAATGTTGTAATATTGGTAAGTGGTTTAATTAGAAGATTTATTAACTTGTGTTTTTAATCTTTTTACAAAGAAAAAGTACCAAAAACTTGACATCAAAATAAAAGCTATTACACAATCCACTAGTTGGGTGCAGTCTGTCCCCTTTGAATTCCATGGCTAAATTCCCGTTGGCTTCCATGGGAGCCTATTAAGGAACAAGCTAATGTTATTTTGTAATATTTATGCCACATGGGGTCTCAATTTAGTCACTTAACTAAAGGCACCTAAACAAGCAGCCTTCTTTTCAGTGATCTGAGTAACTCAAGTGGCTAAATGGGAATACAGGTGCCTAATTTTTGTACATCCACAGTTGAGTATGGTAACCACAGTTCAGTATCACAACTTCATCTATATTAGCTGGCATTTATCAGAAATACTGGGACTGGCTTTACAAGGACTGCATCAAAACCGCTTCTGTTGGGTATATCCCATGAATCTAAAATAAAAACAGATAATAAAGGAGAGAAGTAAATATGAAACACAAATCTGGGATTAGATTTACAAGAAAAAAAATATTGTTTGTCTGGGGCTTTGCTTTATATTAGTAATTTATCACTTCTTTTCAGTGTATTTATAATATCAAAAATTATTAATGCTTTAAAAATATAAAGCAATTTAAACTGTCATCAGAGCTGGGATAGAGTTTTCCTGGAGCAGCATGCTGCAGAGTTTGGTGATGATCCAAGAACTGGTTAATTTAGAGCAGAAAGTGTTTTATGCACTTGGTTATTAAACACCAAACTATAAACAAGTGCTTCAATATTTGGGAGATTGTGACCTCCAACATAATATAATTTAAGAAAATTAGGCTTCCAAGTCACAGTAATATAAACTAAGACTCTTAGAATTTACAAACCCATTGTTTGCTCTGTTCATAGGATGAATATTAAAATTTATCTTGTCAGTTTAAGGATTAAGGCCAAATTTGATTTTTTTTTTTTTCTTTTGGTAACACCAACCAGTGTAAAGAAGAACTGTAAGTTCCAATAGTAAAGATTTTTAAAAAGAAAATATATTCAGAAGGTATGGTCTAAGTAAGAATAGATGGATAAGATTTTCTCCTGGCTTAAAGTGTTAATCAACGTATACATTCACACAGAGTATATGAATAAACCCTGTCACTTGATACCACATATTTTATTCCTTCAGCACTTTAGTATGTGAGCTTTGTGATTTATGCACATATGTATAATGAGAAACGGCTCACAATGTTTCCCTTCTCAGTGACACAATTGTGCTGGAGTTCTTTACTTTTTGACAGCACTCAACAGTGTGTGATTTTGGGTTAGATTTTCTTTGGTAAATCCTGAACAGTTATTTCCTTCATTGCCTCTGGGGAGCTGTGTACAGCTTCTGCATGTTTATCTCAGTCCTTCATTTTTTTATTTGAACCATCTCAAGAAAGTGTCTGGATTCCTTCTGGCTTCTGCTTACTGGTGTGCAACATGCCTTTATTGTTTAGGAGAAAGGCATATTTCAGACTATTCTGAACTGTCTGCTTTTCAAGCCTCAAGTTTACAGGAGGAGAGAGCCTAATCTTCAGAAATATCTCTGCCAGCAGTCTTGCTTTGACCTTGTTTGGGTCTTCAAAAACCCATATGCTAGGTCAGATTTTGTCATTCTACTTCAACAATAATGAAAAACGTGTGCACCAAAATTTGCAGATGCTTGAAAGGATGTTCCTATGCCCTGAAAAATTTTTTTACAGTCTTGCCTGCTTTTTAGACTGTTAACCCCAGACTCAAGGTGCCTGTTAAATTTGCCAGGAAAAGAATTCCAAGACAAAATGGTACTTACCATTTTCTATGGTTTTATTCCAGCAGATCTCTGTGTACTAACAGGTTGACCGTGTCACTCTTGTCCTAGTAGCGAGTCCACTGTGAGTAACACAGTCTTTATAGATAGTGCCAAGTGGTTGAAAGCAATCTCTCTGCTGTCATGATAGCTGGGACATGAAACAAATCCAGGCCCTTCATCACTGACACTGTGAGTGTCCTCAACCCGTCTGGCATCTATCTCCTGCACCAACTGTCTGAACTTAAGGTGTTAAGAGCATATGTCCCTCATTAGCCCCAAGATCCAAACCAAGATTTCAGTACCAGCAGAAGGTCCTTTGTTTCTCTTCTTTGAATAAAAAGTGCATTTTAAGAGAGGCAGTAAATGCAAACAACCATGGGTGGGCAGAATATCTGTTGGAAGCTGGAGAGAGCTCATTCTTTAGCAGAAACAATGCTTTTCTGCATTGCTGCTGGGTCTTTTGATAGGCTTCAGAGAGAGCAGAAAAAAAGGATTCCTTGGCCTTTATTGATATCAGCCTACTATTCATTCCTAGAAATACGTGGAGAGTCTCAGGATGAATACATATACTTTGTTCAGACATCAGTTTTTGGCATGTTCTCCTTCTGTGCTGCTTTATGATTATTCTCCAGGAAAAAGTCAAAACCTGGATGTTTTTGAAAAGATGAGTGTGCCTTTTAAGATCTGATCTATTGAGTTACTCTTTTTTTTCCTTTGTTTTTGTTCTGTTAGGCCATGGTAAGGGAGAATATGGTTACAAAATGAGAGGCATTCTCTGTGTCTTGCAGATGGACTTTCTGCTCCTGGTCCTCAAATTTCTGAAATGGTCAATCAAATTGATTCCATATCTCAAGAACTTTTCTCCTCCCTGAGACTTGACACTGGTGCTAACTACCCTCACTTATATCCTTTCTGTGAACCTGCAGCAACTTCCCACTGATGTATCTGTTGAAGAAGGTGTGTTTATAATTGAATATTGCCTTCTCCTGCAGGGTAAGAGAGTCTTTTTTCCTCTGTCATATCCATCCTTCATGGGATTTTGTTTTCAAGAGCCATCTTATTTCTGGCTCAGAATTCCATCTCAGTCAGAAACTTAAATTTTATCGATTGTTCATGTCTTTCCTCCATACTTTGAATGCCAGTAAATCTCTACCTTATTTCTTGTTTCTCTTCTTACTTCTGATTTCTGATAGGATCAGAAATTCCAGATGTTTTCTCAGGCCCTTTCTGTCAACAGCTTAATGATCTGGGGATGTCATCTTTTTGCACAGACTATTCATATGGATAAGAGGCTGTCATGGCCTGTTTTGAGACTGCAGACAAGACTGCATCCATGATTGAAGTGAATGCCACTAGCTTTTCAGCTAAGTGAGTGGCAATGCTGAGAAATTTCACCTTCACTGTCATCTGCTGAGCATTCACGTGGAGCTCTTTTCAATTTCATGAGATCCTGGGCCATCCAGGAGCATCCGGGAATGGTGCTGCACTTGGCAATGTTCTTACAATTTTTATTGGTATGAAGAACTTCCATTACTTCTCTGTGGTAAATATGCAGCCTTCCTCTGGGCTCATGTTGTGTCAATATGCATGTGTGCAATCACTATAAAACAGAAGAACAGCTTATTTTAAAGTCAGATAATTTATTCAAAATATGCATATACATTTTTTGCTGGCAGTGGACATCAAGGAAGACAAAGAATAACTTTTTTCCTCTAGACAAAGGAGTGGAAGGGAAAATACTGCTGAAGGAAAAATTACACGGTCAGGAAACAGATATTTTCCCTGCTTTCTACCTTGGCATGAATGCATTTGTGCACCACATATATTTGCTGGTAAGTTGTATCTCTTCCTTTCCAAAATCTGCACATGAAAAATGCTAATAGAACTATTAGCACATTGAATGGGCCATCATATTACTTTTGGGAAAACATTAGCCAAGGATGCTAAACTCCACTTCTTGCTTTCGAAGTCTACCACATGAATAAATATCACCAATCATCACTCTAAGTCATTAGCAAGTAACCAGTTGCAACTACTGGCATCTAGAGGCAATTTTTTTCCTGAACACGTCTTTCATGCTGACATTTACTTAATTGGTGGCAATAAGGCAGCTATGCTTGCGACTGGGGTGAGAAAAATCTGACACCTGCTCCATCCTGGACATAAATATTTCATAAAGATCCTATCTATTCAACTGGTGCCCAGGCATTTAGGATTTGATTCTTGGCATGAGGGAGCATTTTGGCCTTCTCATGTTAATTGTCCCACTGCTGCCTTCTTCCACTGCCCTTAGGAGACTTGCTTCACTTTACTCCAGTTTAATGGCTGGCTCCCTTTTTGCAGCATGGATAAGAAAGATTGTGTGATGTCTTTTCTGTGCTATGTTTAGAACCTTAAATTCAGAACTTGGAATTTCTCAGACAAATTCAAAGTTACTCAGGACCTCCCAGGATCTGTTCCCCAGTAAGAACAGAAAAAGGAAGCCATTGCAATGGTTGGAGGGCAGAGTTATACAAAAGGTTACTAAACATTATTGCTTGTGCTTGATGACTTCCAACTGCCCTGCCACCCACCTTCTTGCTGAGCCAGAAGCAAATTTGAAGAAGAAACCGCTGTGCATCACTTCCCTAGCAGAACATGTTGCAGACAAAAGGAATCGAAACCACAACTAGAGAATTGGATTTCCCCTGCTTTCTCCAAAATAAATATTTGTTTGCGACAAAAGCAGCCGGAAGAATGAGACATGTACCCCTGACACTGAAGGCTTGTGTGTTTGTGCCGGCTCCAGTAAAGATATGACAGTCCACTGAGTGCTACCTAAGGTCAGACTGAGCTCCATCACCCTGACTTTTGAAGTAATGTCTTCAGCTACTTGCACAAAGCAGAGAAAGAAAGAAAGCCTGGGGAGTCCATCAGGAATCTATAGCAAGTGAAAAGCAAAATGAGCACTGGGACTGCCCCTTGGAGCTGCTCCCTGCACTGCTCCTTCCAAACAGCAGTATCATTTCCTGGGAAGTTATAGCGGAGAAAAGGAGGATACACTGCACACTTCCATGCAGCATCATGTGCTGGTTGTCTGTTGGAAGGAACTCCGAAAAGGATGACTTTGGTTGGTATAAAAGAAGGTGTGCCTAAAAAAGGTGCCCAAGACTAGCAGGGTCACAGCCATTATATGAGAAGAAGATAAGCAGCTCTCAGATGTGGTTAGCAAGGAGAAGAAATGAAGGTGAACTCCCATTGCTCTCTGGAACACAGGCATTCTGTCCACTTCTGGATGCTGACCTTGGAAGGATCCATGTTTTTCTGAGCAGGGTTCATCCTTTAAAAATCCCAGTACTACAGACCTGTTCTCTGTTTAGTAGCTTAGCAGTTAGAAGCATTGACTAGAAAGTGGACAATATTGGTCACAACCCCCTTCCCCTCACAGTTTAGGTGGCTTTACACTCCAGTTTTCCATTTTCTTGGAGGTGGCCCAAAAGAGTATACTCCTGTGAATGGCTGAAAAGGCAACAGATTAGTAGTGAAGCAGAGAGCAGAGCTTTATTGTTAGCTAAGGGAGTTAGCTGGAAAAGCCTTTTCTGGACTTCAGGGAGAGCACTGTTCATCAGGCAGGTAGGCATCCTCATGATGAGGCTTTGGATGTGACAAATATTCTTGTTCTTTGAAAATGAAGTGCCCCATCACTTGATTTTTCTTTTTTATTTCCATCTTATGATTCACTTTTCTTGCAGAGGGACAATAAGGAAAATATATGGCACAGAGTTTGCCATTAAAGAGTCAATTTTTATAAGCAGTTACCACATGAGATTATCTGGAGTACCACAATTATGGCCTTTCGCAAGCTTAGGGAAATGTTGTGGTGTCTCATATGGCACCATTTGCTAACACTTAGCCAGAAGAGATTTTTATGGTCAGCATGCACTCTAAATTCATAATGTTTAGCTTCACAGTTTTTTACTCTTGTCCACTTTTCCAGTTCTCATTTTCAGCTGTTACCTGGCATGAATTTGCATAGAACAACCTTCCCTGTCATCAGGCCAAAAAAATCCATTCAGATTAGGAGACAGAAGGAGACTTAGAAAGGAAGTCTCTTTTGGATCATACTTGTACCTTCACAAAAGCCATATTTTTATTATGCCCTTACATAACCTGTCCCCTGTTTCAAATACAGCTTGAAAAAACCTACTTCGTACAAGAACATGACCAGCTGAGTAAATAAAAAAAGCTGTTGAACTTGTGGACAGTACTTACTGAGGCCCTAACTATTTTGATGCATGTGCATAGCAATCCATTTTGGAGAGAAACAGTGATATTGAGACACATGAAAACAGTTGGTAAAGGCTACAAGTTAACCTGAAAACATATTCCTGGTAACACAGTTAAAGGAAAGGGAGAAGTGCTCAAAGGTAAATTCAGGTCAGTTGTAGTCTACAAAAACAAGACTTGGATGACTTATAAAACAAAGTCATATGCAAAGAGGGAACAAGTCACAGAAACACCAAATTTACCACAGTGTCATGAGAGGGGAAAGAAGGGAAAAAAATGACAAAAAGAACCCAGCAGTAAAATGAATATATTCATGCAGTGTCAGTCTCTCCAGACAAGAAATGGTGCCAAGCAGAACCGCATCAGCGTGTGGCCGCTTCTTGCACTGACACTAAAAACATCTGTTGAGGTACAGCGTTTATACTGTCTGCCAAATAAGAGTTTTTTAATCTTAAAACATATGCTGGAAATAGGAAAATTTGGACAAGAACAAAAAGAAAAAAGAGGGGTGGGTGGCCAATAAATTAAAAGTGAGAAGTGGGGAAGGACGGATTGGAGACACTGTTTTCCACATAATGCATTGTAGTTAATTTAAGTCATCTCAGGTCACCAAGGAAAGGGAAGCTCATGGAAGAATTTTCACAGATTGCTCAAAGAAGTTAAAAGAAATGAAGCGATGTTCTTTGTGTCAGAGACTCCATCATTCAAACACTGGGTTTTGAACAGTTAACCATAAACCTGAGATTTTATCAAGAGTTTGGGAATACATCTAATTTGAGACATAAGAACTGATGCTGACAGCAATACTCCTATTTTTCAGGCAGGCATATCTCACATTTTTGCAGAATGCATGTATTTAAGCCCCCCAGCTGAGCCAGGGACTAATATTGGCTCAGCAGAAATTATACCTTCAGGCTAGTTGGTTAAACACTTATGCAAACAAATTTTAGATATGTAAAATGAGTAAATTATTTGAAGATTCCCACCTTCACATTTAGTTCTCTGGCTAAAGTATCTGGAATACAGAATTCTGAAATATTTCAGTAAGACTAATTGGCAGATCTGACAAAAAAGTTATTCAACTATTTCTAGGATATTTTTCAAATATAGTACGTAAGTGTTCCTTATGATAAAGTACTGCCATAGAGTGCAGCTTATTTTAAGTTCTGAAATAAAATATATCAGTGTAAGGATGTTATTTGGTGAAGTTAGTTTGCTGAATATCATAAACATGTATGTATACAAGATTTGATTTTATAACACTGATCCTTTGAAGTCAAGAAATTCATTCAAATCAGTCCCTCTTTGGTGCCATCTCAGGTCTATACTATGCAATGCATGTCTAGAGACAGAAACAAGCAGTGCACCAATTTAATATAATTTGTCCACTCAATTAATTTCATGTGAATTGTGCTTTTAGAAGAGAAAATGTGCCTACAGTAAAATGCAGGACCCTAGAAATCAAAGAGGAAACTCCCACTCTCTTCAACAGATTTGAGATTTCATTTCTAGAATACTTGACTTTCAAGTACAAAAGATTTACGCTTAGTGAATCATTGGATATGGTAAATTGCACATTATCAAAATCTGTCTCAGATATTGTGCTGCATATCCTTCAGGATTTGCTTCAGTTTATTTCCGCTCTGTTTATTAAGTGTTATATTTTTGGAAACCACCATAGGAATGAGCAGACAAATGGGTTGTACACACCATGGCTTACAGGAATTTTTGGTCCTTCTAATGTGCCCAGTGAGAAAATTTTAAACTTTGGATTCTGGTACAATATACCTGCTATAGACAACTAATTTCTGGGATATAAAAACACACTAGGCAATATGAAAATCAAATTCTAGAATGAGGTGATGGGACCAAATAGGAGATGTTTCCCAAGGGCAGTACTCAGAGCTACATAATTTTTTGTCTTATCTGATTTTAATGACTTTGATGGAGTTCTCTATACGTATGTAGAGTTTTACTGGACATTTATGTTCTTGTAAAAATACAGAGATCTTATATGCCCACATAATAATGTATTCAAATGCTTGTTTCTTCATGAATACTAAGAGAATGTTTTCTGGTCATCAAAAGGCAAAAGACAGTTTAAGCTTTTGGGTATCTCTCCTATTGCCTTCAATACCCTACAGCTGGAAAAGATGGAATTAGCACAGGCACTGGAGAGAAATCTTATTGGCTCTTCTGTTAAAATGCTGGTAACAAATTGCAGTTAATTCTTGACCACTGAAAGACTACAGTGTTTTAAAAGACCACTAGTAATTAAAATATTCATGGCCGAATTTTCAAATCAGATAATTTCTGTTAAAGTTTGAGATCGTTCTGGGGTTTCATAAATTTTTTTCACTAATACCCAGTAGGAGACTTTCCAGTGATCTGCAACCAGTGGCAAAGTAGATCACGTAGAAATGCATCTTGCAATATCCTTCTTCCAATGAATGTCAAGTTTCATGTGACAGCCAAGCTTTGGCTCAATCTTTGGTGTTTCTGAACATGTCCTCACTTTGAGGACTGTGAACTAAAATTTGCAAAGTATTTCCACTTTAATTTGCATTCTTATTTCTCAGAGAAAGCTGACTAACCCTTCCTTCCTTGCTCAACAGATGTTTGTCTTCTTCAACGAGAATCTATACACTGTTCATTGCAATATGGAAGCTTAAACTGTAAGTGAAATTTTGATGAGTAAGAATTGTTGACCTCCGTGTTCAGAACAACTTTGCATACAGTGGATGCAAAAAATACATATCGTAACATGATAGTGTGATTAGAAAATTCATCCACTGTTACTTGTCTTGGCTCAATTGACCATAATCAATGACTGATTTATGTCTCTGATCCTTTAGAAAGGCCTAAAACTAAACCAAACCAAAACAAAAAACCCCAACTGGTAGCATTTAGGGCTTTTTCAAAACTTTAGACAACATAAAGAAAAACAGTTTAAGGTTTCACAGAACTGTTGAGTTTTGAAAAACATTTTTCCCCTTAATTTGAACCATCATTTTCTCAAAGAAAATTAAATTAAAAAAACAACTAACATGTTTTTGTAATTAAACAGAGTACAGAGCTATGCAAACAATAAAGATCCTTGTTTGAAATTAATTCTTGTCCTGCTTCTGGGATTACCAGGGGAATAAAATTATAGCAAAACAAAACAGAAAAACCTGCTACAGCCTAGAACTTGCATTTTACCAGAAGCAAAAGGAAATTTAAACTCAATAGTTTAAAGTTCTATTCTGTCTCCAAAAAGCATGATTTTAGAGTTTGTTATAAATTTGACAAAATGAAAAATCTCATCACTCCTGTCACCAGAAACCAAAGTTGTATCTCTAATTTTTTTTTTTTTATGTCACGTTAGTTTACTTTTCCTCCTCTCTGCCTTAGGGGAATTTTAAGGTGATTCTCAGGAGTGTGAAAACAAGGATAGTGCATCAAGTCAAGAGATATTAATTGTCTGAATGTTAGAGGAAAAGGTCCCTGCTAGGGTAGGAAGTTTGCCTGGAGGTGGGGAAGGGCTCATAGAAAAATCTCAAAGCTTTTAGGTTGACTCTATTCTTCTTGTATATTTATGTGAAAATTAAAAAAAACAAACCCACAAACAGAACTGCAGAAGGCAACATCTGACCTGTTCTAAGAAACCCAGAAACTGTTTTCAGAAACAGGTCAGATTCCTGTGAGGAAACATTACTTGTCAATTTAAATACTGAAACACTCAAATTAGCTTCAGAAGTTTAAGTCTCACAGGATATCACAGTATTAAGCATATCAGTTTTGGGGTCTTAGTCTTCCAAGGGTGTCTGTCTGCTTTAACTACCCACCAGTCCTTTGCTCTGTTGAAATCTCACCATCTGTTTTTTGTTGAGCCACTTGAATAAACTATTGCTCCCCTTATTCTTTGTGTACAGAGCTGCCTTTTGGAACGCAATATTTGGTCAAGTTCCTTGGCCCACAAATTTCTTCTTCTTATCCAGTTGTCCTGCCCCAAGTGCCCCAGTTGTGCTTGGGTTCTCAAGAGTCCAAAGTCAACATTGTAGAGGCACGGGCATGCTGAGTTTGTGGTTGAGGGCACATCCAAATATTGCTACACCCCAGATTTGGTTCAAATACTTAGCATAGCCCATTTATTCTAATTAAATAAATGACATTTCTGCAAAGGAAAGAAGAATGGGGAGAGAAAAGGAGCAGGGATCAACTGCTGAAGTGTTCCCTGTGTCAAAAAACATGAACATTCCTGCAACATTACACTGACTTTGTCACCAGGGACCCAGAGGCCCAGTTTCAAGTTTTTGCTCAGTGCTTCAAGAGTCCCAGGTCACAGAGCTATGCCCATGACTTAATATTGCCAGCATTAAGCAGATTTTCCGGGGAAATTTTTCAAGTACTTTTTTTTTTTAAAATCTTGTTTTCTTCAAGTTGAACAGTCATATTGTCTCCCTGAGGGCCAGATGCTAACACGTGGAATAGATATCAATGAATTGTTTTCATCCTGCAAGCTAATGACCATGCAAAAATTCCTTCACTCTCTTACTTCTCCATGTGGATTTTTAAAAAATATAGTTTTCTTTGCTATCCCACCTATCAGTTAAATGGTTTGTTGAGCATTTTAGCATTGTTTATGTAAATATATTTTACACATTTAAAATGCTTACCAGTGTGATAAAATGTTAATTAATCTTGTTGCTTTATTAATTTTTTTATTCCAGCTTTCATTTCTTTGGCCTGGCATTCAATGATGTAAATTTTCAGTGAACGTGTATGGCTATTCTATATCCTTTTAAGACAGGGGATTTTGATGTATCACTCACTACATAATAAAAGAAATGGAGGAAAACTTTGCGGAGCGCGTACTGCCAATTTATCCTAGAATGTCTCGGCTTGTACTGGCGCGTGGCCTGACCACTACAGCAACACGGTGTGCTCGTGGCCTCTCCCTGGCCAGCGGCTCTCCAGCTCCTGCGCTGCTCTATCACCGACTTACTGTGTGGCCCTATGCAAATAAACCAACCTTCTCGCAGCTCGGTTTTGCTTGCTCATAAGGATGGCAGCGCTCATCCCCAGCACTAGAAGACGAGACTTGTGAAGGCTGAGTCCGACAGCAGTGAGCTTTGATCCTGCAGCCGGGTACGGGGCAGTGTGCTGGCAGCCCAGCCACGTTGTCGCTGCGAGCTGTGTCCAAGGCAGGACGGGCATCGCAGGATTCACTCTGTGAATCCTTCTGCTGAAGCCATGACTGGGTTCCCTGACTCCATTGAGCTCTTCCCGAGCGTTTCGTAAGCTGAATGAGCCCCAGTAAAATAGCTTTTCATAACACTGTGAATGTACAAAAAGGGTCTAAAACTGTAATAGAAGAGTACACTTTCTGAATTATTGGCAATAACGTAACCATAGTTAAGAGAGGGTTTCCACCTATTTTAGTATTTAATGTTACTTTCAAATGCATAAATAGAATATTCAAATTGATCATATCTGTGTTACAATATTAACAATATTAGGAACCAAAACTTAATCCAACCCCTTTTATTACTTTTGTAAAATGCAAACATGCATTCAAACCACTTTGTAGGTGACTTGCGTCTGCATTTAATATGAAATCAGTTTTCCTAGACCTCTGAGTGACATCAAATGAAGAACAGAAATAATACAGTAAATTTCAGCAAGAATATAGTTTTGGAAGAGTGTTATGAGCCTGAGCAAATATTTGCCTGGCTTTCCAATAATTTTTAAAGATAATCTAAATTTTATCCACACATTGAAGCATCGGTCTAATTAATGCAGGAAAGCTGATTTCTCTTTAATGTAGGAAAGTCAGTTTCTCTTTCTTCTTTTCCTTTTTCTCCCCCCCCCCCCCCACTTTTTCTTTCCTATTTTTCCCCCCACTTTTTCTTTTTCTTTTTTAAGGAATTATTGTTTTCTGAGCAGAAAGAAAAAAAATCTCTACAATATATTCTTTACTTCCTCATGAAAGAAGATAAACCAATAATACTTTTGCCTTTTCCCACCCCAAGAAAGAATAATGTTTCAGATCAGGATCTACTACAATAGGCTTTATATTTTAGAAGATTTAATCTGCAGGGATGACTTAATGTTTCTAGGGAGCGGCATCGCAATACTAGTTAATATGTCTCTCTCCTATAAATATGAGCTCAGATTGTTAAAAACAAAGTTTGAATACTAAGGCAGTTAATTAGATTGGCTCCAAAAGACACTAAATAACATCTCCTTCAAAACAATCTCTAAATGGATGAGATTCTTGGAAATACTGTGACATACACCATAACAATTCGCTGTAAACATAGATCTGGAGCTTTGCTCCTGACAATAATGGAAGATGCTAGAACACAGCAAATTGCTCCTGTACATACCATTGTTACTTCCTGGAAGGATCATTTCTTCTTGTTTTAATATGGATATTCACCATTTATAACCATAGAAAATGGGTGTGGAAACACTGTTTCTGGAATACATTTAGACTGGTATGGAACCAGATCTGAATTTGAATTCAGCATTACAAAAATCTTATATAATGTTATCATTTCAGAATTTAAACAGCCAACTGGCAGAACACTTTCTCTATGACCAACTATAACATGCAGTGCCTAAGATGCAATTGTCTTTTTTTTGTGTCTTGCTTTCACGTATTGAAGAAGGAACCAGCACCTCAAGAATATATTCACTTACAGAGTATCTGCTTAGAGGATCTTGCTTGACAAAGAAAACTCATATCTGAACATGTTTGCAAAATTAACTCTTCACTGACACTTCACTTCAATGCCAGAGTAAAGTGATTTCAGTAGCATTAGTGGGTTAGGAAACAGAGTAGAGGAGGAGCCGTCAGAGACACCTGAGGCATAGCCAAGTTCTAGAGAAAATATGCACTATTATGGTTCATTGTAATTTAAGTTAATGCAAGAGCAACCCAAGAGAGAGGTAAGTTTGGAATCACACCCAGGGCATTCGTTCTTTTTGGAGCGGGGTGAGGACTTATGTACTAGTATCGTTCTGTTCTTATATATTAACTCAAATAGCTGCAGCATAAATACTAAAATTTCTGAAAAAAAATAGCTGCATCTATGTGTTCTATGGAAGACTGTCAAATAACAGTAATGTCTGTTAAAATTATTAAGTATCATCACAGTTTATTCTACTTTTTAATGTGGGGCTTGGAAAAATTCAAAGGGAAATCCTACATTGCATGTGCAAAGGACACACACAAAGCACAAGTCTCTTTTCTTTGGCACATCTGCAACTTTAATATGTCTCATGCTGTTTTCAAAATGTTTTTATGAAAAAATATAAAATGTGTGTTCTTAAATGTCAAGAAATGTATAAGTTAATTTATAAAGTCACATGGGCTTTGTTTTGCCCTCGGATACAGTCTTCAATTCCTCTGTGTTTAAGGAAAGATTTGGACCCATCTTCTTACCAGTACAAAGAGAACAAATGGAGCATTGCTTAAACAACCAAAAACCATTAGAAGATATACAGATCAGCTTACGCTAGAACTAAACCAAGAGCAGAAATATCACCACCACAATCCTCCAGCCGTTTGACTGGTACTTATCTGACCGATAATGGCTGAAAGCCATCTATCATTGCTTAAACTACATGATGATAAAACCAGAGTCTGGAAAATATCATTACTTGATCTATTTGGTAAACTTTCAAATATTTCTTTCAGAAGATTTGCCAGGCAAACAGCATAGTATAAAATTTAGTTTTATTTAATTTGTGTTTTATTGCTATTAAATTTAACTTTTTAAAAAAAGACATGATTAAAGAGCTACAGCTGAACGAAGGTACAAAGCTTCTGTTGTAGAAATCTGAGTGAGTCTCCGTCTGTAGATCATTTATAGGTGCATTTTAGTCCAGAAAATTGTGCTACAGGGGTGTTTAGCGGGTTTAGACGTGTCTCTGAAATGAGCTGGATAGGTTGAATGCAATATCTTACTTGACCTTTCTCTTTGTTATGGCTACTGTTGGTTGTGACAAGGCCAAAATATTGGTGCATCCAGACAGGGAGACCATTCATTCCTTATTTCAAAGTAATGTTACAAAATTCATCAGTTACTTGCCAGAATACAAGAAAGTCTCAGTCAACAAAACAGTGAAAGAGACACTAAATAGAGACACTAAACAATGAAACTTTTAATTGATCTTTGTTTTCACTGTAGAATTCAATCAAAACAAATGCAATCTTTGAGTAAAACCAATCTACAGAGCTTCTTTCAAAAATGGTGTTGTCTTTTGGGTTATTTAAAGACCTCACTGTCTTGCAAACCTGAAATAAGAAATGATCCATTTAGCTTAATTTTAAATTTTTTCTTTTTTTAAAAAAAAAGAATTTTATTAACACAGATCTTTAATTTTCATGTATGACTCAGGTAAAGAGCTTGAAAGAACATTTCTGGACACATTTAATTAGCTGTTCTGTAAATATTTGATACCTATGAACGCTGCTAAGTTTATTGCAGTTTTGATGGTAGCATAGGATGAGAGATATGCAGCAGGTCAACACTTTCTGAGCTAGTGGTGGGGCTGCAGAAAAGGAAGCTTCCCAGTCAAGTGGGAGGTACTGCAAAGAGGTTTTCTCTGGGCTTTAGGCAGGACAAGTTGAGGCTTTGAAGCCCTTCGAAGGAAATAAAAGATCTGTCTCAAAAAATTGAAGTGGACACCCATCAGCTCCAACACTGAGATCACTGCTGGAGCACTTTTTCTTCTGTATTTGGCAAAAAGAGAGGAAAAGAACCAAGTACTGATAGTGATTAATGCAAATATGACCAGATTTGCTTCTCAAGGGGAGATTTGATGAGTGACTGAATCTAAAGCCTCTTTGCCAAAGGTGTCTTCATTTGCCCAAGTCCTGTTTGAAAAGAAAGACATGTGTAAGTGAGGTCAAGCAATACCAATTTGCATTTATATGGCATATTCAAAACCAAGGATTCCCCATACTTTTTAATAATTTGCATAGCAAAGATTTCAGATACTGTTAAAATGCAAAAGGTGGGAAATGCATTTGCAAAATAGCTGCAGTCTTTCTAAAGGAATTGCAGCCTGGATGCCCAGGCTTCAATTGCTTAAAGATTGTTTTATTTTGTTTTATTTATTCTTTCAACTGGATAAACAACATGAGTGTATACGCAAATATTTTGGATTACAAACCCAATGCACATGTAATATAGAGTAGAAAAAGTATTTAAATAAGTAAAAGTTGACTATTTAATGTGAATTTTCTATTTACTTTGCTTGAGAAATTATTTTTAAGTATCCAGAGAAAGCACAATAACTGTTACAAAATTTGCTGTAGCTAAAGCAAAGAAGTATTTTAATCACTCATTATAAGATTATAATAGGAACTCCAGCATACTAAGAAATAAAGTTAGAGATTTTTTTATAAAGTGTAAAATTATAGAAAAATATATGATGACTGTTATAAAAGTAAGAAATCTTACATGTAATCCTCTCATGACAGTAATTTAAAACCATTTGGTTTTCTGAAGTTCTCTCACAGAAAAATAATACATCCTCATAAGAGAAAATCTGTATATAGTCAACAATGTAATAATTTTTTTCAAATGTAAAATCAATGATTAATTGAAAAAAGCATGTTTTTCTCTGTGCTTACTGATGCCTCTACCTGTATAAATATAAAAAATATCCAGTGATTGTTATTCCACAGATGAAAGAGGAAAAATCAGTTGTCTGGATAATATTTTTCTGTAAGAGAAAGAAATTGCAACAGGAGTATCATAATACAGAAAGTGCATTGCAGCCAATGGTTAGAACTTTGAGGAACCACCTTTTGCATAAATGCAGAATAATATGCAGTCTTGGATATGACAAAGTGTGAGACAATGTAATAATTGTGGATTAAGTTAATGAAAAGTTGTTTCCTCATAAATATAAATGTCAAGTACAGGAGCATCATGTTAAACTAAAACGGGTTTCACTCAGTAACGTATTCAACTCCAGAAGTATCTGACCTCTTGTAGTGATTCTCATCACTGTCAGTGTTAAAAAAACCAAAGTACCATTCTGTAAATCACAAGCATCACTGAGATACTGAAACCTCCAAAGAGGTTGAATACCGTTTATCTGTTTGAAGGACTGTGTGTAGAAGGATTAGGTAGCACATTTAGATGGTTCTAGAATATACCAGAAAATTTTTTAATGCTCTACCTTCCAGCTGGAGTGCTTTCAATTATTAAAATAGATGCATCTCTCTTCTTACCTCAATGCTGTAATCAAAAGAGTTTTTTCCTCCTGTGGGTAGAGATGAAAGCAGAAGGTGTTTCATATTGATTCTGATGTGGCTGAACTACAGATTAGAATTAATTTAAGCCATGCACAATAAAGAGTTTAATGAATTAATTTAAAACAATTATGTATGGAAATTGTACAAACATAATTTCAAAAGTAAATTTAAGTGTTGAATAATTTAATTGCATGCTTGAGGGTTTAATTGCGTGCTTGAGGATGTTTTAAACAAATGATAGAAAAAAAAAGTTATGTGCTAACAAAAGAGATGCATCCTCTGAAGAACTGCTTTCCATTTTTCACATTTGTTCCATACTTCTCTTCTAGGAAGACTGCCGTGCCGTTTCACAGACACTCCAGAGTCAGCAGGGGTTTGTACACATACAGGTCCTTTCCAAGATTTCCAATCCTTTATTTCATAGTTCTAACAAAAAAATAAAGAGTTGAAACAGGCACTGTTAGTGAATCAACAGCATCGAGAATACACAGAATTGATTAAACCATCCACAGATGCATTTAGAGACTGATAAATAGCTCAGAAAGCAAAGATATATAATGTAGAACACTGGGCAACAGAACACTACAGGTGTTAGAAATATCATTTCGGCTAGCAGAGCAGCCAGGCAGAGCATCATGAGCTTGTGTAAATATTACCAATGTGTCTTCCAGCAAGTTGATTCAGAAACAACTTCTGAATTGACTAGCAACATGGAAATGGACCAACAGGATCTGCAGAATGTAAAAGCAATAGAGGTAACTCCAAAGTAGTAGTAGCTATGAATCACCTTTGATTGGCATCATTGCCTCTGGCAAGGAATTTTAGATTCTGTTAATTTATTTTCATTAACTAAAGTATTTGAAAGTATTCTTTGGGAAACCTCAAGGACTGACTCATCTCCCACTACAGTCAACGGAAAAACTCTCATTTACTTCAATAGGTTAGACCAACTCCATGTCTGAAGAAAACAAAATGTTTGACAGGTTTGCACGGATCATGAGATAAAAGTATCCTGATTGGGTCATAGGACTTCTCTGTACATGGCAATAGGTTTTTTGACTTTAAAATAACAGGGATAGGCCCTTATATTTAACCTGGAACAAGTCACACTAGTTGCTGTAAATGTCTCTCTTCCCTCACTGCATGTTGGCCAACACTTGGTGACACTGAAAA
The DNA here is from genome assembly GCA_035584735.1 of Pseudotriccus pelzelni. Lineage (NCBI taxonomy): Eukaryota > Metazoa > Chordata > Aves > Passeriformes > Tyrannidae > Pseudotriccus > Pseudotriccus pelzelni. The sequence goes on from JAWMRA010000001.1 coordinate 28,506,554, forward strand.
TTATTTGTGAAGAGCAGCATGACCCAACAGTCTCCCACGCTCACCAAGAACACAAAGCTCTACTGAAACCTTTTGTGTTTGTTCTCAGAATTAAAAAAAAACATTAAGCAAAATTATCTCCTCTAATAATAAAAGGAGCCATCATCTAGCTAAAAATAAACACTGGAAACAAAACATGAAAACTGTAAACTTTAATTAGAAACACAAAACATTGAACATGTCTGATTCAAACCTTTGGCTTGGCTTTCTGCCTCGAGAATAGCATAGCACGTCTTGGCTAAATGCTGGATTTGTTCTGGCCAGGCACCAGGAGCACCCAGGATTCTCAGCACTGCTCAGCCCCCATCCCAGGGCAGCCCAGGGGAGCGCTTTGCCCAGGTTCCCCTCATCTATGCACAGGAGAGAAAAGATGTTTTGGTCAATTCACCCCAGACATCTCGCCAAGTTTTCTGTCTCCTCTATCATCTAGAAGGGTAGCCTAGAAGATTTGCCTAGTCTTGAGTTGGCTCTTTTAGATACTTTTGAAATTAGTAGAGTGGCTCTCGTCCTTTCAGTTTTTCTTGTGGTCAATAAAAGCAAGTAGGGTAAAAAGTGGCCATAGTTAGTAGGAAGCTTCTTTGTTTGTCTAGTGCCAATCACAAGACACTGATCACTGAACAGAGGGGTTACTTAAATGCTACCATAATACAAATAAATAATAATTGAAAAACTTTCCTTTCCTTAACATTTTTTTTCTTTATAGTGGGCATCTAGTTACCCTGCAATACAAAAAAATATAGCAAGTAATATATACGGCAATTTAAAATCATAAAATTCTGCATTCGTCTTTTTTCCTAAGCTTTTTAGGCGTCTCAGGAATTAATTTGACTTTTTTTCATGATGGCCTTGATTTGCCAAACATGTTAGGGACAGTACTCTCACTCTTAACTGTTGTTAGGATTGGAATCTAAATCACTTATTCTTTCAAGTATCTTGCATCTCTTCTGGTTACATATGAGCACAGTACACAGAATTGATAAGAGTGCGCCTTTTATCCAACCTTTGCAAACACTAAACTTTTCATAGAATGCCACTGACCTGATAAGAGGGACACACTTATTTTCCAATGTACTTACGAACAATTGTGTTATAAATTTTTATGCAGCCACATAATGGCTGACATCTGCTGACACTCACACTATTATGTTATAAATTTAAATTAATTTGTGACTTCTTTTCTCCTCTAGGATTAACTCTTCTATCTGTGAGGTACATTTTGTACTGCAACATGGGGGTATAGAGGAGAAAAGTTTTAAAATAAACATAGAACCCAACTATTTGCTGGTGACCTAGTATAGCATTGCTGAAACATAAGGCTGCTGTAAGGCAGCTTGTGAATAAAAATCTTTGACATGTTGGCAGATAGATGGTTCTGTCAGTGACTGTGCTAGTCTGGATTAGCCAAGGCTCTGTGCCAGCCGTGATCCTGATCCCTAAAAACAAAGATTCACTCTTGCTCCCCCCAGGGTGAGCTCAGGTTCTGGAGACAGACACTCGCACACTACATACATGTGTAAGGACAAAGGAAAAGTCTCTGTTTCTACTCTCTAAAATCAATTAGAAAAATTCTAATTTGTCTAAAAGGCAGTAATGATTGTTCTGTGGTTTCAAAGACAAATAAAATAGGAAATAATTTCCAAAACTGAGCTAAGAAATACATGCAGATACAGAAGTGAACACATTAAGAGGACTTAAAGAAACAGAAAATCAGAAAGGAATATGAAATAGGACAAATGTAGAAAATGGCATAAATCTGTAGGAATCAAGGGAGCAATAACAAAGTGGAATAAGAATTTTTAAAAGGAGAACCTGGGAAGTATCAATAAAAGCTAAATAAGAAAATTAAAATATGTTGATAAAGGACACTTTGATGGAAGGATAAGAAAACAGATCAAATGAAGAACAGGCTAAGGAAGAAATATGATACATGTTTTCAAATCAGCAGAGACCTGTAAATTTAATCTCAAACAATTCAGAGTTCTAGCTAACAATCGGGGATTGTTCTGAGAATTTATGGGGAATAGAAACTGGAAAAGGGAAAAGGCATTCTCCAGCTTACTGGCTGTGTAGCTTAAATTTGGCTCCTAGAAAATATCAGTACACACTATTAAATACCCAATGCATATGATAGGATTGATCTTTTCAGAGTTAGACCAAAGCTCCATTGAGTTCTCTATCTTTCCCCCTGTCATGTCCTATAATGGGTGCTCAGGAAGAGAGCAAAACTAGAGAATATTTAAAATAATCTTTTTCCAGCACACTTTTCCAATCTTCAATGACCAGGTTGGCTCAAGTATTCCTTTGTGTTTAGTAGCCCACAGTGGATTTAAGTCTCCTCATGGTGTCTGGTTTCCTTGTTGATACCTGCAGGTTTTTATCGTGCACACAGTCATGCAACAAGGAGTTCCACATCTGATGCACAGGTTCTGACAGGAATCAGAAGGGGAAAAACACCAAACCAATATGCCTTGTATGGACTGATAGGAAAAGAATGACAGAAAGCCAGTTCTGTTTCCTTTGCTGACAGACCTATCCCAGTGATTAAAGAAAAATAGGTGAGCTGATATACTGGGATTTTAGGAAGTGATGGATTTTGCCCATGTGACTCTTCCATAAACAAAGTAAGAAAATAAGTTATATGTAGACAGAGCTGAAAAAAGGAACTATATGCTGCTTGCTAACAAAATAGGGAGGCAGTTCTGATAGAAGCCTGTAAGGCTATGGGGTCTTTAGGACATTTTTATTAAGATGAACAATTCCACACTTTTTGGAGGGTTGAATAACACTCTTGCAAAATTGCTTGTGGCATGAATGGGAAGGAATTGCAAGTGCCAGTGGATGTGTTGATATGAAAAGGAAAAAAATGTGAAAAATATTTTAATAAAGCTCCTATGGAAATGAAGTTCTGAGTAAGGATAGAATTTCCAAGGTATTGCAAATAGTCTAAATTCTCGGATCAGTTTCTGATTCAGCAACCTGCTTACTTCAGAAAAGTATGTGTAATTGTAGATTGAGTGGTTTCAATCCTAGTGCATAGCAGTGTAACTACATTGTTTTCAGTGGAATAAGGCCAAACTCAACCATCAGTTAAAGATCTAGTGCTTGTGTTTGTTTTGTTATGCAAAAGAAAAAATATAGAACGTAAGAGAAAGTTTTATAAAAGGCATTCTGTGATAAGGTTGCAGTGTGAAATATTTTACAGAGTGTCTTGGTATAGAAGTTCTGAAACACAGTAGATCCAAAACTAACAGCCAGTTTTGTGAGTGTTAAAATGTTAATTATATATGAAACAAATGAATACATTAGTGTAATAAAACCAGAGCTAGCTAAATGCCAAGTGATTCCAGAAACCATCTGGGCTGAAAGTGTAGGGTGCTTGTTGGCCAGTGAACAGCAATATGAAACCTCACTCTGTTCCTCTCCCGCTATTCAAACTGGATCCTGCAGGCCAGACCTACAAAGGTATTTAGGTTCCTTATTCTTTTTTATAAACCCAAAGTAAGATGCTTAACTAGGGGTTGGGAGCCTGAAATCTTTGTATGTCTTGGCCTGTATATGCAGCATTTTCTATAGGCTTGTGCACAGATCACAACCACAGAGGAACACCTGGGGAGGGAGAAAGGGGAACTGATCTCAGAGGTTCATATGTTTTTTATTACTAGGTAACTCTTTCCATGCAGTGTGTGTGTGTGCAGAATGGTTGCCGCACTTGGAGTCTGGCTTCCAGGGAGGCCAGCTTACATCACAGAGCTGGGAATAAACAGCCAAAAGTTCAGCACTATTTAGTAAAAACCAGACCAAGCTACATGATCTTCAGACATAGAAAATACATCTTTTGCAGTGCTGTGGAGTACTTTATTAGCTGTCAGTAGATATGGCATGACTTGCGTTCCAATTTCCCATGGCTGCAGTGTGTCGCCAGAAGTATCTTTGTTAATCTTGAATATGTTCTGAGTTGGTGGATGGGGTGCAGGATAAGGTTGAAATGTCAAGAAAGTAATCTGAAATAATCTGGATTTCTTCCACATTGTGGGATCCAACCCATACTGCAGGTGGTGGTCCTATAAAACAGTTGCTTTTCACAAATCATTCTGGCTGTTCATTAATTTCATGAACCAGAGGGCCATTTCCTTTTGGTCTTTTTTAAGAAAAGGGCCATACAGACCTATATGTCTGCTCTCCACAGTCTGAAAATAGTTATTGTCAATGTGCATGTTGAGAATTCATTGAGACAGAGAATTCATTGGGTGTTTTGGAGCAGCAAGCGGAAAAGGGAGACAAGATCTGTAAGAAGCATGAAGAGTCAAAGCCATTTCTCATGTGAAAATTAAGATATTTCACATGAAATTTCTGAAATTGCATGATTATCTCATTTTAAAAGCTTTATAAAACAGGTTAGAAAAAACCCAGATCAGGAATAATTGAAGTCCACAGTGCTCATCTGTTGGGTAGACGTCATGTCATTCATGAAACAGACACAGTTTTACAGGCCACCATTTTCAAACAAGGTTCCAAACTGAAGGCTCCAGGCAGGACTTGCTAAAACACAACTAATAACTTTTTTTTGTTTGTTTTGTTTGGTTTTTTTTTTTTTTGGTGAAAGATTTAGAGGTTCCAACATTTATTTTGTCTCAAATCAGAGCAAAAACTACATCATCCTATTTTTGTTTTCTGAGGAAACGATTTAGAGAAAAGGTGCCATTCAAGAAGGCGCACCAGTCAAATGGTTAGATCTTGAACCTAGAAGTTCCCTCTCCACTGAATTACCAAATAAGTCTTTCTCACAAACCTTCTTCTGTAGGCATTATTGTTGATGTAAACAATTCAGTCTTGATTAGATTTTTTTTTTAAAAAGGAGAGACATTCAATCTGGAAACGTTTAGGAAGTATGAGAACTGGTTTGAGCCCTTGTTCAAACCATTCAGACCACTAGGTCCTGGAAACTACAGAGCACATGTTCTTTCTGCCTCTTCAATTGCACCCTGGCTCTGAGATGGTTTCAAATTCAAAGCAGTGTGTTTCTGTGGGCCATGCAGAATTTGCTGCATTAGCAGATTCAGTGCTTCTCCAAAGGACTCTCTAACAAAGGACATTTCAGACAACATTCTCCAGTGGTGCCGACTGTGTGCGTGCTAACAGTCGCCACTGTCTGTTCTCGCTGGCAAGGAGTTAGAACAACTTTTGACCCCAAGCATGCTGGAAGGCATGAGTTAAACGATCATTTTTGATTCCTACTTTCCCTACAAACAAGGGCTAACCAATAGCTTATAAATTCAGATAATTCAGCAGGGAGCAGATACTTGGAAAGAAGAAATGATAGATGAGATGGGATACAGAAGAGCTTTTGTACAGCAGACCAGATAAAATTGTGCTTGCTCTTGAGTGCCTTTGTGTTGTAAAGTCACCTCTTTGGTGGAGAGAAATAATATTGGCACTTAGGCAAGAGGACATGGTTGCAAACTTCGTTTGAGAAGGGTGGACAGCATTTTGAGGAAGAAGAGGAATTATTTGAGGACTTACGAGAAAGGCACTGTCAGCAAACTTAGGAAATGAAGGGCAATTTTTAAAAATAATTGGCTGACTATAAGCATAAGCTATTTAAGAAACTTGGGTTCACTTTCACTTGTGCCAGGTACAAATTGTCTCATCTGCTGCAGGGAATAAGTCTAAGATGTCACACGATGAGAGCCTAGTGTAGCTTGGAGAAGCTGGAAAACTTATGTACAACATAATTTTATTCATTTAGGACTGGATTAAAATCAGGTAGTTATTCATTCCCTGTCTGCAAGGTAGTTTAGTCCTTGAGGAGAGACAAATAATGCCAAGACTACCCTAAAGGAAGACTAGGAAGACTACCCTCTCTTCCTTTCTGCCACTACTCATCCATCTCCTTTCCTCTACAAGCACAAGCCTTTGTGCAGCTAGTCAGTGAAGATGATGGGGAAATGAATAAGTTTAAAAATAAACCTTCTGCTGAGTTAGTTTTAACCTGGATTGGTTTCCTGATCTGGTTCATAATGCAGCCAACATGGCTAATGGTGTCTGTATCTTGCTCTACAGTCCTAGTCTCTGCCTGCTGTGATTTGCATTAGCCTTGCAGCTGCTGCACGTGTACTCTGTAGGACTCTCAGACCGCACTAAGGAACACCGTGCTCTGGAAAGAGAGGGCTGGGTCTTCCATGTGGGGAAATAACACTGTATTCAACTGGAAATATTTTACTGGAAATGTGTCTATTGCCATCGTTCAGGCTAAGCTTACACAAAATAGTGACTAAAATATGCATGTCATAAAACTACCTGTGCTAATTTCAGACTTTTCTGTGATTTCATGACTGCTCATATAGCAATGCCAATTAACAAGCTTTTTAATTCTGTTTGGAAACTATTATGAAGAATTCATCCTGTCCTGAAAGATGGCCCTTCTGATATGAGCCTTTCTAAATCTCAGAAGAGAGGTTTGAAACTTGTGAATATGAAGACCATCATTTTTACTGCATTTAAAAAAGCATTTCATACTCACCTCATTACCACTCAACTCTACTTTTTCAGCTCTGCTCAATCTAGCTGCCTCTAATCCTTCAGTTCTGTCCATCTCCTAACCACCTCTAAGTCTCTGCTTAAACTCTCCTTTGTTTTCTCTTGACATTAGGTCTTAGCAAGTTCAACCTTTTCCCTCCCTCCCTTCTTCCATGAAAAGTTTTCCTTCTTCATGGTCACAGACACGGACATGCTTCCTGTGCTCATTTCTGTTTGCATCCTGTTACCCTTTCTCTTTCTAGCTCTTCATCTCCCATGTGCCCATTCTCTTCCCCTACCTTATTGCTGTTCTTAACCTCTTGGTCTCCTCTTTGTTGTTTTCACGGTTTCTAGTCTATTCTACTTGCTATACCATATGTTAAGTCTCTCACATCATAAATAAAACACTTTTGACTCCTGCCATCTCTAGCTACTGGCCCATCTGCAGTCGCTCTTTCATCTCTAAGCTTTCTGAATGTGCTGTTTACACTTTTTCTTCCTAGAGCTTTTCCAATCTGGCTTTCCTCCTCTGCCCTTAAATGAAACCATTCTTTCCACAACATCTAATGGCATCTACGTTGCCAGATCTCAGACTCACTGCTATAACCGTAACTTCTCTTGGCCTCTTTGCTTCTGCTGTCCTTGAAATATCTCTGGGATTTGTCAGGTCTGGCTTTCCTTGGCTGCTTCTCTAATCATTTCTTTAACACATCCTCTGGAGGATCCTCCAGTTCTTGGTAAAGACATTGTGGGCTTTTAGCTCCGTGTAATTTTACCCACAACCAAAAACTCCCTTGTCATCTCTTTGTTGAAGATTCATAGATCTACCAATATATTTCTCCCCTGGCTCCTTTTGCCCTAAATAAGCTTTTAGTCTGACACCTTTGTGAACGACCTACCATTTAAATTTAGTTTGGCTGAATGACATATTTTTCCACTACAGACCTTTTCACTGTGTTCTTCTTCACAAACTGGACCTTAGCGTGGTTGATGTCCCTAATCTAATTATCATTTAGATCCTCACAGCCAAGCAATATTTAAATATAACAAATATATCATCTTCAGGACATAGCACTTCCTAGACATACAAGTTCCTGAAACTTTTATCATAGAATCAGAGATAGTTTGGGTTGAAAGGCACCTTTAAAGATTATTTAGTTTCAGCCCCCCTGCAATAAGCAGGGACACCTTCACCTAGATCAGCTTGCTCAGAGCCCCATCCAAACTGGCTTTGAATGTTTCTAGGGATGGGACATCCACCACCTCTCTGGAAAACCTGTTTCAGTGCCTCACCACCCTCGCAGTTAAGAATTTCTTCCTAATATCCAATCTAAAGCTTCTCTCTTTCAGTTTGAAGCCATTGCCCCTTATCCTATCATTGCAAACCCTGTAAAAAAGTTTGTCTTTTCTTCCTCCTATTTTTTTTACCTGATAAAGTATACACTATATTTTTTTCTCAGCCTCTATTGTTCCACTAGTGTTCATTCAGAAAACAGAAGAAAAACAATATCCTTACTTCAAAGATTAGGGATATTTCATATATCTCTGCCTTGGTACCCTTCTGTGATATTCTCCTTTATTTCATCAATAAGAGCAGTGCATGCTTTCGGAATCTACTTTATAGGTAGAGTCTTTTTATGCCTACCTCCATTTTCCACATAGTATAAGCTCTCCCTACCCCTTGTTAACTTCCCAGACAAGGATCCTTCCCAGGATGGCCAAACTTCCTGTGAAATATCTGTAAAACTGTCTCTTTGCTTTGCCTCCAATTCCTCTCTAAATCCCTTTACTTCGGGAAGGACAGTTACACAGCTTAAAGTGATGATGCTAAAGTCCCAAGTTTTCTTCCTGTTTTTTCTTTTAGTCCATTGCTTACCCTAGAAAAGGGGTGGAAATTTTTTTCAGATCCTTTCATCTTTTTTTATTCCATCTATATTCACTACATTCTGATTATAGCTATAACATCTATGAGAAACACAAACAATAACAAAGCATTCACCATTGCACAGTAGTTAATTCTGAAGATTCTGTGACTGTCTGAAGCTTTTTGCATATGTGTATATGAAGCTTTTTGTATATGTAGGAGGCTGGCACCTTGAGATGGGAAAAACAAATATTCCGTATCTTTCTAGCTTTCGAAAGGGAGAAATTTAAATGACAGACAGACAGACATTGTCATACAGCTGCTGTCAACCTCTGTATTTAATTTTTCTCAAAATGGAATACCTGATGCTAATTTGTGTTTGTACGTGTGTGTCTATCTATCTGTCTATCTATCTATCTATCTATCTATCTATCTATCTATCTATCTATCCATCTATCTCCATGTATATATGTGGAATATATATATAGCTTACTGAATATTCTAGTTGGCAGGTAGTTTGTGTTGAACTTTTGATGTGCTTTGCGAGAGGTGGAAAAATACGTAAAGTAGTTAAAGTGGTGTTGACTGATGGGTGAGTAGTTCTTAGGAAAAAGAGATAGCCTCATTCTGCCAAGAGAAGTTATCCTTTGTGTGGGGCAGGAATTTTGAACTTTTTTTTTTTTTTTCACTTGGTGTGTGGTCATCCTGAAATGCTTTAGAAACGTCTCATTTTCTTCTTGTGAAGCAGATTTGTTTTTCTTTCCTTCTTTCTTTCTTATTTTCCGTTTTGGTGGATAGTTAATTTTCCTGGTGGGGAGCTGTTGTCTTGTGGATTTTAACTTTCGAGGAGTAATATGTGTTTGAGCAGGAAAGAGACAGATCCTCAGATGTTAGAAACTGGCAAGGCTATTTTTAATATGAGGCTTATTTGAAGCTGTTTGCCATGCATTTCATATAAATTAAAAGCCAAGAGTAATTTATTATTTAAATTATTCAATAATATTTGAATAATAATAATTTTTAAAAAATTGCAGTATTTAAAAATCCTGTTCAAAAATGCCCACCAGAAATTAATGTAGTCCTCATTCCACTTAAGATTAAACTACATCTTAAAGGAAGCTTTTCAGAATGAGACATATATTGGACTGCACACACAAAAAATGCACACAAATGCATCTGTACCATCCTCCGCAGGAGACAATTCCATTTTAAAGTATAGAGGTCTCGTCTGAAGGTGGATCTGGTCAAGGGTAGGACCTTAGATACAGTATGGTCATTCCAGATTGCCAAATTTTAATGACACTTCTTGTTTCCATTTATGATTCTTTTGCCTTACCTGATACATCCAAGACCATGTGTTTCACACAGAAGGACAAACTGGAAGGTTCTTTCCTCACATCCTAAATGAATAACTATGGGGTTCATTGTTGCAAGATAAAATTCACCAATGGTTTGCATTTCAAGAACAGAAACGAAATCTGTCACTACTGGAAAATTCCACAGTTCTGAAAGTCCCATTAAAAATGGAAGAAACACAGAAAATAGCTATTAGGTTGGTCAGGGTACTCTGTGTGAAGAATGAGATTGGTATGTTTATCTTAGTAATAGGGAAGCTGAGGGAGAGATCTAATACCTCTCCTTCAGTGCTGATGGGAAGAAGGCATTTTAGGTTATTTCAACACAAGGAGAGATGAGCATATGCCAGCTGTGACAATATTTCAGCTGGGATCTACAAGAAAATGAGAGTGGTCAGAGCTTTCAGATGTCAGTGGAAGGAACTTAAAGATCACAACCCTTGTGCAAGCTCTATTCAGTTTCATTTGGAAACCTGTTACACTCCTGGAAAAGATGGTATGCCCAACTTGCTTCTCTAGCAGTCATGGTAATTTGCTGTTCAGAATACCTCTTCCCCTCCTCAATTCTTATAATTAATTAAGACATATGAAGCTGTATATTATGGATCTATATATTTAAATAAAGATTTCACAATATTCATGTCCTCTTTACTTTCTAAGTATAAGACATGGAACTTTAGTAAAGCTCCTAATGTGAGAGGCTTATGGCCAGCTCAATGACCATGCAGAACAATGGTGGAAATCTCAGATAAGGTTAGGAGAGTTATTACTAAAAATTGAATCTCTACTTCAGTCTAAGAAATAAGTGCAAACTGACTCTAAAAATTAGAAGACAACTCTGTGAATACCAGTGCAAATACCACTGGCAAGAGACTTGTCTCTAAGCTGTCTTCAGACTCCAGAGTAAATAAATAAAATATTTCAGAGAGAAGAGGGCTGTATATGTTGGCAGCATTTCTTGACTTTGTGTGTAAAACCGAGCACGATTCGAACTTCCACTAGGTAAAGACACCAACACAAGAAACTCATTTAAACTGGTCAAATTCTAACAAACATTTTCTGTGAAATTTTGGTGAGGTGGAGTTTGCCAGAAGTTTTTCCAGGAATTAAGAACCTCCAAAGACTGCAAACACTTTTTCTTCTGAACATCTCTGGCCAGAACCTTTCTCCAAAACTCATAAAGCAAGAACTTGAGAAAACCTGCCTGAAAAGCAGTCTGCTTTGTAGAAATATAGTAAGAACTTGCCAATCTTTGAAGCCAGAGAGAACCTAAATAAAGGCAGTGAAGACTTCACGCTCATTCTGCTTCCCAAGCACTATGGGAGAAAATGAACTAGTTTTAAACAATCCACTGCGGGACCTGACCTTATTCTATCCTCCCTCTTCTACTTCTGACCTCCTGATTTCTCTACACAAAAGTCATGTAAAATGGCTGATCTAGGCTCATCTCTATTTAAACTTACTGCTTTGGGCCTCTGTCCCTACTCCCTCTCCCCACTCTTAGCCCTCGGAAATCCAAACTTGGCTTATACACTTTCCAACTCACCCCCAAAATAAAACAAAAAAACCACCCCCATTCGGTATGAGATCACATTACTTGGTGATCTCAGTTCTAGTGTTACCGTAGACTTTCGGTTGGTCACTTATCTCTTTGGAGCAGTTTGAAATACTCTATTGGCCCGTTGAGTCAGAGGTACAATATTTGCTCACTTCTAGCAAGCCTAATGGACAAATGGCACTGAGAATGTATTCTTGGAAGAGATGCACTTGCCAAGATCTCTGGCGAGAACCAGCTCTGTACAAAACTTAGAGTCAAAAGTTGGTCTGGTTTATTGTTTTGTTTTGTTTTTGCTTTTTGTGGGTTTTTTTTTTGTTTGGTTGTTTTTTTCATTTTTAACATGAGAAGAAATAAACATTATTTTTAACTCAAAAGAGGTTTTAGCTTTAGACACTGCCCATGCACAGTCTCAATGAGGACAAGAGCTATGAGAAATGTGATGACATTTTGTTGCATAATTTTAAATTGAATGAGATTTACATATATTTTTATTAAAAACAAAGCAAGAAGGGTGCATTCTTGGAGGAGATTCATTTGTCAAAAATTCAAAAATTTGGCAAGCACAATTGCATTAAATTTGCAGTCAAAATTTTTAAGAGGCAATTATGTAAGGTAAGATGATCATTTGTGCCTATGCAGTCATTCGTGTTCTCCTGACTTTGTAGACCTTAAAACTTTACCACCATCCCACAACATGTGACCTTTGGGATGCTTTGATCATACTTCCAGAAGACTTACCAAAGAATGGTTAATTCTGTGGTGCGTGAAATTTGCACAATGCTAACATCTTTTTTTTCTTAATGGAACACATTTTTACTATTTTGCAAGCCATCCACAAGTTATTGCTTCACGTTTGATTTTAAAATACAGCTAGAACAAGCAAAACAAGTCTTGATTACAAATTAATTATGCAGTGAAGTAAATTAAAATACAAAATAAAATAAAGTAGCTTCTCAAGTGAAATGTTTAATCAATTTCAAGTGTTCTTAAGAGAAATGATAAATGATATAGCACCTTTTATGGAAAGTGTTAAATATGTTAACAATTTTAGACTGTAGCTGCATAAATAGTTACAGTTAATTTAAAACAGCTTTCAAAGTACTACAGCAAGATACTGTTTGGCATAGCATGGTTGAACAGAAAAAAGGTTCTGTTTTCTTTCTTCCTTTATTTCCTTCTTTGCCTGCCATACCTATAGCTTCTATCTAACTCTGATTTATCCTCAAGTCCTGTACCACAGAAGGCTCGACCTGTTGGGATGAAGTTCATGAGCTGCAGTTCTCTACATAGACATCTTCATATCATCTGGACTCTTGATCATCCACTTACAATGCACTCAAGCATAACCTTGCCCTCAACCAGACCCGTGACTCCACTGCACCCAACAGGCACCTTAGTGTGTTTGTCCATCTGCTACTGAATTCTGTATCACAGTTTATAGATTCTCTTGGACAAGGATGGCCTTCTTAGTTACTCATTTGTACTATATCAAACATAATGTGATTTTGATCCCTTTGAACCACAGTTATAAAATTAATAATGGTAATGACAGTAACAACACAATAGAGATATACCTGATAACTATTCATTGCAATAGGCAAACATGGGACCCTTCTCCATTTTCTGCTGAAGTTAAGCATCATGTATTCCAGTCCTTTTCATCCTTTAGTATTTCACCCATCATTATTCTAAGAACTGTGTACTTTATCTCCACAGGCATATAGCAATGGTTCCAGGCTGCTGCCATGGAACAGACAATCTACAGTCCAAGCAGTAGGAGGTACAACACTCAAAGACAATTCTGAAGCACAAAGCTGTAAGGTCACTGCACGTCAGAGTTACATCCCTGATGGTCTGAGTTTTGTGCCAAAACCCACTTCAAGACTAAGAAACAAATAACACTTCCAGAAGAAATCTGTTCTTATTCTCAGGAAGCCTGGAATCCCTTTGGCCTACTGTCAACATTTTTATTCTAGAGCAGATGACAAATCAAAGTTTTTCCTTGCCTTGTCTTTATAATGAACAGATCAACATAAACTCTAATCATATTCCTTCATTTTTTCCATGGCCAGTTTCTGAAAACTATTCCCCAAAAGTTTTGCTAATTTTCAGTTAATTAAAGACTACAAGATGCCAGCTACTGAAATGTAAAATATGTATATGTATATACTAAACTTGAAAACACTCTATGTGTTTCAACACTATCTTGTCTATATCAGATTCTATGATGAACATTTGAATAGTAAATACCTGTAGTAAAAACATCTCTCACTTCCCTATCTTCAGTGCATATTGCTTAATTATGTCATTTCTGTCATTTAGTCTTGATAATAAGTTTCTTTAGTTCAATTCCCTGTGTGGTAAATATTTAAAAAACTTCCCAAGGCGTGTCAAAACCAGGACCTTGAAACTGCAGTTTAAGGTTGTTACAGGTGCCAGCAAATATCTTCTAATTGAAATTAAGGATATGGCATGCCCTCAGAAGAAATTAATTCTAAGACCAATTCAACCAATTGAATCAATCAATTTTCCTTAAAACAACCTTGTACCAGGGATCTGAATTATCTGTGGGTGCCATGAGAGTTTGATCAGCAGCTGTGCTGGGGAGCTTAGCCCCAGAACACATCAGAATGACCACATATTTCATCGCCTTTTGGATCAAAGGAAAACGCTCACTTACTTGACGTAGCTTTCCCACAATAATTTCATGCTACAGAAAAGCAAACCGAAGCATCTGATGCCCTAACTAAATAGGCACAATCAAAGGACAGAACAAACAACGCAACATGCCGTTCTACCTCAAATGCTCTTGCTTTCCTCCTTTGCTCTTTTACTCCTCCAAAGTGCCTTGGAACATAACTGTCATTACACACTAAAATGGGAAATTTTCACCAAACAAGGAATAAATTATGAAGACCCGCAGTGAGAGTGCCTATGTTGTTCCATTCTGTGTGGTGACTTGCAGTATGGCCAAACGTGTCAAACAGTTACCTTTCAGAATTGTGAAATCAAACAAAATTGACATCTACCTCTCTCTTTGACTGTCTCTCTTCTCTTTGACTGTCTCGCTTCTCAGACTGTCTCTCTTATATTTGAATTTTTTGAGTTATTTCAGCTATGGCTCTCATCTGGATTTCTTGTACAGCTGCTTTACATAGAATTTACATAGCCATGTACATAATATTCTAGGATTTAATGGCCAGTTGACCATTGTGTTACATCTCCCAAGGAGCCTCTGAAGAGTTAAGAGCTCTGGCATTGTCTGTAGCGCAGAGGAAAGGCTAGTCATGGATTCCAGCATTGCTTTTTATTATGTTGCAGCTGTACTGCACTCAATTCTACTTGGACAAATTCCTGAACAAGAATCTATTTCCCTCACTTCACTTTTGGAATAAGTACTGCTTTGGTTTTTGGCTCTGCTTTGAAGCAATGTTCTTTTTGTCAGTATTGAAGGAATGAAGGGTATATTTAAAGAATAAACTTGGGATGTGTTTGGTGATTTTGATTTAGGATGTAGGAATAAGGTTCTCAAGGGATGGAAAACTTGAGTTCTAAAAATAATGAGCATCTAAAATTTAGTGGAGGTATTGCATTGACTCATACGGGCCTTACTTGATTTACATGTCTGTTTAGGAACAGGGAATTTATTTACAATGTAACAATATTTATAGCAGTTAGTTACAATTTATAAGTGCTTTATTCCAGTAGCTATTTAAACAACATTAATAAAATTCAAATATAATAGGATATGTCAGCTGTTATACCTAGAAAATCCATTAGCCAGAGTTTAGCTTACCACAGTTCTTTCACACTGATGCAGAATCACTCATTAACTTCCGTGATTTTTAGCTGGGTGCAAAGTTTTGTGAATGTGCAAACCACCTTAGACTATTTCAAAGAGACAGTTCTTGACTGCCGTTTCCTCTTTGAGGCCTTAAGAGAGCTAAGGCTTGAGATACACAAGATATGACGTTTCTCCATAGGACATCCGTAGATTTCTTATCCCATCCAATCCCTGCACCATACTTAGAACTGTGTTAGCTCCATGGTCCTGGGGTCCCTCTACAGCAGAGTCAGGTTTTGGATCTAAACATTTTCTTTGTAAAAGCAGCAACGTGGAGAGAAAACAGCAGTCCAACACAATTATAGGCTAAGATTACCACTGTGTTCATTGCCTGCAGGCACTTACACATACTTAATGGTATGCTTCAATTTTGTGTAAAGGTAATCCATACAGCAGAACAGAATCTGTCAAAGAGATTAGCCAAGACCTGCTCTTTAGTTGCACTGTGGCTTGCAGTGATGGAGTTGGAAGGTAGAAATTTTTACAAAATAGCAAAAGAAGAGTAGATCCTAAACCAGAAAAATCAAAAGAAACAAAGCTCATTTTCCCACAGCATGAATTAGGAACCAAACTTCCCTGTATGGATAAAGAAGTTATTTCAGATTTCCTTTGGGATGGTCAGCTTTCAGAATTAAATCATCTTTTGGTTGATGCCATAACTAAGCAGACAAAGCCCTTAGCAGAAGCTGAGAATCTTTAATAGGAGAAGAGAAATCAGGCTTTTCAGGAGAGGCTGTATACACATCTGCGTGAAAGAACAAGTAGACATTGACCAGTGACTTTCACTGGTGTGTTCAAAGACCAAGTTTTGGGCAGTCACCTAATGGTAGGTCAAGCATCAGTTCACTTCACACAGCCTGGCCCTTTACATTGTAACACCTGTACAAATTATGATGTGCTCCCTACTGTGAGCCGTACAGTGTCAATCCCTCACCTGCATTTGTTTAAAGAGAAGTATTTTGTTCTGCAAGCATAGTTGCAGGTTCAGAAATCCCTCCTCTTCCTCTTCTCTTATTAAACAGTTAATTTGTATTCTATTCACTTAAATTATGTTGTTTTCTAGGAAAACAGAACATTTTATCTCTTACTAAATCAGGAGAGCAAGATTTTGTTACTGTATCCCTAATCTGACCAGTGTTTCTAAATTGGTCAGTTTATGTACCTTTTGCTCTCTTAAGCACAGTTTCTTCCCAGAATCAAGACTTTTTATAGAAAAAGAGCATGAAGCAAATGGTTCATTCCACTTTCCTGCCTGATAAGATTTTGCACTGAGTACATTTAAAATACTCTTTTATTGCCCCATGATAGATTTTAGACAAACACATTTATTTTTGTAGTGATCAAAGAGATATGGATAAATTTGTCATCTGTTACAGATCTAGAGGCAATAGAAGGAAGACTCCCCAAAGCATTTCACATGAAGGCGTTTCTGCCCAGTTATGTATTCTCGGCTACGTTACAACTAAGGGGCCCTGCTCTGGCAAAAGTGACATTTTCATATTCTCAACTTCATGACCACAGACAATAAGATGAAATTATAAGGTCTGCTTTTGAGGTGCCAAGCTAAGCATACATTTTAAATTTTAAAGTCCTGAAAACTTCACTGAGGCTTTTCTAAGTGTTCTGACTCTTGCATCAAACGTAAAGTTCAGCAAAAGTTGTGGTCACCTGTGACAGACCTGTGGATGACCCAGTCAGCAAATGCTGGAGTATGTGCACTGGGAGTATGGCATGAGAAAGCCTGAGACAATCTGTACCACCTCCTGAAAGGGTGAAAATACAGACTTGAAGAGCAAGGAGAGTCTGGATCACCACTATGTAGCCAGGAAGATGATGTGACCTATGGCACTTCTAAACATTGTTTTCCCTTCCTGTATGAGGATAGGAACTGAAGACTCAGTCAAGACTGCAAATAATGCATGTTCTGCTTTTGGGTAACCCTTCTACTTGCTTGTCTTTGTTCTGATAGCTCTGCAGCTGTAATACAAACAAAGACATGATGTTGAAGAAGTACACCCATTTGATTCACTGTTTATGTCATGATGTTGGCACAGGAGCATTTTAGAAATCACAGAATACACATCGGGTCACAGGACTTTGAGCATGTTTTTTAATATCTCTTTAAATAAATAGATATTCGTTGCATAAGATATCATACGCGCCCCAAGCTGCTTAAGAGTTGGAAAAGTAGAATGTTTTTCATCTGGATAAGAAGCTTAATTCACAGTATGAGATAGTTATCATATATAACATTTCAGAAAGCTCAAAATATCACGTGCCTATTTTCAGAGCATGGTTATGAAATATAAGCTGTCTTCAATACCTTTTTTGTGTTGCAATGTGTACATGTCTTTTATGAATTTCTAACCTATTTTTTTCATACAGAAATGAGGAATTTTAAAAAGGACTGACAAGTTTTCCTTTTTATTTATTTCAGGAAATATATGTCTTTAAAAGTAGATTTATGTTAGTCCCATTACTCATAACATGAAAAAAACCACCTTAGAGGCTTTGAGAAATTCTGTTTAGAAGCTGCCAATAAAATGAGTTTCATAACTAATATCAGTTTTGATACCGATAAAGCTGTTGAAGATACTGTCCATCATTCCCCTCCAGTTCAAATGCAGATTCTTACAGGGATGACATCTCACTAACACTGACATCTGGAACATAGCAACAAAATGCTGCTGGCTCAGAGAAACAGGAGCAACATGCAATATTCATTGCTGAATGTCACCTAGCAACATAACCTGTACAGTGGAGGAAACTCACATCAGCCATACCCTACCTCTCCAAACAAAAAAAAGCTCCTTGTAAGACATATTTGGAAGAGGCAAATGATGTAATCATGCTACCTAGGAAATTTTTTTGTTAAAAAGACAAGGAAGAGAAAGTGAATAGAATAGAAGTTCTGGTTCATTCTGTCAGAGAATAGATACAAAACACTGTTAGCCTTTGCATTGCAGTGCCAGCCCCCCATCCCCTTTGGATCAGGGTGTTCTGAGTCAGAGATGCAGCTGCAAAAACTCTCCTGGCATGTTATCAAACTGTTGTTTAACTTATGTTACTTACATAATTCCAGGGTTATGCATAAGCCAAGTGAAGCCTTTTGGCTCTCAGTTTTTTACTTAGGTGCCTAACTGCCACCCTTTTCTCTTGTGACTGTCTAAATATTTATGTACTATCTACATGTATAAAGAGCCTAAGTTCTGAATGGACCACTGCATCCATGTGCCAAAGTACAGTACAGCACTGTTTGGATGAATTTCTTTAGTTTCTGAAAGCGACATAGTTGCATCAGTGTTCTTCCCAGCCTAAGTAGTTGCATCAGTGTTCTTCCCAGCCTAAGTAGATTCACTGTTTTGATTTGGCTTTGTACCTGAAAGGAACAGAAACAAGGAGAAAAAGGTATAAAGCACAACTTAAGTTTACCGAAGTGAGATACACTAAACCAACCAAATAATTTGATGCATTGTTTGCCAGATTTTTTTATCTGTATCTCTTCTATCTCACCTGGGGGTTAAGCATCTTTGCGGGAACTGTAAAGAAGATGAGAAGTTGGTCTGCAGAAGGTCAACAACGATACAAGTGGAAGGCTAACCATTAAACTGTCAAGAGTTACAAATGGACTTCTACGGACAACAGTTTGAGGTTTTATTTTGTTTGTTTAGGGATTTATCTTGTTTAAAAGTGTTGGTCTAATTTCCACATTTGGACAGATATTAGGTGTATGCTAAACTAGAAGCACCAATTACCCAAAGTTGAGGCAACACTAATACAGCATGATATCACATTAAAGTGTAAGAGGAACTTGAGGTCCTGAATTGATTGGATGCAAGTGAATAACCTAAAGAGAAAGTAGTCAAAACATCTGGTAGCAACTAGGAGCTTAGCAGTTAATTGTTGCTGAGAAAGACCTAGCAATATTTGTCCAGTAAGGGAGGACTGATGTGCTGACAGTGCAAAAGAGTTACTAAAGCACAGATACACAGTGGTGCATTGGGAATTTGCAAAATGTTATAGAAGTATCAAAATCATCAACAAAACATCTGTGGAAACCTTAGTCTGAGTGCTGTATTCAAATCTGGAGAACTTTGTTCAAGAATGTTGAAGAGGAACAACGAAGAAAAGAATTATTAGTGGTAACTGAAGGAATAGAAACTGTGATTTATAGGACAGATTGTTTGCTTGTGAACACAGTGGAGTGGGTAAAAAGAGTGGGGAAAGAAACAATTTAAAAACTATCCTGGAATACCAAGGAAAAAAATATAAAAAATTGTGCATTATAAACTTTGATTTGAATTTACAAGGGAAGTGTCTTAGCACCAGAGAAATGAAGTTCTGCAGTGGCATAATTGTGATAAAGGGCTTAACTTTTTGGTGAGATGAATGTCTAGCTCTCTCTGAAACATGAGCTTTGATAACAACACAAGACTTTTTTATATAACTTTTGGTTATAGTAGCCATGCTTGAAACTCTTGCAGTCATCTGACTAACACCACCAGAGGGGGAACACTAACACCTGCTGGAGAGGGAAATTTCTTTCCCTCTGTTTTGGTAAAGATAGGATGCCAGATACTACTCCCAACAGCAAATTATACAATAGCTCTCCTAATTAAGAAAGTTGTTAATTTGGCAATGACAACAGAGAAATTTGTTCATTACAGTTTGACAAGCATCCACATTACCCATTTTATGACAATTCTCAAATTATTGTTTTGTTGTTGTTAACAGGAATCAGGTCAAAAAGTAGAAGGAAAATCTGGATGCCATCATGACCTTGAAATTTTATTTCCTGAAAACTAGGCACTCCCACTTAAGGACATTTCTTGGTATTAATTGGGCATTTCCTGACAAACTGAATTTCAGCAGAAGTGTCTGTCAGTTCTTCAGTTCTTGTCCATATCATACACACCTATGGAGTGGAATGTATTGAAAGCAACATATAAGTAACTCAAGGCCTTAAATATAGGAACAGCATGACACAAAGACCCTGGCCTTAAGAAATGTCTTGGCTTGGATGAAAAGGGGATCTGGTTCCATACAAGCTCTTTGTGTTAAAGGTACATAGTTTTAGTCCTATTTTAAACCCTGAAGGAAGCATCCATATAGGAAACTTGCATTCAATTTCCTCAAACAGAGAAACTGTTTAAATTCCAGTCTTTCTTAATTTTTTTCAGGGACTGAAAACAGGATTTTCCACAGTACAGTTAGGGTGCATGACCTTTAAATCTTTGAGATATTCACGTTGTCCTACTTGAGTATCATTTAGTTCTGTTCTTTAGTAATATCTTTTGGCATATATCAAACATTAAACCTGCTATTTCTTCCCTCCCTTACTGGTTCAAACTCTTGGTGATAGGAAAAAAAGACCCAAGGATAAATTCTTCAGGGAACCTCTACAAACTTATAAGAACATAGGTCTGACTTTGCACCGCTAGCAAATACATTAGCACAGTGATCAAACTTCCTGGTGGGAAAAATATCCAGTTAAAATGAAAAATTTATCAGAACTATTTTTCAGCCTCTATATAAATATTACTTTTGAACTTCATCACATATCAACTTAAACATCTGCCTCTGAAGTCTGTGACTTCCAAAGACTCTTTCAAAATCAATTTCTGATGAGGGGACTACTAGAATAATGAAAAAAAATGTCAAATTTGAGATAAAGAATTACAGAGTTATTTAGAGGCTCTACAATGACTCATCACAGTCTGAGCTTACATACAGTTATTTTTCAGCTTAAGAACTTATAGAATGTGGGGAGCAACACAAAAGACAACATAAGCTATTTTCTTTGAGTACATATTTGTCATGTGACAAGGCTCAAGAAATACTTCAACAAATATTGTGGGAAGGTCCACTATATATGCAATTTGATGCTCACTTGAAAATGATTTGTGGATGACCAAATACTGTAGATGAGACCTATGAATTTGAGCCTCTTGGCTGTCCAGTAGGCATTATTTCTAAGGCCAGTCACAGTCACAAAATAAAGAATTTATTAAGAAATGAGGGTCACCAGAAGTGATTTATGTTTAATTCTTATTCTTCTAATTTCTTTTTTAAAAATCATCTTTTTATCACTTTACCCCATCTTTTCCCAGACAAGTGTTTGATGTCTTTCCCAATGATAAGTTAATAATTTAATTTTAAAATATAACAGGGTCCATCCCTCCATCCAGGTATATTAACAGTGTACTGTAAGTAACTGTGTATACCACTGAGCACAGCAGTTTATTTTCTGAAGGTTTTTGTTATGTTGGAGTGTTTGGTGTGAGAGGTAAGAATTAGATATAATCTTAGCCAAGGACAGGATACCTGAAAAGTCTATATCTAATCTTTAAGGGGAGGCCATAGCTTCTGTGTTGTAGCAACACAGTGTCCTGCAGTTGTTGTTGCAGACCCATCATAACACTGAGTGATTGTACAAAGAACAGAGGCAAACCTGAAGGGCCTGGCGCTGTAATAAAGGAAAAAGAAACTGTGGAAAGCAAAAGCTTCTGGTAACTTCCATGGACTGAATTTTCTTCCAATTTTTTTTTTTTTTTTTAATATCAAAGCACTGTGATTTAAAAGCTTTTACTTTGATAAATTTAGATGTTACATCAGCTGGTTTCTCTGACACTGTGGTGGGTAACTGGCATAGAACATCACAACCAGTTGCTGATATCACTGACCAACCATCTTAAACTGGAAATGAGTCAGCTCCAAACAGCTCCCAAGTTCCCTTCAGATATGCCTCCAAAAAATCAGGAAGGGACAGAATATGACTTGTGGGTAAATATTTTGGTCTCTATATTTTTCATTTTCCCACTCAAACCTTTTTCAATCCACATTCCAGTCAATTTTTACTTTGAAAAGGCAGGAAAAAGAAAAAGGAACCTCAGAGTTTTCAGTTTGATCCTCTCCCCTCCTCTCCCCTCTTCTCTTCCTGTTCTTCTCCCTCTCCCTCTCCTCTCCTCTTCTTGTTCTCTGTTTTGCTTCCTAACTTCCTTGCTTCTGCCACTTTCTTTCTCTTTCCTGAGCAAAGAACATGCTTGACATATGTTTGTGTACAGTGTTCTCAGTCTGTACAAATGAATCCCCAGCTTTTAAGTTTATCAGTGCATCACATTTAACTTAGTATGCTACAATCAGGAAATTTAAAACTTCTACAAAAATTTGATTCAGTGCTAAACGTGGGGTAAGATTATAACAAGTCATTGTTACAGAGATGATGTACTACAAATTACATGCCTGTTTGCCTTTCAGAGTGTCTGTGTTTAGGAAATTTTAGTTGATTGCATGCTAATTTGAATGCTTTTGTATTCAGAATGGATCATAAAATCATGTTTCTGCATGCAAGCAGGGTATGTGTTAGCCAGTCAAACCAGTGGCGGAAGCCACAAAATAGGGGCACTACTACGTTTCGTCCAGCTTATTTATGTACTTGCTCAAGATGTGGCTTCAGCATCGCTTTGCTCACAGCACCTGTGATGCAGCTTCACAATTTTTCTTACAGTCCCTACTAAAGAGCATCTCTAAAAGAATTTACCCGAATTAAAAAGGAAAAAAAAAATTGAAGAACAACAGTTATAACAAGTTTTAAGGTAGCCATCCATAAAAAGCACTATTTTCCTTTCATTTGCATTAGTCCACATTTAGAGTAATATGTGAAAAGAGCTGGATTCACTTCTGATTTAACTGCAGTGTGATACTATAAATCACTGGAGGTCCCTAGTGTGCGATTTATTTTTTGTTACTGTAAACCTTAAAAAAAGCCTTAACAATGTTTTAAGCAGATATAGATAGAAACTACCCTTCTGATTTAAGGTTTTGAAACCTCTCTTGCTGAACTGTTTTCTTAGTTCTTGTCTCTCCTATTTTACCCATCTTTTCAGTGTTTTATATGAATGATGAAAAATATACAAAGCCCAAAACTGTAGCACATATAGCATTGCTGTCAGTCTTGACCATTAATATAAAACAGTTTTGAAAAAACACAGGTGATCTGCTACCAATGGTTGAATTTGCTTCTTGGTAGGATAATTTAAGTTGAAAGAGACCTCAGGATCAGACACAGCCTCTGTTTAAATAAGTGTCATGCTGATTTCAGACCAGGTTGCTCAGGGCTTTATCTGGTCTTGAAAATCTCCAAGAATGGATGTATCCCTTTCAGGGACAGAACTGTCTATACACACAACCTTGTCATTTGTCTTACTGAATGTCATTCGATTCCTAAAAAAGCTTAATTGCTCTGTCTGAATGCTTTATCAGTTGCCAAATAAATCTGCCATATTGCATGGTGGATATTTACTTACACGCTTGACTGATTTGGGTTTGTGGATCCTTGTTCTGCAAGGCATGTGCAGCACCCCTTAAAAAATGTACATATATGGGTACCTGCACAGATGTCTGCCATGGGAATATCACAGGTAGATTTGCACTTCCTGGAACACAACTGATGTCTTTAAATATCAAACAAAGGGCTTGGATAGGTTGGCATGATTCTTCTTTGGAAATTCTATGTGCTTTTTGTACTGAGTTTAAAAGGAGATGTTCTGTTCACAAAATGCAACTTTTGTATAATAATCTGTTACCCTAGTGTTTAATGTATTTGTTTCTGATATGTGATGCTGTATCTAGGCAATTTAAACTCTCAATTTTGCTTTCTCGTCCATTCCCACACATCCCAGTTTCACCCTGGTGGTCAACATTGCTGTTCTTGCCGAAGCCTGAGCCAAATTATTCACTTAATATATCTGTTTCTTTAATTACTTTTTTTTCCAAAGTCAGGGCTTATGAGTGAAGAAATCTTGCTCATTCTTGAGTGCCCAAGTGGCTAGTTTAGTTTCACAAATTTCTGAAAGGGAGCTCAGCTGGGGTCATTTAAAGTTGTGCTGTGTTTGCTTCTGTTAAATTTCTTTAGAGCCTCTTAAAATTGACTCCAGACCTTTTTACTGCACCTGGCAGAAAGTTGTGTTTACTCTCCAAACTCTATCTGGAAATTAAGGTCTTCCCAAATGAGACTGTCAGATTTCTGCCTTAATAATGTTAACAAGAGCTCTGTTCCTCACTCTCATTGTATTGGCCCATGGCTGATTCCCAGGACTGCATCAGTAGAATTTTGTTCACTCTTCATTCCTAGGACAATTTAGACCCAAAAGGATTCTGTTTCACCACTTATTCTGCAGAATATCACATCATTAACTTAAAATGCTCCAATTTGATCATATGGTCACTGAACAATGTATGTTCTCCAGCACCTGCATTCTAGTCATGACTGTTAGCCCACTGTTTTTTGTTATACTATCAAGTTTCTCTCCCCATGCTACTACTAAAGCTCTTCTATTTTTTTGTTCAAGCTGGTTGCACTTATAATGTGAATGCTTCAGGCTTTGGCATTTTTAAAATTAATTCCTATACATAGCTCCTGAGGCAGGCTACATACTTGTATAATAATTCTCATCAGTATTAATGATTTCTTTCTGCTGGAAATCTCTTGTTGTCTCATAGTTTCTTATCAATTGCCACTGCATTCTCTATGTCATTGCCCAGTACAATGAAATCAAATGAAGAATTACATGAGCTTGTGCTATTTATCTCCATCCACATTTTTGTTACGAGTTCCTCTGAACAACCATGATGTACCTCAGAAAACTATGTGCCTTGCTGTACATGAGTTACCCTATAAGATAGGGTACATTCTCTCTGAGAATGTATCC
The DNA here is from genome assembly GCA_035584735.1 of Pseudotriccus pelzelni. Lineage (NCBI taxonomy): Eukaryota > Metazoa > Chordata > Aves > Passeriformes > Tyrannidae > Pseudotriccus > Pseudotriccus pelzelni. Next base: position 28,531,440 of record JAWMRA010000001.1, read on the forward strand.
TGCAGTTTATCACTGACACCTTTTTTGGCCACTTGTCGAACTATCTGAAGTTCTATGCTAAGATCTACCATCTTTCTCTGCCAAAAAATTAAATTCCACTACAGATGACCTGAGCTTCATTTCTTTCCCTACCTTACTCGGTTTCACAGGATTGTCCCTTGTGATGGTGAACATCTCGTACTTTGGTCCTGCAGGGCCCTCCCCATGCCCTCTGAAATTTCCTCCAATTTGTCTTCAAGCAAGACTGCCCCGGTGCAGGCTGGTCCTTGCCTTCTGCTTCTCTCAGCCTCTGTCTCTGCCATCTCATGATTTCTTATAAATTGTCTGTGTTCCCTCTTAACTCCAGGTTCTATCTCTTCTTCATTTCTTTCTTTTCAGGGCTACTGCTCTATTCTTTGTCTTGTCTCCTGATTCACAAAGAGGCCTTGAGCAGCCTGTGGGTAACAGATGTGCAGAGCACTCACGGGTGCCACACTCTCACTGGTGGCCCTGACATCCTCAGCACAAGACACCCACATTGCTAATGTCTATACTGGCCTTTACAGCACAGCCAGAGGCACGCTCTTGTTCTCTTAACATGCTGGACCTATTCCAGGGCATTGCAGGAGTGAGAGCGGCACAGTTTGATATTAAAGACTGCCTCACCCGTGTCTGTCATATGACGCAAAGCTGGTTTCATGTTAGACAGAATTTAAATACATTTACTTGAAAAATGAAAATGTGGAATTTGCAACAAAGTTATGAAACAAAGTTATTG